>OY728151.1:798951382-800201382 GCA_963277665.1 Viscum album
TTTGTATCCCTCGAACCCTACGAGAGTTAACTTAACCACAAAGATGAAATTACTTAAACCCTAGGCTAGCTTCGGAACACGCAATCGCAACACACTGATTTGATTGTTGTTATAAGGATAGCTTATGGTCACTGGTTAAATAGATCACATATAAATTCTGGAAATGAGGATGAATTGTGTTAAGAGATTATATTTTAACTCTACAAATTTATCCCGTGTGGTCTTGTATTACCGATTAAGATCTCATTGTCACAATTTACACAAAATCTCGACCTCGCGTGTTTTGTATTAATTTTTCAATTGATTTCTTCGTTTCTTGTAATTTAAAAACACAATTCATGGTTAATATTAAGTTAATTTCAGTATCACATTTATTTAAAATAAATTAATGAAGAAGGATATAGGTCGATCGATCACTAAAAAGAACTAATCTTCCATGGGTGGCGTAATCATCGTAGAAGAGTTTTGCATGTGCAAAGGTTTATAATGGGTATAACCCAATAAATCTTCTACTCAATAATTCCATTCGAAAAAGAAAGATTAAGAGAAGAATAAATTTAAACAAAACATAATAAAAGAGATGAAATAAAATAAGAACAATGAAGTTTATTAAACAAACAAAATCATTACAACATGAAGAAAAGAAGGAGGCTTTGATGAGGGGATCCTTGCTTCAAGAGATACCTCTCTTAAAATGGTTGGAAAATTTTGGTGAAAAACATTCTCCTCTACTTAAAATCTCCTAATGCAAATCTCAACCCAACCAAATGAGAAAAACACCAATTTATAGTGTGTTGTGGAGTCTAGATTCAACGTGGTTTCAAGTGTGAATGGGGAATCTCGGCCAAATATTTTATGCCAAACTACACCACCCATTTGACCACGACAACTCATGAATTGTCTGGCCTTCCAGTAGGATCATATGTGATGATATGGGTCCACTATCTCCTATCAAAATTTGGGCTCAATCCAAGCCCGGAATAAGGAGTTATGGCTGAAATACAGAAGCTTCTCCATTCTGACCTGTCCAGCCCACCTTTGATTTTGTGGCCCAATTACACCATTTAATGCATTCTTTTTATCTAGTTTCCTGAATAAAAGTTGTAGACCATGAAGTAAGTGACATAGTTTCAAAATATTAAGTCAAATAATTCAAATAAAAATATTTTTGATTTAAATACTAGAGTGATTTTAAAAGGGTAAATCTTGAATTTTCATCCAATATTCAAATGAATGATCTAATCCCAATTACTTTCCAATTAAACATATTTAACCCAATGTGAAGAAATTATATCATTTATTATTAATAAAATATTCAATATAATAGTTTTTTATCAACTCCCCCACACTTACCCCTTTGAACCCCTGAGCAAAACCTCATATGAAGTAAACATTAATATCAAATCAAAACAAATTTTAAAACACATATCATTGAGATCCATCAATTCCACACCAAGAATCAAAAGATATAATTCCTCATAAAAACCCTTATTTCACATTCTCCATTTATATAATTCAATATATTTCCACTTCATTTATCCTCCCATGCACACAAAACACTTACCTACTATTTATTTTCACTCACCACATAGATGTCAATTTTTTAGCAATGTCTTTCTCATCCAAACTCATACAAAAGTCACCATAGGCTTGATAAATTCCTATATCTCCACTAGATGTTAGTCATGGACATATGTTTATGATGAGGACATTTTAGGGTTGTTCTGTGGATTTTGGTTGGTAGGATTTAGATTTGAAAAATTCTGAGGCTGAATAAGGAGGGCTTGATCTTTTTGAAGCAAAATTGCATTAATCTAATTTTCACTTAAATATGGTCTCCACATTAATCCCCATAATATCAATTCATCTCCATCATCATGAAAATTCATGTAATGTTTTCACCATTCATCAATTCAGCTACACAAATTTCAATCTTCTCAAACATGATTTTCTTGAAAGCTCCAGATAGGCACAACTTTCTACCTCAATTTGATGCTCCAAAAAAGGCATAGCGTCACTTGTCATGACTACTCCAGAAAAGGCACATCTTTCAATATAATGATTTTCTTCAGCAGAAAACACATCTCTTCAAAATTTAATTTTCCACCCAATGTATCATAGAATGTGGTAGAACAACACAACATAGCTTCCCCCACACTTAAGCAGAACTAGATTATGCAATTTCACTTCAAGAGTTGGTTGGATAGGGAAAATTGGCTTGTAATGTGGCTAACCTAATAGGTTGTGCATGGATTCTAAGGGATAAAATGATTAAATGTTCTAGTTAGGCCATTATAAAAAAGGATTCTTTGCAATAAGGGCTTTAATACCAAACAAATGCCTCAATCATTTAAACATATGTACCACAAACCCTCAAGTTTTGATAGGAAAAGATCAAATTCTGGTTAAATCAAGCATGGTTTGGTTCTCTCAAAAAGTGAGGTGAATGTAAAGAATATGAAAATAATGGTTCAGAAGCCTCACAGGAAAGTGATTTCAAATATAAAGACAGTGAGTTGTGGCATGGGATTCAAAATTCGGTGTACTTTTCATGAAATTACTGAATATTTGAACTTGAAACAAAGTTATCTCAGCATTCATTTAAGATTAGTTTCAAGAATTAAATTGTTTCACTCATTGATATGCATTTCAAAATTGTGATGAGAATAATTTCAGCTCAAAAATTTCAAACACACACAAAATTTGAAAAACACACAATTTTTATGGTTTTTTTTAAACAGGAAAAAATTGAAATTATTAAACTAAATGGTTCCTTCCCCCATACATAAAGTATTGAATTGTCCTCAATGTGATCCCTTGAGATGATATTTTCAAAAGAAATGCAGAATTTTTAAATAGGACAAATAATATAAAAGTGAAAGGGTTATGAACGACCTGATGTGCTCAAGTGATGATGGGGTCATGTAGTGTGATAAAATCCACTGCATTAGTAGGAAGTCCCTCAATTTATCTCTTCAAATTTTTTCCATTGACTGAAAAGCTCCTTCCAGTTTCCTCTTGTTTGATCTCCACTGCACTATAAGGAAAACATTAGATACAATATAAGGACCTAACTATCTGAAACACAACTTACTAGGCATCATCTTCAGTCATGAACTATAGATAAGGACTTTCTCTCTAACATGAAAATCCCTTTGTTGGATCATTCTATCTTTTGCTACTTTTGATATTTTCTTGTAGAGACTTGAGTTCTCATATGAAGACAATTTAATCTCCTCAAGCTCTTGAATTTTCATCTTCCTTTGGATTCCAGCTTGGGCCATATCCATGTTGCATTTTTTTATAGCCCAATAAGCCCGATGCTCAACTTCCATGGGGATATGAAAAACTTTCCAAAAAACAATCTGAAATGGGGACATATCAATGGGTGTCTTGTATTGCGTCCTATAAGCCCACAACGAATCATTCAAGCGCTTGCTCCAATCCTTCCTATTTGGCTGCACGGTTCTCTCCAATATTTGTTTCAACTCACGATTTGAATCCTCATCTTGGCCATTTGTTTGGGGGTGGTATGGTGTTGATTTTTTGTGTGTTAACCCATACTTCCAAATAAGGGAAGCATGATTCCGATTGCAGAAATGTGTCCCTTGGAAACTGATGATAGGCTTTGGTACTCTAAACCTGCAAAAAAATATGTGCCTTCACAAAATCCACAACAACATGATATTCACCAGTCCTGGTGGCCTTGGCCTACACCCATTTTCTCAGATAATCAACAGAAACCAAAATATATAAGAAACAATATGAACTTGGAAAAGGACACATAAAATCAATACCCCAAACATTAAAAATCTCACATAATAGTATGGGTTGTTGGGGGGCATCTCATGTCTCCTTGAAATACTACCAGTGTGTTGGCAATGAGAGCATGACATACAAAACATATGGGCATCATGGAATAATCTAGGCCAATATAATCCAGAGTCCAAAACATTCTTAGCTGTCCGTTGGGGTCCAAAGTGTCCACCACATGCAAGTGTATGACAGAATTGCAAAACAGACTCATACTCAGGATCTGGAACACACCTCCTAATAACATGGTCACTACACATGCACCATATGTATGGATCATCCCAAACATAAAATTTTGACTCACTCATTAATTTTTGGACTTGATGTTTCATTAAATTTACAGGGATTTCAGAGGCAACCAGGTAGTTAACTAAATCTGTATACCAAGGATGCATACCTGAGATGGAATAAAGATGCTCATCGGGGAAAGTGTCCCAAAGTGGTACCTGGTCCATGGTGTCATCCTCTAGTGTGTGAGTATGCCTACTCATGTGGTCCTCCACCATGTTTTCTGACCCCTTAATGTCCTTTATCTCAATATCAAATTCTTAAAGAAGGAGCATCCAACTGATAAGTCATGGCTTTGCATCTGGATTCTTTAAGAGGTACCTCAAAGCTGTATGGTCAGAAAAAAAAACTACTTTAGAGCCCAATAAATATAAACGGAATTTCTCTAAAGCAAATATGACAACAAGAAACACCTTTTTTATGGTAGTGTAGCATGATTGGGTTGAATCCAATGTCCTTGATTCATAGGAAATCACATGTGAACGTCCTTCCACCTTCTGAGATAAGACAGCTCCAACCGCAAAGTTGGAGGCGTCACACATAAGCTCAAAAATAATCTCCGACAGTGGGGTATGTATTATAGGTGGAGTGGTAATACGTTGTTTTAGCTCATGAATTGAATTCCTGCAAGAAACATGAAATACAAAATCAGAATCCTTTTGAAGTAATATTGACATAGGAAGAGAAATCTTAATAAAATCTTTGATGAAGCGCCGATAAAATCATGCATTCCTTATGAACGATCTAACATCACGCACACATGAAGGATATGGTAAGGATTAAATAATATTTAACTTTTACCTATCAACCTCTATCCCATGTTTTGACACTACATGCCCTAACACAATTACATGCTCTACCATGAAATGACACTTTTCAAAGCTCAGGACCAGATTCTTCTCAATACAATGATTCAATACCTTTCCCAAACTATTTAGACATTCATCAAATGAAGATCCATACACATTTAAATCATCCATAATTACCTCCATGAAGGTCTCAATAAAATCAGAAAAAATACTCACCATGCATCTCTAGAAGGAACCTATGGCATTGCAAAGTCCAAATGGCAACCTCCGGTAGGAAAATGTGCCAAAGGGACAGGTGAATGTAGTCTTCTCCTGATACTACGGAGCTATAGGAACCTGAAAATATCCATAAAATCCATCCAAGAAAGAATATTGTGTTTTCCCAGCTAGTCTCTCAAGCATTTGATCAATAAATGGGAGGTGGAAATGGTCCTTGCGAGTGGACTGATTTAGTTCCCTATAATCAATACAAACATGCCAACTATTTTTCACCCTCATTGGAACTAACTCATCATTCTCATTTTTAACAAAAGTAACACCAATCTTCTTAGGCACAACCGAAATAAGACTTACCCACTGATAATCTAAAATGGGAAATATTATACCAGCCTCGAGCAATTTTTCAACTTCTTTTTTAACAATATCTAGGATGGTTGGATTGAGTCTCCTTTGTGGCTGTCTCACCGGTTTAGCACCATCCTCTAAGAGAATCCTATGCATGAAAATGGAAGGGCTAATACCTGATATGTTAGCCAAGGTCCACCCAATCTCCCGCATGTTCTTCCTCAAAATATTCAAAAGCTTTTCTTCATGTTCAAAATGGATATTATTAGCAATGATAACAGGTAATTTCTCACCACACAACAAGTATGAGTATTTGAGATTGTATGGAAATGGATTGAGATCCAGTGTAGGGGGTGGTGTATGGATGGAGACATAGAAGGAACTAAAATATGTGCAAGAAGAGCATCAGTATCAGAATATACATCATCAAAATCAAGGAATAAATCATCAAATCCATCAGTATACTCAACAACCATTTCATAATCAGAGTTCACATGATCAAAATCAGAGTATGATTCCATTTCAAAATCAAATATAATATCTTTTTCATTATAAATAGGTGTGGAAGTAATCCTGGACATCAAACTAGAACCAATAATCATAATCACCCTAAGCATAGAAAAATCAAATTCTATGGGGTTTTTATTTGTTTGTTCAAAATGGTAGATAACAAATGCAGAGTGATCCTATGAGGGGTACTTCATTGAATCCATAACATTAAATATCACTACATCATCTCCAAACTCGATGGAAAGTGTACCCTCATTTACATTTATGATAGTTTTTCCAGTTTTGAGGAAGGGTCTACCTATGATTATGGGATCATGAGAACATACCTGATTGTCCTCCAGATTAAGCACGTAGAAATATGCTGGGAAGATCATGTCTTTTAGCTGGACAAGTACATCATCAAGGAATCCTGCTGGATATGATGTAGCTATATTTACCAACTGCACCACCACTCTTGTTGGCTTCAACTCACCAACCTATAAATAATAGAATACAGAGTGAGGAATCACATTTATTGAAGCTACTAAATCACAAAGAGCATCACAAAAGATCAACTCCACTAGGGTTCATGGGATGGTTAATGTCCTTGGATCCTTGCACTTTGTTGGCATTGCTAGAGTTGGTGTAATGAGTGCTGACACATTCCTTCCAAGATTGATCCTCTCATTTCCCTTATGCCCTCTTCTATTGGTGTAGAGTTCTTTTAAGAATTTGGCATACCTTGGGATTTGTTTTATGGCTTCATGTAGAGGGATGCTGATCTCTACACGCTTAAATGTGTCCAAAACCTCCTTTTACATTGCTTCTTTAGCCATATTTTTTGTTTGAACAACCCTATTTGGAAAAGGAATGGGTTTAGGAAGAACATTATCAATATTTTTCTTACCTTTATCATTTCCCTTGGGTTGGTCATTATTTGGTATGGAATGCGGCTTCTATGGAGTAGAGGTGAATCCTGGTGGAATGGTAGGTACATATGTATTGTTTATTTTCACACCACTTCTCAATGTGATGGCACTAACATTCCCCATTGAATTTGGAGTGGGTTGGGAAGGTAGATTCCGGGAATTCTAACTTACATGTTCATGGAGGGCGGTGGAAATCTGGCTCATTTGAGTCTTCAACTCCCGCAGCTCCGAACCTTGACTCTTCAGCTCATTCTGTTGATTAAGAACAATTTTCTTCAAAAGGTTATTAGTGTTAGAATCTACCATTGGTGGGGGATTCCCTTGTTACTGGCTTGTTGATTCTTGGGCTTAAAATCTCCTTTGGGGTTGTTGGAAACCCTGTTGGTAAGGTAGAGGCTGCTGGATGTTTTTCTGAAAGGGTGGAATTTATTGTTTTCCAGAGTCATACCTCATGTCTAATTGATCCTTACACCCTTGGTTGTATGTTGGATCAAACTTCTTTTGGGCATATGGTTGTTTTTTTGTTGCTGATATGGTCTCCCATGGAATACTGCTGCACAATCCTCTGTCTATTGTAGTTGTGGGAAAAAGTCAGTTGGATGGCTTGTCTCGGTGAAAATGCCACAAGGCCTTGAAGGAGTGGATTGAGATGTATTTTGAGCCAAAGAAATATACCTCATCATAGTGGTAAATTCATTCAACTTGGTATCCATCAAACTACTTTCAATAGAATAAGGTATTACCTGATGCACTCCCCTGATATGTGGTGTACCTCTATCACAAAATTGTTTGGAGTTTTGGGCCATCATTTCGATCAATACACGTGCGAATGATGGTGTCTTGTCCTCCAATGCTCCTCCAGTTGTAGCATCCACCATGCTTCTCTCCATAGGTGTTATTCCTTCATAGAAGTATTGAATGAAGAGTTTCTCACTGATTTGGTGATGTGGACAGCTTGCACACACCTTATTGAATCTCTCCCAATACTCATACATTGACTCCCCTTATGCTTTCTTGATCCCCGAGATCTTCTTAAGAATGGATGTGGTCCTTCATGATGGATAAAAACTCCCCATGAAAGTCATTTTAAATCGATCCAACAAGTTACATCTTCGAGTTGTAAATAATACATCCAATCTTTCGCATCTCCATCAAGTGAGAATGGGAATGCTCTTAATTTGATTTGTTCTTAAGATACATTTCTTGGTTTCATGGTTTAGAAAACCACATTAAATTATTTCAAATTTTTATTGGGATCCTCTCCAGAGAGGCCATGAAACTTTGGAAGTAAGTGAATTAACCCAGATTTTAGTTCAAAGTCAGATTCGAGATTTGGGTATGCAATAAAATTTGGTTGATAGTTAATATAAGGTGCAGCCAAATATCGAATGGTTATATTAAGTTCATTTCCAATATTTCCCTCCATTGGTTCCTTTTTTACGTTTGAATATGAATTTCTTCCAATTTCAAAGTTTCCAGAAGAGAAGAATTCACTAACTGGTTGAATATTGAAACTTCTCGTAGACTGAGAATGTCTGATTTGATCCCTAAGGCTACATTCAATCATAGGGTCAAGATCTAATAGATCATAGGGATTAGTTCAGGCCATAAATCTATGAAAGATGAAAATAAGGATGGTAGACCATAGTAAAATAAAAACTAGAAGTTTTAGTTGATGGTCCAAAAAGAAGTAGAAGGAAATAAAAGAAGAAGGAAAAAATCAGATTGGGTAAAGACGGAAGAAAGATGAGAGGAAGAGAATTAAAATGTAAAATAAAATAAATACCTCTAATTGATTGAAATAATTACTTTCCTCACCGGAAATATTTCCAATTTGATAGAGCGCTGTCGTGGGCGCCCTGAAATGATTAGTGTGATCTTGGGGTACTTAGGTGTAGTAGAGTGGCTGACCAAGGTCGTCTCTCAAAGGATGAAGTGAATTTAACACCTTATTAAAGGTATTCTAAAAAAATAAAATATAATAGAATAAAAACACTACTTTAATGGAATGGTGTTTTTTATAGTTTATGAATCTAGAAGAAGTTTTCTGGAAGAAGATTGTATATTTTTTTTTAGTTTTGAAATGAATTTTGAATAAAATGACACAAGAAGAAGATGTTTTTTAAAAATCTAATTTAAAAGGTGTAATCGATCTAACTCTACTTCTTCATTTAATTATTAATAATAATCATTTAAATCAATATCCACTTAATTATGATCCCTTAATTTGTAATACCTTGAACCCTACGAGAGTTAACTTAACCACAAAGACGAAATTATTTAAACCATAGGCTCGCTTCGGAACACGCAATCATAGCACGATGCTTTGATTATTGTTCTAAGGATATATTATGGTTAGTGGTTAATTAGAGCACATATCCAATCTGAAAATGAGGATGAATTGTGGTTAGGGATTATATTTCAACTCTTCAAATTTATCATGTGTGGTCTTGTATTATCGATTAAGATAGTGCTCTCACAATTTACACAAAATCCCGACCTCACATGTTTTGTATTAATTGTTCAATTGCTTTCTTAGTTTCTTGTAATTTAAAAACACAATTCATGGTTAATATTATGTGAATTATATTAGCTCATTGATTCATAATAAATTAATTAAGAGGGATAGAGGTCGATCCATTACTAAAAAGAACTACTCTTCTATGGGTGGCGTAATCATCGTTGAAGCGTTTTGCATGTGCAAAAGTTTATAATGGGTATAACCCAATAACGTTTCAACTCAAAAATTCCAGACCAAAGAGGAATATTAAGAGAAGAATAAATTTAAACAAAACATTAGAGAAGAGAAGAAATAAAATATGAACAAAGAAGTTTATTACACAAACAAAATCATTACAACACGATGAAGAGAAAGAGGCTTCGATGAGGAGATCTTTGCTTCAAGAGCTTCCCCTCTTACAAAGGTAGGATAAATCGGGTGAAACATATTCTCCTCTGCCTCCAATCTCCTAATTCACGTCCCAACCCCACCAAATGAGAAAAACACAAATTTATAGAGTGATATGGAGGCTGGGTTCAAAGTGGTTTCAAGTGTGAATGGGGAATATCATCCAAATATTTTATGCCAACTTGCACCACCCATTTCACCACAAAACGCGTGAATTGGCCATACTTATAGAAAGATCATATGTGAGGATATTGTTCCCCTATCGCCTCTCAAAATTGGGTCTCAATAAAATCCTATAAGAAGTATTTATCACCGTCATACAAAAGATTCTCCATTCTGACGTGTCCAGCCCACCTTTGACTTTATGGGCCATTTACTCCATCCAAATGCATTATTTTTTATCTAGTGTCATGAATAAAAGTTGTATAACAAGAATTAATTAACATATTTACAAAATAGTAAGTTCAAATAATTTAAATAAAAAAATTATGATTGAAATACATCAGTGATTTTAAAAAGGTAAAACTGGAATTTTTATCAAATATGCAAATGAATGATCTAATCGCAAATACATTCAAATTAAACATATTTAAAACAATTTGAGGAAATTATATAATTTATTATCAATAAAATATTCAATATAATAGTGTTTTATCACTTATACAAATTAATCATCATGGAACCAATATATTTTGTTATAACATGCAGGGCACCCTAGGAGGTCATGTGAGTATTGAGGTGGTTTTAAATATAGGTACATTGATTCTTAATAGTGTGAAATCTCATGAGTAAACATAAATATTAAATGTTTTTAGTGGTAGTAAGACCCACATGATTATCTCAATTCTCTCTTAGCTGTGTGGCCAAACCAAACTAGTTTTCTACATTTTTATTTTTTTCTTCAATCCAAAAATTATCCTCTACAATAAATATTTAATTCAACATTTATTTTAACCAAATGTGTTTAAAGACCCTTCGAATCACTTTATAATGTCCCACCATCCATATCACTTGATTCATACCCTTATAATAGAGTTTTGAAGATGATTGAGGTTATTTTATTCACTTTTTCCCTTTTATATTATTCTCCCTCTTTTATATCATGAAATTAGCATCCCCCATGAAACCTTTTAATTATATTGAATGATTTTTTGGGTATCTTGTTTTTTGAATGATAAGGATTTTTCATTCTAGGAACTGTTTAATCTATCTCTTTTCTGTGGGTGTGGTGTTCATTAATGTTAACCTATTTCAGGATGACTATTCATGGATTATGCCTCTTTAATTGTGACGTCCCAGTTTTGGAATCCACCCAGAGGAACCCCATACCTGGTTGGTAACATGGTCTCTAACACATTTTCTCGAATGCAGGAGGCTTTCAACTAGAAGAGAGGGCCTTGGGTGTGACTATGGGGAATGTATGCCCTCATTGGCAGAGTAACACAACCGAAGAGAAACGAATATACAATAGCGGAAGTAGTAAATATTCAACAACAGTAAACAAGGAAAGACTGAGGTAATAAAAAACTAGAGCACATATATATAAAATGATGCATGGTAGATTGTTTCCACTAGAATTGGGGATGACCTCATTGATTTAATGTTCAAACATTCCAAGCGGTGTCTAACGGGTCTGTTCATAGAACCGAAAACATCCAATGATTCCATATCCATTTTGAACTACTTTCCAAAGGTATGTGATCATTAGTTATGAACTGATGAGACATAGGAATTTGCATTGGTCGAGAGGATGAGAGGTTAGAATCATCACACCTTTTTGAGGGGAATTATTGTCTACTCTGGGACTCTCTTTATAGATTTAACTTATTTTTGTGAATCCTTATTAAATTACCAAGTATAAAATGATCATTCCTTTAGATTTGACAATCAATGATTGATATGTAAGAGATTTAGAGAATCTTTTATATGTATTTGAGGTTCTTCATCGATATAGAATCATCTATTTTTGTTAGAGATTATTAGTCAATGGTATCCTTTAATACATTATATAAAAGTCTCTTGGTCATTATGATGAACATACTAGTTTTAAAGCCACTCATTGGGGAATTTGGTGATTATTTTCATTCAGAAGGACATAGATTACTTCAGAGTTGGGATCATACCCGCAGATGGGCTACCTACATAACCTTTATTTAGAACCGGAATCTAAAGACACGTAGTTCGAGTAAGGGAGTATGATTTTTATGTATGATTTATGGCTCAAAGAAATAGGCCATAATTACTTTTACACACTATGTTCACGTGAGTCATGATTGGTGTGAGAAACAAGAGGTATCGGTGAGACCAGAAAATTGTTCCATGAAGGATACAATCATCGAAAATGATGTGGGGATTATGTATGTATGACTGCCCAAATAGATAGAGATCAGGGCTTATTTCCATGAAGAAGTCCGAGAACAGGGTCCATAAAAGTATATGTGCTTTTATGGAGATTTGTATACACTAACATGGGGCTTACTTCTGAGGAAGATGCCCAAATTAGGAGGGGACTTATGATTAGGTTTTATTCTAGAGAAGGAAGCCCAGATCAAAAGTAAATTATGATTGGTTAAGAGAAATTAGGAATGGGGCTTACTCCTAAGGAGGAGGACCAGGTTAAAAGGGATTTGAATATTGGGGCTTATTCCTAAAAAGGAATCCCAGGTTAAGGGAATTTTCTGAATTACGGCATATGTGGCCTACTCCTAAGTAGGATGCCCATATTTGAGACTAGGGCATACTCCTGAAAATGATGCCTAGATTTGAGAAATTATGGTTGGGGCATACTTCTAATAAGGATTCCCAGATTTTGGGACCTTTGAGACTGGGGCTTACTCTAGAGGAGGATGCCCAGATTAGGGGACATAGGGCTTACTCTTAAAGAGTATGCCCAAATTAATGAGGACTTGTGGCTTAATCCTAAGGAGGATGCCCAATATTAATGATAATTTGGTCTGGGGCTTACTCTTTAAATGTAGGCCCATGTTAAGGATTCTCTGATCTTAAAGGATGGGGTTGAATGAATGAACTCTCTAACTTTAGTGATGTAAATATGTGAAAATCACAATGTTTTAAGAGATTTTCCACATAATTCCTTTTAGATATGGAAGCCAACAAGGAAATTATGCCACGAATGGCTTTAGAGAGATTTCTGAAGGCTTAATCTTGAAGAGGAGAGGTGGATAGGTGTAAGAGGTGTGAAATGGGCAGGAAGGGAACCCAAAAAGAGAGGGGCGCACATGTCCTGCATGGGCACGCATGTCTGGGTCACGCAGGTGTACCTGCACGACAAATGGGTACTTTTGCGCCACTCAACCATTAAGTTATAACTTTGGAGAGGCTTCTCTCAAGCCTTTAGTATTATCCATAAAGGCTACAAGAAGAGGGGAGCATAAGTTCTATTCAAAAGGTAATGTGGTGCGCAAGTGTGGCCATTTCCCTTAAGGGCTGTCCACTCAGGTGTGCAGGTGTTGAAGAGTTTCAACACTTAGGCCTTACTCCCACTCTTTAGATCATTTTTTCTTGTTATGAAACTACATTAGAAGTGCTCGGAAGCTTTGAGAAGACACTAGGGCACCGAGAGCTCAAATTTGAATTTCTGGAAATTCTCCTCCCAAAATGGGGGGCCCACATGGGTATTTATAGGTTGGAGAAACCCAGGCCAAAATTTCAAAGAGGGTGCGCAAGTCACCGGCACGACCACTGGGAGGCGGGAAAGTATACTTGCATGGCCTTGATGGATCTTGCATGACCCATGTGCATTTGAATCTTGGTTCATGCCATTGTCAATTTTTGATGTTTCTTCAACGGAAGAATCACTTTGGATTCAAGGTACTTCCATTTTCATTCCTTTAGACGTTGTGATGGAAAGGAGAATCAAAAAAATACCCCCCTCAGAGTTGGATCCAAAAGAAGTGAGGATGTGACTCTGAGGAAAAGATGAAAACCAAGTAACATGTGGCGTGCAAGTGTTGAGCGCACAGAGGGCGGCGCAAAAGTGTTGGGAACAATAGCTTTAGGCGCGCAGGGGCGTGGCCTGGCCTATATATAAGTGGCCATTCTCATGCAAAGCACCCGTATTTCGAATTTTCGAGCTCTCGCCTTACATGTTAACGTCACCACACAAGTTGCTCTATTTTCCATTGTTTCACTGTTGTCGTGCTACTATAGAGGTAATTGGACTTTCACGGTGATACTTGCGCACCAAAAACTTGTGCAACCCATCCAAACTTGTGTGACACATCCATACTTGCGCGCCAAATTAGACTTGTTCTCCATAATTCGTTTTCCATTTTTTAGAAATTTCTTCAAAAATTTTATGAAAAATCAATCCATTTTAGAGTTAATTTATTCAACTCTTTTGTAGATTCAATGGCTCCCAAGAGAATCGGAATGACTGATGCACTAGCTAGCAAGCGAATTGATGATATGATGAGCATCATTGCCCATGATTATTATACCATCTGCGACATCACTCTCCCAGGTTTAGCTATGTATTTGATGAAGTATCATCATGACTTCCCCCAGAGCATTTATATGCCTTTGTATGGAAATGGTCATCTATGATAAGTTACCACTCCAGAGGCAAAGAACTATCTATCAATTTAATTGTTTCAGAACTACACCAATTTTTCTTTAGCAAATATATCATGTGGTGGAGTATTTATAAATGATGGAATAGTGGAGAAGGTGTTTATGATTCCTTATAGCCCTTGTATGCCAGATCTGAAACATCATAAGCCCGATCTGCAACCACATTGTTATCCCTCAATTTTCTAAAACCCTCAGATGGATCAATCCAAAGGCTGGAATAGAAGCTGGTACTTCCTTCATGGGGGAGGTGTGGATCCAACTTGGATTTGGGCATACTGGGTGAGACAAACCTGTGTAGAGTTTGTCAATGATTTGAAAGGAGTTGTGATTTATGATGTAAAGACCCATAAATTTCAAGGAAATTTTTTTTCTTAATTTTCTTTGGAATTTTAAAAGAACTCAGTTTCTGATGGCACCTGATTCTGAGGCCCGGTGTGCCCGAAATCATTTTTCGAAGTTTGGCTTAGGTACGTTCAGTGAACGAATGAGCGGGTTTTTCTAACTTTTGAACCGGTTCTCGGAATCAAATTATGAGGGCACCGATTGAATCGTAGCACCGGTATTTTCTTAGAAACGCCTCTTCCGGAGTTGTGTTTGCTCGGGTGTGGTTTTTATATTTTTGGGCTTTAAGTTAAGAAATAAAATAATGTGGTATGACAAACTTTATTTTATTTCACATAAAGCCATTTAAAGCCACTTAATGATGCTTAAGCTGAGTTGAAGCGTATAGGGTGGAACCCAAAATATCCTACCCTCTTGGTAGGTTATTTGTTAGGTGGGGCCCGCACGAGCCCCACCGTTTCTTTTCCGCTAGGTAACGCACCTGCGAAAACCCCTTTTAAATGAAAGTCAACTGAAGTTTTTTCTAAATTCATAACGCCCCTATTAATTGGGAGGTCAGTTCGTTGAAATTAATTCTATGAATTAATTGTTCGTTACTTATCTTTGTTTTTCAAATTATTTAGTTGATAATAAAATAAGATGAGGACTTATTTTATTATCTGGTTGTTGTGTTAAACCTTTGGAGAATCTATAAAGATATTCATACTCCAATGCGAAGAAGGCGAAGAAAGCAAAGAAAGCGAAGAACGCTGGCCCCCGACGAAGGGCGACGAAGAACACCAGACCCCCGGAGATTGATGTGACGCGACGCCGATGCTTCTTCCGCAACGTTCCATCCCCGTGACAATCTTCGATCGGCATCTTGAGGTAGGGGATTTTGGTCCTTTTAATTATTTTGGGATTATAACATCAACATTGATTTAATTGTTATAATTAAATCTGTATATCCTTGATCCTTGGAGTTTGTCTGCGCGATGCCGAGTACCACATGACAATGACGCCCTTCCGCGATGCGACAATCCTTTTCTTCCGCGACGGTCAATTCCGCGACGAACTTGCGTCTGACGACGAAGAAGGTAGGGGTCATTTTGAAAATAATTTTACCTATGTTTTTTTCCTCCAAGGAAAGAATGTGGATCAACCAATTAACAAGTTGGCCCACGGATTATTATTTTGGGTCGAGGTTTATCAATTGCTGGGATTTATGGTCTTGTTTCAAACCGCTAACGCGGTGGGTGCAGACCAACGAACAAGTCCGAACCCACCAACCTTTGTTAATGGTGTGTGGAATGGCGGACGATGAAAAAACGTGCCGGAGAGACGATTTATTGATTCCGCAGTGAAGAACGGGACCCGGGATGAGCTACGATGCAGATGGAAATGAAATCGGACCACCGGAGCCACTCCGGTGGCCTGCGGACTCCACCGGCGGTGCCGACGGCCAGAGGCAGCGACGCCCCGGTGCGCCGCCTAACGGAGCCGCCGCAGCTTCAGCTGCGGCGACAGGGTGCGGTTCCATGGCCGTGCGGAACCGATGCTGGGATGTCGCCGGGTGCTGCGTCTGTTGGAGAGAGGCGGCCCCAACCGGGGTCGTGGATCCATCACGCGGGGGCAGCGCTCCCCCGCCCCCGAATTTCCCTCGCTCGGCCGAGCTGAGCCGAGCGGACCCGCCGGGCCGGGCCGGGTCGCACCCAACCGGGTCGGACCCGGGTCGCGTCGACCCGGTTCGGGCCGACCCAGGGGGGGTCGGGCCGGGTCGGTCCGGGCTCAGACCCCCCGTTTCCGGACCTTTTCGGTCTTTTGTTCATAACTTGAGCTATGGGCCTCCGAACGACATGCCGTCTACGGCGATGCGATCCTTGGATCGAGATGGTAGTTTATGTATATCACACTGAAGGTTTCAGAATACTTTGGGTTTGGCCGGGTTGGGTCGTACACGAAACCAACCAGGCCCTCAGAGCGGAAACACTCATATCTTGATCTTCGGACGTCCGTTTGACGTGCCATCGACTTTTTTGAATTTCTATACAGGAGACGGATCATTTGGCTTACTCCGCCTGAGGTTTGGATGCAGGTGGAGTATGGTCGGGTTGGTTTTTCCTTAAAAACCAACTGGGCCCCTGGGACGAAAAATCCAATAACTCTCAGACCGGGCGTCCGATTGACGCGCCGTCTACGACGTTGAGTTCCCGTTGACAATACAGAACTTTTGAATACATAAACTCTGGACTATGTGTTAGTTGATGTATCATCCTATCGGCTCGTGGAGCGGACCCTCCAAAATGATCTTGCTGTGTGCGGGAACCCTAGAGCTGGCTGCGACTACTACTATGACGACGACGACTGTACAGATATCCTTAGTGGATTCGACGATGACGAGTACAACACTCAGCGATCCATGGTGGGTCAGTGCTACCGATCATGTGTGGGTCTGATCCTGTGTGGGTCAGCGCTCAGCGGTTCTGTGTGGGCCAGCACCTACAGATCCTGTGTGGGTCAGATCATGTGTGGGTCTTTGCGGGGGTTAGTTACCTATCGATCCTGTGTGGGTCAGATCCTTTGTGGGTCATTGCGGGGGTTAGTTACCTATGGATTCTGTGTGGGTCAGATCTTTCTTGGGTCATTACGGGGGTTAGTTACCTATCGATCCTATGTGGGTCAGATCCTTTGTGGGTTATTGCGGGGTTAGTACCTATCGATCCTTTGTGGGTCCGATGGCTTAGATGAATCAGTGGCAATACCTGATCGTCTCTATCATCATACAAGAAGTATACCTATGTGAGATGAATCCTGTTTTGATTTCCTTTGTTGATTGTGTTGTGATATCCTGTGCGGATTTACGTTTTTCTTTCCTGTGTGGACTGGGTTGTACTTGAGCTCGGATGTTGGAGACGAGCGAGAGTTGATGACTTAGGTATATGTATGGGAATATGCCTAAGTCGCGTCATATGTTACTTTGTGATTGTATATTTCTTTTGTGGTTTATCTTTTATGGATTCTTGGAGACCATCGGGGGTCTTGGGGTCCCCAATTAGTAGCTTGTACTCACCCCTGCACGGGAAATGCCCGCACTACGTTGTGTTGGTTGCAGATGATGGACAACACTGATCGTGGTGGAGGCTTGCGGAGAAGGACGGTACTTGGAGGTGGACCACTGGGTGGGACGTACTCAGAGTGGTCGGCTGGACCTGAGTAGGAGTGGAGGCTATCTGTACCCACCCTTCAGGTGGGACTTCTAGTGGATAGCTTGACGTTGTGGATTTACTCTTCAGTTATTGTTTTCCATTTCGAGTTGTACTTTACTTTCAGTTTGAGTTTGTATTCTGGCCCACTTACTTTCCGCACTTACTGTTGTACCAGTTTTTACATAGTGTTTACTTCTGCCTGATTACTCTGTGGTGTTTGTTGTTTAATTTAAAAAGTCAATGCCTACCCTTTACCGGTATTTATGCCTTGGTTCTAGTAGCCAGCCCCTGGCCTATGGAAGGCGGGCTTGGGGTAGTCACGACATGGATCCCGAGGACGGGTCGTGACAAAATGGTATCACAGGAGTTCGGTTCTACCATAGAACATGGGACTCTGATCTTTTTTCTATGTGAAGAAATAGTGTTTAGCGTATTGGGTGTGGTTATCAGTCCAGGGAGTCCAGTGTTGGTGTGGCGGCCGACGTATCCGTACACCAGGACCCCGACTTCTGATTTCCGACTTAATGCACGAAAACATTGATTGCATGCGTGTTACAAGTTTTATTTGTGATTAGTTTATGTCAGATCACCAGGTATACTGTTATGACCGTGGTGCACCTGTTTCTTTTCAGGATGGCCCCATGATGGCAGCCAGCTTGGGTTCCGAGAGTTGTACGCGACGACAGCCCACCGAGCGACGAGGCCTCGGTGTAGGGCCCTTTGACAGCTGAGGCACCGGTGATACCCCTACCTACCAAGCCACCGATTCTTCCAGCACCAGCCACTGACGATGCACATCGCCATAGTGCACTACATGAGTTCCAGTGCTAGTGACCGCCCAGGTTCCATGGGGAGACGGACCCCCTGGCAGCCGAGGACTGGCTGGAGGCAGTGGTACGAGTTTTCAGGCTAGTGAGGACACCAGCAGACCTCATGGTGATCCTCGCAGCGAGACTACTGCACCCAGCAGTGGGCCGATGGTGGAGCTTGATGCTCCAGGTGCACGATGAGGAATCTCTCCTCTGGATGGACTTTGAGAGCCTCTTCTGCTCAGAGTTCGTCCCGGACACCATCAGTGTTGTGGGCATCTAGGAGCTTCTTCAGCTGCGGCAGGGCAGCTTGACGGTCGCCCAGTACTCGGCAAGATTTACCGGTCTCTCGCGCTTCTCGACCGACATGGTACATGACCCATTCTTCCTGGCCCAGACCTTTGACTAGGGATTGAGACACGATATTAGGACATCGCTGATCTCCCTCATCATTCTGACTGAGGCAGGAGTACTAGAGAGATCTCTTTTGATCGAGAGCTTCCTTGCTGAGCCTTCATCAGCAGTGAGACCTACCACGGGGCGGCATGTAGCAGAGTCTTCTGCAGTAGGCAGTCGACGGATGACTCAGGGGTCCAGGAAGACCAGACCCTCATGCAGACGGCCTCAGGACACTGGCTCAGCAGTGAGGGGCACACAGCATGGAGCCAGTCTTTCGAGAGGCAGGCAGTGCTACACATGCGGAGGACAGGGTCACATGGCTCGTGACTGCCCAACCCACCATGCCGAGGAGAAGCAGACGGTTGAGGGGCCACCCAGGCAGAGGCAGAGGGTCGACTGTGGCGGTCCGCCGGGAGGAGGCGGACGAGGCAGAGGAACTAGCCGAGCAGTAGGTGGTGGGCGACGCTTTGAGGCTCTACCACCACCACCACCAGAAGGCCCACCCCGACCACAGGGAGATGTCAGGAAGAGACAGGCACAGCTCCAGGCAGCGGAGGCCTATGACCACGGCGTGCCTGAGATGATTTGAGGTACGATTTGTGTCTATTCCACCCTTGCTGCAATTCTGATAGACACAGGAGCGAGTCACTCTTTCATATCCACTGACCTTGTTCGGAGCTCAGAGATTCCGACAGAGTCGTTGTCTCGATCCTTACGGCTAGAGACTCCTGCGGGAGTAGACTCGACGATTACGCAATGGTTCTGGCAGTGTGAGCTTACACTAGGTGGTGAGAGCTTTGGTTGGGATCTTCTTGTAGCAGCGCCGAGGCCTTACGGCGTCATCTTCGGAATGGATTGGTTATCTAGAGTCCATGCACAGATTGACTGTATTAGGCACACGGTGCGATGTGTATGCACCGACAGGAGCAGGTTCACCTTCACCGGCGAGAAGGGCACCTTCACAGCACAAGATGGACTTCCGCAGAGGAGAGGACAGACCATCACTCATCAGTTGGCTAGCCTCATCCTAGGAGCAGTTGACGTGCGAAGTCCTAGTTTTCCTACAGTGGTGGATCAGTATGCGGACGTCTTTCCCGACGACGTTCCAGGGCTACCTCCTCGTAGAGAGGTAGAATTTCATATTGACATGTACCCCGAGACAGCCCCGATATCATCTCTAGTATATCGGATGGCCCCCGCTGAGCTTCGAGAGCTATGGGTACAGTTGGAGGACTTGCAGGGCAAGGGAATCATCCGACCTAGTGTTTCACCCTAGGCTTCCCCGATATTGTTCGCCAATAAGGCGGACGGGAGCTTCCGAATTTATGTCGACTATTGTCGCCTGAACCAAGTGAGGGTGAGGAACAAGTATCTGATACCAAGGATTGATGACCTCTTCGATCAGATCAAGGGAGCACGGTGGTTCTTGAAGATAGACCTCAGGTCAGGCTATCATCAGCTTAGAGTTCGGGATGAGGACGTGCAGAAGACGGCCTTCAGATGTCGGTATGGACACTATGAGTTCTTGGTTATGCCATTCGGCGTAACCAATTCTCCAGCGGTGTCCATGGGCCTCATGAACATGATCTTTCAGCCATACCTCGATCAATTTGTCGTAATCTTCATCGACGACATTTTGATATACTCGAAGACTGAGGAGGAGCACGCCTACCACTTACGGGTTGTACTAGACACACTCCGAGAGCACCAGATTTATGGAAAGATCTCGAAGTGTCAGTTATGGATACACAAGGCCCACTTCTTGGGGCACATAATCTCTGAGGCGGGAGTTGCAATGGTTCCTGCGGAGATCGAGGTAGTGCTAGCTTGGGAGCCACCCAAGAGCGTGACGGAGGTGCGGAGTTTCTTGGGACTAGCTGGATACTATCGGATTTTTGTGCCAGAATTCTCCAGAATTTCGGCGCCACTATCAGCTTTGACAAAGAAGGGGAAACCCTTTGTGTGGTCAGACAGATGTTAGCAGAGCTAACAAGAGCTGAGACAGAGATTGACCAGCGCACCTATCTTAAGGTTGCCTTAGGAGGGAGTAGGGTATGTAGTCTACTGCGATGCATCAGGGACCGGACTCGAATGTGTCCAGATGTAGGAGTGGGCAGTGATCACCTATGGATCACGTCAGTTGAGGCCGCATGAGAAGAACTACGTTACCCATGACCCGGGGTTAGTAGCAATGGTCTTCTCTCTAAATACATGGTGACACTATCTGATGGGCGAGTGCATTACAGTCTTTTCTGACTATCAGAGTCTCAGGTACATCTTCTCTCAGAAGGAACTAAACCTGAGACAACGTCGATGGCTCGAGTTCTTCCAGGACTATGAATTTGAGATAGTCTATACTCCTGGGAAAGGGAACATGGTAGCCGATGCTCTCAACCGGAGGACGGGCATTCAGCTACTCGAGGAGGCGACAGAGCAGCTATCCGCTTTGCAGATATTCTTCATGAATAGAGATGGATCATCCTTCCTTCAGTCTCTCACAGTCACTCCTCCACTACTACAGTGGGTCAGAGAGGCACAGTGTGGGGATGTCGACTGTGAGACACGGCGTGCGCAGTTATCCTCAGGACAGGCACCTGATGGCTTCTCCTTTGGAGCAGAGCACGACATCCTTTTCAGAGGACATACCTTAGTACCAGTCTCTTTACGAGAGGAGGTGCAGAGAGAGTTTCACACTTCTCCTTTGGTAGTACATCGTGGAGTGGCGAAGATGTACCAGGATCTCAGACGACAGCACTGGTGGCCGGGCATGGAGAAGGTTGTGGCAGAGTTCGTTTCTCGATGCCTCACCTACCAGCAGGTGAAGGAAGAGAACCAGGTACCAGCAGGCTTGGTACATCCCTTAGAGGTCCCATAGAGGAAGTGAGACGAGATATCTATGGACTTCGTGACTGGACTTCCACGCACTTCCAGAGGCCACGACTCCATTTGGGTGATTGTTGACTGACTGACCAAGTCGGATCACTTCTTACCCATCAGAGAGCAGGGCTCAGTGGAGAGCATGAGGCGTCTCTACATTCAAGAGATTGTACGGCTTCACGGTGTGGCATCATATATCGTCTCCGATAAAGATGATCGCTTTAATTCCCGGATTGGGAAGGGGTTGCAGGAGGCATTAGGGAAGCAGCTACGTCTGAGCACCACCCTTCACCCTCAAACAGATGGTCAGACGGAGAGGACCATTTAGACTCTCGAGGACATGCTCCGTGCATGTGTCCTTGACTTTGGTCGCAGCTGGGAGGACCACCTACCCTTGGTGGAGTTTTCGTACAACAAAAGTTACCACTCCACCATCAGGATGCCACCATACGAGGCGTTATATGGAAGACCTTGCAGATCTCCTTTATGTTGGACGAACCTAGGGAGTCAGAATTTGTGGGACCATAGATGGTCCGGCCCACGATAGAGAAGATCCAGGTCATCCAGGAGTGGATGAGGACATATCAGAGCCGGTAGAAGTCTTACGCTGACAGGAGGCGGAGGCCACTAGAGTTCGAGGATGGCGACCATGTATTCTTGCATGTCTCACCTCAAAGTGGAATACGGAGATTTGGACGAGGCGGAAAGTTGTCTCCACGCTTCATCGGACCATTCCAGGTCCTCAGCAGGATTGGCGAGGTGGCTTATCGCCTGGCTCTACCACCGCAGTTGCACCGGTTGCACGACCTCTTCCATGTATCTCAGCTGAGGAGATATGTGCACGACCCAACACATATCATTGACCATGGGGAGCTAGACGTTGATGATGGGGTGACTTTTGTAGAGGTCCCTATGGAGATTGAGGATCGACATGAGAAGGTCCTACGTGGACGATCGATTTCTCTTTTGCGAATCAGATTGCAGCACGGGAACCTCCAGGACAGCACTTGGAAGCGGGAGGCTCAGATGCGTGCTCAGTACCCACTTTGTTTCCCTAGTTTATGATGTATCTTTACGGGGACGTAAAGCCATGAGGTGGGAGTGATGTAAAGACCTGTAAATTTCAAGGAAATTTTTTTTCTTAATTTTGTTTGGAATTTTACAAGAACGCAGTTTCTGATGGCACCTGATCTGAGGCTCGGTGTGCCCGGAAACATTTTCCAAAGTTTGGCTCGGGTACGTTCAGTGAACGAACGAGTGGGTTTTTCTAACTTTTGAACCGGTGCTCGGAATCAAATTCTGAGGGCACCGATGGGATCACAGCGCTGGTATTTTCTTAGAAACGCCTCTTCCGGAGTTGCGTTTTCTCAGGTGTGGTTTTTAAATTTTTGGGCATTAAGTTAAGAAATAAAATAATATTGTATGAAAAACTTTATTTTATTTCACTTAAAGCCGCTTAATGCCACTTAAGGCTGCTTAAGCTGAGTTGAAGCGAATAGGGTGGAACCCAAAATATCCTACCCTCTTGGTAGGATATTTGTGAGGTGGGGCTCGCATGAGCCCTACCATTTCTTTCCCGCTAGGTAACGCACCCACAAAAACCCCTTTTAAATGAAAGTCAACTGACGCGTTTTCTAAATTCATAACTCCCCTATTAATTGGGCGGATAGTTCGTTGAATTAAGTCTATGAATTAATTGTTCCTTACTTATCTTTGTTTTTCAAATTCTTTATTTGATAATAAAATAAGATGAGGACTTATTTTATAATCTGGTTGTTGTGTTAAAACTTTGGAGAATCTCTAATGATCTTCATCCTCGTACGTGAAGAACGCGAAGAACGCGAAGAACGCGAAGAACGCCAGCCTCCGACGAAGGGCGACGAAGAACGCCAGACCCCTGGAGATCAACGCGACGCGACGCCGATGCTTCTTCCGCAACGTTCCATCTTCGCGACAATCTTCGATCGACATCTTGAGGTAGGGGATTGCGGTCCTTTTAATTATTTGTGGATTATAACATCAACATGGATTTAATTGTTATAATTAAATCTGTATGTCCTTGATCCTCAGAGTTTGTCTACGCGACGCTGAGTACCACGCGACAGTGACGCCCTTCCGCGATGCGATGTCCCTTTTCTTCCGCAACGGTCAATTCCGCGACGAACTCGCGTCCGACGACGACGAAGGTAGGGGTCGTTTTGGAAATGATTTTACCTATGTTTGTTTTTCTCCAAGGAAAGAACGTGGATCAACCAATTAACAAGTTGGCCCGCGGATTATTATTGTGGTTCGAGGTTTATCAATTGTTGGGATTTATGGTCTTGTTTCAAACCGCTAACACGGTGGGTGCAGACAAACAAACATGTCCGAACCCACTGCCCTTTGTTCTTGGTGTGCGGAACGGCGGACGATGACAAAACGTGCCGAGGAGATGATTTGTTGATTCCGTAGTGAATAACGGCACCTGAGATGAGCTACGATGCAGACGGAAATGAAATCGAACCACCGGAGCAACTCCGGTGGCCCGCAGACTCCCCCGGCGGCGCCCCGGCGTGCCGCCGGACGGAGCCACAGGGGCTGAAGCCATGGCGGCGGGGTGTGGTTCTGCGGCCTCGCAGAACCGAAGCTGAGACGTGGCCGGCTGCCACATCCGTTGGTGAGAGGCCGCCCCAACTGGGGCCGCGGATCCATCACGCGGGGGCAGCGTGCCCACGCCCCCGAATTTCCTTCGCTCGGTCGCTCGGTCGAGCCGAGCCGAGCCGATCCGCCGGGCCGGTTCGCGCCCAGGTTGGGTCGGGCCGTCCCAGGGGGGGTCGGGCCGGGTCGGTCCGGGCCCAGACCCCCCGTTTCTGGACCTTTTTCGTCATTTAATCATAACATGATCTACGAGACTTCGAACGACGCGCCGTCAGCGGCGATGCGATCCTTGGATCGAGTCGGTCGTTTCAGTATATCACACTCTAGGTTTTGGAATACTTTAGGTTCGGCCGGGTTGGTTCGTACACGAAACCAACCGGGCCCTCGGAGCGAAAACACTCATATCTTGAGCTTCGGACGTCCGTTTGACGTGCCATCGACTTTTTTGAATTCCTCTAAGTGAGACGGTTCTTTTGGCTTACTCCGCCCGAGATTTGGACGCATGTGGAGTATGGTCGGGTTGGTTTTCCTTAAAAACCAACCGGGCCCCTTGGACGAAAAAGCCAATAACTCTCAGACCGGGCGTCCGATTGACGCGCCGTCTGCGACGTTGAGTTCCCGTTGACGATACGGAACTTTTGGATACATCAACTCTGGACTATGTGTCAGTTGATGTATCAGCCTCTCGGCTCGTGGAGCAGACCCTCCCGAACAAGCTTGCTATGTTCGGGAACCCTAGAGCTGGCTGCGACTGCTACTGTGACGACGACAACTGTACATAGATCCTTAGTGGAATTGACGGCGACGACTACAGCACTCAGCGATCCTTTGTGTGTCAGTGCTACTAATCCTGTGTGGGTCCGATCCTGTGTGGGTCAGCACTCAGCGGTCCTGTGTGGGCCAGCGCCTACAGATCCTAGGTGGGTCCTATCCTGTGTGGGTCTTTGCGGAGGTTAGTTATCTATCAATCCTGTGTGGGTCAGATCCTTTGTGGGTCATTGCGGGGGTTAGTTACCTATCGATCCTGTGTGGGTCAGATCCTTTGTGGGTCATTGCGGGGGTTAGTACCTATCGATCCTTTGTGGGTCCGACGACTTAGATGAATCAGTGGAAATACCTGATCATCTCTATCATCATAAAATAAGTATACCTGTGTGGGATGAATCCTGTTTTGCTTTCCTTTGTGGATTGTGTTGTGCTATCCTATGTGGATTTACGTTTTGATTTCCTATGTGGACTGGGTTGTACTTGAGCTCGGATGTTGGAGCCGAGCGAGAATTGATGACTTAGGTATATGTATGGGCATATACCTAAGCCGTGTCGGATGTTACTTCGTGATTGTATCTTTCCTTTGTGGTTTATCCTTTGTGGATTCTGGGAGACCTTCGGGGGTCTCGGGGTCCCTACTAAGTAGCTTATACTCACCCCTGCACGGTTTATGCCCGCACTACGTTGTGTTGGTTGCAAACGACGGAAAACGCTGATTGTGGTGGAGGCTTGAGGAGCAGGACGGTACTTGGAGGTGGACCACTGGCTGGGACGTACTCAGAGCAGTCAGCTGGACCCGAGGAGCAGTGGAGGATATCTGTACCCACCCTTCAGGTGGGACTTCCAGTGGACGACTCGACTTTGTGGCTTTACTTTTCAGTTTCTGTTTTCCTTTTCGAGTTGTACTTTACTTTCATTTTGGGTTTGTATTCTGGCCCACTTACTTTCCGCACTTACTATTGTACCAGTTTTTACTTAGTGTTTACTTGTGCCTGCATACTCTGTGGTGTTTGTTGTTTACTTTACAAAGGCAATTCCTTCCCTTTATCGGGATTTATGCCTTGGTTCTTGTTGTCAGCCCCTTGCCTATGGAAGGCGGGCTTGGGGTAGTCATGACACGGGTCCCGAGGACGGGTCGTGACAAATTGGTACCAGAAGAGTTCGGTTCTATCGTAGAACATGGTACTCTAATCTTTTATCTATGTTAAGCAATAGTGTTTAGTGTATTGGGTGTGGTTACCAGTCCAGGGAGTCCAGTGTTGGTGCGGCAGCCGACGTATCCGTACACCAGGACCCTGACTTCTGATATCTGACTTAATGCACGAAAACATTGATTGCATGTGTCTTACAAGTTTTCTTTGTGATTACATTATGTCAGATCACCAGGTATACTATTCTGACCGTGACACACATATTTATTTTCAGGATAGCCCCACGATGGCAGCCAGCTAGGGTTCCGAGAGTTGTACGTGACGACAGCCCACCGAGCGACGAGGCCTTGGTGCAGGGCCCTTTGACAGCTGAGGCACCGGTGGTACCTCTACCCACCGAGCGACCAATTCTTCCAGCACCAGCCGCTGACGATGCACATCTCCTTAGTGCACTGCATGAGTTCCAGCGCCAGTGACCGCCCAGGTTCTGCGGGGAGACGAACCCCCAGGCAGTTGAGGACTGGATGGATGCAGTGGTACAAGTTTTCAGGCTAGTGAGGACACCAGCAGGCCTCATGGTGATCCTCGCAGCGAGCCTACTGCACGCATAAGTGGGCCGATGGTGGAGCTTGATGCACCAGGTGCACGATGAGGCATCTCTTCCATGGACGGACTTTGAGAGCCTCTTCCGCTCAGAGTTCGTCCCGGCCATCCTCCGTGCAGTGCGCATCTAGGATCTTCTTCATCTACAGCAGGGCAGGTTGACGGTCGCCCAGTACTCGGTGAGATTTACCGATCTCTCGCGCTACTCAACCGACATGGTACGGGACCCATTCTTCCGGTCCCGGACTTTTGAGCATGGATTGAGACACGAGATCAGGGCATCATTGATCTCCCTCAGCATTCCGACTCAGGAAGGAGTACTGGAGTGAGCCCTTTTGATCGAGAGCTTCCTTGCTGAGCCTTCATCAGCAGCGAGACCTACCGCGGGGCGGCATGTAGCAGAGTCTTATGCAGCAGGTAGTCGACGGATGAATCAGGGGTCAAGGAAGACCAGACCCTCACACAGAAAACCTTAGGACACTAGCTCAGTAGTGCGGGGCACACAGCGTGGAGCCAGTCTTTCGAGAGGCAAACAGTGCTACACATGTGGCGGACAAGGTCACATGGCTCGTGATTGCCCGACCCACCGTGCTGAGGAGCAGCAGACAGTTGAGGGGCCACCCAGGCAGAGGCAGAGGGTCGACCGTGGTGGTCCACAGGGAGGAGGCAGATGAGGCAGAGGAGCTGGCCTAGCAGGAAGTGGTGGGCGACGCTTTGAGGCTCTACCACCACCACCACCAGTAGGTCCACCCCGACCACAGGGAGCTGGCGGAAAGAGACAGGAAAAGCTCCAGGCAGCGGAGGCCTACGACCACGGTGTGCCCGAGATGATTCGAGGTACGATCTGTGTCTCTTAAACCCTTGCTGCAGTTCTTATAAACACAAGAGCGAGTCACACATTCATTGCTCCTGCCCTTTTTCGGAGCTCGGAGATTCCGACAGAGCCATTGGCTCGATCCTTACAGCTAGAGACTCTTACGGGAGCAGACTTGATGATTACACACTAGTGCCGGCAGTGTGAGCTTACTCTAGGAGGCAAGAGCTTCGGCTGGGATCTTCTTGTAGCAGCATCGAGGCCTTACAACGTCATCTTGGGCAAGGATTGGTTATCTACATTCCATGCACAGATTGACTGTATTAGGCGCACGGTGCGATGTGTACGCACCGACGGGAGCAGTTTCACCTTCACCGGCGAGAAGGGAGCCTTCACAGCACTGGATGGACTTCCGTAGAGGAGAGGACATCCCATCACTCATCAATTGGCTAGCCTCATCCTAGGATTAGTTGATGTGTGGAGTACTAGTTTTCCTGCAATGGTGGATCAGTACGCGGACGTCTTTACCAACGATGTTCCAGGGCTACCTCCTCGCAGATAGGTAGACATTCATATTGACCTGTACCCCAGGAAAACCCTGATATCAACTCCAGCATATCGGATGGCCCCCGCTGAGCTTCGAGAGCTATGGGTACAGTTAGAGGACTTTCAGGGCAAGGGATTCATCCGACCCAGTGTTTCACCCTGGGCTTCCCCGATATTGTTCGCCAATAAGGCGGACGGTGGCTTGTGACTTTGTGTCGACTATCATCACCTGAACCAGGTGATGGTGAGGAACAAGTATCCACTAACAAGGATTGATGACCTCTTTGATTAGCTCAAGGGAGCACGGTGGTTCTCGAAGATAGACCTCAGGTCAGGCTATCATCAGCGTAGAGTTTGGGACGAGGACGTGCAGAAGACGACCTTCAGATGTCGGTATGGCCACTATGAGTTCTTGGTTATGCCATTCAGCATAACCAATGATTTAGCAGTGTTGATGGGCCTCATGAACAGGATATTTCAGCCATAACACGATTGATTTGTCGTAGTATTCATCGAAGACATTTTGATATACTCGACGATTGAGGAGGAGCACGCCTACCACTTACGCGTTGTACTAGACACACTCCGAGAGCACCAAATTTTTGGAAAGCTCCCGATGTGTCAGTTCTAGATACGCGAGGTCCACTTCTTGGGGCACGTCATCTCTGAGGTGGGAGTTGCAGTGGATCCTGCGAAGATCGAGGCAGTGGTAGCTTGGGAGCCACCCAGGAGCGTGACAGAGGTGCGGGGTTTCTTGGGACTAGCTGGATACTATCGGAGATTTGTGCCAGACTTATCCAGAATTGCGGCACCACTCTCAGCTTTGACGAAGAAGGGGAAACCCTTTGTGTGGTCAGAGAGATGTCATCAGAGCTTCCAGGAGCTGAGACAGAGATTGGCCAGCGCACCTATCTTGAGGTAGCCTGAGGAGTGAGTAGGGTATGTAGTCTACTGCGATGCATCAGGGACCGGACTCGGATGTGTCCTGATATAGGAGCGGGCAGTGATCGCCTATGGATCTCTTCAGTTGTGGCCGCATGAGAAGAACTACGCTACCCTTGACCTGGAGTTAGCAGCAGTGGTCTTCGCTCTGAAGACATGGCGACACTATCTGATGGGCGAGCACTTTACAGTCTTTTCTGACCATCAGAGTCTCAGGTACATCTTCTCTCAGAAGGAACTGAACCTGAGACAGCAGCGATGGCTTGAGTTACTCCAAGACTATGACTTTGAGATAGTCTATACTCCTGGGAAAGGGAACATGGTAGCCGATGCTCTCAGCCGGAGGACGGGCATTCAGCTACTCGAGGAGGCGACAGAGCAGCTAGCTGCTTTGCAGATATCCTTCGTGGATATTGATGGAGCAGCCTTCCTTCAGTCTCTCACAGTCACTGCTCCACTACTGTAGTGGGTCAGAGAGGCATAGTGTGGGGACGCCGACTGTGAGACGCGACATGCACAATTATCCTCAGGACAGGCACCAGATGGCTTCTCCTTTGGAGAAGAGCACGACATCCATTTCCGAGGACGTACATTAGTACCAGTAGCTTTACGAGAGGAGGTGCTGAGAGAGTTTCACACTTCTCCTTTGGCGGTACATCCTGGAGTGGAGAAGATGTACCAGGATCTCAGACGACAGCACTGGTGGCCGGGCATGAAGAAGGATGTGGAAGAGTTCGTTTCTTGATGCCTCAACTACTAGCAGGTGAAGGCATAGCACCAGGTACCAGCAGGCTTGGTACAGCCCTTAGAGGTCCCAGAGTGGAAGTGGGACGGGATATCTATGGACTTAATCACTGGACTTCCACGCACTTCCATAGTTCACGACTCCATTTGGGTGATTGTCGACTGACTCACCAAGTCAGCTCACTTCTTACCATCAGAGAGCAGGGCTCAATGGAGAGCCCGGGGCGTCACTACATTCAGGAGCTTTTATGTCTTCATAGTGTGCCATCATCTATCACCTCCGATCGAGATGCTCACTTTACTTCCCGGCTTTGGAAGGGGTTGCAGGAGGCGTTCGGGACGCAGCTACGTCTGAGCACCCCCTTTCACCCTCAGACGGATGGTCAGACGGAGAGGAACATTCAGACTCTCGAGGACATGCTCCGCGCATGTGTCCTCGACTTTGTTCGCAGCTGGGAGGACCACCTTCCCTTTGTGGAGTTTTCGTACAACAACAGTTACCACTCCACCATCGGGATGGCACCATACGAGGCGTTGTACGACAAACCTTGCAGATCTCCTTTGTGCTGGACAGACCCTGGGGAGTCAGCACTTGTGGGACCAGAGATGGTCCGGGCCATGATAGAGAAGGTCCAGGTCATCCAGGAGCAGATGAGGACAGCTCAGAGCCGGCAGATGTCTTACGATGACAGGAGGCGGAGGCCACTGGAGTTCGAGGATGGTGACCACGTCTTCATGCGTGTCTCACCTCGACGTGGATTACATAGATTTTTCCGATGCGGCAAGATGTCTCCAAGCTTAATCGGACCCTTCTAGGTCGTCAGCAGGATTGGAGAGTTTGATTATCACTTGTCTCTACCACCTCAGTTGCACCGGGTGCACGACGTCTTCAATGTATCTCAGCTGAGGAGATACATGCACGACCCAACGCATATCATTGACCATGTGGAGCTAGACGTTGATGATGGGGCGAATTTTGTGGAGGTCCCAGTGGAGATCGAGGTTCGACCGGAGCGGGTCCTACGTGGATGATCGATTCCTCTTGTGCGCATCAGAAGGCAGCACGAGAACCTTCAGGAAAGCACTTGGGAGCAGGAGGCTCAAATGCGTGGTCAGTATCCACTTTTTCCCCTAGTTTATGATGTATCTTTATGGGGACATAAAGCCCTGAGGTGGGAGTGATGTAATGACTCGTAAATTTCAAAAAAAAAAAATTTCTTAATTTTCATTGTAATTTTACAAGAACGCAGTTTCCGACGGCACCTGATTCCGAGGCCCAGTGTGCCTAGAATCATTTTCCGAAGAATGGCTCGGGTACATTCAGTGAACGAACGAGCGTGTTTTTCTAACTTTTGAACCGGTGCTCAGAATCAAATTTTGAGGGCACCGATGGAATCAGAGTGCCGATATTTGCATAGAAACGCCTCTTCCGGAGTTGCGTTTTCTCGGGTGTGGTTTTTAAATTTTTGGGCTTTAAGTTAAGAAATAAAATAATGTGGTACGAAAAACTTTATTTTATTTCACTTAAAGCCGCTTAAAACCACTTAAGGCTGCTTAAGCTGGGTTGAAGCGGATAGGGTGGAACCCAAGATATCCTACACTCTTGGTAGGATATTTTTGAGGTGGGGCCCGCACGAGCCCCACCGTTTCTTTTCCGCTAGGTAACGCACCCGCGAAAACCCCTTTTAAATAAAAGTCAACTGATGCATTTTCTAAATTCTTAACGCCCCTATTAATTGGGTGGTTTGTTTGTGACAATTAATTCTATGAATTAATTGTTCGTTACTTATATTTGTTTTTCAAATTCTTTAGTTGATAATAAAATAAGATGAGGACTTATTTTAATATATGGTTGTTGTAGTAAACCTTTGGAGAATCTCTAAAGATCTTCATCCTCCTACGCGAAGAACGCCGGCCTCCAACGAAGGGCGACGAAGAACGCCAGACCCCCGAAGATCGACGCGACGCGATGCCAACGCTTCTTCCGAAACGTTCCATCCCCGCGAAAATCTTCGATCGACATCTTGAGGTAGGGGATTGTGGTCATTTTAATTCTTTGTGGATTATAACATCAAAATGGATTTAATTGTTATAATATAATGCGTATGTCCTTGATCCTCGGAGTTTGTCTACGTGAAGCAGATTACTGCGCGACAGCGACACCCTTCCGCGATGCGACGATCCTTTTCTTCCGCGACGGTCAATTCCGCGATGAAATCGCGTTCGACGACGAAGAAGGTAGGGTTCTTTTTGAAAATGATTTTACCTATGTTTGTTTTCTTCCAAGGCAAGAACGCGGATCAACCAATTAACATGTTGGCCCACGGATTATTATTGCGGGTCGAGGTTTATCAATTGCTGGGACTTATGGTCTTGTTTCAAACCGCTAATTCGGTGGGTGCGGACCAACGAACAAGTCCGAACCCGCCGCCCTTTGTTATTAGTGTGCGGAATGGCGGACGCCGACAAAATGTTCCGCAGAGACGATTTGTTGATTCCGCAGTGAAGAACGGGACCCGGGATGAGCTACGGTGCAGACGGAAATGAAATCGGACCACCGGAGCAACTCCGGTGGCCCGCAGACTCCACCGGCGGCGCGGATCGCCGGCCCGGCGGCGCCCTGGGGCGCCTCTCGACGGAGCCTCCGCGCGGAACTGAAACTGGGACGCGGCCGGCTGCCGCGTCCGTTGGCGAGAGGCGGCCCCAACCGGGGTCGCGGATCCATCACGCGGGGGCAGTGCGCCCCCACCCCTGGATTTCCCTCGCTCGGCCGCTCGGCCGAGCCAAGCCGAGCCGACCCGCCGGGCCGGGTCGCGCCCAGGCCAGGCCGGGTCGCACCCAACCGGGTCAGACCTGAACCCGGGTCGGGTCGACCCAGTTCGGGCCGACCCAGGGGGGTCGGGCGGGGTCGGGTCGGGCCCAAACCCCCTGTTTCCGGACCTTTTCGGCCTTTTGCTCATAACATGAGCTACGTGCCTCTGAACGACGCGCCGTCAGTGGCGATGTGATCCTTGTATCGAGACGGTCATTTAGGTATATCACAATAAAGGTTTTGGAATACTTTGGGTTCGGCCGGCTAGGTTCGTACACGAAACCAACCGGGCTCTCGGAGCGGAAACACTCATATCTTGAGCTTCGGACGTTCGTTTGACGTGTCGTCGACTTTGTTGAATTCCTCTAAGTGAGATGGATCTTTTTTCTTACTCCGCCCGAGGTTTGGACGCAGGTAGAGTACGGTCGGGTTGGTTTTTCCTTAAAAACCAACCTGGCCCCTGGTACGAAAAAGGCAATAACTCTCAGACCGGGCGTCTGATTGACGCGCCGTCTACGACGTTGAGTTCCCGTTGACGATATAGAACTTTTCAATACATCAAATCTGGACTATGTGTCAGTTGATGTATCAGCCTCTCGGCTCGTGGAGCGGACCCTCCCGAACGATCTTGCTGTGTGCGGGAACCCTAGAGCTGGCTGCGACTGCTACTATGATGATGAAGACTGTACAGAGATGATCAGTGGATTCGACGGTGACGACTAAAGCACTCAGCAATCCTTTGTGGGTCAGTGATAACGATCCTGTGTGGGTCTGATCCTGTGGGGGTCAGCGCTCAGCGGTCCTGTGTGGGCCAGCGCCTACAGATCCTGTGTGGGTCTGATCCTTTGTGGGTCTTTGCGGGGGTTAGTTACCTATCGACCCTGTGTGGGTCAGATCCTTTGTGGGTCATTGCGGGGGTTAGTTAACTATCGATCTTGTGTGGCTCGGATCATTTCTGGGTCATTGCGGGGGTTATTTACCAATCGATCCTATGTGGGTCAGATCCTGTGTGGGTCCTTGCGGGGGTTAGTACCTATCCATCCTTTGTGGGTCTGACGACTTAGATGAATCAATGGAAATACCTGATCATATCTATCGTCATACAAGAAGTATACCTGTGTGAGCTAAATCATGTTTTTCATTCCTTTGTAGATTGTGTTGTGCTATCCTGTGTGGATTTATGTTTTGCTTTCTTGTGTGGACTGGGTTGTACTTGATCTGGTATGTTGGAGACGAGTGAGACTTGATGACTTAGGGATATGTATGGACATATACCTAAGTCGTGTTGGATGTTACTTCATGATTTTATCTTTCCTTTGTGTTTTATCCTTTGTGGATTCTGGGAGACCATCGGGGGTCTCGGGGTCCCTACTGAGTAGCTTATACTCACCCCTGCACGGGCTATGCCCGCACTACGTTGTGTTGGTTGCAGACGACGGACAGCGCGAATCGTGGTTGAGGCTTACGGAGCAGGATGATACTTGGAGGTGGACCACTAGGTAGGATGTACTCGGAGCGGTCGGCTGGACCCGAGGAGCAGTGGAGGCTATCTGTACCCACCCTTCATGTGGGACTTTCAGTGGACGGCTCGACGTTGCGGCTTTACTTTTCAGTTGCTGTTTTCCCTTTCCAGTTGTACTTTACTTTCAGTTTGGGTTTGTATTCTGGCCCACATACTTTCCGCACTTACTGTTGTACCAGTTTTTACTTAGTGTTTACTTCTGTCTGCTTACTCTGTGGTGTTTTTTGTTTACTTTACAAAGGCAATGCCTTACCTTTACTGGGATTTATGCCTTGGTGCTAGTCGCCAGCCCCTGGCCTATGGAAGGGGGGCTTGGGAGAGTCACGACACAGGTCTCGAGGACGGGTCATGACATATGAAGCCGTCTAGGCTGGGAAAATATATGTTTATAGGCATGATAACTTTGTGTCGGAGATACTCAGCCATTGGAGTGCAGAAACCAATTCTTTCTATCTGACTCATGGAGAAGTAGGCATCAGTCTGTGGGATGTCCACAAAATCTTAGGGGATCCAATTATGGGTGATATATATGATGAATTCATTCCTCTCAAGGGGACTTGGAATGATTCATAGAAGACTATGGATTTCTCATGAGAGTTATTGAAAATATTCCATAAGCTCAAGAGTTCAGAGTCCTCCTTAACTCATTCTAGAAGGTATATTCATCTATAGGACTGGATGAATATGTTTCTTATCGAAAATCAGGAGAAGGAGCCGAAGGAGAAGGGATCGAAGGAGAAGGGATCCAGGAAGACGGGGGCCAAGGAGAGGTGGCCCACTCGTCCTACCACCTTCCCCAAAATAGATATGTGGGGTGCTCCTGGTACATTCTGGCTGACTCTAGAAGCATGATAATTTGAGAAGTGGGGATTTGAGGGGAATTAGAGAATCCCAAAGAAGGCTCGTCTGGCGGGATTTTTGGCCATGTGGCTCAGCGTTTATCTTTTACCAGTCAGAGAATCGAAGGGAGGCATCAGGCCAGGGACCTTCGTTATTGCAGCCAAGTTGGCTGAGGGGATAATGGTTGGGTTGACTACCTCAATTTTAGAAAATATTCACAGGAGTTTACTCCAGGTCTTCTTGGTAAAGTCTCCTTTGAGAATAGTGTGACCATTCCATGTTTGGTGGGGATGGATCACCACTCACTTCAAGACGTATAATGTACAAAATGGAGTATAGATTCCTGGAAGTTATTTCATGACATCAGTGCATAAATTCTCTAGAATTTCCCCACTAGCTCTCAACTATTATGAAATGAAGGTGAGGTTGAGCATGTATAAGGAATTTAATTTCATTCCTTATGGAAATCCGCAAACCTGTCGGGTTGTTGATGACGGGACAGCTAGACTGGAATTTAGGGAATATATGCTGGGCTACAGAGATGGTGTGATGGTCACCAGCATTGATGGAGAAATTATATGCGAGGCCTATGCTCCAAATAGATTTGCACGTCAATTAATGTATTTGCAGCAGATTGCTGTATCTCCCCCGTGCATGTCAGGTCAGAGAAACATCCAATGGTTTCCCGGAAAATATGGTTTATGACATCTAGGGAGAAGACTGGGGCAGTGTTTGAGCTACCAGTTGATAAAGCGGCAAATAACTTGACTATATGGTATGTCATGCTCTGGATTTCATCATACCCTAGTGGGGTGATGAATCACACGGTTTATCAGGCGGGGAAAAGGAAGAGGAATGTAGAGAAAGAAACCCTTCCTCATGAAGGTGATGCTTCACCATATGAAGCTGATTCGACGGATTCATCAACTAGGACTGACTCACCGGATTCCCAAGATGCGGATGATGAGGCATAATAAACGGCAACGTAGCCTCGTGTTTGATATGATCCTCCTGTCAGAATCAAAAGACCCACTCCATCAACTCCCAGTAAGGTACTTCATTGTGGAAATTTTAGTCACCATTACTTTATAGAGAAATGAGTATTATATTCTTATTCTCCATTAGTAGTTGCAGGATATGATAAGAAACTGAAGTCCAAGATTGTAGGACTTTCCTCACAGCCTTGTGGTACACTTAATGAATATCTACGATCAGAGGATGTCTAGACATGGCAGAGTTTATACTGTGGTGATGAAATTGCATGGCTGGATTTAGGTGAGGGGCTACACCTCCCTAGAATAGGGAATCTTGTGGCTTCTTCAGATATTCATTACAAGGATAACCTCAATGAAGTGTGGGCTTATATCATAGTGTTGGAAATGATCATATATTCCACTGACGATTCTATTCCTATCACAAAGAGGGAAAAGGAAATGATAGATCGTGGCGCCACTGAGGGGACTGATACCTCTGAAGATGAGGAGTGGAACGATAATGTGGCTCCAGAATATGTAATATTCCTTTCCTAATTTTTTTGAAACTTTATTTCAGTAAAATCTTTGTTACTCAAGGAAATTATTTTCTTCATCTTGAAGCATGAAATGAAAGGATATACTGAGGTTCCTTCGCCACAATATTTCCCTGGTGGTACTGCCATCGGGGCTGCTACTGAATCTCCTCGTGAGTCGGGCGAGATATCTCCAGGCCAGTAGGCCGTGGATGAGGAGCTGGAAACAGATTTCAATAAGCCAATTCAGGTACCTATAATTGAGGCTACCGACACTCCCAAAAATCCAAGAATGAAAAAGAAACGAAGGAGGAAGTCCAAAACTAAATAATTCATTAGTAGTGGTATGTCCTTTGGGTAATCATGAGTCTTAAACCCTGAAAAAATTTCTCATTATCCATGGTATTGCAGGGTATTCTTAAATTTCTCCTCTTATGGAGAGGACTGACCCTCCTTTGAGGACCACAGAGTGTACTGGTGAACAATCACAAGTTCAGGCTGACTTGGCCAATCTTATAGAAGAGCTAGTGTTTGTTGCCAGTATCCCTCCTGCTGCTGTTGCAAGAAGAGAATAACCCAATTCTGTTAAGTTAACAATGCTTCATAAAATGTTGAATCAATCATCGACTGGTTTCTATTCAGTAATACATTAGGTTTAACCCCTGCACTCGATCTTTTGGTGGCCTTTGCAACTGACGCTGCCACTTTATCTAAAGAAGCTATCCAGGGTCAGAGACAGCTGGATGAAGGTCACCAAGAAGATATACAAAATTCTCCCATTGGTGAGATTAACTAGGATTCTGAGAATACATTGTATGAAATGATGGGACATGGTGCATATTTTGATGATTTTTTAGATCATGTTAAATTAACATGTAATTTAGAATATTAAGGATGTGAGTGTTATCTTTTGTCCTGTTAAAAATAACTTCTGATTACATGCCTGATCATGATCAGTTCAAATATGCAGTTCTATCTGAGCAAGCTGTTGAACTACCAATGCCTGATGGGGGTACAAAAAACCCTACTATTGTAGAGACATTAGCCCAGGTGGAGCTGAACCCCATAGAGCTTCCTCAAACTCACCCTAAGAATCCTAGTGAAGCTAGGAAATATGGGGAGGATCCTTCTCATGTTACTGATCTACCGTTGGGTAAGGGATAATAATATTTGTGACTGTACTTAATTTGAAAGACAACCAATTAAATTTTATTATCCTTTGAAACTAACCACATCATTCAATTGATTATGCAGGGCCATCAATTTCTGTGGCTTGATCTAGAGGTGAAGCCTTAGCCTCCTCCCCAATGGGAATTGAATGTGACGAAGCACATGTCAGGGGGAAGGAGCAGAACAGGGCAATTCCCTTAGTGTGTTAATACCAGATTATATTCCCCCCTATGACAGTGATGCAGAGTCTGATCCAGAAGTACAAAAAGCGCTCCAATTTTCATGAAGAAATGCATGAAAAAATATATGGAAGATCATATATGAAGTGCCTCTTGAAGAGATGTCATCAATGATCCTGCAACTTTCGTCCCTGTTTGTCATGTTTGAACTTAGCGGTTTTGGATATCAAATGATCCATGCTATAGTGAAGGAAGTCATCTTAAGAAGGGAGCAAGAGAAAAAGTTCCATGAAGATCTGCCCAGGGTGAAGCTGTCAGCCAATATTAGTGAATTTGAGGCTGCGGTATCCCAAGATGAAGCTGATTATGCTTCCAAAATGAAGGAGATGAAGAATAAGATCAAAGATAATGTCACCCAGAAAATGAACCTTCGGCAACAGTTAGATGTTGTTACTGGGGAAGTTGACCAACTGAACAATTCCTTGGAGGGAGCTCAAACGAGTGGTATGAAAGCCTTCATAGATGCCAAGAAAGCACTCCATCTGGCTAAAAAGTGTGAATTTGGTCGAGTGCATGAGATTCAAGTGGATACTGATGAAGCTCAGGATGTTTCACATCAAGTGAAGACTTATGTTGAAAGCCTCCTGTAATATCTTGGAAAAGAGAAGAGACTCCAATCTGTGGACATCCTTCTAATTCTTGTGCATAAAATGAAAAAAACTCTCATCTTAAATCATTTGTGCACGATTTTTTCCTTTTCTACCTGCTTTAGATTTTTACCTAAGCCAATGGGCATAGTTAGCATAGATTGATTTTTATTAGGATTATTATAAATAACCCTACAAATGTTGAATCTTTTAATTTATCAATATTAACTAAATCATACAAAATATATGACCAGTGAGCTAGAAAATGACTTTTATTCGGAGTTCCCTTATCTATTGTGGGTGGTTTAAAGTACTACAAGTCGTACATAAAAAGTATAATGTTTATGGTCAAAATAGCTTTGACCGAATGGATTAAAATTGACTCAATTCCTTGAAAATTTATCTGAAAACATATTATTACAATCAAGTACGAGGGAAAAAATGTAAACTATGACTTCATGAATTTTAAATCTAAGGAATGGTATGAAAAAGGCATAAAAAGATTAGAAGAATTAGTTCCCAAGAATGAAGTTACCATTATTTAAAAAACCTGTTAGGGGGTTGAATTATGCAGGGCCACCTAAGGGCATCAGCTGCATAGTCAAATAATAGCATCTTTTGGCTGACAGGTCTGTTATGTAGAGTACTTATGCAAGGCCGCCTAAGTGGACGTGCTATATAGTCAGGCAAAAGAACTCTCGGAAATTTACTTTTCTACTGCTAAAAATCCAGTGAAAGTTTATGAGAAATCAACATTTCCAAGGCATAGAGTTTTCTATATGGAGAGGGGTACTTGAATATAGAGAAGATATTTCCAAACAAGATTGTCTAAGAACTGCATGAATGGTACTCCTACGAAGGTCTGACCCAAGCGTAGGGAAGGAATATATAAACCATAGACATGAATACTTTCAGATCATGAAAAATAACATTGGAAAAATATGTTAAGGATGGGTATTTTTCTGGATCCCTACATATTTTCATTAAGACCAATAAGGACAAAAGAGGTCTTCTTTCCATGAATTATGTTACAACTATTTTAAAAACCTGTTAGGGTGTTGAATTTTGCAGGGCCATCTAAGGGTATTGGCTGCATAGTCAAATAATAACATATTTTGGATGAATGGTATGTTATGTCGATTGTTTATGCATTTCCACATAAGGGCACGTGCTGCATAGTCAAGCAAAAGAACTCTCTGTAATTTGACATTTTGTGACCAGAAGTCGAGAAAAAAGGGAATGGAGATCTGAAATTTTTTAATGTTATGATTATGACATGTAAAAATGGGCATTCGTTCAATGCATGTAGAGATACATAGATCAATGCTAACCATAATCATGTTGTGGCTGGGTCCTGAATTGAAATGATGGACTTCAATACGTATCCCATAAGGATGGGAATCAATCCATACGTAGTTCTGGAAATACAGTATAACGTCATGTGGGATGAAATTATGGGAGATCTTAGTTTAGGGTCATAGAGCTCGGACCATAATAATGAATACACAGTGTGCGTTTTCATGGGGGCTTTTCAGCCAAGGGACTAAAAGTGGAATTTGGGGTTAGGACCAAAGACTTGGGGCTGGATTTGAGGGACACTATAACATTCCTACATATCCGATAAGGATGGGAATCAAGAACACATAGTTCTAGAACTACCCTATGTACATATTTGGTTCATACAAGTGATGGGGGAAAGGGGACTTTAGTGCAATGATGGTTTGACCCAACATAAAAGGTTTGGGAATTTCCATGTATGGACATAGTCTTTGGAATGTAACATGATTGGAAATCAATGTAAATAATGATTCCATCTCAGGTGAGGGTATCAAAGAATGTTGTAGTTTATTGTCGTGTAGGACAAAAGTGTTGTACAATTTAAAGTCGTATAGGAAGGACAAAGGTGAACCAATGTAAGGATATTGATTTTGGGGGCGGTTTCTCGAATCAACATCATATGAGATGGATATAAACCGATGTGAAGAGATTGGTTTTAGGATTGAACCTTGGGAGGTTGCCTACGTACCCAGCCTAAAAGGCAATGATCAAAGTACGCATAGTTCTATTAAAGAATGAATTAGCGATCAAGTTGTTCTTGGGGACAACGACCTAAATAATGATGTTGGGACTTACACATTTTTAATGGCCCATAGAGGGTATTATGGTTGAAGTTTGCTCTAATCTCATGTGAGTCATACTCAGTGTGAGAAACAAGAGGTAGCAACAACATTAACGATGCACAGTTTGATGTCATGTATGACATATGAAGGGACTATGCAATTTAAAGTCTTGCTGTAAGTACTATTGGTGTTGCACAATTTAGTGTCATGTAACAGGTACAAAATATAGTTGAACATCATGTAGGAGTTGTTAAGTTATTTCTATACAGTTTAGCATCATGTAGTTAGGACGATGGAGACAATACAGTTTAATGTCATGTTGGACAAAAAGGGGAACTGTGTAGTTGAATGTCATCCAGTAAGGAAAAACGAGGACACTGTTTATGGTCTTGTTGGACGTATTAGGGACTTTTTCATAGTTTAACATCATGTTGGACGAAAAAGGGATGATACAGTTTAACGTCATGTTGGACGATGGTGTGAATAGTTTAAGGTCATATGCATGGACCATAATAGTGCATTTTAACGCCTTTCTAGACATGGGGCATGAAAATAGTTTAAGGTCATATGCATGGACCATTGCTGTATCGTTTAATTTCATATAGAAAGGACGATGAAGGGGACACAATTTAACGTCATGTTGGATGAAAGTGTGAATAGGTTATGGTCATATGCATGGACCACAACTGATGATGGAGTTTAACGTCTTGCTGGATGAAAAGGGTGAAAATCGTATAAGGTCATATGCTTGGACTGTGGATGGTGAAATTTAACATCTTTTTGGATGATAAAGTATTCGTGTTACACAAAAGACTTATTCAGAAATCTAGCATTGGTTGGAGTAGTGATGAGTTCTACATCCATTTAAATTAAAGAATAAGCTCCATTGTAGTAGACCTTATGTATTGAATATGGTCCTTCCCATTTTTGTTCAAGAATGGGAGGTTTATTTCCTGGTATCATTGGAGTTCTGAGAACTAATACCAATTATCCTTGAACGAATCAATGAATACGAACATTTTTGTTGAAAACTCATTCTATTCGATTCTGATAGAATTCCAAGTGGTGCAGGGTGCACAATCTTTTCTCATCTAATCGTTCCAATTCATCCAATCAGTTTTGAGATTGTTCATCTGTAGATAACTGATCACAAATGGATACTCTGAGTGAAGGTAATTGAACTTCAATGGGAAATAATTCTTTCTTTCCATATATTAGTGAATATGGAGTTGACCGCGTTGTAGTGCGGGTGGTGGTCCGATAAGCCCATAAAGCATGAAAGAGTTTCTCAGGTCAGGACCTCTTATCTTTATCCACCATGTGTTGCAGTATATTTGATAGAGTCTTGTTGAAAGATTCAATATGGAAATTGGTCGCTGCATGATATCGAGATGAATGATTGGATTTGATATTGTATTCTTGATACAACTTCCTCTCCTCTGATGAACAAAAGTTGGTGTCGTTGTCCATCAATATGGTATGAGGGAAACCGAATCCAGTAATGATGTTAGACTTGTTGAAGCTACGAATGATTTTAGAACTAACTTCTTTGAGAGGTATTGCCTCTTCCCATTTGGAAAATAAGTCAGTATCAATAAGAATATACTTAAACTACTTGGTTCTAGCTGAAGGGTAAGGTCCCACCACATCCATTCCCCATGTGGAAAATGGCCATGAGTATTTAGCTATATGAAGCAACTCTGGGGGACGATGAATGAAGTTTTCGGGTACAAGTCATGAATGACACTTCTTTGTGAAATAAATACAATCTTGTATCATTGAAGGCCAAAAGTATTCAAGCCTTCGAATTTGATCAGATAGTCTATGTCCAGACTGGTGGGCACCACAGACTCCTGCATGCACTTCTTTCATGACATCCATTATCTCTTCACCATTAATGCATCTCAAGAGAACTCCATCAAAACCATGCTTGTATATAATTTTCTTTGGGTGATCTGGGCTATCATAAAGAATAAAATAGACAACACATCTCAAGACTTGTTCTTTCCCAGCTCTATTAGGAGGAAGTGTTCTGTTTTGAAGGTATTCCCTGATAGGTGTCATCCATTCTGTAGTATGACCATATGATTCGGTAATGGGACTAATTTCATTGATTTCCTCTATTCTGATTTACACATAAGGTGAAATTGTAGGACAGTGGGAAATACTGATGGTTGCCTCGTCCCGATTTGGATCTTCCAGAGCTGTGGCTATATTAGCCAGTGCATCAGCTTGGGAATTTTGTGTTCTCAGGACATAAGAAAAGGTCAGTTCTGTAGGAAATTCCGCCATTAATTCCCTGAAAAAATCATACAAAGGGATTAGTTCTTCTTTTCTGAGGGTATAATCCTCGTTGACTTGTTTGATTAGCAGGACTGTGTCACCTTTCTCCTTTAAGTGATTTACTTGTGCCTGGAGCGCCAACTCCAATCCTGCAATGAGGGCTTGGAATTCCACTTCATTATTTGTACTTCCTCCCAACACTGAGAAGGAATATGGTAACACTACCTTTTTGAATAAATGAGCACAACTCCTCACCCAAATTTGTTGAATTTATGATTTTCCATTTCCCTCCCTATTGTACTTTTAGAAGAACCATCAAAGTACATTTCCCATGTTTGAAGACTATCTTGAATAAAGAAGACTTCTTCATCATGAAGTTATATATCTGAAGATGTATCTTCTACTGAAGGGTGTTCAGCAAGGAAATCAGCTATATCTTGGCCCTTTATTTCCTTTTGAGACACATATTGGATATCAAATTACTGAAAAATAACTTCCAAACTTGCCAGAAGTCATGTATGCATTGGACGACTAAGGATGAATTTGAGCAGGTTATTACGAGATACCAATTAGACCTCGTGATGTTTCATGTAGTGTCTCATCTTCTGAACTACAACGATTAATGCTATAAAACACTTCTCAATACATGAATAGAGGTTCTCTGCTTCAATCATAGCCAGACTGAGATAGTAGAGGCTGTTTTCTTTCCCAGCATCATTCTTCTGAGAAAGAAAGGCACCCAATGATCTCTCTAATGCTGTCCCATAGAGGATAAGTGGTCTCCCTTCAACAAGTTGCATTAATACCGATGGAATCAAGTGATACTTCTTAAGAATATCGAATGATTCTTTACATTCTTCAGTCCACTGGTATGTGACTCCCTTCTTCATCAATTTGGTGAAGGGTAAACTTTTTCCTACCAAATTGGTGATGAAATGCCGAATATAGGCTAAGTGTCCTTGAAGTCCTCTCAATTCTTTCAAATTTCGAGGAGGTGACATAACAAGGATTGACATTGTCTTCTCAGTATTAACTTCAATACCATGATGGCATACAAAAGATCTGAGAAATTTTCCTGAGGTTACCCCGAAAGCACATTTTAAGGGGTTCATCATCAAATTATGTTGCCGAATTTTGTGGAATATGATTTCCAAATCATCAATGTGATTAGAACGTTCCCTGGATTTGACCACCAAATATTCCACGTAGAAATCAACGAACATACCTAAAAAGTGTTTGAAGATATGATGCGTGGCACCCTGATATGTTGTGCCTGAATTCTTTTGGCCCAAGGGCATTACCCGATAGGAGAACACACCTTGAGGGGCTCTGAATGCTATAGATTATTCATCTTCTAGATCCATTCAGATTTTATTATATCCAGAATATCCATCCATGAAGGAAAGTGCTTCATATCCAGCTATTTCATCAGTTAAGAGTTATGTAATTGGTACTGGAAAATCATCTTTAGAACAATGCCGATTAAGATCTCTAAAATCAATGAAAACTCTTATTTCCCATTCTTCTTTTTCACTGGGAAAATATTATCCAACCACTTGGGACATTGAACTCTTCTGAAGAAGTTAGATTTTATGATCTTATCCACTTCAGCTTCAATTTTGGAATTATAGGTTGGGTGTGTTCTTCTGGAAGCTTGCTTGAATCCTCGATGTTCTTCTGGAAAACCCAACTGATGAGTAGTAACATCGGGATCAAGGCCTGGCATCTCTGTATAGTTCCAAGAAAATATATCTAGATTTTACTTAAAAAATGAAATATATATCTCTTTTTATTCAAGAGTCATGACCTACCTAATTAAATTGGAGCATGGATCTTCTTTTGTACCCAGATTTATTTCTCTGAGTTCATCCATGGTGGTAGAGATACCATCTTCAAATTCTAGAGGAGCATCCCTGACATCTTCTTCTTCTTCTTCAACATGTGTCATTTCTTCTGTTTCTACTCGCATAGTATATGATGAAGTAGAATTTTCATGATTAGAAGAGATGTTAAAAATTGAACATCTTGAAGAGGAAGCTTCCATTTTTGACCCGATTGATGATGACAGGTCTTTATTGGGTAATAAAGAGGAGGTGATAGATTGAGAATCGACATCATCATCCACCACTAACATTGATCTTACTTCTTCTACACGGGTTGGGGAAGTATAGACTTATTGGAGTTCAGCAGATGAAATGAAGACATCTCCATTTGAGTTTTCATCATTGCTTGGTGAATTACAACTATCTCCCATGCTGTCTGGCTTGATTTCCGTAATTGACATTATGGAGGTTTCTATAAGAGTATTTTGATTTTGTTCTATCCTGTCAATTTGACTAACAGTCAATACATAATCTATACTCACATGTGCTAATGGGTTTACTGAAAAGTTATCCAAACCTTATGAAGCATTAACTTTGGTATCCTCTCTTCTTATGGATTCCTCCTTTCCCTTCATGTGGTATTATTCCGCCTCAATGTATTGAGACTCACATGTAATGAACGGGGACTTATCACCATACAATGTCCCAACATGACCATAGAAACAATATTTGAGACATTGATGGTATGATGAATGGATAGCTGCATGTTGATGTTGCTAGGGTCTTCCAGGAAAGATGTTGAAGGCTGAGTCTTGATCAAATACCATGAAATCTGATTTGGATACAAGATCTCCAAACTGAGTTATGAGTGTAATGTCGCTCAATTTTTCTTGTTCATTTTTATCATATACTTGTAACATCATAGTAGAAGGAGATAAATCAGATTCCGTGAGGCCCAATCGACGAAGAGTACAAATGGGCATAAGGTTGTCTCTTATACCATTATTAATTAAAGATCTACATATGTCTATACAATTGACCTTTCCAGATACACTACTAGAAAATAGGGTTATACACACAGTTTTCTAAGAAACCTTGGGTATAGGGATAGTATTTGAACCTATAACCACGGTCATGTCCAAAACCGTGGGTATAGTCTTTTTTTAAGACATATACCCACAGTTTTATCCAAAACTGTGGGTATAGGGTATTTTTCAAAGACCTATACCGACGGTTCATGAAAATTGTTGGTATTGCGGTTTTTTTAAGACCTATACCCACGGTTCTTCTGAACCATGGGTATAGATTTCCCATGTAATTCCAGGGAATGAAATTTAGGCGGGACAATGTAAATATTTGGTGGGAAGACATTTTTTTATGGTTTACATTAATATATTTATATACATGTAAATATAAACTTCACAACGTTCTTTAGCTCAGTTGGTCGGTCGGTGTGTCGTGGCCACGATATTTAGCACTAGTCTCGGGTTTGAATCCCTCCGCGAGTGTTTTTGAAATTTAAATACTGCATATTAATATATATAAAAAGATATATGTTAATATGAAAAAAAATACAGGTCAGTTGGTCTATTGGTGGGGGCGCGGTCACGAGTCTTAGCGAGAGCGTGGGTTCAAAACCTACCTCACTTTTTTTGGAATTTAAATACGGCATATTAAAATATATACCACGATATATGCATATATTAAAAATAAAATTGATAGGTTGGTTGGTCTATTGGTGGGGCACAACCGCGCGTCTGAGCGAGAGGTTCAGGTTCAAAACCTAGGAGGAATGTTTTTTGAATTATCTCCATGGTTTTCAAACAGTGGGGTTTGTTGTGTGCCACATTGTTCTAGTGTGTGCCACATTTGACTAACCTATACCCACTATTCCTTCCAAATCGTGGGTATAGACTGAGACCCCTATACTGACGCCATTCAAGCCCACAGTTCCCAAAACCGTTGCTATAGCCTATACCCACTGTTTTGGGGGCTATACCCACGGTTTTGAACCATGAGTTTATGTCGTTTTCTCAGTAGTGATATGTACAAAAGGTCTAATACGTCCCTGCACGACATTATCTTCATCTTCATCTATGAAAGATATCACTGCATGGCATTCTGCAAGATTATTCTCTACATGGTAGGCTTCAGCTGCAGAAATTTCAGTTTCAAACTCCTGAGGACTTGAAAAAGCCTCAATGAGTTCCTCCTAAAGATCCTTTGATAAATTCAAGGCATCCAGAATTAATAACTTGGTCGGTACATGGGCCAGGTGTTTCAATAGATCATACTTTTGATCCAAAGTTCTGTGTTTCCCAACATGAACATGTGGTTTAGCAGGCGCCTTGGAATTTGATGATTTGGATGTTGATTCATCTTGTACCAGGATAAGATTTGGTAATACTCTTGGCTTTGGAAGATTAGACTGATTATGTATATTTACTTACTGAGATGAAGAAGGTGGAACCTTTAATTGATCTTCCAGAATAACTGTCCCAGGACTGAATCTTCCTTGTGTAGAAGAACTTTCTTATTCTTATTGAGTTCATTGAAGGGCTCTACCACGAGTTTCGGCCACATACACAGTTCTAGAAGGGGTAGAATTCGAATAGTGGCCTCTGAAAGATCCACATCTTCCCCAATACCCTGAGCCTCTGGATCTTCCTATGATTCCTCAGTTTGATATGGGGATCCCAGGTTCATCAAGTTCAAATCTGTGATTGGCATAAGGATATATTAATTGAATCATATTAATAGAACCAAATATTAACTCTTTATCCGATGAAGACTCTCCCTGACTAGAAAATTTAGGTTGTTCCGTTTGATGGGGCGGTGCCCGTTGCTTTGAATTAGATGGTATAAAATCTTCCAGAGTCAAAGACAACATGGGCTTTGACACATACTCATCTTCTTCTAATTCTTTTTATTTCTTTCAATCATGCCATTTCTTTGAGGATTTTCCCTCTAATGTAGAGGGTTTTGCTGCAGAATCCATGGTAGAAGACACAATTGGTTTATTCAATTGTGTTCACAAAATAGCATGAGTTCAGTTCATCGTTTTTCTGACCATCCAATCATCATTTTTTTGTGTATTTTTGTTCTTGACTTCTTGCCAATCGCCTTCCTCCTCTAGATCTGTAGTAGTATCACATGCTACTTGAGCTGTAGAACCTTTCAGTTTGACTTGTCCCAAGTCGACCATTTTTTGCAAGAGGTCCTTGAAAACAAAACACTCTTTAATGGGATGCCCCAACATTTGATGAAACATGCAATATTTGGGATGGCCTTCATCTCCTTTCTTTTTTTTGCCTCTTGGGCCTTGGAAATTGAACCAAATTATTTTCCAGAGCCGAAATGATAAAACCAGGAACTTGTTCCTTTCTGAAAGAGTAAACTTTTCTCTTAAAATACTCAAATTTATTTCATCATTGATCTCTTTGATCATCTTGACAAAACGACCTCTGTTGTTGGTGCTCAGGAGGTGGATCCCTTCGAGATGATGAAGGTTTTGATGTAGAAGTAGGTACTGGTGCTTGTTTGAGCATGAATGTAGCAGTCTCTGCTATACCCATTCTCCTTCTTGGAGCTGATGGAATTACACGATTTTTATCCTTAGTCTTTCTAAGAGTGTCTTCAATCTATCGAGAGATTGAAGTAAGGTCTTGAAACCCTCTTATGTATTTTATAGGGATCAACGGCGTGCATAGCTCATCACGCATATTTTCCACATATATTGGAAACAGATCTTCTTGGGGGAGTTATAAGATTAGGGAATATGTTAATCCCTTCCAGCAAGCAATGAAATCTGAAACCCTTTCATTTTACCTTTGATTATAGTTTGTAAGATCAAAAACTATTATCTTTGGAAATATTGAGCTGAATTGAAGAAGGAATTTTTGGAGAAGATCCTCCCATCTGTTAATTGATCGGGATTTCAAGCTTGTGTACCAGACAAAGGTAATCCCTTGTAATGACTGTACAAAACACCTGAGCATAACTGCTTCTTTTCGCTGGAGGGTTCCCATCATAGGATCACAACAAGAAACAAAATGTGTTAAGTATGGCTCTGGGTCTCCCGAACCATTAAATATTTGGAATGTGATACATGAAAAATTTGATGGGGGAGGAATGACATCAAACCATTCAGGGTAAACTCTCTTTTCTCGTTCAATTTGAGATCATCTTCCCTCCATAGCTTCGAACTAATCTGTTAACGACTCAATGGTAGTTATTAACTTTGGAGAAACATCCGGTTGAGCTTGGATCTGAACAGGTGCAACGAATGGAGCTTGGAAAGAAGTGGCAGCTGGTACTACAACCGATGGCAGCACTGCCAATTATTATTGCACTTGATTCATAGGATTAGACCTGTGGGGGTGTACTAATAAAGGAGGAAATTTTTTATCCATTTTATTTGCCACAAAAAAATTATAGTGGCTGACTGACTCTAGCACACTTAGGAGAAGACTACCCTGAAGTAGTTCTGCATTCAACCTACTCAATTCCTTCATTTCTTCCTCCTATTGTGAAAATCTTTGCTCTAATGAGAGCGATTGGCCTTCTCCAGAGGAAGGGTATGTATCCAGATTATTTCCTTTAACCTTCGTGGTTCCCTTTCGGAGAGGGGGAAGTGGGTTACTTGAAAGAACACCCAGATTATAGGTAAGCCTTTGATTTCATGTACGCACACCTTCTTCATTTGTGTCTGTGTGTACAAATTCTTGAGCAGGAACCTATTCATCTGATATCTCTGAGTGAACCACATCTTCTCGATCAGAAAAAATGACATTAATGACATTAATTGATGCATAATGCATTACATCCATTTTATCGGTGTTTCTATGATATTGTCTTCTTCCATGCCTCTGATGAGACATTGCCTTTTGTCAATTTGATCCCTCTGGAACTTCTTAAAAAACCGTAATTTGGAAGGAATATCTTGATAATTTGGCTCTTCGTTCCACTAGAGGATTCTTCCCTAATCGAGAGAAGACTAACTTTATCTGAGGAAGAGATTGAGGATTTAAAAATTTCCCAATTCCGGTGGACTGGGGCTGTTCCTGCTGTTCTTGATCAACTCCTTGAATCATATTTGTTGATTTCGAGGGTTGTGTTAAAAGTGTCCCCAGTCTGTAAATCTAGGGTGGTTCATGAAATGCTATATCTGATACCTTCTTGTAAGCTCTCCTGATCTTTCGGACATTAGTCCAGAAATTGGCAGGATGAATCAACCTGAAACCACTTTTATCACCCGGCTCAAAAAACCATAGGTTGATTTTTGACACATCTATCACATGATGTTGTGTCTGCTCCAAATGAGAGGCATGTTCAATATTCTCTTTTGCTTGACGGAGGAGTAATAAAACAACACGTTCTTTGTATTCTTGATTTTGAGAAGAACTAGTTGAGGTATGTTCTTGAGCAAGCCTTTGATTACAAACAATTTCAATTGACTGGGGCCAGCCATGGGCAATAACATTGCATGAGACCATTTTTGGCGGGCTTTTCTGACTGGAGAGCATAGTGAAATGTAGTGCTCCATGAACACCCCATCCCCTGATATGTATACCAGATGGGGCATTGACAATTAACTAGTGCAATCTTCTTAGTGTTCCAAGGCATGAATGCTGAAGGGCTCTCTGCTGCTTTTCAGCCTTTGATATCAAGAAACTGAGAGAGAAACCAATTCAATATGGCGTTTTAACCCTTCTATTATCTTGAAATGATTTTCATATTCATCATAATATAATATTTTCTTTTTCAACTGAAAAAGAGTTTTCCATATGTTGAGATGAATATCATAAATTCCATCTTCCATCAACATCTCTGTAATGTCATACTGAGAGTCATCCGAAGGCCAAAACATGACTGGCACTTCACCATTCACCAATTGTTTTGTCATATTTAGTACTTCCTCTTTATCATTCAATGGATATTCTTCTACCTAATTGGACCAGATCAGTGATTCATTGTTGCTTCATAGGATTCAACAAGATCGGTAGAGAATTCACTGATCAATCTAGAATATGAATGATCTAGGGGTGGTTTGTAGAATTAACTACACCCCAGGTTATCTTCTGATTGAGAAAGTATTTCACTGGCTTGAGGTGAAGCATCAGACATGACTAGCTTCACATTTTTAAGTGCCACATGATAAGAGGGCTTTCTCGTCACTACATTTTCCATTGGAGCATTTTCCAGGCAATGTGCATTATAAATTCATAGTGATCTTTCGCAGTTAAATTCATCATCATGGGGAGGACCACCATGGTGGGTTACAGAAAAAGATGAAATATTTTTTTCTTAGTCTTTTGGCCACATAGAGGGTTATTTTGGATATTATCTGAAGACGAAACTTCGAGATCGACCAATCTATCACAAAGAAAGCCTTCATGAGGAAGTTTCTAAGGAATACCATAAAAATTAATGTTCCCACTATTGGGAAATGAGGGAGTGAAATCTTTAATTCCAACAGATAATTTTTTGAGGACTTTAAGCACACCAGCATCGAGCAAGGCCTTATTAAAAATTGGCTCTTGATTTCTTGACTGTTCTGAGAGGGTCTTCTTTTTAGATGCCTTATTTCTCAATTTAGGAGCCACTTGTTGATGAACGTGGTCATTATGGGATGGTATATGAGCCTGCTTAGGAGAAATGATTAGCTTTGGCTGATTATGTCCGCTAAAATCAGGTGTATGTGCCTGACTTGGTTGTCCGTATGATATGGGGGAGTATGCCCCAAAACCCTCTTGAACTGAAATAGAGTTGTGGGTCTATTCCATAGTGAACTGTTTATTTTTCACTCCACTGGTAGGGATAGATTTACGTGTCTTTCCCTGAGATGCTGCTGAAGTTGTTACAATATCCTGGCAGGCATCCAAAAATGAGCAGGGATAGGATTCTGCACTTTCACCATTGATTGAATATTCATGGTGACTTCAGCCGCCGGAACAGGGATATACGTCCATTCCGTACTTGGAGTAGGTGTGTGTTCCTACTCTTATCCTCCTTTTTTTGTCAGTGAATCTTGACAGTACACAAGTGTGGGGGCAGAGAGTTGAGTCTGCCACCTGTTTGTCAATGAAGCGTTCTAAATGACTTCTTCGAGTGCTACCAAACAATAATGTTGGTAGGATTGATCAATACTAGCAGGTATATGTGCCTACAGATTGTACTCCTCCAAACATGGTTGACTAGCTTCCTTTAAAAATGACAGACGAGGCAGCTGGTAGGATTGATGAATGTAAGCAGGTATATGTTCTTGTTTACCAGTTGTCAACACATTGGGTTGGCAGGATCCATCATATGTAGTCAGACGATCATGCTAACTAGCTTGTTATTTTTAAACAGGTGTATGTTCCTATCTATAGTGCTCCGCCGAAATTTCCTGGCGAGATTGGCGTGCTGCTACCAGACGAGTCTGCTGGACATCGGAATTAAAATGGACAGGTGTGTATGCCCGCTGGTTGCTTTCCACCAAGTTAGGTTGGTGGACTTTTCCGGAGATGACAAGGATGAGAACTTGATCACTGTTGAACGGATATCGCCTCATGTGGTTCATCTTGCTTGTTTGGGTTAGAGGAACCTGAGCCGAACGCCTGTTGATGATACCCTGATCATGTTGAGGGCGCACTGCTTTACGATTCTAGAGGCGATTATTGATTGGAGCCTTTGAGAAGGACTCATGTCTCCTTGAATTAAGGCCTTTAGGGACATGTTCATTCACCTCCCCAGAATATGGTAGTTAATGGTGATTGCATTCCGTGGATAACGACCCGAAACAGTTGGAGATGGTGGTTGTCACCATCTGCTTCTTGATAACTGGTCGTCATGGTCCGGATGACCAGGGTGAGTTGTTCACTTTGAAGGGTTGTCGAGCTGCCTCCAGAGTTGGAATGGTACTGTGTTGTTGGTATTCCTTAACCAGCGCATACGATACATAGAGATGAATACGCTGAGTTTGTTATGTCATCCTCAGTGCGGATGACGATCTAGCAGGAGTAGCAGGCGATGCATTCACAGCAGAGGTTTTCACAGTAGAGGCATTCACATATGTGAACTTAAGAAAAGACATTAAAATAATATAGAAGATCATGGAAAAGAGTTCATGTTTGATATAACAGAGGTCATAAAGATAAGTTCTGCCATTAAATCTTTTGGATAAGCACAAATGATATTGATTGTCTTGTTATCCCTCTCATTGAGGATAAATAGGGGCCTAACAAATATGTAAAACATCACATCACCATGGTTAAGGATTCACGTCGGGTTCACCATTTTCTGTTTCCTTTGTAATTTGGGATGACCTCATTGATTTAAGGTTCAAACATTCCAAGAGGTTTCTAACAGTTTTGTTCATAGAACCAAAAACAGCCAATAATTCCATATCCATTTGGGTTAATTTCCAATGGTAGGCGTACTTTAGTTATGCACTGATGAGACTTATGAATTAGCATTGGTGGAGAGGATGGGAGGTCAGACTAATCACACCTTTTTAGGGGAATTATTGTCTACTCCAGGACTCTCTTTATAGATTTAAGTTATGTTCGTGAATCTTCATTCCATTGCCAAGTATCGAATGAGCTTTCCTTTAGATCTGACAATCAATGATTGATATGTTGGAAATTTTAGGAATATTTTATATGTATTCGAGGTTCTTCATCGATAGAGAATCATCTGTATTTTTTAGAGATTCATAGTCAATGTTATCCTTTTATACATTATATAAAAGTCTCTTGGTCATTATGATGACCATACTGGTTTTAAAGCCACTGAGTGGGGAACTTAAAGTTTACTGTCATTCAGAAGGGCATAGATTACTTCAGAGTTGGGATCGTACCCACAAATGGGCTACCTACATATCCTTTATTTGGAAAAACAATCAGAACCCACATAGTTCGAGTAATGGAGTATGATGTTTCTATATGACTGATGGATCAAAGAAATATGTCATAATTACGTTTACACTCTAATATCACGTGAGTCATGCTCGATGAGAGAAACAATAGGTATTGGTGAAACCAGACAATTGTTCCATGAAATATGCAATCATAGAATATGATATGGGGCTTATGTATGTATGACCGCCCAAATGGATAGAGATCATGACTTATTAAAAAGAAGAAGTTCGGGAAGAGGGTCTATAAAAGTATATGTTCTTTTCTAGAGAGTTGGATACTCTAACTTGGGGATTACTCCTGAGGAAGATTCCCAAATTAGGAGGGGACTTATGATTGGTTTTTATTCTTGAGAAGGAATCCCAGATCAAAAGTAAATTAAGACTGGTTAAAAGAAATTTGGACGGGGGCTTACACTTAATGAGGAGGCCAAGGTTAAAAGGGATTTGAAGACTGGGTCTTATTCCTGAAAAGGAATTCCATGTTTAGGGAATTTTTAGAATTAAGGGACATGGGGATTACTCTTAAGGAGGATGCCCATATTTGAGACTGGGGCATACTCCTTAAAAGGAATCCTCGATTTTAGAAATTATGGTTGGGGCTTACTCTTGAGGAGGATGCCCATATTTTGGGAACTTTGAGACTGGGGATTACTCCTAAGGATGATGCCCAGATTATGGGACTTAGGGCTTAATCCTAAGGAGGATGCCCAAATTAATGAGAACTTGGGTCTTACTCGTTAGGAGGATGCCCAATATTAATGAGAATTTGGACTGGGGCTTGCTCCTAAAAAGGAGGCCCAGGTTAATGATTCTCAAATCTTAAAGTATGAGGTTGAATGAATGAAATCTCTAACTTTAGTGATGTAAATATGTGCAGTCACTATGTTTTGAGAGATGTTCCACAGAATTCCTATTTGATATGGAATCCAACAAGGAAGTCATTCCATGAATGGAATTGGAGATAATTCTGAAGGCATAATATTGAAGAGGAGAGGTGGATAGGTAAAATAGGGGGGAACTGGGAAGGAAGGGCACCCAAAAAAGTGAGGGGCACGCATGTCCTACGTGGGCGCGCAAGTCTTGGTCGTGCAGGTGTACTTGCGTGACAAATGGGAACTTGCACACCTCTCAACCCTTAAGGTAGAACTTTGGAGAGGCTTGGCTCAAACCTTTTTCTATCCCTAAAGGCTTCAATAAGAGGGGTGTGCAAGATCTGTTGAAGGGGTAAGGTGGAGTGCATGTTTTTCCATTTCCATTATGGGGTGGACACTCAGGCACGCAAGTGTTGATGAGTTTCAACACATAGGCCTTACTCCCTCAATCTAGATCTTTTGTTCTAGGTATGAAACTACCTTAGAAGTGTTAGGAAGCTCTGAAAAGAGACAAGGGTGACGAGATCTCAAATTTGAATTTCTGGAAATTCTCCTCCCAAAATGGGGGGCCCACAGGGGTATTTATAGGCTAGAGAGACCGTGGAGAATTTTTCAAAGAGGGCGCGCATGTCACCTACGCGACTACTGGGAGGTGCACAAGTATACCTGCGTGACATTGGTGGAACTTGTGCGTCCCAAGTGCATTTTAATCTTGGATCATGCCTTTGTCAATTTTTGATGTTTCTTCAAAGGATGGATCACTTTGGGTTAAAGGTAATTCCATTTTCATTCCTTTATACTCTATGACGGAAAGGAGAATCAACAAACATATGACTGAGAAAGTATCCAAACAAGTCACAATGCTGAATACAACAAGTACTAAAGCCAAGTGCAAAATAAATATGTTAAACTCCTCATCATTGCAATACATTACATGGCCCCAGGCCCTCCATATCCGTAGCAAGTCAAGAACCTAAAGTCGAAGGGTGATTGTCCTTATCTATACTGACAATAATGTAATCTCTTTTGTCGCAAAAGCATGGCCCAAACATGGTGCGAGATGAATCCTTGTTAGCCACCACCACATGAACTGTGCCTAACAATCTGAGAATTTATGATAGGTAAAAGTGAAGAAAGTATAAAACAAGGATGTACTCAATAGTAACAATCCACAGTTTCAGATCAAGAAATAACTAAAGAAGGCAGATAATCATAACAGGTAGCCCTTTGGGAATTACTCACAGCCAATCCCCCCTAGTCCTACCTAACAGATACAAGCAAACAACAAACAAACAGGTAACCCCAAGTAAGTTCCCACAACCTATCCCCTCTAGTCCTACCAATCATGTACAAGCATCCATCTGGAAAACACACTTAGTCAAAACCCTCTCGTATGACAAATGCATGGAATCTTTGGTGATTCACTCCCCATCAATCTCCCTTATAGTATCGTATCATACAAAAGGTGATCTGGGGAAGAACTCAACATCAATTCCTTCTATGGACCATGTCGAGGAACTACAAACACTCTGGGGAAGCACTCAACATCAATTCCCCCATGTGGTCTCACATCGTATAATTATGAAGACACACTGGAGTAGTCCTCAACATCAATTCTCCCTATAGTCTATACAATAGGTTTCACAGCCCTGTGTAAGTCAAGCATGTGTAGCAGCTCGTAATAGCCAATGTAAACCACATGAACTACTTGTCTAGAATTCTACAACACAATAGAATTATTGAACAGTAGTCAAGCCATACTACAATACTAGGCATGGGAATAAACAAAGAATCCTAACTATCTAAGCATAACCAAATGGTCATAAGAAGAACATGCATGGGAAACACCTCCAAAGCATATAAATCAACCCCAATTACATACAAATAATGTCTACTTTCACACATTAGCAAAGAGGGCAATTCACAATGTTAAAAACGGTATACACACAACACCCCATTCATGGGTATTGGAAATTTTGCACATACAATTCAAAGGAATTAAACCGAAACACACAATACGCCTACCTCTTAGGGTTTGGAGAAATAATCCTCTTCGCCTAAATATGCTCCAAATCATGTGAACGCCTCCTCAAAAACACCTCAAAAACCCTTCCCTAACATCGAAAAGGATGTCCTTTAACACAAAAAGGCAACAAAACCCTATATCTACGTGAAAACCTTGTAGATCTAGGATACTAATAAAGGAATAGAGATAACCCAAATGAAAACTTCAATGAAACAAAAGGGGTACATAACCAAGGAGAACCACCTTTGATATGCCAAGAAACCCGTTAGATTTTCCTCCATAACAAGCAATGGAGCTCCCCCAACCACTAAAAATTGCAACTACCATGTGATCCATGAGTAAGAGAAGAAATGGTGGAGGAATGGGGAATCATGAGTGGCTCCGGACATAAAAATCCTAACTTTATGTGGCCACACGGTTACCCCTCACAGTTTGAAAAATCGTGCGCAAATAGTGTGGTTCCCACTGTCTCACATAGGGACATCGCACGACATTCAGACGAGGTTGGAAAAACCATGCACAGCCCATGTGGGGCCCACTGTCAATGGTGCACAGTTTGCTGGACTGGCCGCACAGTTGTCTCACACAGTGCACAAACTGTGCACCCCCGCACAACATCTAGAAAAACATCATTTTACTCAAAATCTACCATAAAAGGAAAACATACCTGAAAGTAATGTTCAGAATCTTACAAAAATTCCCCCTTAAAGAAATTTTCTCTGAATTTAAATAGAACGGTGTAAAAGAAGAAACCCCATATAGTTTTGACCAATGTGCTCATACATCGGCCTCCCTCTCCCAAGTCTCGTCCTGCATGCGCCCGTGCTACCATAGAACTAGTACGAGAGGAACAGACCGGCCATAGAGAACCTTTATAATGCGATCCAAAATCCAGATAGGATGCTCCTCAAACGATGCATACACATCGAGCCCAACCTTCCCAGTTTTAAAGACATGAGACGGGTTCGAAAAAAATAACATCGAAGCTATGAAACGTGGAAGACATAGTGCATAGCCCGTTACCTCTAAGGTAACTGCAAGTGATAGAAAACCGAGACAACTCTCTCTAATTATTTATACAGCCCGACGTACCATGAAGAAAGCTTACCATGTCTCTTAATCCACATGTGTCCAAACCTTGGTGTGACACGCATGAAAACCTGATCCCCAACCTCGAACTCTAGAGGTCATCTCCACTGATCACCATAAAACATCTGTCAAGACTTTGTAGTAGCCATCCTCTTCCGAATCATCTGTATCTACTCTGTGGTCTCTTGAACAAGACGAGGACCTAGCAAAGCTACCTATCATACCTCCTTCCAATATAAGGATGATTTGAATGGCCTACCTTTAAAAGCCTCGTAAGGTGATATCTGTATAGTTTGTTGAAAAATATTATTGTCGGAAAACTCCATAAGAGGTATATAATTTTCCCCAAAATATCCAAAATCTATAATGCATGCTCGGAGCATGTCATGAAGCACCAAAATCATACGCTTTGAATGGACATTTTTTGGGGGATGGTAAGTTGTACTCAAAGGTACCTGTGTAACCAACACCTTCTGAAGCCCCTTCCAGAACCGATAAGTAAAACGTGAATACCATTCTGAAACAATGGAGTGTAAAACTCTTTGTAAGTGCACAATCTCTAGGATGTTCAACCATCCCAACTCATCAAAAATTATGGTCTCCTTGATCAGAAAGAAGTTAGTGACCTTCGTATTTCTATCAATGACAACCAAAACAACATCATTCCCCCGAGGAGACCTCGAATTACCGGCCCTGAAGTCTATCATGAAGTCAATCCACTTCCACTCGGGAATGGGTAACTTCTGTACAAGCCATGTTGGTTGCTGATGCTTCGCCTTCCCCTGATGATAGGTGGAACACCTCATGACGAACCCATCAACATCCTTCTTTATGTCTGGCCACCAATACTGAAGATGTAGGTCACGGTACATCTTGGTGACACCATAATGAACTTCCCAAACTGAGGAATGAAATTCCCTCATCATCTCTTCACGTATGTCTGCTGGCACCCATACGTGTCCCTAGAAATGAAAGATCTCATCCTCACCTATGGTCCATCCATGAATAGGGTCCCCTCCTGACACACTTTCTCGAAGGACTAGGCCTTCAAAGACTGAAAGCTTCCTCATTATTACTCTATCAAGAAGAGTAGAGATAACAACTAAAAAAGAATGAAAAGTATTTACATGCTTATCGCGCACCTTAAAATGCATCTCCGAGAATAGTTCCATAAGCTGACACATACTACTGGCCTCCTGAACTGCTTGTATCTGAATCCTCCTGCTCAACACATCAACCACTCTGTTGCCTTTCCAAGTCATGTAGGCCAGCTTAATGTCAATGAAATGAAGGTAATCAACCCACATTCACTACCTCAAATACATATCACGCTAAGTGAAGACGTACTTGAGACTATTGTGGTCGGTGAAAACCACAAAATACCCTCTCATAATTTAATGTCTCTAACAGCGTAGGGAATGAACAAGTGTTGCCAACTCCATATCAGGCATTGGGTAATTACTCTCATGTGGCCTCAAATGCCGACACCCATATGCAATGAATCCATCACCCTGCATAAGCACAACTCCCATCCCGACACTTAACGCATCATAGTACGCATTATAGCTCTTCCTAAGATCTGGAAATACTAGTATCGATGCTAATGTTTACATCCCTTTTAGCTCTTGAACGGCTGACTCATAGGAATCTAAACATAAGAACTTCTCCCCCTTCTTTTCCAGACCTATAAGCGGTGCATCTAAACGTGAAAAGTGTTGTATGAAATGCCTATAGTATCCATCCAGCCCTAGAAAAGTCCGCACCTCAAAGAAATTCTTTGGATGCTCCCAGGAATCTACAAGTCTCGCATTCTCTAGGTCTACTAGCAATCCTTCCTCTGAGATAACATGACCCAAGAAGTGAATCTGATCCATCCAAATGTGGCACTTTGAGAGCTTAGCATATAACTGATGCTCTCTCAGTTTTCTCAAAATGATCTCAAGAATCGTAGCATGGTCATGTCGAGTGTGAAGTACACCAAGATATCGTCCACGAAGACCACCACGAAAGAGTCCGAGTATGGATGGAACATTCAGTTCATCAGTTCCATTAAAACTGTATGCGCGTTCGTGAGACCGATCAGCATATCCACATACTCGTATAGACCATAACTACTTCGAAAGGTTTTGAGATGTATATCAGATGGTATAACGTGCAACTGATGGTAACCGTACCTCAAGTCAATCTTCGATAACTCTCGGGCTCCTTGAAGTTGATCAAAGAGATCATCATTCCTATGAAAGGGATATCTGTTCTTGACTTTTAACTGGTTCAACATCAAATAGTCTAGACAAATCCTAAGGGTTTTGTCGTGCTTGTTCGCTAACAGGACTAGAAAACCCTAATGAGAAGTACTAGGTCAGATTAAACCTTTTTTCAGAAACTCCTCCAGTTATTTTGAGCTCCTTCAACTCAAGTGTATCCATCATATAAGGAAGAATGGATACCGGTTCTTCTCTTGGCACAAGCTCAATCGAGAAGTCTACCCCATGCTACAGAGGAAAACTGTAAAATTCCTCTAGAAAGAAATCTCTAAAACAATACAACACTGTAGGAAAGTCTAACTGTGATGTCCCATTGTCATCTAGATAAAGACCAGTAATCTATACTATAACTTCTCTCAAACCATGATGCTCTGGACCCACTCGGATCTCCTGGACATCCCACTCACCCTTATGAAAAAAAAGATTCACCCTATGGTAATATGAACCTCACCCTAAGGTTATAACAGTCAACGAATGTCTAGAATAGAGCTAACCAGTCCATCCCAAAAATGACATCATAGCCTATAATCTCTAGAAAATAGAGGTCCCATGGAAAGTGAAAACCACCAACCTCAAGAGGGCACACTTTTAACTGACGTACATCAGATGTTTTTCCTCAACGGAGAGTCAAAACATCGTCTTATGAAAAGATACAGAGCCCAAGTCTCTCCACAAATAGCGATAGATATAATGATATGAATAACACCAGTATCGAAAAGAGATGAAGATAAAACCGAGGCATTGGGGATTATACCTAGAACTGTAGAGGGGCCAGTATCCTGCTCCTGATGGGTCTGCTCCACTAAAAAGCTCTGGCTAGCTCCGTGGCCCTATGACCCTGCCTGACTACTCAGAGCTGATCCACCCTACTATTACTAGTTTCCTGGTAACTAACAACTGCGGTCATGACCTCCGCCTCGGCTTAAACGACCAGAAGAACTCCATTTCCCAGACTGGCGAGAAACTGGTGGAGCTGCTCCTGTATGAGGAGTCAAAGATGAACCTCGGTCACCAGATGATGGTGAGAAGACCTGATAGAAATGATAATGGTATCCTACCTTTTATAAAGATCGACACTCCAATAGGTCTCTCTGGCACTAAGGCCTCATATGATCACTTATTTGGCACTAGTAGCACACCACCTGGATACCATAGGATGCGTACCACCAACTCGGATCTCCCCATGTAGTCTCCCTATGGAGCTTCCGGCTATCAGCTAGTGATGCACTAAATATGGATGTTGAGCCGCCCTGGATCACAGCTCCAGATTCCATCAGATTTCACTCTGTTATCAATGTCAGATTGACGATGGATGCAATTTATGTTAACATAAAGATATTCATCTGAGAGCAGATGTCCTCTATGAGGCCATCCTCGAACATCCTTTCCAGAAATAACCCATATCTTCCCATGAAGGGTGTGGAACGCTAGATCTCAGTGAATCAAGATGAATACTCTATAATCGAAAGGGTACCCTACTCAATAATCAGAAACTCTCAAGGACAATCGGTCCTTAAAGCCTAGAGATATATGTAGTCAAAGAAGATGCATTGGAACTCATCACACACCATAACCTGCTGGTGTTCTGCCCGTGAGATCACATCCCACCACCTCTTGGTGGTGTCACGAAGCATATAAGTACAAATCATGAAATTCCTCTCTAAAGGTATATCCAGATTCTCGAGGATCGTTAGCATGGCTTCAAGCGATGACACTGTAGCCTGGGGTCCCCCATCCCCTGAGAAAGTGGTAGGATGCTCCTACTAAAATACCCATGTCAAATCCTCCATCGACGGGGTAGGAGGCAGTGCTCCCTGAAAGGTTTGAATCATCCTCATAAAAGAAATTCCTGAACTATGCATCAGCACCTGGGTCTGGTACTACTGCTGGTACAAAGACTGGCGCAGTAGGAGGATGCGTAGAAAGTCCCTGATGAGCCATTTCATGTGTCTGATCACTACCTTGTGGCTGGCGTACAACCGGAGGAAATCTCGGTGGCATGACTCTGGAAGGTAGAATTCACACCTCAGATCAAGATTAATAGGGACTGAAATATAGGAGTACACAGCGTGTACATAGAGTACATGACATGTGCTTACAAAAGACTATTTATTCCCGAACAGAAGAACCCATGTCATGTAGTTAAAACTAAACTGCGTGCATTCTGGGTTTTTCCAGATAGTAAGACTCAAAAACTACTCTGGAACCCAAGGAAACACTGAAATGATCATTTAAGTTCCAAATTCATACCATTGAGCGCCCATACTCCCCATGAATCAATTCTTGGTATCTTAGACATGTTATAAACAAGAAAAGACAAGGAGACGATCCACCATGTTTCGGTCCATGAGGGTCCATAACACCTCAGGAACCAAAATATGGTGTTTATCCTAATCAAAATAATACTAAATCAATAACGTATCAAACTGCATGTATTTTTATCAAATAACCTATCATAAAAACATGCATATTCTACACAACATCTACCACAACAACATGTAATTGCTAATGCACCCTAAATGGAATGCCAATAATGCATGACATGTGATTTTTATCAAGTGCATATATGATGCTAGAGATGGCAGACACTCATCTCATCAGGCTGCGACATAAATTGAACCTCAATAACATCAACGATAACAACAAAAAACATTTGAATCACCCAAAGGTGAAATCAAATCAATTGTAAAATTGCAAACCAGAAAAATTGTAATGAACAAGTAAGATTGTCTTTTCCCTTTACACAGGTTAGCTACTCCCAGACACAACTTATTACCAAGTACTTATTCTGTCCTATCCCTGGTTAAGGCTCCAAATAGTATGTCAAGAGAAAATATATCCTTTGATGCCACTTTGTAACATTCAATTAACAAGAGCCACTCAGATGTGCCCCAACCCCGGTTGGTCACATGGCCTCCAACACATTTCCCCGAACGCCAGAGACTGCAGACTAGTAGAGAGGACCTCCAGTGTGACAATGGGGAAACTATGACCTCATTAGAAGAGTAACATAGAAGAAGGAAAACAAATATACAAATAGTGGAAGAAGTAAATATTAAATAAAAGTAAATAGTGGAAGGCAGAGATAATAAAAAACTGCAGCACATATATAAAAAATTATTTATGGTACATATGCATAGGAAAACAGCCAAACAAGTCCCAATGTTGAATACAACTAAGTACTAAACCCAAGTGCAAAAGAAAGTAGAAAAATTACTCAGCATTGCAAGACATAGCTTGGTACCATGCTCTCCAGATCCACAAAAACTCAAAAACCCGAAGTAGAAGGGTGCTTTCACTTATCTATACATGCAACAATATAATCTGTTTGAGCCCAAAAGCATGTCCCAAACATGGTGTGAGATGAATCCGTATAGGCAACCACCACAAGAGTTTTGGCTAACCGTTAGTGAATATATGGCAGGTAAAAGTGCCGAATGTAGTAAATAAGAAAGTTATTAATTGTAACAATCCACAGTTTTAGATCAATAAACAACTAAACAAATCAGATTATCACAATAGGTAACCCTTTGGGAAGTACTCACAACTTATCCCCTCTGGTCCTACCTAACAGATACAAGCATGCTGCTAACAAATAGTTAACCCCTGGGAAGTTCCCACAGCTTATCCCCTCTTTTCCTACCTATCATGTACAAGCAACCCTCTGGGAAGCACACTCAGTTTAACCCATCTGGTTAGTCTTAAGCATAGACTCTATGGGGAAGCTATAACATCCCAAGATTTTATGAGAATTATTCCTTTTAATTTATTTGATGTATTTTTTTTGTATGCTTCACAAAGATTAGCTTGTACGATATGAAACACCGTATTAGCTTGAAGTATACACAACACTATTCTTGGCTCGTGTTACACACAATTTCAACTTCATTTTGTGGAAATTATTCAACGCAACATTATGTAAATATTTTGTTTAATGTATAAGTGAAAAATGTTTTGATTGTGTTATACGCAACACCAAATGGTGCACTCACTACATGTAGCCCTGAATTGGCTTATATTGCAGGAAATCACGACCTTCTTCGATAGCGTGTGTAGTACAAAATACCGAGTTTCACTAAATGAGATATTATTATAATATTATTATGAACTAGTCGTTATGAATAGTTACACCCAATTTTTTAAATATTAATTTTTTTTTATTTCAAAATGGACATCATTTTTGGATTCGGAATATAGAAATTAGACTTCGGTGAATTTTTGGTATTTTTTGGAAAACATTCAATTTTTTATGAATGGTGAAAACACTGGGTTACTATTTAAAAACAGAATTTTTATTTAAATAATTTCTTTTAATTTAAATTTATTTTATGTTAAAATTGATACATAATACTTATATAAGTTCAATGCCATTAATTGGTGTCATTTTATAATTATTTTAGATATATAGAAATTTTATTGAACTTTTCACCGTCTTTTACCCACCTCCTAGGAGAATTTGAAATTTTACATAAAACATAATTTTGTCACATCTGTGAGTGGAATTTTCAAAATCTGAGACACACGGTTAATATCAAGAAGTAAAATGTGGTTCAATAAGATAAAACTTATTTTTGGTGAATAGTAACTTTTTAATTTTATATACCACGGTTAAAAGTAAATAGTGTAATGAAGGATAAAAATGATATTGTTATTACCCTAAAAAATGTCCTAATTATATTGGATAAATGTAAATCGACCAAAAACAACCTTAGGAATATAATATTATCATTTAGGTCCACTTGGATTAGATTAAGACATTTATTATTATTTAATTCAATGAATAGTTAAAAGAGCTATAATCAATGTTTAATAACTAAAATGTTTTTAATATAGGGTTTTCAAAAAGATAAATTCGACTATAAATATTCATTAGAAAAATAAAAATATTCCCTACATAAGGGTATTTTATTTATAATTTTTAGGCATTAAAAAATTTAATTTATTTATAACCAAATGATGATGCAATAATTACTTTATTAATGAAATAATAATATAATTTATGTTATAAATATCCAAGTAAATGTAAATTGAGACTTTTTATAAATTACGATAATTTTTTAGGTTAATATGACATGTTAGTATTGATTTAGATAACATTTTTTGAACTAATCATGCTGTTATAATTTTCAAAAAAATCAATTACCAAATAGTGTCAAAATTGACATAAAATAGTTTTTTTTAAAATATTATATTATTAATTTATATTTGATTCCTAAAAATCTATAGTTCGGAAAAATTACATAGATAAGGTTATATATATTTATAATGAACCACATGAGGTTCTTTTGGCCTGTTATAGTAATTTTATTAACCATTTAGTGTTAGAAAACAAGAAGACACTGTAAATGTTAAATTTTCTAACTTACAGTAAAATCTAAATGATAAGGTTAAAAGAGTAACCTAAACATGTCTAGAACCTTATTTTAGATTATTTCGACCCATCCCCACATTAGATTTGAAATAAATCAATTTGGAGCTATTATAAATTGAATATGACTTTATTATAAAATAATATTTTATGTTTTTCCTAAGGTGCGCCTCTCCTCCCTTGTAAAAGGGAACCTCCTCCCTCTTCACATTACACAATTTTGAGCCTTAAATCTCGGCCAACCCCTTCCCATATACAATTTAAACTTACCTATAATCATTATAGAGGTTTTGGCCTCCTCAAAAGTCCAACTCCAATGCATTAAGAGGAATCTTAAAAGAGGTTCACCGAAGAAGATGTGATCACTTTTACCGATTCTTTCAAATTTTTTTTCTTCAACTTATTCTCTTTTAGTTGTTTCATTATAAAGTTAAAAAATATGTATCAGTAATATACTGATATGTTATTATAAATACGAAACAACCCCATTTCACCTTCTATCCATCCTACAGAAATTGAAATCACCGCGCGTGCGTACGAACTAAATACCCTCTCCACGCCGTGGTGTAATATGTTTTTCAACCACCACCTTACTTTCATGGGTATAATGGTGTAAAGAATTACTATATATAGTTATTATAACAACATATTTATTCTGAGTTATTATATCATCCACTCCAATTCAATTAAATAATTATGGGATCGAAATCATCGATCGTGCGTATGTACGTATTACCGTCTCCACGATGTGATGAGCTTCATTTTCCATGTTAACCTCTCAAGAATGATTATAAAGAATATATAATGAATTATAATGAAATATATGACATGATAATGATACTTAATTTATGTATATATATATATGTCATCTACTTTCTTCTATTCAAGTCAATAAGGAAAAATAAAACATCGTTCATGTGTACGTACGGCCTACCGTCTCCAAGTACGATGTATTTCATTTCATTTATCTATCTATTATATATATATAATGCATATATATGATATATAAATCATGATTTACATTATGGAAGTAAGTAAATCATGATATATGTAATAATAATATAATGAATGACAAGTCCAAACACGTACGATAAATAAAACGATATTACCCAAAACGCTGCTTTAACATGGAATTTACAAAAGAACGGGTAATATAAAGACATAATTGAAAAATATATGATATCATATCAATGAATATGATTTTTTAATAAGACAATGACATCATTTAAATCATTATACAGGAGGTTCGGATACGTAAGAAGCATATTAGACCTAAGGTAAGGGATAACTTTTCCAATCTCATTTTCTACCGAGATTGTTTATTCGTAAGTATTTATTGGGGTTATATTTATCTTCCATGTCCCTATTTTATAAAAATGGGTTCATGTATTTTTAATGTCCTTTTTACCCATTTTTGACTTTTACTACATGGTATTTAAGGAATCTTTCTTTTGTTTATTTTACGAGGTACTTTTTTGACATTTCTGGGAAAAGTACGAGGATAATGTTTTATTAACTTATACGGCAAGAACCGATTTGTACGGTTTCATAACACCTTATTTTCATGAATCTTACTCTACAATATTTCATTACTATTTTCAAAAAATTCCTTTTCATTTAAAATTTCATGGAATTTTGTAAAAATAAAATGATTTTGAAAAAGAAAGGATATTTTCCGCAGGAATTCATTTCAAGCGTTTTATCAAAATTATTTTCCATCTACGATGAAATTATTTAGTATGTTTATGTTTCAAGTATAATTTCTCTATTATTTACATGTTTTGTTTTTTTATTATGATGTAATAATATCAATTTGTTATATATGGATTATGTTATGATGGAATGATATTTATGAAACCCGTTTTATTCTTTGGGTTATGATGAATGATTTATGTTTATTTTATGGCACAAGCAAGAATGATTTCATTATGAGATGGGTGGGAACTGTATCTCCCTCCAATGAATTGGGTAAAGATTTATATCTCATGAGATAGACATGGATGGAATGATATGTTAATCTGGTTCAGTGTTACGAGACTGGAACGTGGAGTGAACTCGATTCATAAAGGGACTTTTTCCACTAAGATGGTCTTAGAAGCAATTTCATGGCTAATATGGAAATAATATAATGTGCTTAATGGATAAAACAATTACATGTTTTATTCCCATGATACTTTATCATGATTAATGTTCTTTTATGATCTATTCCTTATGTACAGCAATGTTTTATGTCATTGCTCAAGATTTTGATGTTTTGATTTTTTTTCATGTTTTTACATTAAAATGTTTATGGATTATTTTATGTTCTCTATGTTTACACTTAATGAGAGTTTGAGATCTCTCTGTATATGTTTTCTTTTCCCCAGGATATAAAGAAAGGTTTTAGGTAAGAAAAATGGGGAATATCTTTTTTGGTGATGTTGAAGATCTTTCACCATGATTATAAGATTATGTTATGAGTTTCCGAAGACACTAAACTATTACGGTACTTGAGTGTTGGTTTTTGTTATGTATTAAGTATCCCGAAAAAGTAATGTAATGTCCATGTAATTCATGTTTGGGTCTTTATAGTTGGTATCCTAGGAAATGTTTAGTTAACCTTTGGAAACTAGGATGCGAAAAACTTTAGTGAGATCCCTCGAGATATTTCTAAGGTGTGTCTAGGGATGTCCCTAAGGTTAAGTATATGTATAGGTTATAGTCGTATCATTATGGAAATGATATTAGAATTAAACCTAATATGCTAGATATTGAAGGTACTCCCCCTTGATTATGATTTTTCCTCTCACAATATTCTTTTTAGGTTTTAGAAAATGGATAGAAACCGGAAGATTCAAGATAATGGAGAATTTGATGGACAATGAAATGATATTCTTCATGAGAGACCAAATGAAATGGGATTTGGATGTCCAAACATCGTTATTATTCCTAATCAGAAATCACATAATATGATCAATAATATCAACTTTGGTAATTTACCTGACTCAACTAATAAGAGAAATATGGAGTTTCATGATGATAATAGAGGAATGAAAGTTCAATTTCCCTCATGTAAATCATGTGGGAAGAGACACCATGGAGAATGTTTCAAAGGAACTAGAAGATTCTTTGGTTGTCATAAAGAAGGACACAAAGCCAGTAATTATAATGGAAATGGTTCAGTTAACACCATGGACAAGGATAATGGTATTGCTAAGACATAAACAATGGTTATATATTTTAAATGTGGAATGTATGTGCATTATGAAATAGAATTCCCTAAGGGAATGTCCCATGAATAGAATCAGAATGGTTGTATGGGTAGTATTTATGTTGATGATGATGAAGAGACTATAAATGATATATGAGGTGAAAGAATTGTTGAATCTTGGTCAATCATTTAGGTAGGTAGTGGAATGATTGTATGATTATCAAGAGTTATGTTGTATAGGTAATTTAATGGTACTATGGAATAAAGAAAAATCTAAGGATTGTTACACTGTTTCCTTTTCTTTAGTTTTGAAAGTATATGATGAATGGTACCAGTAACCATGAAAGGTTATTCAAATATTTTTGGAATTCAGATGATATGTGCATAATGAAAGGATAATGAGATAATGAGACGTTTGATAGTAATAATGAGCCCATGACTAATATAAGGACAAAGGTATATCAAGGTTTGAGTATATAGAAATTTTGGGATTTTGGTATGTGGAAAGAGTTAACTTTTGATAGCATTCATGTTTTCACTAAGGTTCAATGGGAATTAATTTTTCAAAATAATACATGATTAATGTATTCACATGATTGGAATGTGACCAACAAGACATATCTTTTGATATATGGGGATAAATGACGGTATTTACATGCTTAGTAGATGACCTATCTATCAATATTATTCCTTATAATGTGAGTTGGGGTAAGCCTAATGATTGGAATGGATTATGTTAGACATCAGATAGTATTTTTTATGGCTATAACTTTTAGATATTATTTTTGGAATGTTATAATAGTATAGTTTCAGAAAAAGGACAACCCGAAGGACGGGCGACAACCCGTCGCATCGGACAAGGATGTGGGAATCAAACACAAAACCGAAGTGTGACGGGCCTTTATCGCATACCACTGGCCTACAAGAAGTCCATGGTTAGTAGAAACTAGTTTTATTTTATTAAGCGCTATGATAGATGATGTATAAGTCCATTTTTGGAACCATATACGATTAATCTCACCATAAGATAGACTTGTACTTTTGATAACCTTATGTTTGAGATAGATGGAATGACATATCATTCTATTTCATGATCTACTAATACTTTATGAAAGAAAAATTCAATTTATTTTCATTAAGAGTTGAAGTCGAAATTGTTCAAGGCACAAACAACAATGAGATTGTACCTAAATCAAGTGAGTATTTCTTCTAATTCAAAATTTTCAACATTAGGGAAATGATATTGATATCCAAAAATGTTTTCCTAGTGATCTTATATCTAATGAATCAGATGGTACCTTAGATCATCACAAATTTATGGCTTTGTGATTTCTGGCTTTTTCATAGCGATGTTCTCTACCACTCTCCATCAGAACATGATGGTTAGATTTCTCTCCCATATCCATATTTTCACCTATATTCTCTTATGTGGAAACCCAGTGATGAGTCACTTTGGGTATCCATTATGTTTCTAACTATACTTTCTAAAAGGATGTTTTTGTATGCCTTTTTACGATGTTAGTTTATATAAAAGAAACTTTCAAGTAGGAAACCATTTATAACCCTGATGAACTTTGAGGGCGAAATTAATTTTAAGGGGGGTATAATGTAACACAATAAGATTTTATGAGAATTATTATATTTATTTTATTTGATGTCTTTTGTTGAATGATTCACCAAGATTAGCTTGTAATATACGCAACACAATATTAGCTTGCAGTATATGCAACAATATTCTTGGCTCGTGTTATACAAAATTTCAAGTTCATTTTTTTAAATTATTATACGCAATATTATGTATAGATTTTGTTTAATGTATAAATGAAATAAGTTTTGATTATATTATACGCAACACCAAACAAAGAATTCACTACACGTAGCCCTAAATTGGCTTTCATTACATGAAATCAAGACGTTCTTTGATAGTGTGTGTTGTACGAAATACCGAGTTTCACTAAACGAGATATTATTATAATATTAATTTGAACTAGCCGTTATAAATAGTAATAAACAATTTTTTAAATTTAATAAATTTTATCTTTAAAAATGGAATTCATTTTTGGATTTGGAATATCGAAATTAGCCTATGGTGAGTTTTTTGTATTTTTCTGGAAACTTTCAATTTTTGATGAATAGTGAAAACACTGGGTTACTATTTAAAAACCGACTTTTTATTTAAATAAATATTTATTTTACATAAATTTATTTTAGGTCAAAATTGATACATAATACCTATATATGTTCAATTTAATTCATTGGAGTCATTTTATAATAATTTTAGACATATAAAAAGTTTATTGAATATTTTACCGTCTTTTACCCACCTCCTAGGAGAATTTGAAAATTTACATAAAACTTAATTTTACAGATTATGTGAGTATAATTTCTAAAATCTGAGATAGACGGTTAATATCAAGGTGTAAAATGTCATTCGATAAGATAAAAATAATTTTTGATTAATAGTAACTTTTTACTTTTATTTACAACTGTTAAAAGTAAATAGGGTAATTAATGGTATATATGATATTATTATTACCCTATCACATGTCCTAATTAAATTGGATACATTTAATTCGACAATTAACACCCTTAGGAATATAATAATCTCATTAGGGCCACTTGGATTAGATTAGGTCATTTATTATTTTTTAATTAAAAGAAGAGTTAAAAGAGTTAAAATCAATGTTTAACAACTAAAACATTTTTAATAATGGGTTATACATAAGATAAACTCTACTATAAATATTAATTAGAAATATAAAAATATTTCCTAAATAATTGTATTTTATTTATAATTTTTAGACACTAAATAATTTAATTTATTTATGACACAATGATGATGCAGTAATTACGTTATTAATGAAATATGAACATAATTAAAGTTATAAATACCAAAATAAAAGCAATTTGAGAATTTTTATAAATTCAAATAATTTTTTTACGATAATATGACATGTTATTATTGATTTATTTAATTTTTTTAGAACTAATCATGATATTATGATTTTAACAAAATTCATTTACAAATAGTGCCCAAATTGACATAAAATAGTTTTTTAAAAAATATCATATTATTAATTACTATTATATTCGTAAAAATATATGGATCGGCCAAAAGACTTATATGAGGTTATATATATTAATAAAGAACAAATTGGTGTTCTTTTGGCTTGTTATAGTATGATTATTAACCATATAGTGTAAGAAAACAGGAAGACACTGTAAAAGTTAAATTATCCAAATTAGAGTTAAATCTAAATGATAAGGTTAAAATAGTATCATAAACATGTCTAAAACCTATTGGTTGAGAGGATTTAGAACTATACCCACTTTATTTATAAATAAATCAATTTTGAGCTATTATAAACCGAATATTACTTTATTATAAAATAATATTTTAAGATTTTCCTATAGTGCCCCTCTCCTCCCTTATAAAAGGGTACCTCCTCCTCCTTCTCATTACACAATTTTGAGCTGTCATGCTAGAAAAAACCCTTCCCATTTCCCTTATAAAATTCCCTCTAAACATTATAGATGTTCTGTTCTCCTCAAAAGACCAAATCTAGTGCCTCAAGAGGAAGCATAAAAGAGGTGTGTCGAAGAAGATGTAATATCTTCTAACGATTCTTTCAAGTTTCATTATTCTTCAAATTCATCTTCTTTAGTTCTTTCATTATAAAGTAATATCATCAGTATCACTAATATACTTATATGTTATTATAAATATTAAATAACCCCATTTCACCTTCTATCCGTCCTACGGATAACGAAATCACCACGCGTGCGTACGTACGGAATATCGTCTCCACGCCGTGGTGTAATCAGTTTTTCCGCCACCACCTTACTTGGATGGGTATAATGGAGTAAAGAATAAATATATATATCTATTATAACGTCATACTTATTCTGATATATTATATAATCCACTCTATTTCAATTAAATAATTATGGTGACGATATCATTAGTCGTGCGTACGTACGGATTACCGTCTCCACGACATGATGTGATTCATTCTCCATGTTAACCACTCAAGAATGAATATAAAGTATATATAATGAATAATAATGAAATATATTACATTATAATGCTACTATATTTATGTATATATATATATATATGTATGTCATCTACTTACTTCCATTCAATTCAATAAGGAAAGGAAAACAACATTCATGCGTACGTACGCCCTACCGTCTTCAGGATTGGTGTATTTAATTTCATTTATTTATCTATTATATATATATAATGAATATATATGATATATAAATCATGATTTACATTATGTATGTAAGTAAATATTGATATAATTAATAATAATATTATGATCAACAAGTCCGAACACATACGATAAATAAAACGATTTTACCCAAAACGCTACATTAACATGGAATTTACAAAAGAACGGGTAATATAAAGTAATAAGTGAACCATATATGATTTAATAACAATAAATATGATTAATTAATAAGTAAATGACATTATTTATATCATTATACCGAAGTTTCAGATATGTACGAAGCATATCAGATCTAAGGTAATGGATAACATTTCCAATCTCATTTTCATCCGAGATTTTTTATTCGTAAGTATTTATTGGGGTTCTGTTTATCATCCTTGTACCTATTTTATAAAAATGGTATCATGTATTTTTAAAGTCCTTTTTACCCATTTTTTACTTTTACTAAATGGTATGTAAGGAATATTTCATTTTCTTATGTTTTGAGGTACTTTTTTGACTTTTCCGGCAAAAGTAAGAGGAGAATGTTTTTTAACTTATACGACATGAATGGTTTTTTACGGTTTCATAACACCATATTTTCATGAAGATAACTCTACAATATTTCATGACTATTTTCAACAAAATCATTTTCATTTAATATTTCATGGCATTTTGTGAAAAGAAAATGATTTTGAAAAAGAAAGGATATTTTCCTCAAGAATTCATTTCAATTGTTTTATCTAAACTATTTTCCATCTACGATGACATTATTTAGTATGTTTATGTTTCAAGTACAATTTCTCAATTATTTAAATGGTTTGATTTTTCTTATGATTAAATTATATCCATTTATTATATATGGATTATGTTATGATGGAATGATATTTATAAAACTCGTTTTATTCTTTGGAATATGATGAATGATTTATGTTTATTTTGTGGAACACGTAAGAATGATTTCATTATGAGATGGGTGGGACCTATATCTCCCTCCAATTCATTGGGTGAAGATTTATATCTCATTAGATAGACATGACTGGAATTGTATATTAATCTGGTTCAGTGTTACAGGACTGGAATGAGGAGTGAACTCGATTCAGAAAGGGACTTTGTCCTCTTAGATGGTATTGGAAGCAATGTCTTGGCTACTAAGGAAATCATATCATGTGCATAACAGATGCCAAAATTACCTATTTTATTCCCATACTAGTTTATCAGGATTAATGTTCCTTTAAGATCTATACCTTATGTACTGCAATGTTTTATGTCATTGCTCAAGATTTTGATGTTTAGATTTTATGTTCATATTAAAACATTCAAATTTTTATGGATTGTTTTATGTTCTCTATGTTTACCCTTTCTGAGCATTTGATCTCACCCTTTATATGTTTTCATTTCCCAGGATATAAAGAAAGGTTTTAGGTACGAAAACAAAAGGGGACGATCTTTATGGGAGATTTTGAAGATATTTCACAATGAATAATGATTATGTTATGAGTTTCCAAAGACACTAAACTATTACGGTCCTTGAGTGTTGGTTTTTGTTATGTATTAAGTATTCCTAAAAAGTAATGTAATGTCAATGTACGTCATGTTTGGGTCTTTACAGAAGAACTCATTGACAATTCCCCCAACAGTCTCATATTATACTAAAGGTGCTCTAAGAAAGCACTCAATGTCAATTCCCCCCGTGCCCCACGTCGAGAACTACATACACTCTGGGGAAGCACTCAACGTCATTTACAACTGTGGTCTCACATAGTATAATTATAACGAAAATATAGAGAAGACCTCAATGTCAAATCACCTTATGGTCTATACACCAAGTTCTCACAACCCTGTGTAAGTCAAGAAAGTGTAGCAGCACGTAACAACCAACGTAAACCCCATGAAATACATGACTAGAATTCTACAACACAACATCATAATAGAACAACAATCACACCATCCTACAATACTAGTCATGGGAACAAACAATGAAACCTAATAGGTTAATTATATCCAAATGGTCATAATAAGAACATTCATGGGAAACACCTCCCAAGCATAGAAATCAACCTCATTTACATACAAATAACCTCTACTAGCACACATCAGCAAAGAATGAAATTAACAGGGTTAAAAATGGTAAACACACAACACCTCATTCATGGGTATTAGAAATTTTTCACGTACAATTCAAAGACATTAAACCGAAAGGCACAAACCACCTACCTCTTAGGGTTTAGAGAATTCGACCTCTTCACCCAAACGTACTCCAAACCAGGTGAATGCCCCCTCGAACCCACCTCAAAAAAACTTCCCTAAATCAACAAGGTCGATGTTTAACACACAAAGGCAACACAACCGTAGATCTACATGTAACCCTTCTAGATCTATGAAACTAAGATAGGATGAGGGATAACCCTAACAAAAACCCTAAATAACCAAAAAAGGGACTTACCCATGGAGAACCTCCTTTGATCTTCCAAGAAACCCCTTGGAGATTCCTCCAAAACGAGCCAAGGAGCTCCCCCAACCTCTGAAAATCGCAACACCAACGCGATCCATGAGTATGAGAAGAAAAGGAGGAGGAATGAGAAATCCCGAGTGGCCTGAGACATCAAAACCGTAACATTTAGTGGCCTCATGGTTAACCCACAAGGTTCGACAAACTGTGCACCAACAGTGCAGTTGCCACTGTCTCACCTAGGGAAATCACACAGCATGCCCGCATTGTTTGGAAAATCGTGTGCAACCCATTAGGATCACACTATCAAGGGTGCACAGTTTCATGGGATGTCCGTACGGTTTTCTCAGACCATGCGCCAACTGTGCGCCCCGACACATCCTCTAGAAAACCCACTTTTTCTAAAAAATGACTAGAAAAGGAAAATATACCTGAAAGTATGGTCCAAGTTATAATATTTAGGTAGGTATTAACATGAATTTTTTTCATTTTAAAATTATGAGAATGCAAGATCATTTTTTATTTAGTTTAAATTATTGTATTATTATAGGATATAGCTTTGTTAAATTTTAGGACAAATGTTTTAAAATTATAATAATTTCATTTCATGAAAATCAAATATTATTCGTTATGGATATTTAAATGGTTTTTATGTGGAACAAATACAATTGATTTTTTTTCAAAATGGATGAGAAACATGTTTTAAATGAAACTTGCGTTTGAAATTTAGTGTTGAACACTAAATGGTTTGAAATTTGTGCTTTCATATATTTCAACTGTGTACATGAAAAGTGTGTATGGTTTTCCCTCTTGTTAAATTCATGTTTCGAAAGTTTTTAATGGATGATTAGAATTAGTTGTCCATTTAGACTTGTTATGATTTTTGAAGACAAATACTTTTTTTATTGAACTCATTTGAAAAGAAAGGGGTGATTTTTTGGGATTTCTTAACAATTATTAAGTGGTGTTTTATGAAATGAGAGATGAAAATAAAATCATTTTCAATGATTTATATTTACAAAAATAAGTGACCCTATGTAGTGGTAAATTTAATGGTTTTAATGGTTTTATTTATTCCCATCATTTCCTAGATAGAGTGTTAATATTATTTTATATTATGTAAACATTATTAGAATTCTGAGCCATGTTTGGGTTTTAAAGGTCCTTTGTCTCCTTGATTTCAAATAGTGTATGTTGATGGAACCCATTATTACCCCTTGGTTGTAGCCCCTTTTTGAGGTTTGCAATCACTATGTGATTCTCATTTCAACACTTATGTGGGATCTATTATTTTTATTAGTTGTGTGCATGATACATATATGGAGAAATTTTAATGTGGGTGATAGGGGTGTGTGTGGTTCTGGTTATTTCTTTTCGGATGACTTGGCTCTTTATCACTATGTATCGCATACTTTATTGGTATTGAAAGGTTATTTACTAAGTGAAAGATATAGGTTGTGACTCTTATTGATTGACTCACTACAAGATTACCACCTATAGTGCTAGAACAAATATCTAGATGGTGGATTTTCACTCAAATATTTATTGTGTATGCTACTTGTATTATTATATGAAATTATAATGTGTATGTAAATTTTTAAGGTGGTTATACAATTATACGGCTAGATGTTAGTCATGTTAACTACTTCATGCAGGAAAATGAAACATTTGTTTGCTTAACCAGTTTTGGACTGTTGGGAGATTTCTATTTTTATTGATTTTATTATTTCGTCATCATTAATTTATATGGAACCATACTATTTTATATTTAATTTATATTACTTTAAATATATTTTTAGTGCCTACCTGTTGAGAAAAAAATTATTAAGTTGGGATATTTCCATTAAAAATTAGTATTCAATAATATATGTGACAACCAATCATGAATTTTTAATGAATATTTTTTTAATTCATTAATATGGACTTTTAAATTCCGATTGAGTTGAAATACATATTTTGATAGTGAAATTTAAATTGTAATCAATTAATTTAATAAAAAACATGTGATATGTTTTTCTTAAATTAAATGCATATATTTTGATTTTGGAAATGGCTTAGGTCGATGGATTACCTTGTAACAAAAGTGTGTTTAGTACAGGAAATAATGATAAATTATTTTTATGTACATTATATATATATCTGTGTCAGTGTGTGTTTTCTGTACTTATAATGTATGTAAATACTACCATTTTATCATTATTTTCAAATTAAGATATATTAATTTCATTATGAAATGTATTGATATATTTTATAGGGTCGTAGTGACCTACTTGGTTCATTATCACAAACATAAAAATTTTATGTTCATGGTTTTGAGATGATCCTCAATGTTCATTGTGGATTACATATGGTGTATTGGGTGGAGATGAGAATCTTGTGTTTATGTGGACCTTGTTACAAGATCAGATAATGTTAGTATTTTCATAGTATATTTCATTGGAAATGTTTTTGTTACTAATTTTTCATACCTATCGGTATTTAGTTTTGAATAGATGTTTATCATGTCTTTAAAAAATTTTAGGATATATGTAATTGGGGGTGACCTATTGGCCATGATGTTTTATTATTTTGTCTTATTTTTTGTTTTATTTTGAAAAATTATATCTAAATTTTGAAAATAATTCAAAAAAAGATCCCATGGTTCCTAGGTTATTATATCTCGAAAATGGGGAATGATAATTCCCGTCAGAAATTTAGGGAAATAAAGATAGTTATTGGGTTGGAAAACATCAAATGTAATTTGTAACATAATGGTATCAATTATTTCAGTTTCCCTTTAGTAAGAACTGGTGAATCTTTTGTTTCCGATGTAATTTGGCGATGCCCTTTCAGAATGGATAACAATATCGTTAAAGCTTACAATGTTAGGGTCAGTAGAGTTTAATAATACATTTCTTATCCTGAGATTCATTTAACTAGGAAAATATGCATTTTAAATGTTGGATTAAATATTTTGTTTATTTTTAGATATAATTTGGATATTATATATGACATTTATATTTAATTTTACTATTCTTGTGATATTGAGGGTAATTCTGTTGCTTCTAGATTGAGTGGAAGTGAGCTCGAGATTCATAGTTAGACCACACAACCTAGAAAAACACATGATCCTTGTTTGGTCGGTAAAATCATCGTTACACGGTGTTTTTAATGGTTTACACCCAGCCTCTAAAATCATAGTGGTTAATGAATGTATAACATTTATTATTGCCTATTATCTTTTTTGGACCCTCTTAAATTGTATATTTTCCCAAAATGGGTTTCCACTCATCGGGAAAAAATGAAGTGTATTTTTAATCCCTTGTTAGGATGTGTTTTTATGATCCCTTCTTATATAATTGTCTAGTTCATTGTTTGATATTGTTTTTTAATCCTTATTTTTTTTAAAATAAAGGTGTTTCACAAAATATTAATTTTCTAAATTTTTTCATATAAGTGGTAATGTTGAATTGCCATGGTTATTAGAAATGTGTTATGAAAATAGTTGGTTATTTTATTATATTTCTAAAAAGAGGTGTTTGAAATTAATTTTTGTTTTCAAATAATCATAGATTTAAATTTAAAGAATGAATATTGGTTATGAAAATAATTTTTTATGCATGAGTTCCAATGTGAAAAAGGTTTTTAGATAGAATTGTGATGTTTTCAATATTGGGGGTAATGTGTGTCATCTAATGAGGTGGTTTTTCATTTTAGATTGTATTGGACTTGTTTTTTGAGTGTACACCATTGTAATAGGTATCATTAAAAATTTTATGGTGAAATACTATTTTTAAAATTAAATAATTAATTTAATGTGTATATTTATGTGGCATGTTTTAGTTCTTATTTGGGTGTATTTGATTCATAAATAGGTGTGGAATTACTATGTTTCTATATTGGTACATTGATTTTTGGTACTTCATGTCTTCAATATTGTTAATCCATTGAGTGGTAGATTTTTTTTATTTCTACTACGTACTCATACTCAATTTGGGGTGGTGGATGTGAATACATAATTATTTATAAATGAAAATACGCGGTAATAAAAGACTAAGGTGAACCTCAATTCACTTGGGGCACCTGAAGCCTCTATGGTGAGATCTGTGGATAGTTTATTTGCTATTTTTATCCTAGATAGTGTGAATTGTTTATTCATACTCTATCACTAATGAGATTTTTTGTATTTTTATTATTAAAAAAGTAATATGGTATTGTTATATTAATTATTCATTAATTGTTTTGGAAATTTCTATTATATTTTCTGACCTTTGTATTGTTATTACCAGTTATTTTGATCTATTTTTGTGATAACATCCCATATTGAATGATCCATGTAGATATTATTTATTGAATGTATTAATAGTTGTTTTTGAAATATATTTTATGTCATGATCAGTAATATTGTAAAATATCTCCCCCTCCTTCCTTGTCGGGAATTATTTTCTAGGTTTGGAGTAATATTTTGATGAGAATATTTGATTGTTCTAACATATAATGGTGATAGTTTATTACGATATTTTTTTATCTGAGTGATGCTTTATTTTAAGAATTGAGAGAGTCCTTTAGGTGCATGATTAAATAAATATGGCATTTGATACACCATTTGAGTGTGTTAAACTAACTAGTGTTTGGAATTGTTCTTTTTGTGGGATGCACCATTTGAGAATTACTCAATGTTTTAACCTAGGTTATAAATGTGTGTCATGACCCACGGTGGGTGATCATTAATGTTATAGCATTATATTTTTTTTGAAATGATTTTATAGATTTTTTTTCACTGAAAATTGGTTAATCTCATTATTAATTGGTTTCTTAAAAATGCATTATTAGTTTTTGGTCCTTTGTGTCACCATGTTAAAAAAAATTAAAATTGATATGGAAACCAATTTAAGGGAATTATAAATGTTAATATAGATAATGATAGGTCTCTTATTCATTGTAGGAATTATTATTTTGGGTTTATGTTATGGTTTTTATTATAGATTTTGAGTTCAGATATGGTTGATTAATTCATTCGTTTTTAGGATCACAGTTGTTGTCTAGAAGTATAATCCATTTATATCTATTAATTTTTAATTTTCCTCATGGGATATTCTAATTTAGTTATCTCTGGTTTCAGCCATGACATTTGGGGGAAATAAAATATTTCACATGAAATTTTCATAGAATATTATTAAATTATTTTTAGTATTACATTCATTGATTTAAAGGAATATTATCATGGGAAAATTATTTTCATACGTACCTTCTATATAATAATACATAAATATATGTTAATATATCCTTTCATTATCGATCTAAAATATCTCATTATACTTAGTACATTTAGTCACCAATTGATATACATCAATGAATATTTTGAGTAACAATCCAAATAAGATGAGGAATAAGGACATTAATCTAAAAAAATTAGTTGTAAAACAATGATATTTTACTATTTTCCTCAAATTAATTATAAATTTTTTTCTCTTTCACACAACATTGAATATATATTGTATAATGTGAATGAAATATGTTTGTTTTTCTATGGAAACAAAACCAGGTTTATATATCGCAAAATTAAACACATTGATTAAATTTCAGTATCACAACACCATATTTCCTTATAGTACAAATAATGTTTAGTTCATTCGATATCATTGATTACACACAAGAAATAATTTCACCATACTAGAACAAACAATTAATATTATTAAAATATTTTTATATATTTAACAAAGTCACTACAATTGTGGTAATGAAGAAAACTAATTAAATTATAAAAATATGTTTTATACATGTATATAATGAAATTTCTCTGGGGATTGATAAAAAAGAATTGAAAATAATTTTATTTTGAAAATAGAGGAAATATTTTGGTGGAAAAAAATATCTATTAAACCAAAAATGTTTTAACTCAATAATTTAATTAAACAAATTTTTTTAAATGATTTTAATTATATATATAATCACACACACACACACATACATATTCAATCAACTATTTAATTTTGAACATATGTGTTTTTTTGACAAGAGTTAACAAAAAATCATATTTTACACATTAAGATATATATTATTCTAAAAGAAAATGCTACCTCGTTTTAAGTGTGTACCTATTATAAATCTAATATTTGCAACATTTATAAATATTATTTGACAAAATAAACTTTCTTTTTGAAATAAATATATCCATATTTTCTTTGGGTTAATTTTTTTATTTTTCAATGATGTTTCATTTTAGATAAAAAATAAAAACACTGAATTTTAATTGAATAATCCATTTTCATCTAATTAATTTGTATAGTTTATTATTATTCTAAATTTTTTATATCGAATAAGTAGTAAATATATACATATATTATTACCATTATTTCAGTGTAATAAATTTTACATTCAAATTGAATATAAAATAATTTCAATGTTTTTAACATTATTAAATAAAAAACCCATTTTGTCAACCATTATGTAGGGTAAATGTTAAATAATTTTAAAAACTTTGTATTTAGAATTTGAAAAAATGGATTATATAATTGTTATCCGAAAAATTTTTAATTTATATTATGGTCAAATTAGTTGTATAAAAAATTTATTAGTGAAATTAATTAAAAATAATTACATTGATTAAGGCATAAACGAGTTTACATAGTCCTTAAACATTATATTAAGGAGTCATATAACCTAAAAACATGACCAAAATTTATTTTATAGTCGTATTAGGACCATATCAATAGTTTGATTAAAAATATACCATTATTTATGTAACATTATTTAAGGGATACCTCTCAATAGAGTTTACCATTTCATATTTTCAAGAAATCCACTCCTCCTTCACAATAAAAGGTAACTCGCCCTTTATTTCTTCACCGCACTCAAGACCTTTGGGTCCTTCATCCCCTACCAAAATAAGATCCCAACTTCCATCCTATCACAATAGAAGTCTCATATTCAGAATTAAAAAAAAAGTAATTGTCATTTGGTTTAAAAGAAAAATAATTCAACAAATAAAAATAGGTTTAAACATATATGAAGAATGTCAAGACATATTTTAAGGGTTTTCTCATCACACTTTCATTTCTATGATATATATGTTATATTTAACACATTTCCTCGGTTTGTGGTTTATATACATCCATGTGATATGTTATATGATGGATCTCCTTTATTTCATGATATTCAAGGTTTCAATGGATTTATTCATTCAGGGATCTCATGAATGAAAAGGTACTCATGTGGTAAGGGGACTTATATTCTCACTTTTATTAATATGGTACATATAGTTTATTCCCCATTCATTTATTCTTTGTGTTTTTATAAACTTCATAAGAATGTATTCTATGATTCTTATACAAATATATATTTGTATTCACATATCCAATTGATTATCTCTCATTCATGGCGTTTTCGATTCAAATGATACCAAATCGACAATGAAATTTTGTCTCATTTTGTGTTCATTTAGAAAAATGTAATGTTATGAATATATATTCTTTTACAAGGTGTATATAATTACCTTTAACATGTTTCATCGTGAATATTTTTATTTCCTGATATTTAATGCATCATTTAATGTTATTCATTAATGAGTATTAGGATTAAAAGTTACCAACATTTTCAATTGATTTTTACAATAATGTCATCATTTATTTAGATTATTTACCATTATGCTTACATTTATGAAGTATTATGATCCATCTTTCTATAATAATCATGAATTCTATAAACCTCTGGTTATTATTGATATATTTAGGCAATGGTGCCATTTTTCTACTCTTTAGTACATTAGATAAATATGAAAATGATTAATAAAATCCGCCATTATTTTTTCACATTCAGAAATATATATTATTCAGTAATAATTTCTTTTAAAAATTCAAAATTTTTAAATGATAATACATATTAAATTTCATGAAAATGGTTTTAAAAATAACTTATTTATAAATTATTTTTCAAACATTAATTTATAATTGTTAAAGATTATTTTCAAAGGAAATGGTTATCAAAATGTTTTATATTTTTCAAAATGGAATTGATGTTATCCATATAATATGTTTTAAATTTCTATTTCTATATTATTTTCCATCTAAGATGAAATCCTTTGATATATTTTATTCTTTTTTTAGGATATTATCCAAGGATACAATTCATACCCTTTATATGAATGGTTTATATTTAAGATGAAATGTTTTTTGTGAACCTGTGTTTTAATTCAATGTGTTATAACATGGTTAAATGCTTACGAAAATCACTTGTTTTTGTGATATATGATTTGATGAAATAATTATGTTACATTTCTCTTTAGGACAATTTATGATATGATAAAATGTTTATGATATACATTTAATTTCTTTGTTATTATATGTTTTTTATAAATCAAATAAAATGTTTTTGGGTTAAGATATGACAGATGTTCTAATATAATATTTCATTGGTATATATATGATTTGTGGGACCTATATCTTCATCAAATAAGTTGGTTAAATATCTATATATCATGAAATAATCAAGGATGTAATGAGGATTGAAATTGTGTTAGTCTGGCAGGGATGGTACGAGGTGTGAACTTGATTCATTAATATATGGTTAGAATGAGGAGTGAACTCATTGACATAACTCATGGATGGGATAATGAATAAACATGGTTCTATAAGATAGGGTTGGATAATGGACTGAGTTAGGATTAGTTATACATTTCTAGAACTGAGAGTGAATATAGTTCGAGAATATTGGAAGGAAATGAGGTGTTAAATAAATTTATTAATAAAGGGATACAAACTAACATTAACCAAATTTAGTAATATAGTGATGGAATAAGGACTGATCTTAGTTTAGTAATACATGCCTAGAATGGGATGTGAGATTATTTTTATAGTATATTGATCAAACACAGAGTGAAATGCAATCAATAACAAACGAATAAAATAGGTAGGGATTTTTGTTCAGTAATACAAGGATGAATTGGTGAGTGAGCTTAGTTTAATAATTCATGGTTGGAATTGGGAGTGAACCAGGTTTAATAATTCAGGGATATAAGGGGTAGTGAACCAATTCAATAATACATGGCTATAATGGGTGGTGAACTTAGCTTAGTAAATGTATTTTACACTAATATGGAATTTGGATTGAACCTTGACAACTGTGATAGTATAGAGAGTGAACTTATATCACTAATGATGACTTTCCACTAATATGAGACTACTATACAATTAATCTTATATGTTTGGGTGTCTACCACAAGTCCATGTATTGTTTCAATTCTTTTATTTCCATATTATGCCTATGATTCCCTATTGATTAATATCCTATTAACAACCAATAAAGTTTCATTGAATATTAATTATGATCATTTATATGGAGGGTATGATATTACAATGATATAATCATGTTCTCATACCCTTATTCTCATGATATGATTACTTTTCTCTCCTTTTTACCCATAATGAGCATTTGAGCTCACCCACTTCATATGTTTCATTTCAACATGTTATGTAGAAAGGTTTTATATAGGACTAATAATGGGGGTGACATATAAGATTGACATCTAAGATCATTGACAATGATTGAATATTATGTTTACATGTTTTAAAAGTAATCTATACTATTATGGTCCATAGACATGTATTTTTTTAATGTGAGTAATATTAATAAAATGATTTAATATCCTTGAATGTAAATCAAGGGTCAAAATATTTGATATCAATGTAATGTTATTGTATTCCTATGAAAACTAGAATGAGAATATGTTAGTGAGATCACTAGTTATCTTTTTTAGTAGTTCTCTAGTGATGTATCAAAGGATAAAACTAAGGTGTTATTGATTTAAATGTTGGTGTTCGAATTTAGTCACCCCATATGTAATTTATATTGATTATGTTTTTTTTGTAAAGACCCGCAAATTTCACGGAAATTTTTTTCTTAATTTTCTTTGGAATTTTGCAAGAGCGCAGCTTCAGACGGCACCTGATTCCGAGGCCCGGTGTGCCCGGAATCAATTTCCGAAGTTTGGCTCGGGTACATTTAGTGAACGGACGAGCGGGTTTTTCTATCTTTTGAACCGGTGCCCGGAATCGAATTATGAGGGCACCGATGAAATCGAAGCGCCGGTATTTGCTTAGAAACGCCTCTTCCGGAGTTGCGTTTGCTCAACCGTGGTTTTTAAAATTTTGGGTTTTAAGTCGGAAATAAAATAAAGGTTGTGCGACAACTTTATTTTATTTCACTTAAGCCGCTTGGAAGTCACTTGAAAGCCACTTGAGCTGAGTTAAAGCGGATAGGGTGCTATCCGGAAATATCCTACCCTCTTGATAGGATATTTGTGCGGTGGGGCCCGCACGAGCCCTGCCGTTTCTTCCGCTAAGTAACGCACCCGCGAAAACCCGTCAAAGTAACTGAAAAGTCAACCGACGCGTTTTCCTTAATTCTTAACAGACCATTTAATTGGGCGGTTTATTTCGTGAATTAAATGGGATGTTTCATTCGTTGAATTAATTCAACGAATTTATTGGGTCGTTACTTACGCGTTTGCGTTCGTTGGCAATTTAATAAAATAGACAAACTTGTCTATTTTGGAGGATTGATATCGTTGTGCGAATTTTCTGAGCCTCCACTCTCCTCGCGAAGAACGCGAAGAACGCGAAGAACGCCGGCGACTGGAATTCGATGACGCACACTGTGATCTGCGACGTCGACGAGCTCTACCCGCGACGTTCTTCGGCGACGCCTCTTCTTCCGCGGCCGATCCTTGTTCGGCAACTAAGATCCGGAGATCGTCGGCGCGACGTGTTTCCTGCGGTGTGACGAACGTCTCTTCCGCGACGACGCGACGATCCCCTCCTTCCGCGATGAGCGATTCTGCGACGACCTCACGTCCGACGGCGACATCGAGGTAGGGATTTTATTCTTTTGGTGATTCGTTCCCGTGATCTAATTCTTTTTAATTAAAGAACCAAACTTGAACAATTTTATTTTTGGATAAAATTGTGGCTGCCTTAATCCCTCCCGATGATTTTATGACTAACGCGGAGGGTGCGGATCTAACGAACAAGACCCGAAAACCCTCCGCCGATCTTTTTGTTGTGCGGATTTGGCGGACGATGACGAACCGTGCGGCAGGGGCGATCCATTGATCCCGCAGTGATGATCGGCCCCCGGGAGGAGCTATGGCGCAGACGGGAGGCAAAACGGGCCACCAGAGCAACTCCGGCGGCCCGCGGTAGGCGGCGGCGGCGCAAGTCGCCGGCGCGGCGGCGCCCGGCGCGCCGTCGGAAGATCCTCCGCGGCTCGGCCGCGGCGGCGGCGAACCGCCGGACCGCGTCCGCGGTCCGGCCACCCAACACGCGGCCCGCGCGGGCCGCGTTCCTCCAAGCCGCGGGTCAAACCCACGGCGGTTTTCTTCGGCCGCTCGGACGAAGCCGAGCCGGCCGGTCCGGTCGGCCGAAGCCGAGCCGGCCGGTCCGGTCGGCCGGGCCGCGCCCAGGCCGGACCGGACCCGGCCTCGCCGGGTCGGGCCGGGTCGGGTCCACCCGGTTCGGGTCGACCCGGTTCGGCCGACCCAGGGGTGGTTCGGGCCGGGTCGCCCCGGGCCCAGAACCCCCGTTTTCGGGCCCTCTTCGGTCTTTTGCCCATATCATGGGCCTAGGACCTCCGATTGACGAACCGTCAGCGGATACGCGATCCTTGGATCGATACGGTCGTTTTGGTATATTACACTCAAGGTTTCGGAAGACATTGGGTTCGGCCGGGTTGGTTCGTACACGAAACCAACCGGGCCCTCGGAGCGGAAACGCTCATAACTTGAGCTACGGACGTCCGATCGACGTACCGTCAGCTGTGGTAGTTTCCTCTAAGTGAGACAGAACTTTTGGCATACTCCGCCCGAGGATCGGACACAGGCGGAGTACGGTCAGGTTGGTTTTTCCCTAAAAACCAACCGGGCCCCTGGGACGAAAATGCCAATAACTCTCAGACCGGGCGTCCGATTGACGCGCCGTCTGTTGCGTTGAGATCCTGTTGTCGATACGGAACTTTTGGATACATCAACTTTGGACTACGTGTCAGTTGATGTATCAGCCTCTCGGCTCGTGGAGCGGACCCTCCTAAACGAGCTCGCTGTGTGCGGGAACCCTAGCGCTGGCTGTGACTTCGACGACAGAGCAGAGATCCTTCGTGGACTGCGACGACGACAGAGCAGAGATCCTTCGTGGACTGCGACGACGACAGAGCAGAGATCCTTCGTGGACTGCGGCGACGACTGTGCAGAGATCCTCAGTGGACTGCGTCGACTACTGCACTCAGCGATCCTATGTGGATCAGTGCTACAGGTCCTGTGTGGGCCCGATCCTGTGTGGGTCCTTACTACCGGTTCTGTGTGAGCCACTGCCTACAGGTTCTGTGTGAGCCCGATCCTATGTGGGTCTTTTGCGAGGGTTAGTACCTATCGATCCTTCGTGGGTCCGATGACTTAGATGGATCAGTGATCACCTTTGACGTCATCTGAAAAGGTATACCTGGTTGAGCTGAATCTTATGTTACTCTCCTTTGTGGAATGTGTTGAACTATCCTATGTGGATTTACTGTTTACTCTCCTTTGTGGATTTGAGTCTTGCTTTCCTGTGTGGATTGAGTTGTTCTTGAGCTCGTGAGCAGAGCTAGAATTGTGGGCCTTAGGTATATGTATGGGCATATACCTAAGTCGAGTCAGATGTTACTTCATGATTGCACCTTCCTTTTGTGCTATATCCTTTGTGGATTTCGGGAGACCTTCGGTGGTCTCGGGGTCCTTACTGAGTAGTTTATACTCACCCCTGCATGGGCTATACCCGCACCTTGTTGTGTTGGATGCAGACGACGGACAGCGCTGATCACGGTTGGGGCGTGGAGCAGGACGGTACCTGGAGGTGGACCACTGGGCGGGACGTGCTCGGAGCGGACGTGGGACTCGAGGAGCCTGGAGGCTATCTGTACCCACCCTTCAGGTGGGATTTCCAGTGGACGACACGAGTCCACCATCTTTTCTTCAGTTGCTATTCTTTTCCTTTTCAGTTGTACTTTCAGTTGGGCTTGTATTCCGGCCCCCTTTACTTTTCTGCACTTTGTAGTTACTTTCCGCTTGCTGACTCTGTGGTGGTTCTTACTTATAAAGGCAATGCCTTCCCTGTTTACCGGGATTTTACGCCTTGGTGCTAGTCGCTAGCCCTTGGCATATGGAAGGCGGGCTTGGGGTAGCCACGGCACGGGCCCCGAGGTCGGGTCGTGACAAATTGGTATCAGAGGCGGTCGGTTCTACCGCAGACTCTGATCGTCTTTTCTTCCTATATGAAGCAATAGTGTTTAGTGTATTGAGTGTGGTTATCAGTTCAGGGAGCCCAGTGTTGGTGCGGCGGCCGACGTATCCGTACACCAGGACCCTGACTCCTGATTTCCGACTTAATGCATGAAAAGATTGATTGCGTGTGTGTTTCATGTTTTCTTTGTGATTACCTGTGTCAGCTCACCGGGTATACTGATCTGCTTCATGAAGTCTCATGTTTTCCTTGGGAATACTTGTGCCAGCTCACCAGGTATACTGTTCTGACTGTGGTGCTCTTGTTCTCCTTTTCAGGATGGCCCCGCGACGACAGCCAGCTAGGGTTCCGAGTGTAGGGCGCGACGGCAGCCCACCGAGCGACGAGGCCTCGGTGCAGGGCCCTTTGCCAGCAGTGGCACCGGCGGTAGCTTTACCCGCCGAGCCACCGATGCTACCAGTACCAGACGCGGACGATGCACGTCGCCTCAGGGCACTGAATGAGTTTCAGAGCCAGCGACCGCCCAGGTTTCGCGGTGAGGCGGACCCCCAGGCCGCCGAGGACTGGCTAGAGGCGGTGGTACGGATCTTTAGGCTAGTGAGGACACCAGCGGATCTCATGGTGATTCTCGCGGCGAGCCTCCTGCAGGCGGCGGCAGGACGATGGTGGAGCTTGATGCTCCAGGTTCACGATGAGGCATCCTTGCTCTGGACGGACTTCGAGAGCCTCTTCCGCACTGAGTTCGTCCCGGCCACCCTCCGAGCGGTGCGCATCCAGGAGCTTCTCCAGCTGCGCCAGGGCAGCATGGCGGTCGCTCAGTACGCGGCGAGGTTCACTGACCTATCTCGCTACTCGACCGACATGGTACGTGACCCCTTCTTCCAGGCCCGGACCTTCGAGCAGGGCTTGCGGCAGGAGATTCGGGCGTCGCTGATCTCCCTCAGCATTCTGACCCAGGCGGAAGTGCTGGAGCGAGCCCTCCTGATCGAGAGCTTCCTAGCAGAGCCTTCTTCAGCGGCGAGACCTAGCGCAGGGCGGCAGGTAGCTGAGTCTTCGGCAGCAGGTAGCCGACAGATGACTCTCGGGTCCAGGCAGACCAGACCCCCACGCAGACGGCCACAGGACACCGGCTCAGCAGTGCGGGGCACACAGCGGAGTGCCAGCCTTCCGAGAGGCAGGCTGTGCTACTCCTGCGGCGGGCAGGGTCACATGGCTCGTGACTGCATGACTCGCCGATCAGAGGAGCAGCAGACAGTGGAGGGGCCACCCAGGCAGAGGCAGAGGGTCGACCGTGGCGGTCCGCAGGGAGGAGGCGGACGAGGCAGAGGAGCTGGCCAAGCAGCGGGTGGTGGGCGACGCTTCCAGGCTCTACCCCCACCACCACCAGGAGGTCCACCTCGACCACAGGGAGCTGGTGGGCAGGGACAGGCCCAGCTCCAGGCAGTGGAGGCCTACGACCCCGACATGCCAGAGATGATTCGAGGTACGATCTGTGTCTATTCCACCCTTGCTGCAGTACTTATAGACACAGGAGCGAGTCACTCTTTCATAGCCTCTGCCCTTGTTCGGAGCTCAGAGATTCCGACTGAGCCGTTGGCTCGATCCTTACGGCTAGAGACTCTTACGGGAGCAGACTCGACGATTACGCACTGGTGCCGGCAGTGTGAGATTACTCTAGGAGGCGAGAGCTTCGGCTGGGATCTCCTTGTAGCGGCGTCGAGGCCTTACGACGTCATCTTGGGCATGGATTGGCTATCCACGGTTCATGCCCAGATCGACTGTTTTAGGCGCAAGGTGCGATGTGTTCGCACCGACGGGAGCAGGTTTACCTTCACCGGCGAGAAGGGAACCTTTGCAGCACAAGATGGACTTCCGCGGAGAAGAGTGCAGCCCATCTTTCATCAGTTGGCTAGCCTCATACTAGGAGTAGTGGACGTGCGGAGTCCAGTTTTTCCTGCAGTGGTGGACCAGTACGTGGACGTCTTTCCCGACGATGTTCCAGGGCTACCTCCTCGTAGAGAGGTAGACTTTTACATCGACTTGTACCACGGGACAGCCCCGATATCTACTCCAGCATATCGGATGGCCCCCGCCGAGCTTCGAGAGCTGCGGGTACAGTTGGAGGACTTACAGAGCAAGGGGTTTATCCGACCCATTGTTTCACCCTGGGCTTCCCCGATATTGTTCGCCAAGAAGGCGGACGGGAGCTTGCGACTGTGTGTCGACTATCGTCGCCTGAACCAGGTGACAGTGAGGAACAAGTATCCGCTGCCACGGATTGATGACCTCTTCGATCATCTCAAGGGAGTGCGGTGGTTCTCAAAGATAGACCTCCGGTCAGGCTATCATCAGCTTAGAGTTCGAGACGAGGACGTGCAGAAGACGACCTTCAGGTGTCGGTATGGCCATTATGATTTTCATGGCTATGCCGTTCGGCGTAACCAATGCTCCAGCAGTGTTCATGAGCCTCATGAACAGGATCTTCCAGCCATACCTCGACCGATTTGTCGTGGTCTTCATTGACGACATTTTGGTATACTCGACGACTGAGGAGGAGCATGCCTACCACCTGCGAGTTGTGCTAGACACACTCCGAGAGAACCAGCTTTATGGCAAGCTCTCAAAGTGCCAGTTCTGGTTACGTGAGGTCCACTTCTTGGGGAACGTCATCTCTGAGGCGGGAGTTGCAGTGGATCCCGCGAAGATCGAGGCAGTGCTAGCTTGGGAGCCACCCAAGAGCGTGACGGAGGTGCGGAGCTTCTTGGGCCTAGCCGAATACTATCGGAGATTTGTGCCAGACTTCTCCAGAGTTGCGGCACCACTCTCAGCCTTGACCAAGAAGGGGAAACCCTTTGTGTGGTCAGACAGATGTCAGCAGAGCTTCCAGGAGCTGAGACAGAGATTGACCAGCGCACCTATCTCGAGGTTGCCTGAGGAGGGAGTTGGATACGTAGTTTACTGCGACGCATCAAGGACTGGACTCGGGTGCGTCCTGATGCAGGAGAGGGCCGTGATCGCCTACGGATCACGTCAGTTGAGGCCGCATGAGAAGAACTACGCCACTCATGACCTGGAGTTAGCAGCAGTGGTCTTCGCTCTGAAGACTTGGCGGCACTATCTGATGGGCGAGCGCTTCACAGTCTTTTCTGACCACCAGAGTCTCAGGTATATCTTCTCTCAGAAGGACCTGAACCTGAGACAACGGAGATGGCTTGAGTTCCTACAGGACTATGACTTTGATATAGTCTATAATCCTGGGAAGGGGAACGTGGTATCCGATGCCCTCAGCAGGAGGACGGGCATTCAGCTACTTGAGGAGGCGACGGAGCAGCTAGCCTCCTTACAGATATCCTTCGTGGATAGAGACGGAGCAGCCTTTCTTCAGTCTCTCACAGTCTCTCCCCCACTTCTACAGCGGGTCAGAGAGGCTCAGCGTGGGGACGCTGACTGTGAGACCCGGCGTACACTGATATCCTCAGGTCAGGCGCCTGATGGCCTCTCCCTTGGAGCAGAGCACGACATCCTTTTCAGAGGACGTACCTTCGTACCAGTCGGTTTATGAGAGGAGGTGCTGAGAGAGTTTCACACTTCTCCCTTGGTGGTACATCCCGGAACGGCGAAGATGTACCAGGATCTCAGACGACAGCACTGGTGGCCGGGCATGAAGAAAGCTGTGGTAGAGTTCGTTTCACGATGTCTCACCTACCAGTAGGTGAAGGCATAGCATCAGGTACCAGCAGGCTTGGTACAGCCCTTGGAGGTCCCGGAGTAGAAGTGGGACGGCATGTCTATGGACTTCGTGACTGGACTTCCACGCACTTCCAGAGGTCATGACTCCATTTGGGTGATTGTCGACCGACTCACCAAGTCGGCACACTTCTTACCCATCAGAGAGCAGGGCTCAGTGGAGAGCTTGGGACGTCTTTACGTCCAGGAGATCGTACGGCTTCACGGTGTGCCATCGTCTATCGTCTCCGATCGAGATGCTCGCTTCACATCCCGGCTTTGGAAGGGGTTGCAGGAGGCGTTCGGGACGCGGCTCCATCTGAGCACAGCCTTCCACCCTCAGACGGATGGTCAGACTGAGAGGACCATACAGACACTCGAGGACATGCTCCGTGCATGTGTTCTCGACTTTGGTCACAGCTGGGAGGACCACCTCCCCTTGGTGGAGTTCGCGTACAACAACAACTACCACTCCACCATCGGGATGGCACCATACGAGGCGTTGTACGGCAGACCCTGCAGATCACCGTTGTGCTGGACAGACCCTGGGGAGTCAGCACTCGTGGGACCAGAGATGGTCCGAGCCACGACAGAGAAGGTCCAGATCATCCAGGAGAGGATGAGGACAGCTCAGAGCTGGCAGAAGTCATATGCTGACAGGAGGCGGAGGCCACTAGAGTTCGAGGATGGCGAGCACGTCTTTTTGCGTGTCTCACCTCGACGTGGTTTACAGAGATTTGGCCGAGGCGGCAAGTTGTCTCCACGATTCATCGGGCCTTTCCGGGTCCTCAGTAGGATAGGATAGGTGGCTTATCGCCTGGCTCTACCACCTCAGTTGCACCGGGTGCACGACGTCTTCCACGTGTCTCAGCTGAGGAGATACGTGCACGACCCGACACACATCATCGACTTTGGGGAGCTGGACGTGGTCGATGGGGCGACTTTTGCGGAGGTCCCAGTGGAGATCGAGGATCGACATGAGCGGGTCCTACGTGGGCGGTCGATTCCTCTTGTGCGCGTCAGATGGAAGCACGGGAACCTCCAGGAGAGCACTTGGGAGCGGGAGGCTCAGATGCGTGCTCAGTACCCCCATTTGTTCCCCTAGTTTTTGATGTATCTTTACGGGGACGTAAAGCCCTGAGGTGGGAGTAATGTAAAGACCCGAAAATTTCAAGGAAATTTTTTTCTTAATTTTATTTGGAATTTTGGAAGAGCGCAGCTTCAGACGGCACCTGATTCCGAGGCCCGGTGTGCCCGGAATCAATTTCCGAAGTTTGGCTCAGGTACGTTCAGTGAACGGACGTTCGGGTTTTTCTATCTTTTGAACCGGTGCCCGGAATCGAATTCTGAGGGCACCGATGAAATCGCAACGCCGGTATTTGCTTAGAAATGCCTCTTCCGGAGTTGCGTTTGCTCAACCATGGTTTTTAAAATTTTGGGCTTTAAGTCAGAAATAAAATAAAGGTTGTGTGACAACTTTATTTTATTTCATTTAAGCCGCTTGGAAGTCACTTGAAAGCCACTTGAGCTGAGTTAAAGCGGATAGGGTGCTATCCGGAAATATCCTACCCTCTTGGTAGGATATTTGTGCGGTGGGGCCCGCACGAGCCCCGCCGTTTCTTCCGCTAAGTAACGCACCCGTGAAAACCCGTCAAAGTAACTGAAAAGTCAACCGACGTGTTTTCCTTAATTCTTAACAGACCATTTAATTGGGCGGTTTATTTCATGAATTAAATGGACTATTTCATTTGTTGAATTAATTCAACGAATTTAATGGTTCGTTACTTACGCGTTTGCGTTCGTTGGAAAATTAATAAAATAGACAAACTTGTCTATTTTGGAGGATTGCTATCGTTGTGCGAATTCTCTGAGCCTCCACTCTCCTCGCGAAGAACGCGAAGAACGCGAATAACGCCGGCGACCGGAATTCGACGACGCACACCGTGATCTGCGACGTCGACGAGCTCTACCCGCGACGTTCTTCGGCGACGCCTCTTCTTCCGCGGCCGATCCTCGTTCGGCAACTAAGATCTGGAGATCGTCGGCGCGACGTTTTTCCCGCGGTGCGACGAACGTCTCTTCCGCGACGACGCGACGATCCCCTCCTTCTGCGACGAGCGATTCCGCGACGACCTCACGTCCGACGGCGACATCGAGGTAGGGATTTTATTTTTCTTGGTGATTCGTTCCCGTGATCTAATTCTTTTTAATTAAAGAACCAAACTTGAACAATTTTATTTTTGGATAAAATTGTGGCTGCCTTAATCCCTCCCGATGATTTTATGACTAACGCGGAGGGTGCGGATCTAACGAACAAGACCCGGCGACCCTCCGCCGATCTTTTTGTTGTGCAGATTTGGCGGACGATGGCGAACCGTGCGGCAGGGGCGGTCTGTTGATCCCGCATTGAAGATCGGCCCCCGGGAGGAGCTATGGCGCAGACGGGAGGCAAAACGGGCCACCAGAGCAACTCCGGCGGCCCGCGGAAGGCGGCGGCGCCCGGCGCGCCGCCGGAGGATCTGTCGCGGCTCGGCCGCGGCGGCGGCGAACCGCCGGACCGCGTCCACGGTCCGGCCACCCAACACGCGGCCCGCGCGGGCCGCGTTCCTCCAAGCCGCGGGTCAAACCCGCGGCGGTTTTCTTCGGCCGCGCGGCCGAAGCCGAGCCGGCCGGTCCGGTCGGCCGGGCCGCGCCCAAGCCGGACCGGACCCGGCCGAGCCGGGTCGGGCCGGGTCGGGTCGCCCCGGTTCGGGTCGACCCAGGGGTGGTTCGGGCCGGGTCGCCCCGGGCCCAGAACCCCCGTTTTCCGGCCCTCTTCGGTCTTTTGCCCATATCTTGGTCCTAGGACCTCCGATTGACGAACAGTCAGCGGCTACACGATCCTTGGATCGATACGGTCGTTTCGGTATATTACACTCAAGGTTTCGGAAGACTTTGGGTTCGGTCGGGTTGGTTCGTACACGAAACCAACCGGGCCCTCGGAGCGGAAACGCTCATAACTTGAGCTACGGACGTCCGATCGACGTACCGTTAGCTGTGGTAGTTTCCTCTAAGTGAGACGGAACTTTTGGCATACTCCGCCCAAGGATCGGACACAGGTGGAGTACGGTCGGGTTGGTTTTTCCCAAAAAACCAACCGGGCCCCTGGGACGAAAATGCCAATAACTCTCAGACCGGGCGTCCGATTGACGCGCCGTCTGTTGCGTTGAGATCCTGTTGTCGATACGGAACTTTTGGATACATCAACTTCGGACTACGTGTCAGTTGATGTATCAGCCTCTCGGCTCGTGGAGCGGACCCTCCTAAACGAGCTCGCTGTGTGCGGGAACCCTAGCGCTGGCTGTGACTTCGACGATAGAGCAGAGATCCTCCGTGGACTGCGACGACGACAGAGCAGAGATCCTTCGTGGACTGCGACGACGACAGAGCAGAGATCCTTCGTGGACTGCTGCGACGACTGTGCAGAGATCCTCAGTGGACTGCGTCGACTACTGCACTCAGCGATCCTACGTGGATCAGTGCTACAGGTCCTGTGTGGGCCCGATCCTGTGTGGGTCCTTACTACCGGTTCTGTGTGAGCCACTGCCTACAGGTTCTGTGTGAGCCCGATCCTATGTGGGTCTTTTGCGGGGGTTAGTACCTATCGATCCTTCGTGGGTCCGACGACTTAGATGGATCAGTGATCATCTTTGACGTCATCTGAAAAAGTATACCTGGTTGAGCTGAATCTTATGTTACTCTCCTTTGTGGAATGTGTTGAACTATCCTATGTGGATTTACTGTTTACTCTCCTTTGTGGATTTGAGTCTTGCTTTTCTGTGTGGATTGAGTTGATCTTGAGCTCGTGAGCAGAGCTAGAATTGGGGACATAGGTATATGTATGGGCATATACCTAAGTCGAGTCAGATGTTACTTCGTGATTGCACCTTCCTTTTGTGCTATATCCTTTGTGGATTTCGGGAGACCTTCGGGGGTCTCGGGGTCCTTACTGAGTAGTTCATACTCACCCCTGCACGGGCTATGCCCGCATCTTGTTGTGTTGGATGCAGACGACGGACAGCGCTGATCACGGTTGGGGCATGGAGCAGGACGGTACCTGGAGGTGGACCACTGGGCGGGACGTGCTCGGAGCGGACGTGGGACCCGAGGAGCCTGGAGGCTATCTGTACCCACCCTTCAGGTGGGATTGCCAGTGGACGACACGAGGCCGCCGTCTTTTCTTCAGTTGCTGTTCTTTTCCTTTTCAGTTGTACTTTCAGTTGGGCTTGTATTCCGGCCCCCTTTACTTTTCTGCACTTTGTAGTTACTTTCCGCTTGCTGACTCTGTGGTGTTTGTTACTTATAAAGGCAATGCCTTCCCTGTTTACCGGGATTTTACGCCTTGGTGCTAGTCGCCAGCCCCTGGCCTATGGAAGGCGGGCTTGGGGTAGTCACGGCACGGGCCCCGAGGTCGGGTCGTGACAGTTTTCAACTAGGATAAGTGTTTCCCACACTATTCTTTATTGTCTTATTAAGAAGAGGCAAGTAAAAGTATGTAGGGTGACGTTGAATGTTTCAGATGTGAAACGTATTGGAATTATACAAATTGACATAGTATGTGGAAATATCATGAAGAGTACCCAGAATGTTTTTATGAGTAATGGTTATACTACTGATCTTAAAGAGACAAAATACAACATGTGAATGTTATGGGATGTTATATCAGTATAAATTACATTAAATGAACAAATAATTAATATATTGTGGTTTAGAAACCGTTATATTTTATTGGTATTTTATATTTTTGGAATGGGGTATTAGGAAATATGATGATGATTCCTGAGTAATTGTTTAAGAATAAATTTATATGATTTAGGTGTATATGTTTTTAAATTCAAAGATTATGTCATACAAAACATGAAATATAAAAAGTAGAATAATATTTTCAACAATTATTTGAAAGTAAATACTGAATGGTGCTGACGAATTCAATGATGGATTTAATGTAAAGATGATATTTTTATTCATGTATGGTAAACCTTAATGTGTTCCTAATGTTGCAAAAATTGGGTTTAGTCTGTGTAAAGAGATGACTGAAATTGTTAATGTGAATTGGATAAAACTAATTATAATGAAAGTGATTATTGATTTTTTGAAAAAGTGATATATGTTATCATGGATTATGTTTATAACATTTTTTTCGACATAAGGATATATTTTATAATATTTGCAATATGAAATCATGAATGTTTTGAATAAGTATTTATTTTAATTTAGGTTATTACCGTGTTTGAAGAGAATACAATTTGAAGTTATTAACTTGTATGGAATTTGAAAAATAACTGATGAATTATGAAACAAGGTGGATCAATGATACTCTAATTTTAAGATATCTAATGATATTCATTCTATTGTTTTTTATTTTCATTTTCAATAGGGTTACAATGTGGATAATTTATGAAATGTATTATGTTAAATATTGGATGTGTATTTAGAAATTAATGCATTATCCTTCAATATCACCATTTCTATATATTGATCGACCATAGACAACCCTTTAATATATTTACTAAAGATGAATTGAATGACCAATAAATCTGTTTTTTTATCTCATGATCTTTTAATTCTTTAAGAACTAAAATATCATCTTCATTTCATGGAATAATATGTGATTTACAAATTCATTAACAAACAACCCATTTGTGAGGTTTAGATTATTAAATGGAATGAAATAACATAATTTCATTTTATCATAAAAGTGGTATATTTTTTTAAGAAAATTAAAATTATTTTTTTCACTTGTATAATAATTTTATGTGATATTAGTGAACTATTTCAGAACTCCTTTTTTATTGTGATTTTTAGCATTCTATGGATCAAACACTTCATAGTGATCAATGACCTTTGTCACTATCTATAATTATTTATTATCTTCTTCCATGAATTTATTTTCCTATGTTCTAATACATGGAAACCTATTTATGTGTTACATTTTGTAACCATTAGGGTTCCAACATTATTTTTTAAAGGAACATTAAGTATTCATTTTTAATTAATTAGTTTTTATGAATGTTACACTCATGAATTACACAATTGATATCCTAGAATAATTTTTACTATTAAATTAATTTTATGTGGGGTTTAATGTAATAGCATTATATTTTGCGAAATTGTTTTAAGAGTAATTTAAATATTTCCTATTCCGTGGAAAATAAAATATATCTAGTGTTTTTTGAAAAAACATAGTATAAATTGTTTTACATGGAACCAAAAATAATGCATGTGATAAAATAAATAGTTTATATAAAATTATATTCCAAATTATTTTTTTCTTTTGTTACACACAATTTGGAGTTCATTTGATAGATTATGTTACACACAAGGCCTTGTTTTAAAAAATATATACGTCATATTAATAATCATGTTAAAATATAATAATAGTCTTCACCTAAATATTTAAATAGTGGTTATAAATAATATTAATTAAATTATGAAAATACATAACACACATGTATTTAATTCGAAACAATATTTGACTTTTTAACTATTAACGAAATTAAAACACTTTTGAAAATATAGGAATAACTTTTTCAAAAAATGATATTGATGAAATCAAACTTGTTTTACATAAAAAAATTAATCAAACCCATTTTGATAAATTATTATATATATATATATGTATATATTTCAATAAATTATAAATTTTTCATCTTATACGCTTTTTAGAAAAGAGATAATAATTACTTCAATTATTTGTTTAATGATATAAATTATTCAAAAGTGTAATTTAACCACATTTTAGAGGTTTACCTATTTTAAATATAATTTTTCACACATTAATAATGGATAGTTGAAAAATAAACATTAATTTTTCTGTAAAATGAAATTTTACTTTTGGTTAATTTTTGGTCTTTTTTATGGAATTTTCCATTTTTTGATTAATTGATAAAAAAAATACTAATTGAAAACATAATTTTAATTTAATATATTTATGTTTTAAAATTTTATTTTCTATTGTTTTTAAAGTATATTTATTATAATTATAAATATAGTATTAATATTTAGGCCATTATATTGAATTTCACCAAAACAATGCATATAAATCATTTAATCTTTTGAAGGTTATAACTTTAATAACTGGTTGTCTTTCCCCATATGTGGGATTTATTTTAAAAAACATTCAACGACATATGTGTTTATAAATTTTTAAAAATTGATTCTATAATTGAAATAAAAAAATTTAATAATTTTTAGTATTATAAACTAATTTTTTGACAAAAAATATTAATGAAATTTTTTAAAATTAATTAAAGAAATTAAGGTAAAAATGAGTTTACGTAGTGGTTAAACAATAATAAAAGGGAACAAATAACCTTGAAAAACTTCCAAATATCAATTTAGCGACATATTTCAACAACATAATCTATTGAACTGAAAAGTAAGAATTTTGTAGCCATGTTTTGTACAGGATAACTCTTAATAAAAGGTTTCTTTTTTATATTTACATTGATTTCACTCCTCCTCCACTATATTTGGGTACTCACATCCACACTTCATTCACTCATCTCAATCCCTTCGGATCATCCATCCCCTTCTCGAATAAACTCTCAAATCCTTTCTCTTGTCCTAGAAGCCACACATTTGGAAAAAAAATAAAACAGTGTTAGTTATTTGGGGGGAAACAAAAGGAATTTCCCAATGAATAAGAGGAATGAACCTGTATGAAAAAAGTCAATAATTAAGTAAAGGGTGTTATTTCCTCACTTTTATTTCAATGATATATTTTTTGAATTAATCACTTGCAATTTGTTCTGGTGTATATACCTCCCTATGACATGTTATATACTGAATTATCTTTATTTCATTCCAACCAAAGTATCAATTGATATAATTTTTTCATGGATCTCATGAATCAAAAGCTGCTCAACTATTAATGGGACATCTAGTCACACTTATATTTCTACAAGACAAATTCCTCATTCTCCATTTATTTCATTTTTGTGGTGTATATATTTCACAGGAATGTTTTCTATTATTCTCATAATTAGGTTTATGTGTATTCACATATCAATCTTCTGATCTATATTTTAAGGAGTTTATGGTTATGTATTTACCACATCTATAGAGTAATTTTTCCTCCATTTTCATTCATAGATTCACTGTTATGTTATGCACCTATATACTTATTCAAGGTGTATATACTTCTATTTTATATATTTTTTCATCAATATAAATATTTTTATCGTATATTAATATTCTTGTAATTTTATTATTTCATGGATAGTAGGATTCAAATTTACCAAAATTGTAATTATATATTGGTAAAATCTAGTCATTTATCATGGATTATCCTGATTATGATTCTATTGATGAATTATTATAATCCGTATCTCATCAATTATAATTAATTTTCTTATAACACGTTTATTCATCATATCATTATATAGTGATACCATTTTTCCACATTTTGGTACATATGATAAATAAGAAATTTTTCTATGAGTATCCAACTTTATTTTTCATTCATTGGAAATATATTAAATTCAAAAATCATGTTTTCTAATACATTATTAATAAGTGTTTTCAAACGATATTTTATGATCATTTTCATGAAAATTATTTAGATAATTATTTTCATTTAAAAGGTAATTTAAAATATTTTTAATGATTCAATTATAAGTTTTACAATATTTTTTCCAAGGAATAATTTTTGAAAATGATTTTATGTATTTTAATGTGGAATAAGAATTTTCCATAATAAGTTTTTTAAATTATCCTTTTAAAATATATATTCAAATATGAGGAAATATTCTGATATAGATTATGATTTGTTTGGGATATGATCCAGGGGAACCATCTTTAACTCTTTATTTTAATTGATTATTTGTTTTAAAACACATTATTTATGGTTGTAATTTTTATTCCATGGGGTTTACCATGAATAGATGATTTTGAATCCTACTTCATTTCATGAGTTTTGATTTGATGAAATGATTATAAAACCATTCTCTTTTCTAGAGGTTACAATAGGATGAAATGTTATGATACCAATTTCATTTCATGGGTTAGAATATGATAGTTATAATTAAAATACATTTTAAGGGATATTGTTATGGTTAAATATTGAATATCTTGTGGAACATATATATATATATATATATATATATATATGATTTAATTAATTTATTTGTGGGACCAATATCTCCCTCTAATTCATTGTTTAATGATTTGTAACTCATGAGAAAGGCATATCTGGAATTAGGAGTGAACATGGATAAATATGGAAGGGTTATAATGACGAGATAATATGCGTTAGAAATATATTGATGAAATGTGGAGTGAATATAGGATTGTAATATAGGAATGGAATGAGAAGTTATGTTATTTTAGGATTACAAGGATGGAATGGAGAGTGATCATGGATAAATAATACATGGATGGAATTAAAATTTAACTCTTTTTCGTAATACAGTGATTGAATGAGGACGGTACTCAGCTCAATAATACATGCATGGAATTATAAGTTAAACTGGTTCAGTAATACATAAAATAATGGAAGTTTAACTCTATTTAGTAATCCATGGATGGAAGGAGAAGTGAGATAGGTTTTGTAATATAGTTATGGAATGAGGAGTGAACATGATTCATTAATACTGGGCTAAAATAATATGTGTGTCTGGTTCAATGATATAGGGAATTAATTATGAGTGTACATGGTTTTGTAAGTCCTAGAATGATGGAGGTCTGAACATGGATCAGTAATACATGGCCAGATTAGGATGTGAACCTAGAGTAGTAATACTGTATTGGAATGGGGAGTGAACCCAATTCGTTAAAAAACTTTTTCCACTAATATGGTCTTTGGAGGGAACCACGACTATTATGATGATTTGTTCAGGGAATACATAACATTAATATGAATTTTTTAGTAATCGTTGACTAATATGGAAACAATTTAAAATGATTATGTGTCTAACACAATTCCATGACTTATTCATATGTAATTATTTCATAGATTATGATCATTATCCCATAAAATTCATATCTAATGAACTACCATGTTCAATTATATGTCTATTTAATATGATATTTTATATGTTTGGTTTGATATTCTATTGCTCAAATAATAATCTATTACAATTATGTTCATGTTGTTCTTACATATATTCCTTTTATACCCTGACTAAGCATTTGAGTTCACCTCTTTATTCTGTTTTTATTCCCCTGTTTATGGATAAGAGTATAAACAAGGGGGAAAATGGAATATTCTAAAAGAACATATTGAAGATATTTCCCAATATATACTATTATGTTATTAGGGTTCTAAATTCAATATTCTAATATGGTCCTTCGGAGTTAAATTCTGAAATTTTCTGAATATTTCATAAAAAGAGGTCATATATTTATTTGTTAATATATTGTTTTTATAATATTTGAGCAAAATAATAATCATCATTACATAATAATAGTATCAAAAAAATAATAATGCCTGAAATATTTGATAAATTCATGGAATTTATAATATGATTGACAATGAAAATGAATTTGATAATGGCAAAATGAAATATATATTTGTGAATAATGATGGAATCATGTTCCTCTATAACATATGTGCACAAATAATAACATCATCATAGTGAAAAATTAGATCATAATGATCCAAACATGGAGTCATATACATTCATAACATATGTGAATAAATAGTAAAATCATCATGTTGAAACAAAAGTGAATAATTATCACAAATAAATTATACTATATATTGAGATACATCACATTACATAAAAAATTGGAAGGATATATAATTCCACTCCCAACTGTCCTATAATTAACGGTCAAAATAATTTATGCTATATAAATGTTTTAATAATCATAGTATAGAAATAAACCACTGAATGTAATGGGTTCCATAAATATTTTATAATTAACAGTTCCATTAATCAATAACTGGGTTCCATAAATAATTATTAAAAAATTATTTGGCATAATAATCATTATTCTTGATTTTATAATAAATTATATAAGAGGAGTCAGGCATGTGTTTTGGTAGGTTTTTTTAAAACAATCAATTAATTAGAAAAATAATGATGTTTTAAAGGAATAAATCATGTATATATTATAAAGTAAAAGGTAACAACAGTTAAATGTTATTTTAGGAATAATATGGGAAGATACCTACTAAAAATTATTTGAATGGTTCATGACCAAAATAAATATAGCTGTCTTAGGAAATCCCTTTACCATTAATCCCACTCTATTTCATCGCATTTGCTCCTATAGAATAATAATAGTAGGATTATGAAATTATTTCTTCATATTTTAATTATTTTAATTTTACCAATATTTACCAATTATAAACATTTCATAGTATTGTTTTTAATTACCTTGTTATGTGGAATGTCATTTTGATATCATATTTTCATTGAAAAAATTATTATTTTTTATAGTTTAACTACATTGTTAAATGGAGTTTATATAGTAGTTGTGTTCATTTTAGAGTCGTGAAATAAATATATTTATACATTTTTATATTAGGTTTTTATAAATATCATTAATCTGGGTTATTTAAAATTATTTGGAAACATTATTGTTGGTGGTTAACAAATCATTATCCTGAAATTTTTCTAAAAAAGTATGAAGAGAAGTATAAAATATTTATAGAAAAATTTATATATTTTTCCTTACGTTAACTTCATTAATATAATATTTTTAAACATTATAGTCAATATTATAATATTATTTTTATTTTTATAATGAAATAGAGTTATAGAAGAAGAAAAAACAAAGAATATTTAATGATAACATATCGTATTCTTGGTATTTATTCCCTTATATGAACCTAGACTACCTTGATGATTGGATTTTGTTTAATCATAAACATAACTAAAGATTTTTATAAGATTAATATAGTGTATTTGGGATTTCATTTTTCTATAAAATTCTTGGAGGATTTTTATTCCAATGGGAGGGATATTTTTTATTTATAATAGAAGAGAAGGGTATTTTTGGGATAATTTTTTTTAAAAAAAATACAATATTTAACATAAAAATTTTAATAGTTATATTTCAAAAATAATAAAAAATATTTTAATTAAATAACCTGATTTTAATACAAAAATTATATTTATAATGTGAACTAATTATTATAACAAAATGTGAATGGTGAAAAAAGTGAAAAAATTATTTTAATGTACAAAATTATAATTTTTATTTTGGAATGTACTTTTTATTTTTAGAAATTATGGTTATTTTATTTTAATGAATAATCAATCCAAAAAATTAATCTAATCCTCGATTTCATATAATGATTATTTCATTATTATATAATTGATCATGTAATTCATGATATTATAGTTATATACAAGTTTTCATTTTCACTGTTAAACCGATAATTGATTTAATTTAGAAAATAATTAAAAAATAACTTCTCAAAAAAATGTAATGATTTAAAAATTTAATTTTTTTAATAATAATTATCTATGCTATTTTATTTTAAATTTTAATGTTAAAAATATGATTTTATAAAATCCTTTAAAATACAGTTCATTAAAAACGTGATTAAATCTCCTTTGATCATTTTTATCATGATGTTTAATTTTTGGAATCATAATATTTATATTTAATAAATTGAAAATTAATTAATCTTATTTATATAATTATTATTTATGTTGAAATCAACATACTATTCCAATGATCTGGTTAATTTTTCTAATAGTGAAGTTACTATTCTACGTAGACTAGTTGTTATTGCAACAGTCACATTAATTTTTTAAATAGTTAATCTATTTCACATTGGTAACATTACTATTAAATTTTTTTAAATAACATCCAATATATAAATATTCTATCTATAATTTAGTACTCACTAAAATTTTTCCCTATTTTCTGTATATTAATTTTTTATTATTTTTATCGAATTACTAATATTCTTTTCCTTTTATATATTTTGGTAAATGGGAGGGATGATTAGACCTAGTTAGCATGATCAATATTTTCGTATTTTAATTTTTATATTATATATTTTTCCAAATATAATATTTATTTTTTATAGGTTCAATTGATGACCTATGAAAATATTTTCATTAATGAACTGATATTTTTTTGGGTTTCTATGTGTGTTCTATATGAATGATAACATATAAAACAATATAACAAATTTTTTTACAAAACATTTTCATTTTTACATATTGGTTTGTGAAATTCTTCACCCCATTAAAAATTTAATCCATGAAATTTAAACTCATATTCTCTATTGGGAAGAAGAGATGGTACTTTTGTTTCATAGTTTCTTATTTTTATCATGTCATTTCATACATTCTATGACTTATTTATAAAACATTGAAAATGAAACTTTTCCAATTTATTGAACAATTTTTAATATAGTTTATTATTTTCACTTGATTCTCCTCATATGAGAGTTTTTACTCTAGTAGAAGCTACTATGAATTTAGTATATATGAGTTATCAGGTACATATGATTAATTCATGGAAAACATCTTGAACATGTGGAATATTTTTTGAAGTGAAAAAGGATACGAATTAACTCATATATGATAATGTATCTTATTGGGGATAATGTACCTTGGTATTAATTCATTTTCTTTACAAAAAATTTCAATCTTACATAGTGATATTCTATGGAAAAAATTATCTCTATGTATAAACTCCATGTACCTTCAATAACTTCTAGCATCTCTCTTATACCAACGTCGATAAAATTTTATTTTCAATGGGATGGATTTAACCTTCTCTATAATGTCTTTCAATATTTCATATCCACATAAATTTTTTAAACATAATCCCATCAAGACTAATTTATACAATTCTCCCCATACATATATTCATATGGGGCCATTTTTATTATCAAGGGTGAGATAATGATGTATGATAACTCAACCAATGTGAGATACTGATAATATCCTCAATTAAAGTCCATTTATAATTCCCTCAGTCTGTCCTCAACTATGAAAATATACATTTTTAATTAGACATTAGTTTTTAGGGTGATAAGAAAATCTAAAATTCAAAATCTTATTCAAATAATGTGGTATACATTAATAGAATTTGGTTACGAACCTTAGATGGAGATCATATATGATTTAAATTGACATCGAATATAGCATCATAAAATTCATTACATATATCATGGAATGTTTTCCAAGTGATAAATCATACTGAATAGTGATGAATTGATATGTCTTGGAAATTTGATCCATGATTAACCTAAATATATTAGTTCCTATGGATTTATTTAAGAGAATAGTTATAATGTCAACGATGATATTCTCTTATTTCTATTAGTGTATAGGGAATGGTTTCTTTATCACTTTTGCCATCTGTCTATCTTATATATCTATGGACCCAGTATGATCTTGATAAATATTAAAATAGCTTAATCATCTTGTTTTCCATCTATATGTGTTAGGAATGATCATGATACATCATGGTTCATCTAGGGTGGATAGAGTCATATGTTTTTTTTGCATTATCTATTACATGTTTCTTTATAGCCATTGATAAAGACAAAATACATAGTTTTAAAAATAATCACCTTATCATTATTTTCACGAACCGCCCCTACGGGCCAGTGCCCTGAATACCCTAAGCCCGACTTCCATAAGCTAGGGGCTAGCTACTTGAACCAGAAATGCATATATCTTAAATGGGAAGGCATTGCCTTTTTAACCAGTACAAACACACAGTCCAAGAACACGACAAGATGAAACCACAAAGACATGAACACAATAAGATGAAACCATAAGGTAAATTATTGTAGTAAAATAGTGATAAAAGTAAAAAGAGGTAGGAATACAAGCCCAACTATAAAATTACATGTATTAATGGATGTATAATAAAACTAAAAGAAAATGGAAAACAACTACTGGGTCATCGTCCAAGCTTCCTACCAATATGGTAAGTACAGATCGCTTCCCCAACACTCCATGTCTGTCAGTCTCCTCCATGTCATGTCATGCCAAATGCTCCACCTCTGAGCACCGTCCATTCCTAGATCCCTCAGACTCGATCAATGTTTTACATTTCTCGCACCAGACACAACATGTTTAGGGAGAAACCCATGTAGGTGTGAGTATAACAATACTCAATATGGACCCAAAGACCCCCGTAGTCTCCTAGAGTTCTACAAAGGAAAAACCACAAAGCAAGACCTCAACTCTTCATAGCTATATTCTCATGAATATACCTATGTTTTCAAGATATAATCATCTCATAGATGAGTAAATGAAACCACATAGGTAAAACTAGGAAGGTAGAAGTACCACACATGTAACACCATGAAGATAACACCACTTTTGTAACTCCACAATTGTAGAAGTACCACACGGTTAACACCAAAAAAATAGAAGTACAACATAGGTAACACCATGATGAAAATAACACAAAGGAATAAGTACCGCACATGTAACACCAAAAAGTTAAATTTACCAAACAGGTAACACAATGAAGATAGGATTACCACATAGGTAACACGATGAGATAGAAGTACCACAGATGTAACACCACGAATATGACACCACAAAAGTAAAAGCACCCCACATGCAACACTATGAAGATAGAAGTATCACGAAGGAAAAAAAATGAAGATAAAATTACCACTCATGTAACACCATGAAGACTATATGACAAAGGTTGATGTACCACACAGGTAACACAACGATGCTAGAAGTACCACACAGGTAACACCACGAAGATAGATGCACCGCATAGGTAGCACTGCGAAGATTGAAGTACCACAAAGGTAACACCACAATGATTGAAGTACCAAACATGTAAAAGACTCATCTCACAATTATATATAACATAACTACAGAAGTACAGATGAATATTTTTAAACATGATCATTTTATTCTATTATTAATCACAATTGCTGACCCACAAAGGAATGATATGTATCTAACCCGTGCTGACCCACACAGGATCGATAGGTAAGTAACCCCCACTGACCCACATAGGATCTGACCCACATAGGATCGGTATGCACTGACCCACATTGGATACCTGAGAGCTGACCGACACTGGATCAATAGATGATGACCCACATAGGATTTATGTTCTTTCATCACATTGTAGCCTGCCACAGGTTTCCACACACCCAGTGCACTCGTGTTCTGTAGAATCTACCACTCGAGATATTGGTCATACCTCTACATCAAAAAGTACAACAAAAGAGTAACCCAACGGACTGCCTTGTCGTAAGGGTTCCAACAAGATAGACAGCGCGTCAATCGGATGCCCGGTCTGTGAGATATAAGCATTTTAGCTATGAGGGATTGTTTGGATTCAAGTTCGATCCAACCCAGAAAAACTATAACATTCTCCAAATCTCATGTGGAGTATACCAAAAGAACAATCATGGTCCAAGGATCTCATTTTTGTAGACGGTTCATCAAACATACGTACAGTTCTGAAAATATGCCAATTTAAGTGTTTCTGGGTACGGTTGGGCCTAGGTCCGGTCCGCCCAATCAAACCAACCTTGCCTAACCCAGTCTAGGATAGGCTAGGGTGGACTCGGCCCCTGGTTCGAGGTGGAATTTTCCTACTAGTCCGATATCTGGTCAATCCTATAAGAGGGGAGGCCTGCAATGGAGACCCATCTAGAATAGGGTAGCCCGACCAAAATAGGGCGACCTGTAAGGGGGCAGCCCAGCCCGAGTGGGGAGGCAACTCACTAGGGTAGCGGACCAGATTAGGTTGGAGGTTAGCTATAACGATGACCTGATTGTTAGTGGCCCACATGGGTAGTGTCCCGGTCTGAGGGCGAAACCCGCTCCAAGGACAGTGACCCGTCCAGTGGGTGGCTGCCCGGTTTGAGGGTGGCGACCTGGTGTGAGGGAGGCATCCCGGTTTGATGGTGGTAGCCTGGTGTGAGGGAGGCAGCCCGGTTCAAGGGTGGTGGCCAGTTCGAGGGTGGTGTCCTGGTCCGAGGCTGCGTTCCCACTCTGAGGGCTGCAGCCCAGTTCGACCCAACGTGGGGGTGTGACCCCCAAGTCACCTAGATTCTCGAACGGCCCGTAGGCCATTCCTTTGGTGGGACTGAGGTGCCGCAGGGGTGCTTCACGGTTGTCGTAGACCCCACTAGAGGCATGTTTAGCCTCTTCGATGCCTTCGGTCGCAACATCCTCTCGTCGACAGCATGGCGTTTTCACCTTCTTGTTTCCCACAGAAGGTCTTCGTGTCGTCTGCCTCTTATGTACGTTGTGGTAGACGAGCCACAAGCCTCCTCTTTCGACATTCAACGTCATTCTTGTGGTCTTCCGAGGTGGTGCAAGGAAAGAATGATTGTGGTGGGTTCGGTCGGGTTTGTTAGGCCTGCACCATCTTCTTTAGCTCAAAATATTAAAGATATTAAGGGAGATCAATAAAAAGTTGTATTGAACACAATATTAACCCCACAAGATTCGTCGCAATAACATCCCACAAAGATGAATGAATTGTTTGACAACCCATTAGTTGGTTGACCTGATTTTTCCTTATTATTCAATAATGGTGAAGAAGAAAATCATTTGAATGCATAAATTAATTAAACCACCCAACCTGGAAGAGATGTCTACTGAGGATAGTCGACATAACCTTTTTCATCGTTGTCATCAGTTCATTACTCGGTGGTACTCATCATCGCTAGATGAGACCAGTCATTCCCGCTAGGTGGTTCGTATCACAGTACATTGCGAGGGATTCATCACTTAGAAAATTCATGCCCACACCCCACCCTATGCTACATATAAATAGTAGAAGATAATTAGTGTGCAATACTCGGGGAATTAATGAGGTTCATTTAATTAATGAACCTCATGAATTCCAAATTGTGTAGTTAATGGAAAAGAAGATACAATCCATTTATTGTATTGACACATTCCCGGTCCTGCCAGTGCTATCCATACATTGAAGGAAAGAATCAAAATAAAATAATAAAACACGTTATATTATTAAAATTTCCAAAGTCCACAAAATAACTTTTCCACCTAACCTACTGTGGTCGATGTTATGCCTCCCTTAATAGAATCCTGACACTATGGATTCAATGGTGCCCTTATATTTGTAATCCAAGAAATTGTTCAAAAGTTCTAAAACGTCACACACAAATTTAATAAATGTACACAAAAAAAGATTGGAATATTATTAACAGTCAGCCTCGACCCGCACTGGTTGAGGATAGGCTCTACCTAACTGAAACACACCCAAACGAACCAAATAGTACTATTGGATTTCCAATCCGTGTTACCATTTTAAAGTTATGGATTTTACAATAAAATAATTATAACTTAATTATTTTATTTACAACCAAAAACTGTCTTTCACTGGTGGCCCGCACTGGCCAATTTTATTATTTTTCTAAAGAGGGAATACCCTCACGAGTTAAAAGGTGGTCTTATATTTTTAATCTGAGTTATCGTTCATGATTTATAAGTATTTGAAAAATAAAATAATTTTATTTAAATATTTTATTTACGGTTATGGAATTTTCATATTTTCTAACCGAAGGCCTGCATCGAATAATCTTAAGTCACACCTATGTTAAACTAGCCATACTGAACGCAACCGTGCCCACAGATTTCTGATCCATGTAACTGTTTAAGAGTTATTCCACATTTTTAGGAGAACAACATAAACATGCTAATTAATGATTACAAAACATTGATGGGTCATTTCATGCACTCTAGGCCTCAGAATCATGAGCCATCAGATTTCACGATCTTGAAATAATTCCATAAAAAAATTATATGGAATTTCCAGGACATTATGTTCTCTCCAACATAGGTATTTATGTCCATGAATGCCAAAACAGAGGCAAAACAAATCAAATGCGGGTACTGAGCATGAATCTAAGCCTCCTTCTCCCATGTGATCTCTTGAAGGATCTTGTGCTGCTAGCATACGTGCACCAATGCTGTCGACCACCCAAGATGGACTTGCTCCCGTTGTTCCTCAATCTCCACTAAAACCTCCATAAACAACACCCCTTCATCAAAGTCCAGCATGCTATGGTTAATGAAGTGAGATGGGTCGTGCACGTATCTCCTCATCTAGGATACATGGAATACGTCATGAACCCTTCCCAACTATGGTAAAAGATCCAAGAGGTATGCTACCTCACATATCCCTTTGAAGATTCAGAAAATGGCTGATAAAACTCGATGATAAATTTTCACCATGGAAAAATATACATAGTCACCGTCAAGGAGAGACTCACAAGAATTCATGGTCCCCCTCCTGATCTCTAGGAGTCTCTGTATCCTATTGGCATAAGACTTCATCAACTCTGTTCAGTCTTGAATTGATGACATGTGGGACATTGTGATACAAAATCTGCCTCTACTTTCTTAATCCTTGGTGACCATTACTGACACCCAAGGTCTTGGTACATATTTACCATTCCAAGATTCATCATTAAAGGGAATATATGGAATTCCCTCAATACATCCTCCCGAAGAGTCATTGGTACTATGTTTATTCCTCTGATGAGAACGATGTTCTCCAAACCTTTAGAGAATCCTTCATAAGACTGCCCCGAGTATATTTGAGTTCATCAGGCCTCGCAGTAAATGTCCCAACATGTGGCTCCCAAACTCGCTGAATAATTTGGGGGTGTAATAGTCATAAACTGTAGGTAATATTCTATTTATTTAACCACGATGGATATCTTCATCGTTAATTTCTTCTCTGATTCCTCACTCAATAGTTGTAGACCATATCTTCTAGAGAGTGTCTCTACAACCATGTTCCCCTTACCAGAAGAATTAACTATCATAAATTCACAGTCCAAGATTAACACTACTAACTCCTTTTGGGAACTGAAAACACAAAACTCTTACTGCCATCAGGGTAAGGCTGTCCGACCCTTGAGTGATCGACCACACCATCTATTTCTTGAGTTTATCAAGTGTGACACAGGTTTCATTTTTCACCAACCAAAGAAAACCTCATTCCAACGTTATAGGTGAACCACATCCTTTTCCCCTGATTCTGTCAATCTGAGTATGAAATGTGGATGTCCATTCTATACCAAAAATAACATCATAATTCCTTAATGATTCCCCCCAATAGGTTTCAATTGAAACTATCACCTCAACTGTCAGATCACACCGTCATTGTAAGTGTGATCATTGAGTCTCCTCTCAAAGGTATCATCAGAAGTGAGGGTCAGAAAAATAGATTAATCATAAATACTAGGTCTTGGAAAATATTCGTGGATGGATGGAATGATTGGTACCTATGTCTATTAATACGGAAGCTAGTAGTAGACATAGAATCTCCATCGAATCATTCCTAGAGCCCTTAGGTCGCACTCCATGACTATATGAGGTAACTCCCATCCCTTGTCTTCCAGTTCCCTAATCCTGGTGGGGACCATAATGGGGGGTTGGTTGTAACACGTTGAAATGTACACAACCACATGCTACTCTCCTAGCTATTTTTCCATGTCTACAACATTGAACAATAATCTATCCATAACATTTCTTCTTTCTGAAACATTTTTTACATGGCCGATTCTCCGAGACTGCCACCATTTTTCTTCTTTCTCACTACTAACATTCAATGGATGTATCTACTCAACCAAATAAAATTCAACCGCAAAGGATCTCTCGATCACCCTAACATAGGTAAGAATGTATAGAGGAATAGTTTTGGATCAGATGTCCTTAAACACACAGTTCTCTAAATTCCAACCCTCGATGCACTGATTGTATCGTATTCATCGAGTACCAGCAGTGGTCGGTATATCTAGATGAATACTCAGATACCGACATGTCATCATACTGAATCTATAGAAGCTCTAGAGAACTCTCAACCACCTCCTCAATCTATTCCTTAGCCGTCTGTGAGTAGAGCTCACCTCGGAACCCAGGGGGTATCTAATACTGATACTCACGTAAGGCACAAATCCTAAATGTGTCATCTACCAGTACCACAGGTTGTAACTATTGACCAATGGGAAGTGATATAGTTGGTACACTAACCAAAGGTACCATCTCAGTAAATGGTCCACACATCGAAGCCTCATCACCATGTGAAATATCCTCATTGTCACTCACAAATAATGAATAGTATCTAGGATCACCATCTGATATGTTACTGTCTCAACTAGGTGGAAAACTCAAGAAAAAGACTCCAGACTGTTCGTAGATGTCTGGGAATCTATCTCACCTCAAAACCTTGGATTCCTCTACCAATGTAACTCGTGAAATGTGATTTGTGGGCATGCACCATCCACCGATGTGGTTGGTGGTAACTTTGGCCCAAAGGGTGGTGGTGCCAATGGTACACCACATGAAGGTGCCAACATAGTAGGAGTGCCCTACATCGAAGCCTCGTTGCTCGTTGAGCCGTCATCACGTACTCTCTCGAGAAACATGGTTGGTTGTATATCTGGTGGAATCATGATAAAGAACAGGTGAACCATGTTCATTAAGTTATACCTGGTGAGGTTACTCTAAAAAAATTAAAAGAAAAACTTTTCAAAAATAAACGCAATCTGTGAATTCGTGCACTAAGTTGGAAATCAGAATACAGGGTCCTAGTGTATGGATAGGTCAGCAGCGGCCCCAAAACCAGACTTCCCAAACTGAAAAAAAACACTCATAAAAAATAACACTATTGCTTATATTTAAGATCAGATTCATAGTTATTCAGTAGAATATAACTCCTCTGATACCACTTTTTCATGAACCCTCCCTTGGGTCATGTTCCATGACTACTGCAAACCCACCATCCATAGGCCAGGGGCTAGAGACTAGCACTAGAAAATCTATACCTTAATTGGGAAGGCATTGTCTTTTTAACCTGTACATACACATAGTCCATGAACACAGCTAGAATCAACTACAATGAATAGAACCTAATAACATGCAACTGCAAGGTAAACTATTGTAGTAATAGAGTACCGATTACAAAAAGGGACAGGAATACACGACCAACTATAAAATTACAAGTATGATTGGAATTAAAATAAAACTAAATGAAAATGTAAAACAACTATTGGGTCATACTCCGACGATCGTACGTGTAGGGTAGGTCTAGATCGCATCCCCCACACTCCATGTATGTCAGTCTCCTCCCTGTCACGTCACGCCGAGTAGTCCACATCCGAGCACCATCCTGTCCTAGCTCCCTCAGCCTCGATCAATGTTGTACGTCGTCTCCATCAGACAAAACAATGTGAGTGCAAAGCCTGTGAAGGATTGAGTATAAAAATACTCAGTAGGGTCTCAAAGACCCCCAGAGGTCTCCTAAATTTCCCCAAATGAAAAAAATGAAAGACATCATCTCTACATAGGTATAATACTATACATATACCTAAGTTATCATGATATACTCATCTCATACACGAGGTATTGAAACATCATAGGTAACACCAGGAAGGTAGAATTGCCACACTGGTAACACCACGAAGACATCACCACAATGGTAACTACATGATGGTAGATGTACCACACGGGTAACACGAAAAATATAGAAGTACTACACATGTAACAAAACGAAGACAATACCACAATGGAAGAATTACCACACAATTAACACCAAAAAGATAAAAGTACCACATAGGTAACACCATGAAGATATAAGTACCGTATAGGTAACACGATGAAAATAAATGTACCACACATCTAACAACATGAAGATGATACCACAATTGTAGAAGTACCCCACGGGTAACACCACGAAGATAAAAGTATCACATAGATAACACCACAATGACAGAAGTACCACATAGGTAACACAAAAAAGACGATAACAAAAAGGTTGAAGTGCCACACTGGTAACAACATGAAGCCAGGAGTACCACACATATAACACCACGATGTTATCATAACTACACAGGTAACACCAAGATGATAGATGTACTAAATAGGTAACAAAAAAATGATTGAAGTACCACATATGTAAAATACATAGATCAAAAATAGTTATAAATTATGTAAAAAAGTACATATGATTATTCATAAACTATATCATCTTATTTTGTTATGAATCACTACTTATAACCAACACAGGATCGATAGGTGACTAACCCCTGCTAACCCACAAAGGATCAATAAGTATCTAACCCTCGTTGACCCACACATGATCTGACCCACACATGATCGATATGGGTAGACCCACACCGGATAACTGAGATCTGACCCACATAGTATTTGAAGAACAGAGGATTGATAGATGCTGACCCTCATAGGATTGATGTTCTTTTTTCACGTAGTAGCCAGAAATAGTTTTTCACACACCAAGTATGCTCGAGATCCCTAGAATCATCCCCTCGAGATATCGGTCTTACCTGAACCTCCACTATTATCCACAATGTAGAATCCCAAAGGACCACAATGTCGTAATGATTCCAATGTGATAGAAGTCACATCAATTAGATGTCGGGTATGTGAGTTATAATCATTTTAGCTATGAGGGCCCGATGGGAATCGATTTCAATCCAACCCAGTCGTACTCCATATTTATCCAAATCAAAAGTGGAGTATACCAAAAGTACTATATCTAGCCCAGGATCCCAAAACTATAGAAGATTCATGAAATAGATGTCTGGTTCTCATGATATGCCACTTTAAGTGTTTCTAGGTCATGTGGGGCCCTGGTCCGGTCTGAACCGGCTGGACCGACCTGGCCTAGCTCGGTCTGGGCTTGGCCAGGGTGGACTCGGCCCATTGGGAAGGGGTGGACTTGTCACTCTTGGATGATGTCTGGTATGGCCCCCATGAGTGGCGACCCAGCCAGAATAGGGCGGACCACAAGGGCGACCCGACCAGAATAGGGTGGCCCTTATGTGGGTAGCCCAACCCACATGGGGCGGTAGCCTGATCCCGGGGAGGCAGCCCACTCCAAGGGAGGTGGCTCAGTCCGAGTCATGATCCCAGTGCAAGGGTGGAGGCCCGGGGTGAGGGAGGGGGCCTGGTCAGAGTGCGACGACCCGATGCGAGGGCGGGGGCCCAGTCTGAGGGTGGTGGCCCACTCCTTGGGTGGTGACCTTGTTCGGTCCGACGTGGGGAGTGTAACCCTTCGATCACCCATATTACCGAACAACCCTGAGGTAATTGGGTTGGAGAGGTGGTGACACCGCGTAGGACCTTCCAGGGACAAGTTCATCTTCCTCTTCAACATTGGTCATAGCTTTTGTTCATCGGTGGCACGACGATTCTGCCACCTTCCTTCCCGCAGTCGGCCATTGTGTCTTCCACCTCCACCATTCACTGCTTCTGACAAGCCACAACCCTCATCATTTTGCCTGTGTCGACGTGATCACGATATTTCAAAATGTAGCAAAGAATGAAAGATAGCAGAGGGTTTGGTTGGTTTCGATAGTCCCGCAACCTCCGCGTTAGCTCAAATAAATGGACGATATTAAGGGAGTTCAATAAATTATTGTATTGAACACAATATTAAAACAACATGATTCCCCGCAATAACCTCCCATGGAGATGAATGAATCATGAGTCAACCCAATAGTGGGTTGACCCTCATTCTTAATGTTATTCATGAATGTAGATGAGGAAAATCATTTTAATGCATAAATGAATTAATCCCCCTACCTTGAAGAGATGTCCAATGAGGATGGTCGATAGATAACCTTTAATTATTTTTGTCGGTTCGTGACTTGGTGGCACCCATCACTACTCATTGGAACCAGTCTAATCCTCATTGTGGATGGTGTTGCGGTACATTGCTAGGGCATCGTCGCTTGGTGAAGCTAGGCCAACACCCCCACCCGAGCTCTATATAAATCAGATAGGACAAGGACTATGCAATGCTCAAGGAATTAATGAGGTTCATTAAATTAATGAACCTCCAGAATTCCCAATGGAGTACTTAGAGAAAATTAATAGACAAGCCATTTATTGTCTTGACACGTCATTGTTCCCATTAGTGCTATTCATCCATAGGAGGGAAGAAATAAAATGAAATAAAAAAACATGTTATTTTTTTAATCTTTCATAATTCCACAAAAATAACATTTTAACCCAACCTACTATGGCCGATGACAGTCTTCCCTTAAGAGAATCTCGGTGATGTGGATTCAACGATGCAATCATATTTTTCATCTGAGAAACGGTTTAATAGTTAGAAAATGCTGCTCATGCGTTTAGTGAACGTACCCAAAAAATATTTTGTAAAACTATTAACAATCACCCTCAACCTGTTCCGGTCAAGGATAGAATCTGCCAATGTGAAACACGCCACAATTAACCGAACGGTACCCTTACATTAACAATCTGAGTTATTGTTTAAATGTTATGGATTTTACAATAAAATAATTGTAACACAATTATTTTATTTATGGCCAAAAACAGTCATTCACTGGTGGCCAACACTATCCAATGTTATCTTCTTCCTAAAGAGATAATACCCTCACAAGTTCACCGGTGGTCTCAAATTTTTAATATGAGTTACCGTTAATGATTTTTAAGCATTCTAAAAATAAAATATTTTTTTTAAAGTTATTCCATTTTCAGGTTTTCCCACCGGGGGACTACTCCGACTAATATTATGTTGCACCTAGTGTAAACTAGCCATCATAAACGCAATAATGCACTCAGATTTTGGATCTGAGCTACCGTTTAGGAGTTATTCCACTTTTTCAGGAAAACTATTTAATCTCCCTAATTAAAGTTTAGCAAAACATCGACTGATAATTTTGGGCACTCCAGGTCTCGAAATCACACGCCGTCAAATTTCACAGTCTGGATATAACTCCATATAAAAAAGATTATGCGATATTTCTAGGAATCTACATTTATCAATATAGAATTTATAAATAAATAATTTTGTATCTTCTCTCACCTTAATTTTTATATTTTAAATCATTCATTTCCCTTGCTAGAGATTCTCTTGCATATATGGTAGTAAAATCATTTGGGAATGGTAAGACATCATCCCTGTTGTTATGATTTTAAAATACGCCCATTCCAAATCAATGTAGATAGTGTCGTCAACAATATAAATCATCAAAAGAGTAACATGATATTTTATTCTAAGAGAAAAATCCACCATATTATCCTTTCCCAGTTATTAGTTGGTAGATAAATAATTGACTATATATATCTCTAACAATTTTAATTATTTAAAGTTGAACTCTTTCGATGTGAATACTTACCTTAAAATTTTATGATCGTTCAAAATGTCATAATTCTCAATGTAGAGTTAGTGACACTAAATATTCAAGGATAATTCCACTTATTTTAATTTAGATATTAAATTGAGAATCATTTTCCATGAATCTCTTGTTGTATTATTGTGTAGAATATCACAACTACATTCTTCATGAGTACACAACATAATAAATTCTTTAAGGAATCATTATACATAAATAATAATTATCCACTTAATTTATTTTTGAGTGGATGTGATGTGATTTGTATCATCTTGAGACCCTTATAGATATTCTCACATTTATATTTCTAGACATATTTATCAATTTCCACGATGGCTTATTTAGAGGGAAAAAAATAATGAAATTTTTTTCAAAAAACATCATTAGTACGATTCTAATACAATAAAATTATATATTTCAATGAAATATACCTTAATTGGGTTTGGGATTGAATAATCCATTTAATTTCATTAGTTTTGACCATGTTCTCACATGACCTTACTTGATGCATCTAAAAGTCACACTTTCTGAAGTGAGAATGTTTTTAAACCCTCTGGTTTTTTCCGTCAGAATACTTAGATCATCATCATGTAACTTATTCATCTACATTTAAATGATAATATAACTCCTAAAAACAACAAAAATAACATTGTGGTTGTATCAAGAGACCATATTCATCTTTTACATGAAAATTAGAGGTGGAATTGGTAGGTCCAAAGGTAGTTACTATGACATATTAGTATCCGTAACATATAAAAAATTCTATATTATAAATATCTTAGATATTAAACATTTATTAAGGATATATAGAATATAGATATACCTTTGATATGTACTTACCTAATCACATTTGAATGAAAACGTTATAAAATATTGGTTTTTGATACTTTTTTATTATATAGATCATGTTATGGTCCTAGTAATCATTATATTTTCTAATATTTCTATCCTATTCTTCTAAAATGATCACTGGCACACCCAATGGGGATTCAATAAAGAACAATAAACCCTTTTTCCATATTTCCTTATAGTATAATTTTTAACTCCTACTAATGGATATAGGCCATTCGATAATGTAATATATAGACAAGAGGGGAAAAAATTAATTTTCAATAGAGAAATTAATGAAATTATTTTTAGGGGTAGTCAAAGTCATTATTTTGGAAATATATAACTATACTGCATGACAATGTGAATTTCAACATGTTATATTCTTTGAATCAATGAAACTATTTTGAAAAATTTGGCTTCCTCACTGGTTATCATCACCCACACCATCGTGGGATTCAATAAATATGTATCATGATCTTCATTTAATTTTTATAAGAGAATTGGAAATTTTGGAATATATATATATATATATATTTCCTTTTATAAATAGTTGATGTGTAATAAATATAATGAGAGTCAATATATTCTTAGCATAGAATTAAATTCCCATAGGGGAATGATTATAAGATTACCTAGAAGAGTTTTTTCAAATATAATAACAAAAGAATATTCCAAAAAATTTGTTTCAATGATCAAACCTCTTAGTGTTTTTTATGATATATATACTTTTAGGTATATGTGATTTAATAAAATAATTCGTGAAATATTAGCGGATATAGATGAATTTTTATAATAATAATAAAATAAAACATTTTTCATTCATTTGTGAACATGAATTGTACATTTTATAATACAATTTTCACAAATGACTACATTAGAAGTGAGAGAATAATCGATCCCTTAAAACTTTTTTTATAAGGGTTTTTTATGATGATTAATTTCAAGGAACCATGGTTTTTTGTACTATATTTCACCATTCCATTTATCCCTACAGTCGAAGCACTAATTCATGGGTGGTGAATTTGGATCTTCATTCTTTTTCAACCTTTATGCCAACTAGTTTCTTCTAATCTCATCAACATTCTGGATTGATGGGTCCTTCTCTACCACACAATAAGTGTTTATCCATCCATTTTAGGAGATTAAAATGATTCTTCTTCCCTCATCATTGACATGGGGTTTTTTGGATATTCATTCAGACTTTATAATTTGGCCCACTATCTTGAAAAGATATTATTCTCTTCTTATCTCAATAACCATGTGACAATTAACAAAACTCTATCTCAAATTTGAGATCACATCAAACTAATTATTTATAACTCACATTGTATTGAATATATAGATACTTTTTAAGTTGTTGTTTAAAAAAAATAATGAATCTATCTATTTTTTAATCATTATTGAAAAAACCAGGGAATTTAATGTAATCATTGTATGCTTCTCCTCATATAACATGATATTTTCACCATACATTAGATTTAGTTATATTAATCATATATCCATATTTTTTTGTTTTATTTTAGTAAAATACTTATTCAAAAATATTTTCATAACATATTCCTACTCCACACCATTCATTTCATCAATCAGTTTGGTGTTAATTATCAATAGATCACATTAACAAACTTATATATCTAAACAATACATGACACAGTTAGTTTCTCCTTCTTGGAAAATTGGAGGATAAAATATTTTTTCCCCATTGAGTAAACCAACTATTCAGTAATATATTGATCTACAAACACACTAAATATTGGTATGTTTTTTCTCAAAAATTACATGATAAAATAATATCAACTTCATGGTAGTAGGATGAAGATCCACATGGTTCGATCTATTGTTAAAATCCTAAAATAACTAGATTAAAATCAATATTTAATTTTTTTCTCTGCCCATTATGGAATTACGGATTTCATTTTGACAATTGTTTCATTTTCCCTAACATGGGTTGTTGGCATAATTTCTCATAGTTCAGATATGTTTATAAATGAAAAAAATCAACAAAAACAGAAGACAATAAATCAAGAAAAAATAAGATTTTGATTTTCAAAATTAACTATAATGGAATATCTAATGAGTTCCCTAGGTTTGTAATTTTTCTAAATCTTTTATTTAATGATTTTTACCTATGTATAGACCTAGAAAAATGGTTTCCACTACAATTTTCAAATCCTAATTACAAAATTAACTAAACCACTAATCTAATTCAATTTATTTCAACCCAAATTTTTCATAAATGACTATTATAACAATTTTATGATAAAACTGTAGATATACATTAAAGGAATAAAATCTTCAATATGAAAGTGATAATATGATCATACATCACATTTACTTAATTAAACAATATTTTGTTATAACTTTTTTTATTTATCATTATAAAAACCCATGATATATATACAAAATTTAATATCTATCAGATATATATCCAACAAACGGGTGAGCTAAAACCTCAGTAAGAGAAGGAATGAGTGAAATGAATAAACATAAAATTGGAGACCATAACAATAATCATCATATTAGATGCATATGATCATTATATAAATACTTATGGAAACATGTCATAATGTAATGTAATGTGGGAAATTCATTAAAAATAAACAACATGTTATGTGGTCAAATACCACACATTGTTGGAAATATTCTAACATCATATTAACACATAACATATGTGAATAAATCATAACATAATCATTGCGAAAAATTAATGTATCGTGTTCATGGTTAGTGCAAATTATCTCATGACATACCATACATTACCTAATGAATCAGATGGCTATATAGTTATGATCCTAATAATAAAATAAATAATACTGAAAATAATTCAGGGTACATTGAACATATAACATTTGTTGTACTGAAAAACCCATGGAAATGAATGAGTTTCATTAGGATTTCACAAAGTGTATTTTCATGAATAATAATTACATTTCCAAAATGAATTGAAAAAATATATTTTCAATAAAATACATTATTTAATAAATAAAAAACAAGTAATTATGATACAAATATGTGTTTAGGATGGAAATTTTTTATTTTAAAATATTATTTGATTTGGAAAAATATTCATATTGACATGTTAAGAAATATCCCTTTAACTAAAACTAAAATTAAATAATACTTAAATAATATTAATGTAATTTCTGGGGAATATAAATATTGATAATCACGAGAGTTATTGATAACATAATAAAAATTAGGAAGGTTTTTGAGTCCCTTTACGTTAAATATTTATTTATTTCATCATTTTTTGGACTACATAATAAAAAATGGTGTATTAATACATTTCCACATATGTAAACTATAATGATTTTTACAATTATTTAAATTTTATAAGAATTTTATTATAATTCATATTTTCATATTTTTAATGGAATACATTCTGATATAATATTTTCCATAAATATTTACAGTTTTTCATCAGTTTGAGTATTTTATTCATAGTATTTTTTGAATTAGTATAATTAATTTTAGATTGTTCAAAAAATATATTTATAAATTTTTGAATTATAAATAATTTATTACAATAATAAATTAATGTGGTGATATAATATATTTTTTAATCATTATTGTCGGTGGTTAACAGACCTTAATTAAGAACATTTTCTATCAAAAAGAATGATATTTATGAAATATAAAAACATCACAAATATTATTATTAAATTTAGTTAAAACTAATTGTACAATGTTAACATATATATTAATTTTTCTTAGATTATTTGGTTTTGAATGGGAAAGAGAAATACAGCCAGAGAATTGGAAAATGTAAAGAAGAGTTGATAAAGACATACCATGTTTTAGGTGTTTCTTCCCATGTACAACACATGAATCCCTTGATGATTGGTGTTGGATAACTCTAAAACATAACAATGGTTTCAAATAATATAACTGTATATTATCTATTAATACATATTATATTTTCAAATTCATTGTGGAGTGTCTTTCCTAGGTGGGGAGAGGGGATATTAATACTTGAGAGGATGGGTAATTTTGAGATAACATATTTGATTAAATAATATATATAGGGCTACCCTTGTAATTGTGATTTTTTAGAATTATAAACAATAATTAAGTTAAATAATAGGATTTCATACATTTAATTCAAATAATTGTTATAATTCATTTGATTTATAAAATTGATTGGAATATAATGTGAAAATATTATTTTATTGTAATAAATTATATTTAGACATTGGAAAGTAATTTTTAGATTCATAAATTATTATTATTGTATATTAATGAAATAATATTACAATTTATTATGTTTTAGTCAACAAAAAATATAAATAACACAATATTTCATTATTACATTTCTAATGATGTAATTCAAGATACAAATGTTTTGTATGAAACTAGATTTTTACTACTCACCTGATAATTTAGGTATTCATAAAAATAATAAAAACAAGTCATTATAAAATATCAATAAGATGATTTCAAAATTGAAGTTAATTTTATCAGAGTAATATTATAAAATGTTATATTTTAATATTCAATTTAAAAAATAATATTTACAAAATATAATCATATACAAATAAATATTAATGTGCTTATAATTTATGAGTGTTTTTAATCATGATATATTTTTGGAATTAGAATATTTATATTTACATAAATTTAACATGATAACGATTATTTAGAATAGTTTTTATTTTAATGTTAAATTTGTATTTTAATGGAAGGATTATTATTCTTAATGGTTTTTAACTATTCCAAATACTTAGGATATTATTCCAATATTCACATAAATATTCTAAATGGGTTGGATGCTATTAAAATGGTCAAAATAGAATTAAAAAAAATTCAAATTACCTCCTATAAATATCTCTAGATTCCTTAATTTTTAGTTCACCTCAATTCCTATAACAAAATTATATTTTAGTTTTCGATATGGATAAATTTTTTTAGTAATATTATTTTTCATTTATATATTACTATTTGTGGGAGAGTTTAATCTAACCAATCGGGTTGATTCATATCATCCAGTTTTATTTTCTATATTTTTTATATTATACCCCTTGAAATATTTGTAATTTTAATGGGTTTAATTGATGACTTATGTAACTATTTTCATTGATGAAATATTGTTTTTTGTATTCCCTACGTTTTTTATGTATATTTTAATTTATAACATAATTAATTATACATTTATTTCCCGAAAAAAAATATTTTATAAGCTCTATTTTGTTACACAATTTGGCAGGGTGGGGTGATTTTTTCACACCCATGTCATGGAGTTTTTTTGTCTGTGTAATTTTGTGATGTGGATGTCTGGGTGGAATTTACACGGAGCTATGTATTTTGGTTTTCCTACTATGCATGTAGAAGGTGTAATAGAAGATTGAAATTATTTTTCATTCTTACACGTGTTTCCTTATCAATTCATTTGGACATATGCATGGGATTTTCAATATGGGCCATCCTTGGTTAGGAATATGTTTTTTACATATGTGATACAATGTGGGTTCCTTGGTTTATTTAGGTTGTATAGTTTGAGTTTTTCATTGTATATTAATCCATGTGGAAATAATTCGGTTAAATATTTAATTATTTAAAATGATATTTTCATGAAATCTATGTTGTTTTTAAACTATGTGGGTACCCAAGGAGGCCATGGAAGGCTTGTGATGGTTTTTGGGTTAGGTGCTACATTATATTTTTAGTGCTGCTTCTTATAAGTAACCATGCAACATAAACTTTTTCGTTTGAAACGGAATCAACAATGTTAATGGATTGATTTACTAAAAATTAATAAAAAACCATGTGGGATGTCAATAAATTTTATTTTTTTTGTAATTCACAAATTTAACTATTGAATTAGTATAGAAATCACCCATATTCTACCCAATATCAATCAAATCACCATTTTGTGCCATTTTGGGTGTTCGACCAGCATCATCCTTTTACTCTCACCCTTGTAATGAGAATTCCTTATTGTTTTATGGGAGTCTCACCTCTCATTCCATTATCAATCCTTCTCCATCACTTTTCTCTTGGATTAGGCTTCCCCCTTGAACCCATGTAACCTTGTTGAACAATTCAACCATCATGTATTGTTATAATGATGTGGGGTTTAATTTTTAGGGGTTATTAATAATGTTTCATGTTGTATGATGGAGGTTACCATTTAAGGAGACATCATTATGAATTTTTCATAATTAAATACAGTTAATTTTGGTATCTATATCAATGGAGTATATCATTTTATAATTATAATCATTCATTCAATTTATAAATTACCATTCTATGATTTTTTTGATAATTAGTGATAACATTTTTTCCATTTTGGATGCATTTACTATTGTTTTTATTTTTTCATGATTATTTTTCATGAATATTTCATATTTTTCATTTTTGAAGTTAAATGTTTTAATTATGATATGTCACTTGTGAACTTATTTATGGACATAAATATGGGTCTCATGTGGTTCAATGGCCATTGACATGGTTTTTGTTTTCATTAAGTGTGTATACACTTTTAATGGGAATTAGGCCTTAATCAATGTGTTAACCAATTACTAGTTAAAAATGTGTTTTGTTATGTATTTCATCTAGTGATTTACAATAGGTGTTTGGTTTCCAATTATTAAATTAGTTGATGTCCTGTTTTGATTGTTTGATTACAATTATTTTTCCTCTTTAATTTGTTTTGGTCTTCAAAGATAAATACCCAAGTTTATCTGTAGCTTGAAATAATTTTAAAATAAATGGGTGATTTTTTGGATCTCTTATAATGTTTTATATGGTGTTTCAACAATAATTTTATGTAAATAATGTATTTATCCATGTTTTAATTTTAATTAAGGGATCCCTTATTTAGAGGTTAATTTAAAATGTTTTAAATATATGGGTAATTCACAATATATTCAAAATTGTGTTTGAAAATAATATTATGATATGTAAAATAGAATGGAATTATTGAGCCTTTTTAGTGTTTAAACCCTATTTAAACACTGTTTTTAAATAGGTTATATGGATGAAGTAGTTTATTTTCTCGTTCTTATTATACGTTGGCTTGTTTTTATCAATATGTGATGCATGTTTTTTCTCTAGTGTATGAATTTTTATTGTTATTCCTTATGTGAATGTTAAATATATGGGTATTTCTATCATTTAGTTTCAATTTTCAGGGTAGTAGTAATTATATTTTTGGGGTAGATATGGATCGTATTCACTATGCTGATTATATTTTAATTATTGTGGCATATCAGGTCCTATATTTAGGATCATGTTCTTTCATCTAGTTGGTACAACTGTCGTATGTTTCCCACCACTCATTCAATGAATTAGGGATATGTGGGAGTTTTTCATTAAAACAAGGCATGTGTGGAATACATGGATGATGGTAGAAACATAACATATAATGTTATTTATTTAGAGTGGTTAAACCAACATATGGAAGGATTATTGGAACATTTGTGTATTCATATAGGAACATGAGATATTTTTTTTTCTTGGTGTGTTATTGATTGTGGGTACTTTGTTCAAATTCATGATTATTTTAACTTCCTTGATTTCTATGATATGAAATTTTTCTTTCTTGTGTATAATTTTTGTTTTCCATGTAATATATAATTTTTTCTTTCTTTTGACCTGACCTGAGCATGTTTTGTTATTTCCATTGAAAATGAGCTCTCAAATAATTTTTTGAAAACCTATTATGAATTTTTAATTCCTTTTAGTTGTGTACATTAAAGTGGAATTCAAAATAATTTTTGGGAATAAATATGGATTCATCCAGTACAATGTTTTTGAGTAATTATTTTATATTAAATAAATAATTAGATTTGTTTTGGGAAATTAAACTTGTATGTGTGGATTTTGGAAAAGGGTTTGGATGGTGGATTTTTATTCAAAAAATTTCTGTTAGGATTAGGAATACAATGTGAAATGTATATAATTATTATTATCGATTTTTTTGTATCTATAACTAGTATGTATTTAATTAAAAAAAATTAAATTTTTTCTTAAACTAGAATTTATAAATGGTCTTATGAAATTAATCTCATTTTTTTGTGGGATTTGGAGATAGACTATTATTTCTGTTTAACAGAAATGAAATTTTAGGATCCAGGTAATAAATGGATCCTTATTTTTCTTCATAGCCTAATGGAAATGAGTTGGGTGGTGGTGAGCTACTAGAGGTTACATTGAATTGATTTTGGGGTTAGATCATGTCAGTTGGTTTTTAGTAGTGATATATTCGTTCCATTTTGTTCTTAATTTTGCATGTATATATGTTTTTATTTGTTTATTGACATTAAAATTGTTTATGTCAATGTGTTGGATCATGGAAATTTATTGTAACATTTTTGAATTTTTTTTATTTTCACCACCTCATTTTAAATTTTCCACAGGTTTATCTCTTATTTGGGGGCAATAATTCCCAATAGAGTTCATGTGATGCCCATTCCTTTATCGCCAGCCCTGGGGATCAGGAATACACTTTGGGCCATGTAAAGAATTTGGTCCTATTATATATAAGATGATACCCTTGACTATTTTTTAAATAGAAATATACAAAGTGTAGTCTCTTAGATTTGGTATCTATAGTTTTAGTTAGTGTTTAATATCACAAATCAGGTAAAACCTATATGCACAGTGTGACCCAATGCTGGAAGCTCGACATGTACACTACATGTACATGGGAATTGTAATGGATATGCATAAAAGATAATCCAGAGAAAAGGGGAACAACCCTGAACAAATGCACTACCATGGTACCCATACAATGTCTATGTACACTGCCGCGAATAGTAGACATGGGAATGAATAGTATACATAGGAATAACCAATGTACAGGGGCATGTTCCAAAATATTCATGCATAGGACAATGTACATGGTCTTAGTCCAGTAGACATGATAATACCTAAGGCATGAAATACATTTCATGTACCCTATATACATGTCAAATTATCCCACATGGATATCTACGCCATGTAATTGCAAGGACATAGCCTTGTTTCTAGGAAAGGTCACATAATGTGGGACCTAATATACAAACACCACTCACATCAATATCAGGATTTTGTATTGTGAATTAATTAATTCAAGTCACTGATTTGGTATTAATTTTTTTTATTCATATGTTTTGATAATATATCATGGTGGTATCCTCTATTCTATAATTGGAGATATAACACAAGTTGTTAGGAGTGTGAAATATACTTAAACAATTATTGGCCAACCAAACTAATCATGTTTGACAAACTGAGATAATATAGAGTTAGACATCAACATTTATAACAATGGGTTGGGTCCCCAATACTCATTAAATGGGGTGATTTGGAAACCCCAAATACTATATAGGTTTTGGTCCTCATTCTATATAAACTATCCTCCCCAACACATCAATGAGATCCAATGGTGAGAATCCAGTATATTTGAGATTTCACCACATAATAATTGTAGTGTTGTTGTGATGTGAAATTCATCCATAGAAATTATTAAGTGGAAACAAGTGTAATCTTTTATCCAATAAAGTGTTGTGGAGTTTTCGGTCGATTCATCATTATCAAATATTATGTAGATATTGGGATCACTTTTCTCTCTTGCTTTAGTTTCTATTGGTCTTATATGATAGGTTTCATATCTATAATAATTATGGGAAATGAATAATATTGTATCGTTCCATTTATCACATAATGTTTTATGTTAATTACACTAGGTATTGATTCACTCACCGATGTAAGGGCTTTAACCGCACTTTTTTAGTTTTTTTAGAGGATAGGTAAAACGATGGTGATATTGGTTGACCAGGATTTGGAGGATCATAGTTTTACCTAGTAGATATGAATTAGTTATATATTCTTCCTTTAATATTTTTAATCAAGGTCTCATTAACTTCAATTTTACAATTTTTTACAAATTTGTAGTTGTATTCTAGTTGGGCATGTATTTATTCTTTTTATACATTCTAAATATGTTGATTTACTATTATTCATTCCTAGTGGTTTATGAATACATGATTTATACTCTTGAAATTCATTATTGTTAAATATTATTTCTCTATAGCATGGATATTTTTTTGCACATTCATGAAGGTACATAGTATAAGTAATAGTATTTTAAAATTTCATACATGGTACTTGTCACCCACCCAAAGCCTATTGATGGTGGGTTTCATGTGTCTCAATCAGTATACCAATATACTGGTGAGACCTGGTGGGTTAGTTCCTGATATAAAAATTCAATCTCTATTATAAATAATGTTTTTATTATTCCATAATTTCCTATATTTCTCTTATCTTATCATTTTAATTCTTTTTATGAATTAGATACATTCTTACTAATATAATTATTTATAGAATATTTATAATCATTTTAACTACTATTTAAAATGTTTGTTTCAGTACTATTTTTGTAAATTATTATCATTTGATTTTAAATGTATTAGAATAATGTTATATGAATATAGTATAATCATTATATATATCCTTATTATATTATATATTTTTTCCAAAAGATATGTAATTTTGTACAATGGAATCTATATATGACTATTTAATATAAATTCATTCATATATCTATGTGATGAGACAATTATTTTACTTATATTACCATAAGTAAAAATTTATTATTTATTATAAAAAACATCAGAGTTATTTTGTGAGTGATAATTTTTATGCCTAATAATGATCAAGTGTATTTTTTACATACTATTAAATTTTATGGGACTGTTCTTCAATGTTTTTATTTAAATAAAAACCCTATAAAAAATAATATATATTTTAATTATTATCCATTCAACTAATTAGTTTACAAATAATGAATTACTCAATAAATAATTATAATTTACTACAATGGAATCCTTTAGACTATGATATAACAACATTTAATGATCTAACAAAAAAAATAATTTTTATTTATTGATGTGTTGTATTTTTTATGTTATTTAATATAATAATTCATAATTTTAATTAATCTTGTAACTTCTTCCCTTGTCTTTGGGTAATTTTTGACGAATTATTTTACGTAATTTTGGATTATTGATATCTTATCACGTGTATAATTCATTTATGGTTGGTAAATTTTTACAAGAAAAACATTGATGGTGTTCTTAAAATAATTTTTCCCTTACTTTAATGGGAAATGTTTTTTCAATGGAGATACTATGTATTGTATAAAAATATACCTACATTTTATAGAGTTGGTATCCGTATTAAAAGAGTCTATTTTGATTTAATTATTTCATCATGTACCCTTTAATTTGAGGTTTATATACCATAGGCTTTTGAAACCGAAACAGAAAAAGATAAATAGTTCATAGGATGTTTATAACACATTATTAAAATATTCTGATATTGGTTGGACTTTTTTTTATTAGGTTTTATATTAACTCATTTTAATGATTTTATTCTATCATAGATAACTTCTTATAAAATTAATAATGCTTCTTTTTTATTACATACTTTTCAGAATGAGTTTTAAATTGGTAATATATCATTATCATTTATGATATTCTTTGTTGTTATTTGTATATCATGATCGATAAAAATGATTTATTGGGGATTAATAATTTACTAGATAAAATGTTTTTATAAGGTTATTAATGAGATTTTTAGTTCAGACCATTGTTTTATATTTCCCAAAATACAAACATATTATGATAGTTAGAGGTCTTCTGAATAATATATTATTTTATATGAATACTAAATATATATTGTGGTAATATTTATCTCTCAATTATATTTATCATGGAAAAAATCTACACTTATTATTGTTGGAATTTTTAATGTATTAAATGTTCATTTTATTTAATAAATGAAGTTTCCTTTCTTTCTAAAAAGTGGAATGTTAGGATTTTTGAATCATAGTTGGCATCAACTTAAAGATTATTTATTTAATAGATTTAGGTAATAAAATATTATAAACACAACCATCGCTTTTAATGAAATATTTTACTTATAAATAGAATGAACATGTAGAAGAAACATTTTCCTTCTATTTTTTTCTATGTATAGTGAATATATTTCTTGTTTAATTTTATTGAATTAATATGATGTGATAGAGGGAGAAATAGATTCAAGAATTAGATTATAAAACCTCTCATACACAATGATAAATGAGATAATTTTTTTATAATTTTGTTTTATATGATTCTGGAGTCCAACATTGAAAATGATGTGTTATTGAGATTTGAATGGATAACATGTGTACAATATATGATTGAGTGTATGAAAAAGTTATTGAATGTGACTTCTAACATCAACTTCACTAGACATCCACAGAGAAAAATTCTATATAACTAACATTACAAACATTATTGTAATGAAAACATGAAAATATATATCTGATTGTAAATCAATGTTTCTGATAAAAGAATAAGTAAAAGATGATTAGATGAATCTGAATAGAATGAAATAACTATTATCTATTTTTCTATAGATATGGGAAGATATAATTATATAAATCCTTATGATACATCATAAGGCATCAAAGGGTATTAATAAACATTGATATGATATTCAATTTGAAATAATACCCATATATGGTATATATTCCAAAATATTTAAATGATAATTTTTTTAATATATGTATACGATATAATTATTTAAAATTCATGTTGAACCTAAAAAAATAATATTGGATCAAGATCGCATGTTAATAATTAATTTTTTGAGGGTGATTTAATTCATTATGTCAAAAACTAACATATCTAGTTACATTTTACTCTTATATATATGAGAAATCTGAAACAGTTATCTAGTTGTTTAGGTGTATGTTAATAGATTTCTCAATTTGATTTTATTGAAATTTGGATCGAAACCATACTCTGGTGAAATATATATATAATATAACATATATATTGATAAATAAAATTATATCATATAAGGTTACTAATCAAATGAAGTTTTCCTACCCATCATTATAGGAAGAATATGGCATGTCAATTTTAGAGGGTTTAGATCTTATTTAGGATACATTCGTGAAAGGGGAATTTAAACTATAATGACAAAGACTTTAGGAAACTAATTTCTCTTATTGAGTGAATAAAATAAATTTTTATGTAATGTGGATATAAAAATAACATATTAAATATGTGGTATTTTATAACTTTAAAAGTTACATCTTTTCAAATATAAAATTAAATTAAAAATCATAACAAGTGATAATATATAATTTTTATAGAGAACATTATGATTTCTATTTTAAGGGTTATTGAAAAGTATAATTAAAACTAATGAAGAATATATGGACTATACTAGTCTGACTATAACATATGATTAAAATATATTAGAGCATCTAAGAGAGAAAAAATAATTATGAATTTCCCTTAATGAATTCCATTATGTGATTAAACAACATGATAATGGGGGAAACTGTTTACAAGAGAAGTTTAAGATTATCAAGATCATGGATAGAACCCTATTTGCGAAACCAGTCCAGTATAATTTCACCATCAGACACATTACCTATAGAGTATTCAATAGAGTAATAATAGGTTGTGTAATTAGACCTTAATAACATTTTTTAATATATTAAATATAATTACTGATGTAATATATTTATCCTTCCATAAATTGATGTTTATATTAATAAATAAAGTGGAAGTAAAAAATTATTATTTTTTAAATGCATATTTTCAATCAACAAACTCTATTTTAGGGAATTATAGAATATTTTAATTATATTATATTCTTATAGAATATTATAATTCATGAATAATTATCTAACATAAATGATAATATAATTTTAAAATTCGAAACATACATTTAATAATGTTTAGAGAACAGTTATGGTTAAAAAATATTTTCAATGAAATTATAATTTTTTAAAATAATAATTTATCTTACATATAGAATAATTTTTATTAAATAGTTACTCTTTTTAATAAAATAATGTCAAAACTAGGAAATACTACTTTTTTTATAATTTCTAGTGGCCTTCACATTTTTAGGTCATAATTTAACATAGTATAATTATATAAATTGTATTCTGACAACATAAAAACCCTAAAGAGTTGTCATAATTACTATATATAGAATCAAAAACCAAAAACATGTCTTAACATTTAAAATAATTTATTTTATTGTTATTTTATTGTTTTTTAATTCATTAATGTATAATAAAAAACCCATATTATATTATTTGGTTTTATAATCAAATCCATATTGAAATGACTAACTTCAACATCCAAATGGATTTATTTTAATTTGTTTGGTCCTTATCCTTATAATATAATGAAAAACACTCATATTTGGTAGAAACCATGGGTAAAAAACATGGTTTTGTATGTGGTTTTGATTACATTAAAATATAGAGTCCAAAACCTATGTTTTGAAATAAATATAGAATTAACAACTATATGGATATATAACACACACCAAACCCTCTTCATCCTCAATGAAAACCATTGACTCGTAAAATTACTCCACCTTTTCCTCTCCATAATCCTCCAATATTTCCTCCAAACAATTTTGAATCTCAAATCAATCACTGGGAATAATCCTTTCAGGTGAAGGGATCCTACAATTATCTTCTTTATTCATTAAGTTTTTCTATTTTATTACACTTGAATTACAATTATTCAAGATTTATTATTTTCATTCACATTCATATCATTACCCAAATAATTTAATAGTGGTTGTATTCCAATTTATCTATTATTAATACCTTTTATGAATCTGTATCCACCATTTTTTGATTATGAAATTATCCTTTGAATTTTCTTTCTAAACATTTTTTTATTGAATAACCATATCCATTTCCACTCAAGGGTATTTACATTGTTATATCTATAAATAACAAATCTTGTATATAAATTTCTATATCCAAACATTCTTAATTATGTGGTTTAAATAGATGAAATACATTCTTGTTCTATAAAATCTATTTGGAAAACATATATATATACAAGATATGAATTTAATTGTTGGGACCACAATTATATAGTCATCCAACACTTTAAATAATAGTTTTATATATGGAGATTCAATGTATTTTCCATTGTAATATTTTCTAAGAATGTTATATAATATTTTAAGGGTGGTTATCATCGAACCATTTTCACAATGTCATGCTTTATGATGTTCCCACATTTATATGTTTCGTTCATGCTATTATGTTACATAACTACACTATTTTTCATGATTGTGATTCTAACCCATTTTATTTCACTTTGATATTCTTCTGGGATCATATTTACTTTATTATGTTTTTATATTATTTTATATTCCCTTACTGGGCTTCATATCCCACAGCTTTCAATCATAGATCCCCATTTTATCATTTTTTTTGTTTTCGAAGAATGATTTTAGCAGAATGTCAAGGATTATTTCAATAATGAAACTTTATTTCTACTTAAATTTTTTTATTAAATGTTACCAATTCCCCTAATGTAATAGGATTGAAAATATTCTATGATTTTACTATGTGTTACTTCATTTAATAAATAATGAATTAATTTGTATTAAATATGACAGATTTCTTAGTTGGAATCACATTAAAGACAAGTTGTTTTGAAAATTCCGAGTTTAAAATCTATTAAATTAAATAGTAAAAATTATAAATGTAAAACATCCCAATATTTTTTAAATTATATTTTATTTTTCTTCATTATCAATTTCAAATTTTATATATAATATTGGTTAATGTGGATTCAACACTATCGTACCATGGGGGTAATAACCTCAAAAAGGACCAATTTATTTAGACTCTATCGTCACATGGTGAATCAAAATATGCCATAATGCATACCTAGTTTGGTACTAACAAATGATTTCATTTGAATAATTATAAATACCTTATAAAACCATTGTTAATGGAAAAAATGTACAAATGATTTTTTATTAGGAATTAGATCATAGAAGAAAAAATCTATATTGAAAACTAAGAATTCATTGGTTAGTGAATATGTATCATTTAGGAGTTATACCATTATTGTTAATGGTTTTTTATATATGTGTTTAATTGTATAAAATTAATTGTCCATAATTTTCCATTTATTTTTATAAATGTATGGATATATGAGTATTATAGTCCAAAACTAATGTGGGGGGAAATGTGATGCCTTCCCAAATGAGACACTCACCACGATGGGATTAGGAATCAAAAAAATCATGAAAATAAATTTAAATTTTTGTATGGTTATTAATAGAATACATGATTAATAGGAACCCCCGAATACCCCAAATGAATTACAAATGTGTGATTTATACCTTTATATAAAAATTCCTTCATACTTTCAAAGGATTATCTGATATTCTTTACTCAGAAAAATGGATCTACTATATTACAAATATTTTATCCTTTAATAAACTCATTGAGAAAAACAATTACATGATGGTTGTTTATCATATGGATGTATAAGATAATAAATCATATAAGTTTTTAAAAAAAAATAATGGGGAGGAAGTCATTACAATGGGGTGGAATGAATTCCATGAATTGTTATCTGAATTTTTTTTATCATACACACTAACTAAAAATTAATTGTTTCTACCTCATCATCATGGAGATGGATAATGAATCCATCAATGAATATGAGTAAAACTTCAAAAGACTTTTATAGTATGAATATGACGTTTTCATTTCCAATGAATGAACATTTCAATGATTAATTAGTGGGATGAATAGAAATTAATGAAAATCATTGGATAATGAAGACATGGAATGAAATGAGGAAATTATTGGATGTTCCATCAATGATGAGATAATCATTATCAAATTTATATGGTATCATCAGCCTTGAAGTTTGTTGTGAAAATGGAATTTATTTACGGTAGTGATATAGGGAAATTTCGTGGGGGAATTAATTTCTAACACCACACTTGCCAAATAATGTGGGAAGAAGAATCGATGAAATTCCTTTATGTGGAAAAGGAAATCATATATGTTTAGGAATGAAGGGTACAAAGAAATATATTTCTTATGGATGAAACCAAAGAATGTGACAGAAGAAAGGAATACTCCATTCAACTATCAAACTATAATATGATGTTTCATATAAAAGGAATAAGTAAATAATGTAGACCAATTCACCAAGAGAAGGATTATCATTGATAAAAAATAAAAAAACAACATGGTAAAGAGATAAAGGGTGTTCATATGAAATCATAACAGATAATGTCGATCCTATAAATGAATTGGTGATGGGTAAACTCATAATTTAGTCAGGAATAGTGATGAAATTTTTTTATTCTAATTCATATGAATTATTTCAAATAATTATTGTTTAGTAAAAAATTCAAATACCACCGCAAAATAGGTATGCTATGTTAATAGTGAACATATAGAATGATTCGGTTATTTTATCTTCGGAATACAACACATCTGATGTAAATATTTGTGGAATGAACAGCTTAGAGAACAATGTTATACTTACTTTTAAAGAATTTGATGTAATTATAAGAAATGTTAGAATTTCATTATATAGATAATCCCCAAATATATGAGATAATATCATTACCCTCTCTATAATGAATCATCCTCTATTTGATAATATGTTCTATCATGAGGATGTATATGATTTAGTATCATCATTTAAATGATTAATGTTATCACTAATTAGAAATTGTAGCAAAATAAAATGATGAGTCTAAAGAAATGATCTTTCCTGATGAAATTTCAATTTTTATGGAATTATAATTTGTATTTACCAATGAATATTCTTATATTACTTCTACCCAAGAGGTTGGGTTCTCAATTCAAATTGTAAATAAACAAAATTAAAACTTCCATTCCCGGTTCAAAAAAATTACATTTCTAGATTTGGAAAATGGGAAAATACTTTCGTGATCCAAAATATATGAAATAAAAATGGAATATTGGATCACATATACAACAAATGTATTTTTAGAATTAATGTTTCAGATTATTTAAAAAAATGCTTAAGAAACTCGATTTATAAAACATTGGTTCATAATGATCAAAATAAACTCTTCTTTTACCCATATTTTCATATTACATTTTATGTATTCCATATACCATTTTTTCACATATGAATCTTTTATACTCTCAAATTCTTTATCATTATTCATCATAATATTTGGAATATATAATATTACAAGGGTGAGATAAAATGATAGGTAAGGGTAAACATAACCATGAATAATTGAAAATTATCAATTAAATTTTAATTTACATGTAGGAATGATGAAATAATAATAGTTCATTGGAATGACATATAGAAATTCATTCCCTTAAAAACCTCGATCATTAATCATGAGACATGGTAAAAATATTCAATAATGTGAAGTATCATTCGAAAAAATTATCAAATGCAATGTGAATTTAAATTTTATCAATGTAATGGTTAGAATACCAATATGATCAATTCTTATATGATTAAAATCTTTTTCATTAAGAGTAAAATCATTTTAATACATAGAGAAGCCATAATATATCTGTATGAACACATACAAATAATACATAATTCATTTATTTCTCTTGGGGAATCATTTTCATATTACTGTTACAAGAAGTAACCTTCATCGTCACCCACAGAGTATCCATCTGGGTCACATTTAGATTAGCTTTCACAGGGACACATGATGTAACCATCAATGAATATTCCCATTGTCTCTTTGGAGAATCCTAATAATTGAACTCCATACCATGTTGGGAATAACAATCATAGTATATTCTGATAAACTCTTAGCTAAAATTTAATTAGTTTATATTATACATTAACCAAATATATTAATGTGATATACGGGTCTCACCCATAATTTTTTTTATAATGGAACCACGCATCATCATAAAAATTTCCTAATAACCATAATATAATCATAAGATATAGTAGATTAATATTTTAGAAATAATATATACACTCATATGAAATTTTTTATAGTAATTGAAATATCATTACCTTTAAAAATAAATTTGAAAACCCAAATAACCCATAAAAAGGTAACGAGAGATTTTATGTAATGAAAATAAAATAAAATATTAAAATAGGCATAGAATATATAGTAATGGTTACAATAGTGGGAAAGGTGTGGTCACTTTTTACATTAAAATAGTTAATTCCTGTCATAATAATGTTAAACAATAAAAATGCAGTGGTTTCTATGAAAATATAATATATACCATAATAATTCATGAATGGAAATATATAAGTCCTTATAATTAAATAATATCTTTAGTAGATCATATTTAACATCATGTGTTCTTCCTGTTGATGAATGGAATACATTTAAATGATCATGAAATTTGTTTTGAGGAAGAAACCGTTTTCACACTGAAAATAACTTTTAAGATAAGTCATATATTTTTTTAAGAAACATTTCAATTTTTTTATAAAAATAGAATTGTTTAAATAATCCTTGAGAACAAGATATATTCATGATACTGGGAAAATCCATTCATGTTTGAACAGTTAAAAAATTTCATTTAAAATATTTTTTTCAAGGGAGTATAAAGAGACAAGTTTGGAAAATATGATGAAATATAGATTATTAAAACATTGTAATATAATTTCAATGTCCATAATGAGTAGAATTTGGAAATAATTAATTTATAAAAAATAAATTTTTTGTAAAATATTTTATAAATTATGAATATGGAAGATTTTGATTCTTGATCATAAATTGTTAATATGTTATGTATCACATGAAAATGATGTTTTTTGTTTAATTATTAAATTCTATAAGAATAATAAAATAAACATTAAATAATATTAATATAATCAGATGATGAACTATATATGGATCACTAAAATAATCTAAAATGATTCATTAATAATTGATATTAAACATAAAAAATCTTCTAAAAATTACATTATAAACCCCATTAAAATTAACATCGTGTAAACCATTAAATATTAAGGATATTTAGATATTTATGATAAATAAAATCAAATTGATGGTATAAAAATTTAATAAAATAATATAGAATCCTATCATAAATTAATGTGCCAATGAATTATAATTTGATACGAAATACACTTATAAATAACCTTTCACATAAATAATACTTAATAAATTCATAGATAATAAGTAAAAAATACAAATAAAAACACATGGTAATAAGAAATTAAAAAAATAGAGAGTTATAGTTGAGAATAGTCATTTAATAATAATTTTTATGAAGAATACTTATAATCTGATAAAAATAAATCCGGTTTAAGAAACCATGTACCACATGGTAACATTAATATGAAATCCACATCGATGAAATAATTAAGGATGAGACGTAGAATAATTTTATGTATGAATTATTCATGATATAACATGTAAAATGGTATGTACATACACTATATAAAATAAATTTTAGGGATATTAATTAATGAGTTCTCAATGAATGAAAATTGAGATGAAATCACTTAACTCAAATCTGACATGTCACTTACATTCATTATAATCCTTAATAATAAATTTTGGTTAATTATTTACCTAATTTATTAAATTTTAATGTTTATTATTAAATTTATTTCACATATTAGTTGTTTATTAACAACAACTTCATCATTTTATCTTTCATTAGTTTTTTAAAGATATTTATTTCATAAGTCCAAAATCACATCAATAGAGTTTCTATGGTAAAAAATATATTAATCAATCATATAAATATTAATAATAAAAAAATAAATATCTTAAAGATACATCAACTATACATTCAAATCCAGCCACAAAACATGGTTACAAAAAATGAACATAGCTACACTCATGGAAATAAAAGGTCATACATAATCTTGTGTAGCATTTCTATTTACCAATGATCTTTATGGAATGATGTTATGTGTTATATTATAATCATATTACTATAATAATTAAATAAATTTCATATAACGTATCTTAATATATATATATATTATGTGTGCTTTTTATGGAAAATTAATTGCATCACAATGTAGAGATGATAGTTCACATGTATGCATTCATGGGTTGTTCATTTTTCAATTAATTGAAAATTAATTAATTAAATGATATAGTATATATAATAATTACAAATATGTCATTAAAATCATTAATATATATAAAATAAATCATTATAATTAGTACTGATAGGCGGTTAAAAAAGTGAATGGGATTGGTATATAAGGCAGTAATCTACCACACACATGAATTATGAATTCCATTATATTTACTATGGAATATAGAGATGGAAATAGTTTAAAAAATTAACATAATAATAAATAATTACATTTTATATTATTATTCTATTAGATAAGTAACATTATTGAAGAATACAATTAAGTGTATTTTGATATAAAACTAAAACATTCTATTAAATCCTATATCTATTATTTTTATAGTCTCCTTTTCCATAAATCATATGCAATATGAGATTAGTATTATTGTAAAAATAAGGACTCAAGAATATTCATTAGAATTTTAGGAAATAAATTTTAAATGATTTTTTGAAATAAATGGTTTCTAAAATTGAATTCAAATGACAGTAAAATGATATAATATATAAGATATGGTAGGGGCACACTTGATGTTTATTTGAAATATTAAATTAACTACAAATAAAATATAATGTAAAAATGGATCCACAGTTTTTATATTATATTACATGATGATGATTATTATCAATAATCTTATACATTAAAAATTTTACATCATTGGATCACATTTATACACTTTTATTTTTGTTTTATCCCTTTGTTTACTGTTTTTAGAATTATCATAATGATTATATAATCTTAACATTATTAGATAATAATATCCCAATAATGTGAAAAATACTAATATATTGAAAAAGTATTAATTTAATTATCCTTATATAATATTATTGAATAATATATCATTTTTTGTATTTTTAAATAGTGTAAAAATATATATTTTATTATAAAATATCATTAATTCAAATTTTAGAACTATCCATTTATAATGACATTAATAATATCATTAAAAAGTAGTAACATTCATTAAATCCAATCATATATAATATATTTTTTTATATAAATTTATTTATTGATAATATGTATATCAAAATATATTACTTTTAATATTATTAATATCATTTATTTAATTTTCCCAATAATTGAATAATTAATGTTTAAATGTTTTGAATGAATGGATGGAAACTATTTATCCCAAAAAAATTAAAAATAAATTACCATGTTCAGGATAAAACTTTAATATATCAATAAATTATTTACAACCAAACATAATATCTGGTAATCGCTATGTTAAAAATATTATATTTATTTTAAAATAGGAGTGGGACATTTTTTACATATCTTAAAGTAAAATATTATTATGGTCATAATATAAATCAAATGGAAAATGGGGGAATTTAATAGAATCATGGATTATTACAGATGAAATTTAAACATAATTTAGGACAAATCAAATTATTAGGGTTATTTTTGTATCATTATCAGGTTATTTATAACCAACAATTAAAAAATTTACCATTTAACATTGTAACAAAAATTGATAAGGTTTCTATTAATATTGAATATATTGAGTCAATTTTAAAAAAATTTCCATATCATTAACAATATGAAATCCATTTTACAAAATTTAAATAAAAAGTATGAGTATTTAATTTAAATCGAAATAGTATAATCATGATGAAGGATAGTTTTTCCTAAAAAATACCTCAAAAATATAAAATATTTTTATACAAAATTTAAATCTAAAAATAATTTAAAAATGTATAATATGAATATTTTAAATTAAAAGGAACAAATCAAATTATATGAAAATTTAAAAAAAATATAATGTTACATTAAAAAAACATTAAAAGAAGACATTCTTTTCAATAAAAATCATTATTTTTCACTATTTATTATATGCTCAAACCCTTCAAAAAATATAAACATTTAACCAAAAGATAATGTTTATATAATTATTTAAATTATGATATTTATTTTAGAGAATAAAATTTCAAAATATTTTATAAATTAATTAAATTATTCACTAAAAAAATAAATCAAAACAGATTTTGAAGAATACCTAAATTTGAAGAATATTATTGTCTTAATAAATTATTAGTCTTTATTTCCTTATAATTAGATAAAATAATTTATATTTATAAAAAATATAATGGTATATTTCAAAATGAAATCAATCATATTAATACCCACAAATTTAAAAGGTAGTTTATAATAGTTATATAGAAATAATAATATTTAATTATTTATTTAAAATTGTTGTTGTGTGTTTTACATCATATCGAACATAATTTACTTTTTAAATATCAACATGATACATTAAACTCTACATTATTAAATTAAATCCTCAAAATTGTACCTTATAGTCGGAAACCATTTGTCTGAATTTTCCACATACCTTTCTTTAAATATCTCATCATAAACATGGTTAATTGAACAACCAATTGAAATGGGTGATATAGTATGTTAGAAGGTCATTCAGAATAATAGATAACTATATTTATATATAGGAAAACATTATTGTTTCTTCTTTACATGGTAATTGAAGAAAAAATTATTTACCAGTGATTGATATTGAGTGGTAGAGTGTATGTTTGTGAAAAAAATTTCAATTACAAAGCAGAAAATCTATAATGGTTGATGAGACCAATAATATATCCATATGGAATGTAAATATATAAAAATATTATTTCTGGTATATTGACCTAAATTTTTTGAAATTCCTTTACCATTTATTAAAATAATACAAATATATATACATATTTTTTAAGTAGATTGATATTATTTCAACAACTTACACAACAATATCATCATTTTCTTCATTATATGAGCATTCAACATGAATTATTTATTAATGATGCATTAGAATCAACATAAAAAAAATAAAATAATCCATAAAAAGATATACATTTATTCCACCGATCTTTAGACATTTACCAAAATATATATGGTTAGAAAACGATACCATTTTTCCCAAAATGAATAAACCTTTATACATATAAATAATACCTCAATATCCAATTTTCACCTATTACAAAAAAAATTTATAAAAATTATTTCTCTAGAAAAATATAATTAAAATTGTTCAATATATTCATTAATGAGAATAATAAATGACTAATGTCACATATTCATCAAAAATATATTTCATAATTATATCAAAAAAAATATTCACTCATAAAGGAATATACTGAAAATGTATATGACACCTACATTACAATAATGGAATAATATGATCATATATTTTTCCAAATGGTAATCTAAACTAAACTCCTCAAACAACAATTAATATACTATATAAGAGATATATATACCTCAATAAAATAAAAAATATCCCAAAATATCATTACTCTATATAAAATTTCATCACTTAAAACATTAAAAAAGGATTCTGAAACATTGAATGTATAATCAAACCCAAAATTTCAAAAAAAGTATGGTAGATGGATCTCTTAAGATAACCTCAACATAAAAAATCATAATCCATATATATATATATATCTAAACTATACTATGATACCAATTATGATTTTCTTTAACTATAAATCCTAGATTTTGGGATACAAACATTGGAATTCTATTTATATCATTGATAATAGTGACCAATTTTTTTCTATCCAGAACATAAACCATCAAATTTAAAATATTGGTTCACTATTCATAACCCTAAAACAAAAATGTTTAATGCTCTAAAAAATTATGAAAAAATATTAGAAACATGTATTCATAAAGAACTGGTTCTTTATAGTAAACTTCATCTCCCATTGTACCTAGATTTTTATTTTTCACATTATCTCTTCAATATCACTAAATATTTTCTTAATATATGATACCTTTCCGAACTCAAATCATTTAACATTTTTATTCATAAAATTTGTAATATTAATGATAATAAGGGTGAGAAAAAATCCATTGTATAGGTAAACATAATCCTTTAATATTGAATTCCATGATGGATTTTACGATTAACATAAGGGTATGATGAGATAATCATAGTAAATTAGAGTAATATAAATGATTTCACACCCATGAAAACAATGATCATAAAAAATGAGATACATAAGAAATATTTACTAAACTAAGGAATTGTTGGAATCAATAATCTTGTTTTATGTAATATCTATCTTGATCAAAGGTATCTTGAATCACCCACAGTTTTCACCCATAAAAAGATGAAAATACTTTAATTTAAATGTAAAATAATTTTCCGACATTATAAATAATAATAAATCCATAGAAACACAATGAAATTAGACATAAATTATATTTGTATATTGGGGAGTCATTTTCATGTTAACATTATATGTTGAGTAACCTCTACGGTCACACATGGATTAACCATTATTGAAACACATGGAGTAACCATCAATAATAAATTTGAAGTAATCATTATGGATATACATGGAATAACCATTCCAATATATTCACATAATTATTTACGAAAAAACTAATCAAATAATTCCATCACACAATTTCAATAACTATTACTACATACTCCCTTAATCTTTTAGGAAAATCCTAATGTGTTAACTTTATCCAATTACCCATCATAATAGAGAGTTATTATAGTCTCACCAACCATTGAATTATAAAGAATCCAACTGTAATGATAAAAAAATCACCAGAACCATGAAATAAAAATAACACATAAATTTATTCAATATTTTTTAAAAATATTTTCACCCATAAGAAAAGAATTTATGTTATTGAATTATACATTCCTTTAAAATACCATTTAAAAAACATAATACACCGATTTAAAGTGAAGGATTGTTTTTATTTAAAGAAAATATGAAATATGTAATGGTAATACAACAATATATATTGTTTATAATGATGTAAAATATCATTTTCACTATATAAATTAATACAAAGAATTACAATTATAACTTGATTATCCTTTGGAATAGATATGGGTTATATGTAAATATCTATTAAATACTAATAATACTTAGAGATGAATATTGTGGTTGTTATCATTAATAAATGGTCTTAGTGCAGTATATGTAACATCGAGGGTAGTTAGTATTGATGAATAAAAATAATGATAAATGATTACAGAAAACATTCTTAAAGAAAAATACCCTTTTCACTTTTAGAATCACTTTTAAAAACTAAAAATTCATAAAATACTATGAAAGTTATTTTCATTGAAAATATACATGGAATCTTATAAGGTATTATTTAAGGGATATAAATATCATGATTCTAGGAAAATACATTCATGTTGTATATGTTAAATGTAAAAGATCTTTTCAATTATTTTTTAAATGATGAATAATGCGACTGAGCTTGAATATGATATTTTTTTTATTTTAGGATCTTTTAAATGATGTTCAAAGAAAATATGAGATAATATTAAAAAATAATTTATGTTTATGTGAAAATATTTTATTATTATTGTAGAAAAAATAGATATATAAGAGAATGTTTTCTGATCTAAAAGAACATAAAAGATCAATATTATAACATCTGTGGTATTTATAGAATAATGTTTTTCAGATATATTAAAATTTATGAATAAGATATTAAATTTATGTTGAAGGGTATATTTTTTAAGATAGTGTACCTGACATTCAACAATGGGTTTCTTAAAATCTTACGTTGCACAGAACATTGAGTTATATCAAAAAATAATTCAACAATTATATTATTATATTAATTGGTTGTTAACGCCTAGTCGTTGTATTTGTCAGAATTAATATAACAAACTAAAATATTATTAAACATTTTTTCTAATTTTTTTTCTCATTAATCTAATGAATTTTAGATGATTAAAATGATAATGAATTCAATTTTAAGTATAAAATAATCACATATTTTTAAAAGGTCATTTTATTTCCATTTATTATAGAACCCTTTAAATTTACAGTCCGACACATTTATATGTTCTATTTTTAAAAAAAATACTTCTTATTTAGAGGCATGATATCAAAATTTTCTTTGGATTGATTTTATATTATTTCTGATAAATATCTTTTTTATGAATAGTAAAAATATGCTGAATTTTAATTGAAATCAACATTTTATATAAAGGTAATTTCATATTGTTAAATCATATAATTTAATGTTTTTTTAGTATAAATAGAATATATTCATATAATTAATTATAATTCAGTCCATTTGTTTTTATTTTTTATTTTATTCAAGTGAAAAAACATTTCAATGTTTTAAAATGTTTTAACTTTTTAATACATTTCGTTCTCATTTTGATAGAGAAATTAATTTTAAATTAATTTTTAAAAATTATGTATTTGGAATTTGAAAAAATGGTTTCCATATTTTGAATCATGAGGTCCAAAATTTATAAATATTTCCCTTTTATTTTTTGGACAATATTAATATTAACTTTAGTAATTATTTCTATTTACCACGTTTAAAGGGAAAAACTATGTAAATAAGTATAAAAAAATATTTTAAAAATATTAAAAATCCCTAAAACATGTCATAATTCTATTGTATGAGTAATGGGAGACCAAAAAATCCATATTCCTATCTTTTGGCATAAGGGAGGGATTTGGGTAAGATAATGACATTTTATAACATTTAATTTAATGTTAAGGGAAATATAACATAAACATGAATCTAATAACTAAAATAATTTTAATTTGAGTTATAGAAGAGATATATCTAACTATAAATAGTAATTATAAATATAAAATAATTTCCAATATCATGGAATATTAATTATAATTTTTTGTCAGTATGTAAACAATCTTATTTATGACACATTGATGATGCAGTTATTTGCTTATTAAGGAAATATTCAAATAAATGGTATTATAAATATTTAAAAAAAGTAATTTGAAATTATTTTTCCCAGTACTTGAATTTTATGGATGTTTGTGACATTATATTATTTATTTAATTAATTTTTTTTTCAATATAATCATGTTGTTATGACAATAATGAAAACCAATTTCTATATACTATCAAAATTGACATAAATATGTTTAAAAAAAATACTATTTTATAGTTGATTTAATTGTCCTAAAAATATATGATTAGGGAAAATGATTTATATAATATAAAAAATGTCATTAATTATCCTCTTTTGTTTCTCTTTGCAATTTATTTTATCTATAGTAATCATGTATTATAATAATACAAGAAGACATGATAAGAGTTAATGTTTTTTAATCTAAGGGTTAAAGCTTCATTATAAGGTCAATTTTGGACATAAACACCTCTAAAACATATTTTATGAAAGTGTATTGACCCATAATCATTTTATCCAAGATATATATCACACTTAAAATATAATAATTCGTAAATAAATTTAAAATAAAATAATATTTCAAGACATTCAAAATGTTCACATTCTCTATTATAAAAAAGGTCACCACCTATACACAATTAATCACACCTATAGATACCCTTAGATAGTAAAAATTATTCTCATATAACCTCCAAAACATAACTCGTTTACTCATATAAGCCTTACCACCGGTATAACAAAACTGAACGGATCCTTTTTCCTTAAATCAAAAGTAGTTACCCGATTAATAGGTAACGACTTCTCTAACGCTCATTTTACTTATTTTTCATATAAAACACTATAAATTCTAGTCATTAAATTATTATATTTCTAAAATATTATTATAATTATACAAGGATGTTTTCTATTCTATTAAATTATCCTAAACATACACACACCTCCATATAATGGATTTAGAACCCATTATTTCTATGTGTGGTAAAGTACTGCCTCACAAAATGATGATTGTTCAGTTTTATCTTACATACTCTCATGGTATCCATTATAAAGGAAGTTTAATTTTTTAGGATATATATGTTATTTAAATTATCTCTACACTTCTATAATTTTCATTTATATCATACCATTATGTTTTTTAAATTTTATAAATATGATAAGTTCATTTGGGGATGTGTGGAATACAACCACCTCAATGTTATATGACACGTTCAAAATATAAATAGAATATAAAAATTATGGATTAAATGTTCATATTTGACATATATAAAAAATATATTTTACTCAAATAATAATATACATATGTATCAATTACTTTTTCCGCTTTTTATATGACAATGAAATGAAAGTAGCATTCTTGCGTGCGTATGACCTACCAACGCCATGAAAGGTGCATTTCATTTATTATTTACAAATATTATGGATTATTATAAATAATTATATATTATATTTTTAAATTATTAAAATAAGCAACATAATTCCTTATATTATGGAATTATGATCATATGAACAATGTGTAACTATAACATGTTCATTTTTGACTCTAGTTATGAATATCGACTAAACATTAAACATGATGTTAAATCACTAAGTAACTAGAATAACATGATATTAAGATATATAAAATGAATAAAATCATTAATAATTTTCTAAAAATATAAAATTAACACAATTTAGTTATTATGGATATTAAATAATAAATGAGAAAAGTCAGACTCCTAGTTAAGAAAATCATATCTCAATATCCATTCGTTGAGTTAAATATCAATGTCATTGGTATTGTTTTTCTAATAATCTGTGTGAATGTACTGTGATTGATTTACAATGAATATCCACATATATTGGGTGTATTTTTTATTTTCACACATAACAATATAAATTATTTATCGTTATTTGAATGATACAATCTTTGTAAGGGACTTCGTCTCTGTCACCTTTTTTGGGGTATTTCATGATGTTATGAACATTTATATTCCAATAATGAGTATATAAAACTAATTGAGTCATTATATCATTAAATAGCGTATTATAATTTTATTTAATGTTTTAATGACATAATTATTTGATGATATATATTCATGTGTTTCTTATGTGGCAAGGGAATTCTCAAAATCTCTTTCCTTTCAAGATCACTTTTATGTGGCATATCAATCAAATTTTAATTCCATTTATTAATTTTAATTTTATTCAGAATATATAATGTATTTTGTGTAATTTATGGATGGTAGACCCTTGTTTCATCTCTTTTTAATGTTTTATAACTCCATGTTTCATAGCTTTTATGTTGCATAATTTTTGTAACAAAATCTCTCTCTTTTTCTCAATAACATGTTTTATTTTTTATTTGATTACTTCAAACTATTTCATATCTCGGGTTATTCACCCAGACATTAATGTTATTTTTTTTATTCTATATTCGACATACATAAATCCCACTCTTCCTTTCCATGGGTTATAAAGGACAAAATTATCGTGGATTTAAGCACATTTTATAATGGCCTTATATTTATAAGAAACCAATTTATTTTGATTTCTATTGGTTATATATGAAAATTTTAATTATGATCTATGTGGATCACATGAATATAAATACCTATTAATGGCTCACCCTAATAGTTATCCAATTAATTGTGTAAAGAAATTAATCTCTAGATATGAAAAGTGTTAAGTTAAATTATTGAATCACCTTGGTATATTTCATGACACCTCAGTGATAAGCTTGCTGATATCCTATTATGATACCATGATGAATAAAATTGGTAATTTTATGGCACCTCTGTCATAAACCACTGTGATATTGTCTTACGATACATTGGTTAATAACCGTGGTAATTTTTCTAACACCATGGTGATGGAATTTAGTGATATGACACCTTAGGGTTGGAACTTGGTTATATTTTTATTAATGTATAAATTAAATGGTGTAGCAACATTTTTATTTTCTGATCAATGTTCTTATTATTACGATATTACACTTTCTCATGAATTTATGAATGACATAATGTTATTATTTATATATCCCAAGACCACATGTACTTTGTTTTCCTAATTTTCTCTTTCTATGATTTCTATTCTAATCACAAATTTTAAATTATTTCATAGTTCTTAATATTGGTAACGAACAAGAAAATTTTATGATGAAATTATTTAAATATTTTTCATGAAAAGATACAATTTTTTCAATTATTTTTTATGATAAAAAATGGATTCCTTGTAGACTTATCTACATTTCAATATTGACGTATTATGTAATATTTTTTCCTAATTATCTAAAATAGTAGACCTAAATGAACATGGGGATTGAATGAAAAATATTGTAGTCAATAGTATCTTGAATAAGAAATTTTTATATCCAAGACTATATAGGTATCATTTAAAAAATTATTTTCTTGATGTATCATTAATAAACAACATAAGAAATTGGATGTAATAATGTAAACAACATTAAAACCTGGAAAAGAATTAAGAAGTTATGGTTCAATAAAATAATAGATATAATTTCCCTTAAAATAATCTTGATCGTAATTTTTTTTGAAATATAGGGATTATAATATAAATCCTTTTCCACTTTGGTGAATCATCATGCATACTCCCCCGGAAGAATAACATCCAATTAGATAATCAATATCAATATGAAAAGGAAGTTCATGATATAAATTATTAATTGTAATTATAAGAAAATAATAAAATTGGATAGGTGCATATACAAAAAATTATCCTTAAGAAACTTATTTTGAGTCAAAATACACTTAAATATAACATATCATTGAATAGTTTCTTCTTTAATGGAGATATTATGTGTAATATTATATAAATTAACAAAAAAATTGGATATACAAAATAAATAAATTAATAGATATATTTATTCATATTAATTAAATAAGAATATAAATAATGATGATTTATAACCCAAATATAATAATAATAATAATTAAATAATTATTCTTTTTAAACATGAAATTTAATTCAAAATCCAACCACTAAATATGTTTATGAAAGATGATCTGTGTTATAATCATAGAGAAGAGAATTCATACATAACCATGAGTAATGTTTCTTTTTATCAATGGTATTTATAGAATGATGTTTGATATTATTTTATAATTTAAAATGATTATAATTTTAAAAATATCTTATAATTTATTTAATTACACATTTATATATCATAAACATGATGTGATGATGAAAATCTAATAACATCCCATTATGTAGGTTGTGCACATGAACGACACTATCATTTTTAATGAATGGAATGGTAAGAAATAAATTATTCTTTTATATTTTCATAAATTAAAAAATGTAATTAATTTACTATATATACATTAAATACATAATTACAACCATTAGTGATAGGTCAATATAGAAATATATTACATCAGTCCACAAGATGTATTCTTCCAAACACAAAAATAATTAATTCTTTTTCTATTTGATGCATTTTATAAGTGGATGTAGTTTATTAAATGATCCTAATAACTTCAAATTTTATTGAATATACTTTTTTATTATATTATAATAGTTTTTTATTATTTTATGTAGGTTGATGAATAAGTAGAACATAAAAATTTGGTAAATTCTATTCATTTTCATTAGAATATATCAATTACTTCACACATTATTATCTATTTGATTTGTGTCAATTAAAAAATAAGACCACCGGAACGTGGAGGGTAACAAAATGATCCTATATTTTTTATCAGATACTGGTTCATAATATGTGTTTTAGTGAGAGGAAGAGATTCACATTTATATAATAGGGTAAATCCCATGCATATGACGCTTATATGAATGATTTTTAAAAAAAAATCACATGGGACACTCAATAGTCGATGTCTGTTACACATGAATGTTGGTAAAATATTTCTTCAACTAATAATACATAATAATGAATGATCACTGTTAATGTTTAAATGAAAAATAACACTTTCCCTAGGAATTGGATTCCATTAGAATATTAATTCAAGAAAAATCACCATCCTATGTTAAATTGAAATCATGTATAAACAAAATGAGTAACAAGTACCTAACACATTTTTTTTCTATTATTATTATTGAACAATGAATAATATATATCAATAGTAATATCCAATGTACTCTTCCCTATATTTCATATTTGTATTATGACTAGAATCACATGATACTCAGGCATGGACATCTTTATAATCAAGATATGTGAGTACATAAAATATAAAAGTTTTTAAGAAGAAGAGGGATTTAGTGGATAATCATCATAATATTTGTAATAGATTTCCAAATAACACTTAGAATCTCAATGTTTCATATTTTTTATAGTGTATATTTGGATAGTTCATCATTTTATATCTATTTACCCCAATGTTGTGAAATGTACGAGTTAATGTTATTGGTTTAAATGATTACAACATTTCTCCATATTAAAAATCCCTTGAATAATTTATCATATGATATACATGATCAGTGAAAGGAATTGATTGAAGATTGTTGTATTTCATTAAAAATATATTACACTGTAAATTGTAATGATAAAACCTTGAAATTCAAACAATATCATCATAATAGTATCCTATATCAATATATTTTATAATGTGATATGTAATGGTAGTAACAAGACTTCAATAAAACAACCCTTATGATATAGTAATGACAATGAAAAAAAATTACATGATTACATATGATGAAAATTAAAACATATCCTAGTTGTCAACTATGATTCTAGAAAATACTACATATGATATATGTTTTCGTTATGGAATATATCCAACACTATAAACTTACAAAAAAGCCTACTTAATATGATTTAATTTCCAATTCTATTTTTTTCATTTAAATTACTTTTGAAATCTTATGAACCACCCAGGATACCCCGGTGGCTCGATACCCATGATTTAATTGTCATTGTTCGATGTGAATTCTAAATCCCCACTTGTTGGATACTAGAACCTAGTGTGATACAAGATAATATAGAAACATGTTTTCTACACAAATAGTGGATGAAATAGAGACAAGTTAGTAATCTTGAAGGAGAAGTACATATAGGGAACTGTACTGATCGTAAAAATGGTATATTAACATAATGCACAACCACAATGTACAAGATAATGGGATGATAATAAACCTTTTCTAAATAAAAACAATATCTAAGAACCTAAAGTTAAACAGAAACTCTCACCTCCATTTGTTTCTTTCCCATTTCATGAATAAGGATTGAGAAACACCCAAAAGAATAGTTGGGGGCGAGATATAATACCAGTAGGGTCTCAAAAATGAATATATAATAAGATACCACTATAAGTATCAATATTATGGTGTATATTTCAAATAAATATCCATATAATTTCAAATTAACATTTAAGGAAAATTATTCATTACATTTAAAATTATGAAAACACTTTATAAAAATAGAATAATAAAAAAATTATTATAAAAAAATTTATATGAATTCATGGGGAATATGATAAATAGTTTAAAATCAATAGAATATATATCAAAATAATTTCAAAGGAGAAATATTTTCATCCTCATTGTGTTAAAATAGTTCTAGGTTATGAGATCTTCACACACAAATATGTTGATAATATCAATGTATTCAAATGTATATCTGACATTGACCAAATAAAAATAACCAACATACCATTAGGGTTTTGATATAACAATATGTTGATTTTATAGTTTTAATTCATTAATGTGTTTCTTGGGAACTTAAATTCTTGCATGTTTGTAAGAAATAACTCACAGACTACCTAGGATTTCTTTCGATCAATCAAAAATCAATAATGGTGAATTTATTTAACAAATGTGCAAATTAAAATGAACACATTTCAATATCAATAAGAAAATTTCCATAAATGTTTTTCATCAAATAAATCCATTTCTAGGATACATTCAATGGTTTCTTATAAAGAAATTTATTTCATTTTTCACATATATAAATTTTAATTCAATTCCAAAACTCAATTTTACAAATTAAATTATACAACATTTTTCACAAAAATTTCTTAAAATTGAAATAATGGCCAAATATAGAGTAATTTGGAGGCCTTCCAAAATCTCATGCCAAAGAATCTGATTCCAAAATTAAATAGAATTGTGTTTTTAAGAAACTACATAAATTAACCATAATATAAAAAATTCAATTAAAATAAAAATAAATTTTACAAACATAGATGGAACAACATACGTTTTGATTACGAGATCACAAAACATAAATTCTACAATTTGAAACCCCAATAAAAAATGTCACCAACAATGATCCGAGAATAAATCTAGGATTAAATATCTAAAACAATGTTTATTAGACCCGACAACATCCTCGAGATCAAAATCCCTCTAGGGAAGAGATATAGAGGCAATGAGAGAGAATGGACGTGTGAATAAATATTAATGGAAAGGTATCAAACAGTGACCACCTTGATTTCATTTAAATTATAATTGTTTGGATGATCCATGATTGGAACCTGGGAGCCTCAAATAACTTGGAAAATGATCTGGGTCTAATTTATTTTGAGTGGGCATCCAAATTTGGTTTCGAGATTTTTTAAATGAATTTTCATAATAATAAAACCAATCGTGGATGGATAGGTGTACACCACCACATGTTTTTTAAAAACATGAACCATAGACATGAGACCATATCGGTGGGGTTGAAAGGGTTTCCAAAAATGGGTGCATATTTTTTATAATATTGTGAAAACTATACAAACCCTCCCTTATAGCGTTACCATGGTTTTCCCTACCATGGTGTATAGTTTGGGAAAATTGTGCAACAACTATGCACATCCCAAAAGGAATGCAAAATTTAAATTTTTTCACAAGATTACCCTTAAATGAAACCCAAACAATGAATTATCAAAATATGGTTTATGAGTATGTAAAAATAGTAACAAATTTTTACAAACTCTGCAAAAATGAATCATTAAGACCCCAAAAATCCTATTAATTAGAATTTTTTTAAAAAAAATGATGTGACTATTCTTTCATTTTCCCTCTCTCTCCTAAGTCTCATAAGATTTAGAACAAATATTCCATATCATTCACGAAAAAGGAATCCTTTTATCATGATGTACCTTGTTTTAAGAATCAAATATCCTAACATGATGCTCAGTCATAGATAAATTAGGAATGACATCATGATCAATCCAACTTATAACAAGATATGGATTAGAAATATATATTCATATCCCATATATGTGGAACATGTTATGTATAAACATCAACTAAAATGGATGTTTTAAATAGTAAACCAATTTCCTCACCTTTTCCACAACCTCAAAAGAAACCACAAAATGAGGAGTATCTTTTCCCTTCCAGTGTAGCTATTGATGAACGAACCGATGAAAAACATTCAAGGTCACATGACCACCATCTGAAAATTCCAAAATTGTATTAAAAAAATCAGCATTATTTTTATACCTTTTCAATATCTTCCTCCTTCTATAAAGAATTAAATATATCATTCAAATGAACTCTTGATCCATGATTGGTCCAACCAAGGAACCTTCAATGATATTTGAAAATAATAATATATATTTACATGGTTATACATAAAAGTCATGAAGAGGATCCCTATTGATCTTGAATTTGTATTATTGTAATACGCTAACTCATATAGGCCCAGATTGTCAACCCTAGCCCCCAAAGTTTTTAAATGACTGAATTATATCACAATGATTTGTTTTTATCTTTCAGTTTGGCCAAATTCATATAAATTTAATGTTGTAATAAACGAACATAAGATCCTAGTGCTTCTTAGAGACCTCCCCATAAGTGAAAATTTATCCAAATATCTCTAATAAAGACTGTAGAATATGGAAATACCTGGTGATGAATAACATATTTCCCATATATATTTCCCAACCCCTAAAAAATGTTTTATCATGAATGGAAAATAAGTGATGTGATTTTGTCAGCCTATCGATCACAAACCATATGAAATTATTCCTTCTTTAGGTAAAAAGAAACCTAAGAAAATGTTTATAGGGATATCACCCCATATCCATGATAGCAAGAGATATGTATAAAGAAAACTTGAAGGTATTAGGTGCCTAGCCTTGACATATCAACAATAGAAAATCCAAAAATTCCCCATATCATACCTAAACACTATTACAAACACAACATGTCATGGGACATATTTATTTCTCCGTTGTTCACTACCCACTATGAAATATAAAAATCCATAAAAATATATTTATTAATACGATACAATAAAATTTACTTGTTCTTGAAAAATAGAATACCATCCACATAGAAAAACCACCTAGAAATGTTCTCCCAACCTTAGAGAAAGTCTCTACTACTAAAAAAATATGGATAATGATGATATTATGGAAGAATTATTCAACAAGAGTAGAGCTCAACTAAACTCTATCCATAGAAACCTAGAACCTTGATTCACAAACACCCATATGAAACATTGCGATGGGAGCCGGTGATTTATAATCATATGAATATTCCTTCATGGCACAAGTTGAAAAATGTATTCTCAATGAACATGTTACGACATTAACTTTCCTAGTAGTAATGTAAATGTTGAAATAAAAATATTCATAGTATTAAAACCATTTCCTTCATCAAAAAATAAAATCACTTTGATATACAATATTAATCAACATCTCGTCGTCTAAAAACATGTTAAAATATTCCATAAAAAGGTAATGTCACCAACTCATAAGTTTTATAATCACATCAGTGAGTTCTAGGTAATGGGTCGACTATTTCTTCTTTAGTGGAATAAGAAACTATGGATATAAGAAACAACATGATCAAGCTACATAATAAATTTCCCCAAACCTATTGCTAATGCATTGTATAATAACACATATACCCTTCAATCCTTTAGAAGGTTCATCTTCGACATAATTTCGAGAATAGGATTCAAATCGGAAAAATAAATATGGAATTTATCAACCCCAAAAAAAGCATTACACTCTTACAAGATATAGTAGTCAATGGATATAAAAAAAATTTAAAATAATCTTAGAACCGATTATAATATTTTTTCTAAACCAAAGAAGATTTAAATGTCAAAAAACATTCAAGCTTTCTACCTTGTAAATATATCTTTAACCATCCCATGATCAATTGAAATACCATGTTTTGACTATATGCATTCCAAGAAAATAAACACATGTATAAAAATGTATCATTTTGATAGCTTGGTATATAGTCAGTGACTTTTCAATAACAGCAGAAATACTCTTCAATAAGAAACACCAACCTCCTCAAACATAGAGTAAACAAGGATTTCATTCACAACGAAAACCATGAATGTATCAAGATATTAAGGGAAAATACTATTCATTAAATATATATTGATTATAGTAAAATTGTTTATAAATTGGATTAAAAAGGATACCAAAATGATTATAGCATAAAAAATATAATGTTTTTTTTAATTCAAGATTCATTTATTCCCAATGGATAGTATCTAGACTTATGATAAAACACAGAGAAAATATTTAACCATTTCAAATGGTAAAAAAATAATCAATCCATAGAATCATATAATTTTTATTTATAGAATGTCAATTTTTTAATAATAAAAATAAAGTATAATGGAACCATATTCTTTCATAGAAAAGTGAACATACACATCCTAAGGTGCACAATTGGGTGTGTAAATCATTTTTCTAAAATATCATATAACGGCGTCTTTAACTGATTCATTTCAGCTAGTTCCATAAGGTATGATGTAATAAAAACTGACAGGGAATAACACACTAGTGTGAAGAAAATATATAATTCAATTACGAGTGTCATACTAGTAATGTTAGAAAGAAATAATTGAAACCATTATTGATAACTAGAGGTAGATCTCCAAAAAAATATCACTCTATGTACAAATAAAATGCGAATAATAATATCCCCTAACTCTGTTTAACAACATCATACTCTACTCCACCCCATGTCACATTAAACATGAATGATATAGAACACCCCATCAGGTAAAGTGAAGGATACCCACTAAAAAGCGAAATCAATTAAGGATTTATTATCAATGATTCAATACATCCTGAAGGTAACAATAAGTTGTTTAATGTTGGAAACCATAAAATTACATTTATGATTGATATCTGATAAAGGGAAAAAATAAGTGAGATGATAGAGACCCAGCAGTATCTCTATTTGAAGGGGTGTAGTAACATCAATCACATAAGATAAAATCTACCTATGAAAATTTAGACGATGGACAATAGGGTTTGAAATAACAAATTAGATGCTCCATTATAAAATAAAACAACCACTAATTATGAATCTAGAGTTGTGGTACCTCTTATAGTCCCTGGATTCATATTTGATTTCTTAGGATAGAATTCCACAATGATATGATGGATTATTCCATATACCTATGTATAAAACTACCAATTTCAAGAAGCATAAACTTTTAGTATAGTTTTATTATGTGTTGATGATCACAAGAAACTTGGCAGGGGGAATTGACACAAAATGATAAATGAAAGATACCTGCTCATTTGCAGAAACTATATATATTTGGTGCCTCAGTGAAGAAACGTTTCATGACCCCATTATATCTTCAATAGTAAGAAATAAAATTACATATTCTTGGTGTTACATTATTTCATGAAATACTTTGATGATGAAAATAACAATTAAAGACAACACATTTCCTATTTCCGCTAAAGGAACCGACATTTCCACTAGGAGAACATGGAACTCCCTAGAAAAAAAACGTCCTAATAATTTCCATTTCCAATATATACAATCTATTCAAAAAATCAGCATAAGAAGGAAATAATATAGATAAATCATTAATAGGAATATTAGACTAATGTCCCATCTTAAATAATTGAGACTTCATCTTATAATCCACATAATACTAGGTGGAAACTACACAACCTATGGAAGTTGATTCTCATATTTTAAAATGTTCTTGTAATCCTGGTTGATTTTAAAAAAATCAAAGCCTTATCCAATAATAAACACTAATAATGGACCATTTTAGTGAGAAACAGTTTTATTTTATCCCACTATAGGCCCTCATGTATCTTCATTATCACCCTCATTTATCTTCAATTCCAGTTAGGTCCCTATAGCATGAAGTTGGAACTTCTCACAATGATTTCATTAGGAGTTTAAAATTATTAAAATTGTTTCTTGATCCCTCTCAACCTATCTGTATCTAGTTGATGATCCATATATCCATGGAATTTTAGTGGATTTTGAAAATGTAACTCTATGTCATGAATCATGAAGCCATCCCTATGATGATTCATTGTTAGATAAAAAATGGGAGCTTGTCTTTGTTCCTAACCAATATCACAAATATAATAGACAATAATATCTTCCAAATTTTACTCCCAGATAGGATTTTCTCATAATGGTTTGTTAGTAGGTCCCTCCTAGAACTAATTCACATTTCATCTTAGTTTAAGGATTCTACACAACATCATAAGACAATATATTAACCCAAAAAATAGAGGAATATAGAAAATTAATCCCAATAGGTAGAAAAATAAGAATTGAATTTATATCTACAAAATCAAAATTTGGGATACGACTTGAAGTACTCATTGAAACCACTTTCCAAAACCACCCATACAGACTTAAGGATCATTGATGTGAGAGATAGCTATGAAATCCATTATGGCTGCCTCCTATTTCAAGAATAGATTACACAACATCATAATAACCTAATGGAATGATGCATAACAATCATTTGAGAACACATTATATGGAATAACAAATAATACCATGATAACTGAGACTAAAATAACATATATCGATGGTCATTCTTGATCCCCATGGGATGGAAAGTAGCGACTGGAATCATACTAGATTAATTGGGAATGGGTTTTCATCATAAGTTGCTGAAGAAAATGATTGATGTCTATATTATCAATAGAAAAATATATAGGAAGAACTATAACAGAAGTGAAACTGGTATATAAACTCAAATTTCAAACACTGAGTAACATAAAACATGAAGAAAACAGACCATGTCCTAGTTGACATTCCATGTCAAAACCTGAAGATAACTAACCACAAACACTACCTTATGGTTCCATCCCCTTGCTCAATCCTAGGAGGAAATATACAAATGTTTGAAGGTACACATATGATTTGAGATAAAATCCTTGTAGTGTATCACCAAGGATTCCATAATAACATAACATATTTGTTGAAAAAATAAATATTTGTATGTTAAATAAAAATTTAATGAAGTTAAAATTATATAAAAAACCTTTCATGATTTATATTTAAAATTGTGGAAACATTTATACCAAAAAACTTAATTAAAATTTTATATAAAATAATTGACATAAATTTACTAAGGATTTGTAAAACAAGTTATGAAGAATAGAATAAATATAAAAAAAATGTTTAAAGGATTAACATTGTCATATAGTAGAGCTATCATAGTTCAAGATTATGTGATCCTAAAACACTTATTTGATGATAATGAAATTGTTCACATATTTCTCTCTAAAACTTTTCAATGTTGTCTAACCAACTAACCACTAGGGATAAGATCTATAAATAAGTTTATATTATAGTTGCAATGCATTAATATTCTTAGAGGGAATTTTTATCCAATCATGTATTACCACAATAACATGATAATATTATATAATTTCATGTACTCAAACTAAAATCAATAATGGGAAAATTATTTCAAAATTGTCCAAAATACAATTATCCCATTTCTAATTTCAGAATGAAAATTTCATTCTAAAACCCAAAATGGAATGTTGATATAATTATTCATTTTTAGGATAAAGCCAATGGGTCCTTGTCAAATTAGTTTATTCCATTTTTCCTAAATACAAATTTGAAATCATTTTCACAAATCAATTTAAAAAATTTAAAGTCCACTTTTAATTCTAGATTTATCTATAGTGGTCTAATCATAGCCCGATTCACTGAAATTATAGGTTATTACAAAATCTCATGAAAAAGAAAATAAAATTAACCAATTCATTGGAATTTATTTTTTAACTAACAAATTTAAGGATATTTAGTGTTTAATATGTTGGAAAAACATAGATGGGGACACCTACCTCTGGATCACATGATCATGAAACACAACATCTATAATGGAAAACAACAAATAAGAATGTTGGAATGGAAGATATGATAATAAATAATTAATTAATGATATAAATAATATGTATTATATCATAAAAAATTTAATATATAACAAACCATGTGGAGGAGATAATGAGAGAGAGGGAGGGAATGATCACCGAATTGAATTTTTTCAGGAATGGACAAAACATCAATTTCCTTGGTTTGATTCTTTTTTAAAGGGGTTTTGAGTAGATAAAATTAATCTTGGGTTCCCCAAATACCTAAGAAGACATTCAACCATACTTTAGGAAAGAACAAGGTTATAAATAGTGGTTTGGGAATATTTAATTGAATTTTTGGAATAATAAAATCCAATATGGATGGTTAGCTGAACTAGGGAAGGCAAATTTTCAAACAATGTTCCCTATCAATTCACTATATATGGTGGTGTTTCAATGTTTCTCCTTTGTGGGTGCATGATTTTTGAAAGTTTTCTCCAACCATGAAATACCTCACTGCCCATGTTTACACTACTAGGGTGCACAGTTTGGTAAATCGTGCACCAACCATGCACAACCCAAAAGCCATCCCAAATTGCCAAATATTATCCTAAAACACTCTTAAATGAATCTAAACACAAATATTATCGAAAGAGGTGTTGAGGAGTACATAAATATAGTAATATTAAATTAAATGAAACCATATACACAATTCTATCTGGGTATTTTGAAAAATTCTTTAATAATATAAATATTAATATAACATATCATATCTGATGTAGTATATTATGGATATACTCCCAAAATAATTATTTCATAAATTATAATATTTTTATTATCGATTCAAATTATGATTGATGAAACTCAATTCCTATTCATTTTACCATAAAATGTGTCCCAAAAGTTTAGCATGGAATTTAAAAAAATATTATTTCAAAATTGATAAATGTAATAACTGAGGATCATCAATAAAATAATCATTATAAATCATTTTAATATTGTAACTAAAATGATCTCCATCGATCACCCTTATATCAATAACATTTCCACCAGTTTTATAGAATAAAATAATGAATTTTTATATTATCCCAATATGTATGTCAACTTGTATCCTTGATATCAATATTTTTTAAATCGTATATCTCAACACAGATATTTATTATTATAACTGTATAGACCAAATATGTAAATTTACACATCCCATGTCATTTATCTATGCTGATGAGCACATCACATTCCCCTCATATATTAAAAATGCATCAAAAATGTATTTTTAAGGGGTTATTATACAATAAATAATTCTCTATATATCAACAAACTAGATGTCAAATCCATATTACTAGAGGATAAGTCCTTTTTTTCATTCTCAACCAATGACATGATCAATAATATACCCAACCACCACCTAATTAGTTAAGACTTCTAGTTTTTATAATATAAGAATCAATTTGTGAAGAGTATGATGTTAATTATTTTGGGATCCAGAAATGAATAGAAATCAAAATATAAAACATATACCCATAGTTTTTTAAAATAGAGGATATGCCACGCTATTTAGTACACTAGTTGGTTATCCATCACAAATATTATTTTCTTAAATCAGTATCAAATTTTGTATATCTACATTAAATCATAATTCTTCTAACTATGCGATTTTATCACATAATACAATTCTTTATTGAAATTATTAGTTTCACATAAATCAAAGGAATACTATAAGAGGTAAATTTTTATTTTTATTCATGAAAAATATACAATAAATGTGAAAAATGATTAATTTGATACATCCATTATAACAATATGATATAGTTCTTCTTATTTAATGCATTTAATAACATAATAAAATCATAAACCAGTTCCCACATATTCAAATCCATGAAGATGGACTACCAAATCCAGCTTATTTTTTCCCATATTCAGTTTTTCATTTATGCCAATACAATAGTATATGATTCCATCCAGATATTTATATGACCATCTAGAAAAATTAATCCCACTAAAATTAATTAGTCTATATCATGTGATATGAAATATATATTGAATAATATTGAGGACTAAACATAATATATTTAATAATAATCATTAGGAATTTTGTTTACAATTTTTTTACATCACGCCATCAATTTGTTTGATGTCAATTACTTTTTTTAAACAATGTCCTCATTATATGTTTTTCATTATCATGTTTAAAAAAAATAATCATTCAATTTTTTCCTTTGAGATTAATTTGTTATGAATAGATAAAAATATACATATTTAAATACCAAAATCCCTTAAATTGCATTTAGCTAATGAAGTGATATTTATTTCATTGTGGTATCTAAATTACACTACTTTTATGTCTTTTACGAATATATATTAATCAATTAATGAATATATATTGAAATTTAGTAAGACTTTTAACTAGTATAATTAATTATTGATTTCAAATTGTGTTTTTATATGTCTATATATACTCCCAAAACCATAGTAGAATCAATATTTTATTTATAATATAAAAAATAAACTCAAACTATATTTTTATAAGAAAAAATTATTTCCATCAATGAGATATAGTTTCTATTAAATTTTATCAAATATCATAGACAAACAAATTATCCAAAATGAAACAAATATTTTCATTTTCCTCTTATATATCATGTAATAGAATCTATGCTTTCATAAACCAAATCTATTAAATAAATTCTCATCTTTTTCATAAATAACTACATGTTAATAACTATACATATCATAAAAAATAATGGAAATTAGAATGAATGAGAATAATTTATCTTAATCAATTTATTATTGATTAGTAACTTTTGATTCAATTTTATTAATAAAAAACACTTGATTCATCAGGATTTACTAACCATCTTTTTAATTACAAAATCAATTGAAATATTATTGATCATTTTTTCTTTTATTTTGAATACTTGTACATATAGAAACTTTCTGAAATATAAAATTGTTACTATATACACTTTAATCCCAATGAATTTATATATTTGACACTAATAAATGATATTGACTTAATATCATATTTCGTAAAAATAGTTAAATATCCAATATATTTTAACTATATTGAAAAAAATTTCATCATTATTTAGATTACAATTAGGATTCCCTAACAAATACAAAATTTTTTATGAGAAAAGTATTTAATTTTTTAACTTATATTTAATTTTTTATTTTAAAATATAAACATATATATTATCAATATAACCCTAAATCCTAGAAATCCCAGGACTGAGATTTCTATTTTTCAGTATTTTATAAAAATTGGTAAATAATTCATGAACTTATTTTTTTCATCGGAACACTCCAAACTATGATTCTAGAAAAAATTCAACAACTATATAATACATCGATAATATCCTCAATTTCACTAGGTTGTGGAAACACTCAGTAACTTTAGTTATGTGTGTGGACCCTAATTTTATTTTCTTAATATTGAATCTATAACCATTGATACTAAAAATTAAATCAATTATTCTTTTAATAAACATAAATATTCACATTTGAATAACATTAATATTGTATTTCTAAAGAAATTATTTCCCCAAAAAATATTATGTTCATGTTACATATGAATGATTCATGTTTTGTATACCATGCTTGAGATTCCTCCCCATATGATTATATTAGATCAAATTTATGTGATTGTAAATTGTGTAGAGAATAATTATATTATATCTATATTAGAATATTTTTTTATATATGTATCATGTTTTAAATTCCCTAAAAAAAATAAATTTTATAAAATTTTATTCAACTAAAATATGTACATGTTTTGGAATTATATAACGTCCATTAGTGTGAGAATATCTATACTGAATTATTATTTTAAATAATGAATAAGTAATAAAATCCTCAAATGTAACTTTTATGAAATCAATTCAATCATATCATATATGACTCCTTGATTAGTAAGTGGATATGTATTCAACCTAATATTTCACAAGGATTCACTGGACTCAATTCCATTAGAATATTAATTCCAATTATTTACTAGATTAATTAAATGAATTAAAAATTAAAAAATAATGGAAACTAATCGCTCGGGTGAAATGATTACTTATTTTACATATAAAATATAATCTCAGTGAATAATTCTTCAGAAGAACCTATGATGTAGAAAAATTTATTTCATGATAAGTGTTAAATTTGGAAGGAATATGTAACATTTTTTATATAAATGGTATTTAATATTTCCATTCATTCTCATTTATTATATTAATATATATTCAATCATATAATGATTTATTTTTTGAATCTATATTGGTTCCAGATTATAAATATATTCAAATCTTATTGATGTGTAACACAATGAACAATACATATCTTTTGCTAACAACCAAAATATAATTACAAATATATATATAATAATATGAATTCATCACATGAATCTAGTACATGAAACACAATATTGTAATATTTTTTAATCATATAAAATCAACAGTCCATACATGAGTAAGAATGGATAAATCGATATTTAAACCAATATTTTCTAAACAGGGATTGATTTTTCAAGATATTGAGTAGTACATAACAATTCCCACTACTAATGATTGTGTTACACTATAGAGATATAATTTCCATTTCAATTGTAATGAATAATATTTATAAACTATAATATACTATAAAATTAAAGCACATGTCCTTGAAAAATCCAATAATAGAATAAATAAACAAAATTAATTCTTATATCTGTAATCTAAATTCACATAAGCATGTATGATAATTTATGTAAGCGGTTTAATGATTTAAACTAAATTATACAACCATTAATATTATAATAGTTACAATTAAAACATTAATTTAATGAATAAAATAACATGTTAATTCATATATTAAAAAACGATACAAAATATTTATAATCAATTAATAAATAAAACCATTATAGTGATGATATTATTTAAATAATCCTTATGATATTCCTTAATTAAATCAATATAATCATTTTATATTTTTATCTAATATGAAATCCTAAATACTATTCTTTTAAATTGAATTTACATTAAATATACGATATCAAAAACATACATGGTATAATATTAATGATTAATATATATTTTGTAAGAATCCAAAAAATCACATATTTATCATTTTAACATTGATAGTATCGATTATAATAACTCCATTAAGTATCGTTTACATTATTTCACAAATATGGTCATTAACAAGATCTTATAAAATTAAATAATTTTGATAAAATAATTATTTAATAGTAAACTCTTATATAATCAATATTTTATAATTAATTACCACATTATGAATTAAAATTTTAATTTCTCTTAAAACATTTTTTATTTCATAATTAAAATTTATGTTATATAAATTAAATACATAATTAATATTGATATTTAATACTATTGATATTTATTTTATAATTTATTCCTAAAATAGAATAATTAATTATAAACATTTTATAATTATTTAATTTAAAAACGCTATATAATAAAAAAAAGCTCAACATGCATTTTTAAAAACATTTTGTACTATAAATAAATTATTTTATTCGAATCAAAATTCATATTTATAAAAACAATTCATATATATTATATTTTACGATATACACAATAACGAAAAATGTCATTGGCTTCTTTATCAATAATATTTTAACATTGTTAATTCCATCGTATGATCTATCCCTTCACCATAAAGGATAAATATATTATTATAAATTGAAATATACTTGATGATTTGAAGATTTGTCTACAAATTTGAATATACACAATAATATTTGATGAGAACATATATCAAGCAATGAGATATAATTAATTTTAAATGGTATACGCATTATAACATATTGTGATATTAGATTTAACATTTGAGGAAAATATCATATCTTATGATATAAAATATCCAATTTATTGGAACAATTTATATTTTATATTTATTTTAATAATATCAAATTTGATCCATAAATATCAAATTTTATATACATAATCAACACTCTTTTGATATTCCAGAAACATGGTAAATCTCACATGCCAATGAAGATGAGATGTATTCATTAATTATACATGTTCAACATGGAAACCTTGAAAACCTATAAAATCACTCTATTGCCTCAAAATTTAGTGTAACAAAACTCATTGAATAAATAATGGGTCGCTTAAGTGGAGAGCTACAAAACATTGATGTTATTTTCTGAGAGATCTTATGAATCAGATAACCCGTTAAAATTTACTACAATTCCACCATAGGGTTCCAAAGGATAGAAAATTATGTTAATGACCATTGAATCTATTATAATTCTATTTTCTATAATAAAAATACTCTACATAAATGAAATAATTTGTAAAAATAATGATCAATGTCTTCCTTATACCCAATTAGGCTACTATTGTTGTATATTATAATTGTATGAAGATGATCACAAGAAAAAACCTATAGACACTTTTCTCCATGTTGTATCCATATGTTTAATTAATACATAATATTCTTAGGATGGACCATCCTAAAAACCAGTATATGATACTATCAAATGTAAAAAATAGAGGGGGGGGGTAAATGAACATTCTGAAAATTTTATTAATATTAATATAGAATTTGATGATTGAAAACCACATCATATCATCTAAGAACTTTTATATAGACAATACAGAGTTTCTAGAAGTTTAAAATTATTTTATCATACATAATGAAATCATTTTGAATATGAAAAAATGAAATTAATTTATAATTTTTTTTTGAAGACCCAACAATTTCATGGAATTTTTTTTCATAAATACTATGGAATTTTATGAGTATCTTGCTTCTGACGGAAGTTGATTCCGACACCCGGTGTGCCCGAAATCAATTTCCTAAGTATTAGCTCAGGTACGTTTAGTAAACGAATGGGCGGGTTTTTCTATCATTTGAACTGGAGATTGTAATTGAAATATGAGGGAACCGATGAACTCGCAATGCTGGTAATTTCATTTTATATCTAAGGAGGTTAATTCCTCCCTTGGGAAGTTTTTGGTGGGGCCCACACCCATCCAACTTCCCATGTGTGGATATATGAGGGGTGGGGCCCATAGGAGCCCCAAACATTCATTTTCCCCAAACCACCTAAAACCCCCTTCATTAATTTGTTAACTGTTCTTTAATGTGGACTCTTCCTCTCCCTCACTCTCCCTTTTTAATTCTTGACAACACATGATAATTAAATAAATCACCCTCTCAAATTAATTAATTGAGTGGTTTGAATTTTGAAATAATAATTTCTTGTGTTAATAAAATAATAGTGGAGCCTATTTTTTTATTTTGGCACACATTTGGTTAGGTAATATTTGAGATAACTCTTGTGTGTAGAAGAAGAGAACTCCTCTCTCGATGAAGAACGATGTCTCTTCAACGAGGAACACCATTTCCACGAAGAACAATGATGTTCCATCTATTCTCTTCACCGTGACGAGGGAGGAGATGACGCTTCCTCCTCGGACGCACTTTGATGACGTTTATGAATCCTTACCTCACGACATTGTCTTCCGGAACACCCAACGTACGACATCAATTGTTGAGGTTGGGGTTTATTCTTGAAAGAGAATGTTTTTGTACCCTGTTCTTCGTTGGAAATCGTTGTTTATATACAACCAATTGCTATTGCTTTACACGGAGGGCACGTGCCAAATGAACACAGCCCGACGACCCTCCATATGATCTTGTTTATTACTTTTAAAATCAGAAACTGATGGCAGAGGAGGTACGATGCCGTCGTGCCTTGACGGGAATGCGGCGAAGGAAGCTGGTGTCGTTACGCCGGCTGTGCAGGAGGAACTGCAGCCCGCTACGCGGGCCGCTTCAGCGGAATAACCGTTCGGGCCGTCGGCAGGCCGGGTGAAGGGGAGTCGCGGTGCCCAGAGGGCGCCGCGTTAGAGAACCAACCGTCCAATCGGCCGGTCGAGCGGAGCCGAAACGCTGCGCTAGGAGGGTGCCATGCTGAAGAAACCTGTGGCCTGCCATGTGGGCCACTTGCGCCAGAAGGCCGGCTTGCCTAGCCGGCTGGTTTGGGAGACCGGCACCGCCAGTTCGGGCAGCCATGGGCCGCACCCCCAAATCGGACAACTCGATCGGCTGGCCGAGCCAGCCGGGCCACGCGCCCAGCAGGACCGCGCCCCAGCTGAGCCGGGCCGAGCCCCGCTGGACCAGGCCGCGCCACTTCGGGTCGGGCAGCACTCCTCGAGCTAGACCATGCGACTCACCGGGCCTGTCCCGCCAAAACCGAGTCAACCCAACCCGTCAGCACATCGGGCCTAACAGACCGGGCCCTTTTTCACTTAAAGATGAATATCTTGAAGACCGTGCATCCGAACGATGCGCCGTCTGTGGAACTGGGACCCTTTCAACGAGAAGGCCCTTTTGCGATACTCTATGTATGTTTTGGACAACTTTGGAAAAATGGTCAGGTTTGGAACGATAATATTTAGAACCGGGCCCGTGGAACGAAAAGGCCAATATCTCTCAGACCAGGAGTCCGTTTGATGCGCTGTATGTCGCGTTGAGTTCCTTTTGAAGAGACGGAACATTGGGATACATCAACTCTGGACTTCGTGACATTTGATGTATCGAACCCTTTTACTCATGGAGCAGACCATCTTAGAATTGAGTACATTGTGTGCGGACACCAAAGAGCTGGCTACGACTGCGACGACGATGACGAATGTATTTGGATCCTACGTGTGTTCGGTAGTGAGAAAGTCTATACATGGATCCTCCATGGGTTCGGTAGCGATGTTGACTATACTTGGATCATACGTGGGTTCGTCATCGATGGTTACTGTACATGGATCCTACGTCGGTTCTGCAGCGATGACTTCTGTACTTAGATCCTGTGTGGCTTCGGCAGAGGAAATGATTCAGAGGCTACATCTAATCATCTCCATCTCTCATCGTGAGAAGTATACCTGTGTGAGATGAGTCTTGAATTTCAATCATTATCATTGGTATGATTTATTACATTCCTGTGTGGACTGGATTATTCTTGGGCTTGGAAATTGGAGCCGTACTGAGATTGATGACTTAGGTATATGTATGGGCATATACCTAAGTAGAGTTGGTTGATACTTCATGTTTGTATCATTCTTTTGTGGTTTATCCTTTGTGGATTCTGGGAGACCTTCGAGGGTCTCGGGGTTCCTACTGAGTATTTTTATACTCACCCCTGCACGGACATTGCCCACACTTCATTGTGTTGGTTATAGACGACGGAAAACACTGATCGTGGTCGAGGCTTGTGGAGATAGACGGCATCCGGAGGTGTACCACCATGTATGGAGTACATGGAGCAGATGGAATGACCCAAGGTACCAACGTTAGTATCTGTCACCACCCATCAGTTGGGATTCCCGGAAGATGACTCGGTGGTTGCTTCTTTACTTTACAACTGTTTCACATTCTTTCTCAGTTGTACTGTAATTTCAGTTTGGTTTTTATACTGGCCCATTTACTTTCCAGCACTTACTTTTATACACAGATTACTTTGTGTTTACCCCATCTTCCATACTCTGTTGTGACTGTTTAATTCTATAAAGGAAATGCCTTCTCTTTTTAATGGGATTTATGCCTTTGGTGCTAGTCGGCAGCCCCTGGCCTATGGAAGGTGGGCTTGGGGTAGTCACAGCACGGGCCCCAAGGACGGGTCGTGACAAATTGGAATCAGAGGAGTAAACTCTACCACAGAACTCATGACTCTAATAATTTCTTCTCTATGAAGCAATAGTGTTAAGAGTATTGAGTGTGGTTATCAGTCTAGTGAGTCCAGTGTTGGTGCGGCGGCCAACGTATCCATACACTATGACCCAGACTTCTGATTTCCGACCAAGTGCATGAAAACATTGATCTATTGTGTGTTTCAAAAGTTTTCTTTGTGATTACTTTTTGTCAGATCACCAGATATACCGTACTAGCTATGTAGCACCAGTATCTTCTCAGGATGGCCCCATGAAGGCTGCCAACTAGGGTTCCTAGTTACGTGCAGGAAGGAAACCCACTGAGTGATGAGGCCTCGGTGGAGGGCCCCATTAAGCAGATGCACCAGTGTTACCACTACCCGCTAGGCCACCGATACCACCGGCCACTGCTGTGGAGAGTGCACTCCACCTGAGTTCATTGCATGAGTTTCAGCGATAGAGGCCGCCTAGGTTCCATGGAGATACGGATCCTCAAGCAACTAAGGATAGGCTGCAGTATATCGTCCAAGACATCAGATTGGTAGGGACACCAGCAGACCATATGGTGAACCTTGCCACGAGTCTCCTACACGCAGTAGCGTGTAGATGGTGGATCCTGATGCTCCAGGTGCACGACGAGGAATCACCACATTGGATGGACTTCGAGAGCCTCTTCCTCTCGGAGTTTGTTCCATCCACCCTCTGTGCGGTGCGCATCCAAGAGTTATTATAGCTGCGGCTGGGCAGCATGACAATAGCCTAGTACTCAGCGAGATTTACCGATCTCTCGCGCCACTGCACTGACATGGTACGGGAACCATTCTTCCAGGCCTGAACCTTTGAGTAGGGATTGAGACATGAGACCAGGGCATTGATGATGTCCCCCAGCATTCTGATGCAAGAAAGAGTACTGGAGTGATCCCTTATTGTGGAGTTCTTTCTTGCTGAGCCTATGCCAGCAGCGAAATATACCGGAGGTCGACTGGTAGCAGAGTCCTCTGGAGCCGGCAGTAGACAGATGCCATAGAGGTCCAAGCGGACCAGGACATCAGCTGGGCGACCTCAGGATATTGGTTTGGATGTGCAGGGAACATGCAGTAGAGCCAGTCATACGAGATGCAAACAATGCTATGCATATGGCGGGCAGGGCCACATGGCTCGTGACTGCCCCACCCTCCATGCAGAGGAGCAGCGGACAGTTTATGGACCACCCAAGAAGAGGAAGAGGTTCGAACATGGAAGTCCGCAGGGAGAAGGCGGACGAGGAAGAAGAGCTGGCCGAGCAGCGGGTGGTGGACAACACTTCGAGGCACTACCCCCACCACCATCAAGAGGACCACCACGACCACAAGAAGATGGTAGACATGGGTAGGCTCAGATCGAGGCAGTCGAGGCCAACGACCACGACACACCTGAGATAATTCTAGGTACTATATGTGTCTACTCCACCCTTTCTGTAGTTATTATAGTCACAAAAGTGAGTAATTATTTCATTGTCGCTACACTTTTTCGGAGCTCAGATATTCCGATGGAGCCGTCGGCTCGATCATTACGGCTAGAGACTCTTACAGGAGAAGACTCGACGATTACACACTGGTGCCGGCAGTGTGAGCATACTCTAGGAGGTGAGAGCTTCGGGTGGGATCTTCTTGTAGCGGCGTCGATGCCTTACGACGTCATCATGGGTATGGATTGTTTATCTACATTGAATGCCCAGATCGACTGCATTAGGCACAAAGTGCATTGTATCCACATGGATTGGAGTAGGTTCCCCTTCACCGGCGAGAAGGGAGCCTTTTCAGCATAAGATGGACTTACGCAGAGGAGAGTGGATCAGATAACTAATCATTTGGCTAGTCTCATCCTAGGGGTGGTTGATGTGCAGAGTCCGAGTATTCTTGTTGTGGTGGATCAGTATGTGGTCGTTATTCCTGACAATTTTCCAGGACTACCTCCTCATAGACAGGTAGACTTCTACATTTACCAGTACCTTGGGACAACTCCGATATCTACTCCAGCATATTGGATGGCTACTGCCAAACATCGTGACAAAAGGGTACAATTGGAGGACTTATAGTGAAATGTATTCATCTGACCTAGTGTTTCACTTTGGGATTCTCCTATTTTATTCACCAAGAAGACGAATGGGAGCTTACGACTATGTGTCGACTATCGTCGCCTGAATCAGATGACTGTGAGGAACAAAATATCCACTCCCGGGGATTGACAACCTCTTTGATCAGCTCAAGGGAGCATGCTGGTTCTTGAATATAGACCTCAGTTCAGGCTATCATCAGCTCAGAGTTTGAGACGAGGATGTGCAGAAGATGACCTTTCGGTGTCCGTTTGGCCACTACGAGTTCTTGGTTATGCCCTTCGGCGTATCCAACGCTCCAACAGTGTTCATGAGTCTCATGAACAAGATCATCCAGCCTTACCTCGATCGTTTTGTCGTATTATTCATCGATGACATACTGATTTACTCGACTACTGAGGAGGATCACGCCTACCACTTAAGGGTTGTACTGGAAACACTCTAAGAGCACTAGATTTATGGTAAGCTATCAAAGTCCCAGTTTTGGATTCGAGAGGTTCATCTCTTGGGGAATGTCATCTCGGAGGAGTGAGTTGTTATAGAGCATGCGAAGATTGAGGCAGTACTTTCTTGGGAGCCACCCAGGAGTGTGATAGAGGTGCGTTGTTTCCTAGGTCTAGTTGGGTACTATCGGAGATTTGTGCCAGACTTCTGTGGAGTTGCAGCACCACATTCAGCTTTGACGAAGAAGGGGAAACCCTTCGTGTGGTCAGATAGATTCCACCAGATCTTCTAGGAGCTGAGGTAGATATTGACCAGTGCATCCATCTTGAGGCTACCATAGGAGAAAATAGGGTACGTAGCTTACTACGATGCATTAGAAACCAGACACGGGTGTGTCTTGATGGAGGAGCGGGTAGTGATCACCTATGTTTCACGGGATTTTAGGCAGCCTGAGAATAACTAAGCTACCCATGACCTAGAGTTAGCAGCAGTGGTCTTCACCTTGAAGATGTGGTGGAACTATGTGATGGGAGATCACTTTATAGTCTACTCTAACCAACAGATTCTCATGTAAATCTTCTCACAGAAGGAATTGAACCTGAGACAACGGCGATGGCTTGATTTCCTTCAGGACTATGACTTTGAGATAGTCTATACTCCTGGGAAGGGCAACGTTGTGGCTGATGCTCTCAACAGGAGATCAAACATTCAGGTACTTGGATAGGCAACAGATCAGTTAGCCACATTGCAGATATCATTCATTTATAGAGATGAGGCAGCCTTTCTACAGTCCCTCACAATCACTCCAACACTTCATCAGCGGGTCAGAGAGGCACCGCGTGGGGACGTTGACTGTGAGAAATGACATGCTCTGATTTCTAAAGGGCAGGAGCCTTATGGATTTCTTGAAGGAGGAGATCACGTGATACTCTTCAGGGGACATACCATGGTACCAGTTTCATTGCAGGAGGAAGTGCTGAGGGAGTTACGCAATTCCCCTCTTGTGGTACATCCAGGAGTGGCGAAGATGTACCAGGACCTGAGATGACAACATTGGTGGTCGGGTATGAAGAAGATTGTAGCAGAGTTCATTTCAAGATGCCTCACTTTCCAGAAAGTGAAGGTGGAGAACCAAGTACGAGCAGGCTTTGGTACAACCCTAAGAGGTTCCAATGTGGAAGTGGGACGGGATATCCATGGATTTTGTGACGGGGCTTCCACATACTTCCAGAAGACACAACACCATCTGGGTGATTGTAGAATGACTCACCAAGTCAGCCCACTGCCACCGATCAGAGTGTAGGGCTCAGTATAGAGCATGGGATGCCTCTGCGTTCATGAGATCGTACAGCTTCATGGCGTTCCAATTTCTATCATCTCCGATCGAGACACTCGCATTACATCCCAGCTTTGGAAGGGATTTCAGGAGGCATTTGGGATGAATCTACGTCTGAGAACCACCTTTCATCCTCGGACGGATCTCCAGACAGAGAGGACCATTCAAAGACTCGAGGACATGCTCCGTACATTTGTCCTACACTTTGGTCGTGGATGGGAGGATCACCTACCCTTGGTGGAGTTTGCATACAACAATAGATACCACTCCACCATCTGGATGACACCTTATGAGGAACTTTACGACCGGCCTTGCAGATCACCTATGTACTGGACTAACCCTGGGGAGTCAGCACTCGTAGTACCAAAGATGGTTTAGGCTACGATGGAGAAGGTGCAGATCATCCAAGAGTGGATGAGGACTGCATAGAGTAGACAGATGTCCCATTATGATATGAGACAGAGGCCACTAGAGTTCGAGGATGGAGACCATGTTATTTTACGGGTCTCACCTTAACGTGGATTACATAGATTTGGCCGGGGTGGAATGTTATCCTCGCGCTTCATCGGACCGTTCCAGGTCCTCAGTAGGGAAGAAGAGGTGGCTTACCCATTGGCCCTTCTATCTCAGTTGCACTAGGTACATGACATCTTCCACGTATCTCAGTTGAGGAGATACGTTCACGACCCAACCCTCATCATCTACCATAGCTAACTGAACATCGTTGAAGAGGTGACATTTTTGGAGGTCACATAGGAGATTGAAGATCAAAAATAGCAGGTCCTACGTGGATGGTCAATTCATCTAGTACACATTCGTTGGCAGCACGGGAACCTCAGTGTGATCACTTGGGAGAAGGAGGCTTAGATACATGCACAGTACCCTCATTTGTTTCCCTAGTTTATGATGTAGTTTTAAGGGGACATAAATCCCTGAGGTGGGAGTAATGTAAATTCCCTAAAATTTCATGGAATTTTTTTTCTTAAATACTTTGGAATTTTACGAGTCTGTGGCATCTGACGACACTTGATTCCGTAGCCAGGTGTGCCCTGAATCATTTTCTGAAGTATTATCTTGGGTATGTTCATTAAACGAACGAGCATGTTTTTCTATATTTGGAATCGGTGCTCGGAATTGAAATATGAGGGCACCGATGAACTCACGATACCGATAATTACTTATGGAGACCATTACCATAGTTGTGTTTCCACGGGAGGAGATGTTAATTTTTGGGGTTTAATTAAGAAGAAAATAAAATTTTCGGAATAATTTCATTTTATATATAAGGAGGTTAATTCCTCTCATGGGAAGTTGTTGGTGGGGCCCACACCCACCCAAATTCCCATGTGTGGATAAATGAGAGGTGGGTCCCACACGAGCCCTGACCATTCATTTTCCCCAAATCCCCTTAAACCCCCTTCATTAAATTGTTAACTCCACTTTAATATGGACTCTTCCTCTCCCTCACCCTCCCTCTTTAATTCATGCCAACACATGATAATTAAATAATTCACCCTCCCAATTAATTAATAGAGTGGTTTTAATTTTGAAATTATAATTACTTATGTTAATAAAATAATAGTGGAGCCTATAATTTTATATTTTCACATGTTTGGTTGAGGATTATTTGAGAGAACTCCTGTGTGAAGAAGAAGAGAACTCCTCTCTTGATAAAGAACGACGTCTCTTTAACAAAGAACGCCTATTCAACGAAGAACGATGAAATTGCATCCATTCTCTTCACTATGAAAAGTGAGGATATGCCTCTTCCTCCTCGAATGCAGTTCAACAACATCCACGAATCCCCACCTCGTGACGCCGTCTTCCGCGACGCCCGACGTACGACATCAATTATTGAGGTAGGGGATTATTCTTGAAAGTGACAGTTTTTGTACCCCGTTATTCATTGAAAATCGTTGTATATTATCGGCCAATTCCTATCGCTTTACACGGAGGTCGTGGGCCAAAAGAACATGTCCCATTGACCCTCCGTTTGGTCTTGTTTATTATTTTTAAAATAGCCAACTGAAGGTGGAGGAGGCACAATGCCATTGCGCCATGTCGGGAATGCGGTGAAGGAAGCCGGCGCTGTCGTGCCGGATGTGTGGGAGGAACCGCGGCCTACTAGGCGGGCCGCTTCGGCAGAAAAACCGGCCGACCCATCGGCCAGCAGGGCGGAGCTGAACCGCGGTGCCATGAAGGCACCTCGCTGAAGAAACCCGCAGCCTGCCATGCAGGATGCTTGCACTAGAAGGTCGGTCGGCCTAGCCGGCCGGTTTGGGAGGGAGGCACTGCTAGGATCCGCCGGTTCGGGTAGCCGGGGTCCGCGCCCCTGCCTCAGATCGCTCGGCCTTCGGGCCGAGATTATCTTCTTGCTGGACGAGCCAACCGGGCCGCACGCCTACCTGGTCCGCGACCCGCCGGGCCGCACCGATCCAGGCCAAGCCAGGCCGAGCCATGCCGCATCGGGTCGGGCCGCGCCCCGCCGTGTTGAGCCGCGCCACTTCGGGCCGGGCCGCCCCAATTCGGGTCGGGCCGCGCCCCTCGGGCTAGGCCGCACGACTCACTAGGCCAGCCCAACCCCTTTTCCAGGTTGAACTCGCCAAAACTGAGTCAACCCGACCCGTCATCCCATCAGGCCTAACAGACCGGGCCCTTTTTCACATTAAGATGAATATCTTGAAGAACGCTTGTTTGAACGATGTTCCATCTATGGAACTTGTACCCTCTCGACAAGACGGTCCTTTTGGCATACTCAAAGTATGTTTTGAACAACTTTGGTAAACGGCCGGGTTTGGAAGGAGCATATTTCCAACCAGTCCCCTAGAACAAAAAAGGCAATATCTCTCAGACTGAGCGTCCATTTGACATGTCGTCTGTCACATTGGTTTACTTTTGACGAGAAGGAACTTCGGGATACATCAACTCTAGACTTCGTGATAGTTGATGTATCGACCCCTTTTACTCATGGAGTGGACCCTCCCGGATCCATCTACGTTGTGTGCGGACACCCTAGAGCTGGCTGCGAATGCGACGACGATAAAGACTGTACTTGGATCCTACATGTGTTTGGTAGTGAGGACGATTGTACATGGATCATCCTTGAGTTCGACATTGATGCCGACTGTACATGGATCCTTCATGGGATCGACAGCAATGGATACTGTACTTGGATCCTTCAGGGGTTCGGCAGAGATGACTTCTCTACTTGGATCCTACGTGGGTTCGGCAGAGGAGATGATTAAAGGCCTACATCTAATCATCTCCACCCTATATCGTGAGAAGTATACCCGTGTGAGCTGAGTCTTGACTATAAGTTATTATCATTGGTGTGATTGAATTCTTTCCTGCGTGTACTGGATTGTGATTGGCCTTAGAAATTGGAGTCGTACATAGATTGATGACTTAGATATATGTATGAGCATATACCTAAGTAGATTTGGATGATACTTCGCGTTTGTATCTTTCCTTTGTGGATTACCTTTTGTGGATTCTGGGAGACCTTCGGGGGTCTCAGGGTTCCTAATGAGTATCATTATACTCACCCCTACACGAGCATTGCCCGCACTTTGTTGTGATGGTTACAGATGATGAACAACGCTTATCGTGGTCGAGGATTGTGGAGTTAGACGGTATTCAGAGGTGGACCACCTGGTGGGACGTACACAGAGCCGACGGACGTACCCGAGGTACCGACGATACTATCTGTACCTACCCATCAGGTGGGATTCCCAGAGAACGACTCGGTGGTTTCTTCTTTACTTTACCATTGTTGTACATTCGTTCTCAATTGTACTGTACTTTCAGTAGGGTTTGTGTACTAGCCCATTTGCATTCCAACACTTACTTTTGTACTCAGTTTACTTTGTGTTTACTCCAGCTTGAGTACTCTGTTGTGTTTGTTTACTTCTATAAAGCCAATGCCTTCCCTTTTTAATGGGATTTACACCTTTCATTCTTGTCTCCAGCCCCGGGACTATGGAAGGCGGGTTTGGGGTAGTCACGACACGGGCCCCGATGACGGGTCATGTGACTTTTAATGAATTATATTCCCTAATAACAATAATGATAGTAAATTATTGATTAAATATAATAATTGGTGGATGATAATTTAATTTCTAATAATTAATGTTATTCATCCTTTAGAATTTGTAAAACACATAAAAGTCATAGATTTTTTTTATCTCAATATTAATATATATATCATAGAATATGTTATTTTGATCTACTATCATAATATCAATACTATATACCTTCTCATATAGACATAAAAAATAAAATGATAAGAATTATTTCCATATGTTTCACCATATTACATATGAATATGATCCCATAAAATATATATATAAGCACATAAAAGGATCTACCAAGTATTTTTAAAATATATATGAAATTAATATCATTTAGTGGTGGGGGATCATGTAAAAAAAATAATATTTAGTTAATAAAATTTAATAAGGAATATTTGTGGTCTAGAAAACACTGTCATTTTTATGGTATGAAATTTAAAATTCTAATGGGTTTTAAACAATTTGATGAATAAAATAATATTATATATATAATATATTATATTATATTATATTTTTTTAGAGAGTGACGAATGGATCTATAATTGATCAAGGAAACCAGATTAAATGCATCATATTTCTATAATGTGAGAAAAGAACATATACTTCATGAGAATAAATGATGAGAAATGGTAGAGGAAAAAATACTTGGTTTTATTGGATAGTGAATAATATATGATTTTACAAATGTAGTTGGTTTTTATGATAATCCCTTATCGATTAGGGAGAATAATTCAAAGTGAAATAAATGTTAATAGAAAAATATTATAAATTTATCATATAAAAAGGAAGAGATACATATCAGTGAAACATTGTAACGTGCCCAATATAATACTTATGGACCAATGTTTGATAAATTAATGGATTCTTATAAAAAAAATTTATCTATAATTTATTATTTTACATAGATTGAATTCATAATGGCAATGAAAAGAATCCAAATATTTTAATTAGATTCATATTTTTAATATTGGTGAATAAAGGAAATGTGGTTACGTTAAAATGAAACACATTTCATATAGCTTAGTATAATGTATATGTGATATAATTGTAGAGTGTTCTGAATATCATGTGATATATAACAATTATAGTAAACCATATAACACATAATAATTTTTTTATTAAATTTAAAAAACATATATGAAAATTATTTACTAAAAATATATTGGTGGAATATGTTAGTTCGGTTTTCATTTTAAAGAACAACATTTATATAGGTGTACCCATTTAAAAAATATGTTTTCCTAAAACTCAATAATATCTCCATATGGTATTAATTTTATTAAAATAACATGAATAAAGTATATATTGTTGTTTATAAACCCTTTTATAATCCAATTTTTGGTTTTAAATTTATGAATGATTTAGTAAAGACGAGTTGAGGAAATTTTCTACAAAAATTTACTAAATAGAAAAAAAGTCACTAATATATAAGTTACCAATAAATATATTAAATCATTATTATTTTAACCATTTCAAAAATTATATAATGTGTTTATATAATAGAAAACAATTTATTATTTTAATGAATATGATCAAGAATCTAATGGAAAAAATATAAAATTTTTAAAATTATAAATATATGAATGTTACGGATGAAGTGGGGTCAAATTCATCCATATATAGTGATGATAAATTAAATGATGTTTATTCATCCAATTAATAAGAATTAATTGGTGGACAATAATGAATTTTAATTATGTAAAATACATACATCATCAAATTTTATTTAATACATCACCGCATACCTCAAAATTTTAATAATAATAACCATGAAGTGGGTAAATGATTTAAAGAATAAAAAGTTGAATCATTTCCATAATGAGGTGTTATATATATGGTAAGAAAAATAGTTTGGACCAAATTTAAATTATCTTAAATAAGAATGTTATTCATATAACCTACATTGTCTATAAAAAATGAATGAAAATATACAAGTGATTATTAATATTAAAAGACATATTTGAGATGTTTATTCAAAAGTTGATGGATTTACCATCAATGAGATATTTACTTATTTTTCTAGGATTTAGACCATAAGGGATTCTCATGTTTTTTCACTCAATGTAGATACAATATTATCCCAAATGATGTGAAATAAATATTTCAAGGTGGTGAAATTTTTAATGTTTTGTGCATAAAGAAAGTCATTTTCTCTAGGCATGGATATGTTGATAATATTTTTTGTATATTTAATATCTCATTGTATGTGTTAATGTGGGCTCTCTAATCACAATATCCAAATTTTTACATATATTTTATTTCAATAGAATTAGTGATAAGTATAGTTGGAAATAAAAAATGTATCATATATATTAAGATATTTATCATATAGTTGTCAAATTTATTTAATATATGATATTACCTAGATTTTTTTGATTATAATGAATAATTTATTCAGATGAAGGTGATTTTTGATATGTTGATATGGGGTTTCATATGATAGTAATAGATATTTAAATATTATAAAGGGATGTATTATATATATATTTATTAAGAGAATAATGCATAGGGTTATTAAATTTTGATATAGATGTTATTATGATAGTTTTTAATCCAATTTCATTGGTTTGAGAAAATTAAGATAGATATTGAAAATAGGTTGATCAAAATATGTTATAAAAATAATTAATAGTATTATCGATTTTACAACATCATGTAAGGATATTGTATATTATTTCATTATATGATAGTGTTTATAATTTGATCTAAATGAGTATGATTTAACAGTATCTAAAATTATTAGAAGTTATATATTACTAATTATTGATTTTTGAATCAAATAAATAAATATATTAATATTAATATATATTTATACTGAAGATGATTATTTTAGATGTATTGATGATCCTAATTACATTTTCATTAAAGAGATTTTATTAGTTCAAAATCGTAATACTCATACCCCATAATGTTTTAAGACACAATTTATTTCCATATGCAATATATCCACCTTTCATAAATATGATTTTCTATTCGATTATAATATTTGAAATTATATAGAAAGTAAATAACTACATAAATGAATTTTTTTATATAATTCCTGTAAATACATTAATAGTTCAAAAATATCTATATATAAATGTTATTAATAATGTTCATTTAGATTTTTTTATGTTATTTAAAAAAATTAATTATTTATAATAAAATTAAAAAATTATTTTAAATAAATTTACCTTTACATGTAAAATAGTTTTTTTCTATGATTAGATATTTAATTGAATAACATGTATCACAGAAGACACTAGACCATAAATATCTCCAACACCTTCTTTTAAGGTATAATTATAATTAATAAATGTACTTATTACAATGTAGTCTATTAATTTAAATGTATCAGTATAAGAAATGAAACATCTAAATCAATATATAAACTAAATGGACATATCTAATATGAATTCACTGACAAAATAGAATTAGTGCAGCCAAAAATAAATAATATGATCCTTATAAATTATAAAATATGTTTTCATAAAAAAATATCATTTTATGCACTTTGATTTTAAATTAAAGAAATAAAATTTACTGTTAAATTATGATAAAATATAAATTTTTTTGAATAAATTTTTGATGATAATTTTATTAGTAATTAATAATAAATAATAATAAGAATATTTAATATTTGAAATAATAATTTTCTTATAAAAATTGTTTTCATTGTTTATTATGTTTATATTTATAATTTTCAATTCCTAAATTTTAAAAATTTAATTTTTTTAAGATTAAAATAATTTCATGATAAATATTTAAAATAATATTTTATGATTAAATTATCAATAATTTTCTAAAATATATATTTTTAGATGAATATAAAAAAACACAACTTTTAAAAAATAAAATAAATTTTATGACATCATTAGGATGTATAGATGACCTCAAAATATTAAAAAAAAAATATTTTTTAACCAATTATGTATATTATAAAATAAATTATAAATTATAAATTATTATTTTTACATTATAAACATTTTGATAACATTTAGGAATCAAAGTCATATTTTTTTAATACTATATATATGGTTTATAAATTTATTATTTTAAATTATATTTTTATCACTATTAGAAATTTAGTTTCTTAAAATTGATATCATATTTTAAATCGTAATTTATAAATTAATAAAAAAAAGAAACTTTTTTCATTAATATTTAATATAATGTAATGGATTTTATAAAATGAGTCACTGTTGTTAAAATTAAAATATGATAACACTTTAAATTATGTGGAAAATGCCAAAAAATCTGAAAAATTATAACTTATATATTTTTATGATTGCTGTATTGAAAAATACATAAAAAATATATATTATTTTCCAATTTTGGAGCTATATCCCTGAAAAATTAACCGATTATTTAACAAATTCTTCCATCATTACATATAATAGCATCCCATCACTACCCCTCTTCTTGTTAATTCATAATAATGTTGGGTAAGTCAAGGTATACCCTAATCAGTCTCCATGACTTCAAAAATAACCTAATTATATTTATCTCATCAAAATATATCCCTTATAAGGATTAAATTATTTTAAAGAGATTTTTATAAAAAATAAGGTAAAAAACACCAATCAAAAATTTTCATATAAATTCAATTATTTTTTATTCCTCCTCCAAAAAATATATTATATTAATTATAATATAATTACACCACTATCATACGTATACTAATATGTTATTATGTTAATGGAATCATCATTATCTACCTTCCTACCAAAAATTCCAGAAATGAAAAATTCATCTATAATTACAAATGGACTACCACCACTATAAATGACATATATAATTTTTCAGCTCTAACTCAAATAGAGTGTATCAAGAATGATGACAAGGAAAAATTTTAGAATTATGAAATAATGATGATTATGGAAAAATAAAAAATTATCAACCTTTCTTTAATAATATTCAATAGAATATTTATCATTTCTAGTGCATGTCTATATGTAGACTATGACATCTTCAAATGATAACTTTCGTTTTTCATCACATCATTATGTGGATGGTTATAATAATTAATTTAAATAATAAATTTTATATCTACAATATAATTTATGTTCAACATGGATTAATAATTCACTACCTTCTTCCACTCCCACTCATTATGATTTGAAAACATCACTCATGTGTTCATACAGATTACTGCCTCTACAGAAAACATTTATCATTTTCATCTTCGGATTTTGTGGATGGTTATATATATATAAATTATGAATATATAAGTTATTATTTACTAATATATAACACAAATATATATTTGGATGTCATAAACAAAAATAAATAGTCATTTAATACTGATTTTTTGATATCATGAAATTTACACATAACATGATCATCACTTATTTCTCCTTAAAAATAATAACTATCCCATTACAGAATTGTTTTATGTTTTTGGAGATTTTTAGATGGATCATGATGAGGTTATGTGGTGGATGGAGGTATATTAGAGCTAAAATGGGAAATTCATATCATGAATGGGGTACATGATGTGAATATGTGTTTCAAATCATCTGTAACTAGATAGTTTCACGGATTGTATATGATAGTGGGGGAACCCATGATTTATATTCTCATTGTGAATGTATTTCAGGAGTTTTATTTAAATAATGGAAATTTCGATGGAAATTTTCGATGAAGTTGGAATTTTAATAATTCCCATGGAATTTATATTGTGAAACAAATTCAAATTGTATATCTAATTAATGCTATGAAACATGATGAATCAGTTATATAAATCCAATTTTTAATTTTTTTTCATTCTTCCATACCCCCACCTATCTCATTTTTGTGCGTACCATTGGCGATTCTGGAGGATCATCCCAACGCACATCTCCTATATTGATTTTTTTTTGTTTTAGTTAAATATAATTGGTGATCTATAGTGAGTTATACTATCTAATTAAATGTTATTACTTTTAATTCCTTCGATAATCAAAAATGATTGTGTGTTTTGGTTTTGTTTTTTATTTGTGTTTTTTAATCTGTTTTTTATGTATTTAGATTTCATATCTAATGGTGCTGTTGTTTTAGGGAAGTTCTTCCATTCCATGTAGTGTAAACTGATACCAAAAATCTTATTTGAGGTTGGTAATACGTTATTTCTCCCTTTTGATATTATGCTGGAGGGGTTTACCCTTTTTCATCCATCAGGGATAATTTCTGTTGTCCCATTGAAGATAAATTAATCAGTAAAAAAAATATATTTTTATAAGAAAATGACTCACATGATTTTGAAGCTTTTTTATTATTGTGATATTTTGATTTTATGATAATAATTTACCTATTAAAATTGTGCCATTTTCAATATTTTTTTACAAGTTTACTTTTGTTTCACATCACTTGGCTAGTAGTTATTATGATATCACCATAATATAGAAAGTGTGAAATTAAATTTATTTTATTAATATTGATTACCCTATATTTGTACTTGTGTGATAGTTCCCATAAACAAAATTTAAATGTGACAAAAACACATTTGTTAAGTCAATAAAATGATCTTTGATGTGTTTTTATATGTGGTTTGTTTTTTAGTGATTTTGGGTTAGTGAGGGGATGGTTTTTTATTCATGATTTTGGGTAGTAGAGGCGATTGTTTTATTTGATGTACTCTTGGGGTAGTGAGGTGATGGTATATTTTGTACCAATTTTGGGGTGGGAAGTTGTAGGTTTGATGGGAATGATGAGATGTCTGTGTTGTGTGGTTTTTTTGTTCTATACGCCTTGGTAGTTTTAGAATAACTTTCTAATAATATTTTAAATTGTTAAAGGTTGGTTAGGTTAAAGGGATTTAAATGAATAAGAACACTAATTGATGTGTTTCATTGATGAATGCATTTCTTGGGAAATATTGAATCAAGTGGGATGTGTAATTTAGTTGGATGGTGGACTTAGATGTGGATGTAGTTTTGTTTTTATGCATTTATTGTTGTAAGTTAATATGGGGATGTTTTCAGTTGGTTAGTGTTTTTTATCCAATAGGTTGGTATTCTGTGTGGTAGTATGTATATACTCATGTATTATTTCTTATTTCTATAAACACCCCACCCTTGTCAAAATCATCGTGTTCACACATATATTATCACTTGGTGGGGGGTGTTCTCTCAATCATACTGGTGATTAGGGTATATGGATAAATACTTTCTATTTCTCTGTTTTTATTCCAATTGAATATGTATACATAGTTTATAATGGACATAGGTCCACTAGTGCACTAGATGACAAAACAATCGTTTTATTGGGATATATGATATTATTGAGTTGTGTACCAGGTGTTTTCAAGAGATATGTGATATGTTCATCATATGCAGAATCTTATGGTGGGGTCATGTATGGTAGGAAAATGTTATGTAGTTAATGTCATTTATGTTCAGTAAACCCTGCTACATTGGTTATGGTTATTATTTGATAAACTATTTGTCTTTGGGAGATATGAGATCAGACGTTGATGTGGGAAAGTGGCTCATGAGTCTTTATGTGTGGTTTGTAGTGACTATGCTATGGGGAATTGGTAGATGTTTTTTCGTATAAATGGGAGTTCTAGGACATATTATGTTGGTGTGTGAGAACAAAAAATTGTTTTAAAATATGATTATGGTAACATTAATTGATAAACATCTTTTTATGTTATTATAATTGGATTATATTACATATTGGACATTAATTTGTGGGATTGGAATGGATAATAGATCTATTTAAGTGTTTTTTGTTCTGTTATTTTCGCGTGTGATTATTTTTATTAATCATTAACATGTTCATGAGAGGCATTAGAATGTCTAATAAGTATACATGTATTCTCACCCTACATATAATATCTTATTATAATGTTTCCAAGTGGAATATGCATATTTTTATTGGTTTTACATACTCTGAAATTTTTGGATATTTAATGAGTCACTTCTCAAGATTGGGTTTTTGGTATATACTTTTATATGTTTTTTTTATATATTTTTTATTTACATATTCATTATGGGACGATTATATTTTGTTTTCATAGTTTTTCCATGGAGTTTCTTTTGGGGGATTCATATTATATCTAAAACATATATTATTAAATAGGGTAATGCCTATTATATATTTATATTATTATACCCTCATTGTCTTACTCCTACACAAGGTCTTCTAGTAGAGGTAATCATGGTTCTTTATCCCTCTTCATCCATTAAAATATCATTGGTGAGAGGTTGTCATGCTAGGGTGATATCAATAGATATTGTTGAGAGACAATATAGTTTTTTGAGTTAGGAATTGTGAGGATACAACAAGCTTGTATAAAAAATTCTCCAGTTAACCATGGTGCATGTGATATTCTAGAGAGGCTGACTGGAAATAGAATTTTAGGACCCACTAGGATTTATTGTACTGAATCATGGATTATTTAATTTCTAACTGAGGTAGACCGTTTGGTAGGGTAGAGAAATAAGAGTGGTAAATTCATCATGATATATTGTGTTGTTGTTTGAGTTGGGTTTTTTCATATAATAAATGAATAATGATAATAAAAAATATAAATAAAATTCCATAATACATAGATTTACAAATTGTTGTTATATTTTTATATATGGATCATAGAGTCTATCATTAAAGGCCTTAAATGATGAGATTTAGTATGCCAATGTCGTTTCACTACAATATGGTTGATTGAATTTGTAAGGATGAGGCATGTTAGGCTGTGTTGAATGAATTTTGGAGGCAAAATTTAGAGTTTTTTGATGGATTTGTTTTAGATATGGAGATCGAGAGTTGATGGGAGGATCCCAACATAAATTTTAGTTTAATATGGGCCCCATTGGAATATTGTTTCCATTTGTATATTAGTCAAATATAGGGAGATTCATGTTCATGTGGATGTTTTATCTAGGTGAGCATAAGGAGGGAGAAGTTTCATTAGATAAATTTTAGGAAGATTTATGGTTACAATTCCATTTTTTGGTCATGATGTTCGTGATGATAAATAATATTATTTAAATTCCTAAGGGGGGTATATTTTTTTTTCTGATGTGGGAATCCAGCTCATACACCATATTTTTTTAAGGGTATCATACTCCAGACAAGGAGTTCTAAGTGAGTTTTCTTAAGAAGGAAATCAATCCTATTATTCAAAATACATCTAATATTTTTACAATAAAAAATTAACTGGCTTTTCATTCATGGAGTTGGTGATCATCTTGATTCACTCATTGGGATTATTATCATGAAAAATGAATCATTATCATTCCTTAAGGATTAGGGTTTTTAGTGGTATGCGTCAGGCTCCAAGACAATCAATGTTTCGACATGTGGGTATTCGACCACTAATAGAATATCTTCTAGATTTATTTGGCTATTGGATTCTTTTATATTCCTAGAAAACAAAAAAAATTATATAGGGTTGTTTATATCACCAAAATCAATACCCAATGGTTCATTATACTATTTTTTTCCATTTAAGATAGGTTCAACCCATGTCTCAACAGTAGTTTCGTGGGAGACCATTTTAGTAGTTGTGGAAGAAGACTTGTGATCTATCGTGGTGGAAAAGAGAAATTAGTTTCCATGATCTATACTTTAACAATGTTCATGAAACATGAATTTAGTTTGGTCCTTAAGGTGGTGTCAATCATTGAGGCATGTGAGCTGGATGTGGTCAGTTATTGGTAGTGGAGGAAGAAGAGTAATTGGGGCCAGATTTGGTTCAAGGTAATATTTGTTTTTCATATACCATGGTTTATTATTTTATTGATTTAGGATATTTATACTCATTTTTTAAACCCACTATAGTTTGTTCTCTATATCTATATAAAAAATGGAATTCCATTCCTTAGGTGTTAACTATGACAATCAGAGGCCAAAAAAGCATATTTATGTTTGTCGATGATGTAGACTGATGACGAGGCCACATCCTTTCTGTGGGGATATTTTATTAGTAAAAATTAATCCATTCAATGTAATTCTATAAATTTTATTTTTTTATTCCATACAATATATTTTAGAATTATTTAGTAAAAGATTCATGATCTCATATGTGGATGTATAATGTATAGTTTTCATTGGTAAAGGGGGTTGTTTGGTGGTGAGTTGGAGTGTGGATCCCCATCATTCTTTGATTGAAGATCTTCAATTTGAATGAGTTCATTCCTTGATGATTGGGATCCCCCAAATTCACCATAAAATGTATTGATGTTTTCCATGATGAGGTTTAAATCCTACCACCACGTTGTGATGTATATTTTTACATAGAAATTAAGCTTTCTAGTTCTACAATTTTGATGGATTGGTGACATATGAGACATTATTAGTTAAAATAGTCAAGGATCATGAAATATTTACTTTTCATAATTTTTTACTCGTCTGCGTGTGATGACATGGGGTTCTATTGTTTTGATTTTAATGACTATGGATATTAGTATGCGATTTTTTATAAATTACAAGATGATGAATCAAGTGAATTTCAAGGTCCGTTAAAATATTTCGAGGATAGACAAAATTTTCAACCATATTAGGGTGGAAATAATGTTTTCTATTTTTTTATGTGGTTAGGAACACTATTGTGTAACATTGTCATGATCACAAAAGATCAAGTCTTGTAAGACCGATTAGTTTATTAGCCTTGGAACCCCAAGATACATTCATAAGTCTTACATTACATCATAATGTAAAACAAAACTGCAACAAAATATTGTCTTCCTATCCCCTCATACTATCCCTGCAGGTCATTCATAATATATTTCTTCACATCGTGGAAAAATTAAAACATTGGAAGGGGTGAGCTCATATGCTCAGTAAGGATAAAAATATAGTGGATGCTTTCATAAATAAACATAAACAATAAAGTCAATGTATGAATAAAACAAAGGCCTTTTAAACTTGAACAACAATATAATATGGAAAAAGTAAAATGAGATAATTCCATTTACTTATTCACATGGATATTATACTGGTCGAATAATCACATGCAATATCAATATCCACTTTCATAATGATGGAATTAATAATTCCATACTATCCTAATCACGTAGCCAAGGCCTCATGCCAAGACTACAAATAAGATTTTATCAAGACCTCATGCCAAGACACTAGTTTGTCTCATGAGACCTGCCGATGCATTGAGGAGCTATAGCGGGCTCCACCCGTCACTTATTAAGTCCAATGAATTCCTCACATGAACAGGTTTAAACATATCATAATCCATAACAAAATCATATCACATAGAACATGCATAAAGGAAACACAACATTTCCTCATTTCAATGACACGATATCAATACAACACATTTATATAATAAAATAACAATTTCGAAACCATTTTCAATACCAAAAAAAAATTAAAACTTTTTATTTATTTTTCATTTTTAAAAAGGTATGCCTTGTAGAGGAAGCCGGAACTCAAATAATGGTCACAGAGGTGGAGAAGTCATTGTCCCCGCATACGTACGACAAGAAAAACATTCCTTTTTTTCGTTTAGTAAAATGCTTCGTATAAAAAGATTCCTTTTGAATAAATGTAAAAGTGAAAGGGGTTTATACACCGTATAAAAGAAATTTGTGTATAAAACCAATTATGCCTCAATGAATGGTGATTTAGATGAAGTCCCTTAAAATATCATTTTTTTATATAATATAGATCTATTATTTGTATTAACTATAAATAAAAATAAAGAAAGTAACAATACAAGATATGACATAATAATATCATGACATAATTTGAATGTAGGAGATTAACCCAAAGAATGGAAATTGGGTTAAGAAGTTTCCTTACCTCGTGTCCGACTTGACTCGATCGTTCTTTAACCTCCTGAATAATAAACTAGAGTTAATTTCTTTTTTCTCAAATACCATTTACATGTTCATTATTCCTTTTATATCACTTATTACCATGTTATGAACATTATGTAATTATTAAAGTTAATAACGGTCATTTTGTCGATCTTTGGTACTTGAGTCAAAAATAACCTTCTTAGAATTACAAGATGTTCATGTGGTGAAATATCCATTATATCCAGAATTATATTCCTAATGTAGATATCATATATATCATATATATTTAGTATATACATGCATTTATAATATTACATAATATTTAGAGGTAATAATTGAAATGCACCGTTCATGGAGACGGTAAGTCGTACGTACGCATGAATGCTACATTCATTTCTATTTCATATTTAATGGAATGAAATCATAATTATATAAAGGTATATCATAATTTATGTATAATATCATATATAATATCATTTATTCCTTACTTTATACATCCCACATATGGCATTAACGATTCAAATCACTTTGATGGGGCGGTAGTCCGCACTTCCTAAACTGAAGATATCACGTTTACCGATAATGGAAACAATAAAGGTATGACATAAATGAAAAATACAGAAGCATAAGAAAAAAATAAACATATTATATATCATATATAAATATAGTGACATCTTAATGGCCACCTTTGAAGGTGTTATATGAGTGTTTAACAATCATCGTTTCGTGAGGCAGAAATTCGCCACCACAGAAACAGTATGTTCTTTAACCCTTATATGTAGGTGTGTTTAAGTGTAGATTGAATACTTCTTATTAAAACATTATAGTATATTGATTATACTGGTGTTGTTACAAAATAAATGAATAAAAAGATTTTAGGGGGTTGGAGAAGAAAAGTAAAACATAAGAACACAAGAGAAAACACTACCTTTAAAACGGGTAACTCTTTTTGATTTCAGCCAAAGGATTCCTTGGGAAAATTTATGCCCAAAGTGAGGGTTCTAAGAGTAAGATAGAGATGTTGAGAGAGTATTTGGGCAGAGTTTGGATGAGACAAAAGGTTTTGAAGGTGTGACTAAGCTGGTAGTGGTGGGGGCTTTTTATAAGAGGAGAGGAAGGGCACTCTTGGAATGTAATGAAATGTTACTTTATTATATAATGAGTTTCGGATTTTAAAGGTCCCACACATGTATATTTTGAGTATAAGGTGACAAGGGTTAGAAATGAACTCATCTAATAGACTTTGGACAAATGTAACTCTTATATTTTACATTATCCTTCTATTTTATTAAAATCGTTAATTAATGAGGTAATCGCTGCATCATCATGGTGTCATAAATAATTAATTTATTTAATGTATAAAAATTATAAAAAAAATGTAATGATGTATTAAATCTTTGTATATTTTTAATTAATATTTATAGTCAAAAATATGACTTGTATATGCCCATTTAAAAATTGTTTTAGTAAAACAACTCATGTGTGTGACATTTTTATTTTAACATTAAATAAAAAGTTTTTAATGTCATTTTCCTACCAAAGTTGATCCATGGGGTCACCAAGTTGACCCATGGATTGAATTGTTCGTCCATGAATCATCCAATATGTTTAGTACACGTGTAAATGTATTTTCATATTTTTGTAATATCATTTTTACCTTAAATTTCACTAATTAACTTTAATCACGAATAATTAAACTTAAAAGTTACTATTCACCAAAAAAATTATTTTAATTCCATTGAACCAAATTTTAATTCGAAATGACAACCATGTATGTCAGATTTTTTGAAAATCAAATCACAGAAGTGGTAATGTTTCATTTAAACAAAAAACCAGTTTTTAACTACTATTTAGTGGTTTCACTATTCATCCAAAAATTGATGTTTTTCAGAACAATGCCAAAATTTCACCCTAAGATATAATTGATATTAAAAATTCAAAAATGATGTCTATTTTACAAAATGAAAAACATATATGTTTCATTAATTAATTTTATAATTAATTTACGCTGTTACAACAAATAGCGTGTTTTTAAGAAACAATATATATCAAAAGATTGACAATTGTTTATGTCCAATTTCAATGTAAAATTAATTTTAATGACCACCATTGGATAAAATGGTAAAAATATATTCCAATTATACTTTAAAACCACCCAATATTATAATTTATCACTATAAATTATTTTGATTAAAAAAGATGTTTTTATTTATTTTTCACTATTCATAAAAAATTGGATGTTCTCAGAAAAATACAAAAAATTCAACATAGGCTAATTTAGATATTACGAATCCAAAAATGAAGTCCATTTTGAACAATAAAATTTATAAAATTTCAAAAAGTAGGTTTTACTATTCCTGACTGCTACTTTGATTGGTTGTGGTGTATGTTAGAACTCGAAGTTACGTACAACACACGCTACTGTATTATTCAAAGAGAAGTGTACCATGGAAAAGTGGGGTGTTACATTCTCCCCTCCTTCAATAAATTGCATCCTGGAAATTTGAAATTTTTCATTGAAAATAAAATGCTGAAAATAGAAAATACCTTTGTGGAAATCCCATATCAGAAATAAGGTTAATGAAATTTAGCCTTAATAAGAGGGAAAGGGAAATGAAAAAGTCACCACCAAATTATGATCTCGATAAGGAGAAAATTGGTGGAAATTTGAGACATATAATTGGAGGAAAAAACGTAAATATTTGTAGGGAGTGATTGAGGTCATCAATCACAAACAAGTGTAAAATTGAGGGCCTCAAATCCTTCAATCTATGTTGATTTAAAATATTATCAGTTCAACAAGACATAATGTATTAGGATAACACATTTTTTGGTTTTAATATCCCATTACTAAAGTTTAAGAATTAATTTATTCATATAAATAGAGATAGGTATATATATATTTATGCTTGACAAGTAGAGTTTCATCCTTGAACTAATTTCTACCACAAACTCATCTTTCACTCAAAAAGATAATAGAACTCAAAAATATTATATATATATTTATTAAGAGAATAATGCATAGGGTTATTAAATTTTGATATAGATGTTATTATGATAGTTTTTAATCCAATTTCATTGGTTTGAGAAAATTAAGATAGATATTGAAAATAGGTTGATCAAAATATGTTATAAAAATAATTAATAGTATTATCGATTTTACAACATCATGTAAGGATATTGTATATTATTGCATTATATGATAGTTTTTATAATTTGATCTAAATGTGTATGATTTAACAGTATCTAATATTATTAGAAGTTATATATTACCAATTATTGATTTTTGAATCAAATAAATAAATATATTAATATTAATATATATTTATACTGAAGATGATTATTTTAGATGTATTGATGATCCTAATTACATTTTCATTAAAGAGATTTTATTAGTTCAAAATCGTAATACTCATACCCCATAATGTTTTAAGACACAATTTATTTCCATATGCAATATATCCACCTTTCATAAATATGATTTTCTATTCGATTATAATATTTGAAATTATATAGAAAGTAAATAACTACATAAATGATTTTTTTTATATAATTCCTGTAAATACATTAATAGTTCAAAAATATCTATATATAAATGTTATTAATAATGTTCATTTAGATTTTTTTATGTTATTTTAAAAAATTAATTATTTATAATAAAATTAAAAAATTATTTTAAATAAATTTACCTTTACATGTAAAATAGTTTTTTTCTATGATTAGATATTTAATTGAATAACATGTATCACAGAAGACACTAGACCATAAATATCTCCAACACCTTCTTTTAAGGTATAATTATAATTAATAAATGTACTTATTACAATGTAGTCTATTAATTTAAATGTATCAATATAAGAAATGAAACATCTAAATCAATATATAAACTAAATGGACATATCTAATATGAATTCACTGACAAAATAGAATTAGTGCAGCCAAAAATAAATAATATGATCCTTATAAATTAAAAAATATGTTTTCATAAAAAAATATTATTTATGCACTTTGATTTTAAATTAAAGAAATAAAATTTACTGTTAAATTATTATAAAATATAAATTTTTTTGAATAAATTTTTGATGATAATTTTATTAGTAATTTATAATAAATAATACTAAGAATATTTAATATTTGAAATAATAATTTTCTTATAAAAATTGTTTTCATTGTTTATTATGTTTATATTTATAATTTTCAATTCCTAAATTTTAAAAATTTAATTTTTTTAAGATTAAAATAATTTCATGATAAATATTTAAAATAATATTTTATGATTAAATTATCAATAATTTTCTAAAATATATATTTTTAGATGAATATAAAAAAACACAACTTTTAAAAAATAAAATAAATTTAATGACATCATTAGGATGTATAAGTGACCTCAAAATATTAAAAAAAATATATTTTTTAACCAATTATGTATATTATAAAATAAATTATAAATTATAAATTATTATTTTTACATTATAAACATTTTGATAACATTTAGGAATCAAAGTCATATTTTTTTAATACTATATATATGGTTTATAAATTTATTATTTTAAATTATATTTTTATCACTATTAGAAATTTAGTTTCTTAAAATTGATATCATATTTTAAATCGTAATTTATAAAATAATAAAAAGAAGAAACTTTTTTCATTAATATTTAATATAATGTATTGGATTTTATAAAATGAGTCACTGTTGTAAAAATTAAAATATGATAACACTTTAAATTATGTGGAAAATGCCAAAAAATCTGTAAAATTATAACTTATATATTTTTATGATTGCTGTATTGAAAAATACATAAGAAATATATATTATTTTCAAATTTTGGAGCTATATCCCTGAATATTTAACCGATTATTTAACAAATTCTTCCATCATTACATATAATAGCATCCCATCACTACCCCTCTTCTTCTTAATTCATAATCATGTTGGGTAGATCAAGGTATACCCTAATCAGTCTCCATGACTTCAAAAATAACCTTATTATATTTATCTCATCAAAATACATCCCTTATAAGGATTAAATTATTTTAAAGAGATTTTTATAAAAAATAAGGTAAAAAACACCAATCAAAAATTTTCATATAAATTCAATTATTTTTTATTCCTCCTCCAAAAAATATATTATATTAATTATAATATAATTACACCACTATCATACGTATACTAATATGTTATTATGTTAATGGAATCATCATTATCTACCTTCCTACCAAAAATTCCAGAAATGAAAAATTCATCTATAATTACAAATGGACTACCACCACTATAAATGACATATATAATTTTTCATCTCTAACTCAAATAGAGTGTATCAAGAATGATGACAAGGAAAAATTTTAGAATTATGAAATAATGATGATTATGGAAAAATAAAAAATTATCAACCTTTCTTTAATAATATTCAATAGAATATTTATCATTTCTAGTGCATGTCTATATGTAGACTATGACATCTTCAAATGATAAATTTCGTTTTTCATCACATCATTATGTGGATGGTTATAATAATTAATTTAAATAATAAATTTTATATCTACAATATAATTTATGTTCATCATGGATTAATAATTCACTACCTTCTTCCACTCCCACTCATTATGATTTGAAAACATCACTCATGTGTTCATGCAGATTACTGCCTCTACAGAAAACATTTATCATTTTCATCTTCAGATTTTGTGGATGGTTATATATATATAAGTTATGAATATATAAGTTATTATTTACTAATATATAACACAAATATATATTTGGATGTCATAAATAAAAATAAATAGTCATTTAATACTGATTTTTTGATATCATGAAATTTACACATAACATGTTCATCACTTATTTCTCCTTAAAAATAATAACTATCCCATTACAGAATTGTTTTATGTTTTTGGAGATTTTTAGATGGTTCATGATGAGGTTATGTGGTGGATGGAGGTATATTAGAGCTAAAATGGGACATTCATGTCATGAAAGGGGTACATGATGTGAATATGTGTTTTAAAGCGTCTGTAACTAGATAGTTTCATGGATTGTATATGATAGTGGGGGAACCCATGATTTATATTCTCATTGTGAATGTATTTCAGGAGTTTTATTTAAATAATGGAAATTTCGATGGAAATTTTCGATGAAGTTGGAATTTTAATAATTCCCATGGAATTTATATTGTGAAACAAATTCAAATTGTATATCTAATTAATGGTATGAAACATGATGAATCAGTTATATAAATCCAATTTTTAATTTTTTTCATTCTTCCATACCCCCACCTATCTCATTTTTGTGCGTACCATTGGCGATTCTGGAGGATCATCCCAACGCGCATCTCCTATATTGATTTTTTTTGTTTTAGTTAAAGATAATTGGTGATCTATAGTGAGTTATACTATCTAATTAAATGTTATTACTTTTAATTCATTCCATAATCAAAAATGATTGTGTGTTTTGGTTTTGTTTTTTATTTTTGTTTTTTAATCTGTTTTTTATGTATTTAGATTTCATATCTAATGGTGCTGTTGTTTTAGGGAAGTTCTTCCATTCCATGTAGTGTAAACAGATACCAAAAATCTTATTTGAGGTTGGTAATACGTTATTTCTCCCTTTTGATATTATGCTGGAGGGGTTTACCCTTTTTCATCCATCAGGGATAATTTCTGTTGTCCCATTGAAGATAAATTAATCAGTAAAAAAAATATATTTTTATAAGAAAATGACTCACATGATTTTGAAGCATTTTTATTATTGTGATATTTTGATTTTATGATAATAATTTACCTATTAAAATTGTGGCGTTTTCTATATTTTTTTACAAGTTTACTTTTGTTTCACATCCCATGGCTAGTAGTTATTATGATATCACCATAATGTAGAAAGTGTGAAATTAAATTTATTTTATTAATATTGATTACCCTATATTTGTTCTTGTGTGATAGTTCCCATAAACAAAGTTTAAATGTGACAGAAACACATTTGTTAAGTCAATAAAATGATCTTTGATGTGTTTTTATATGTGGTTTGTTTTTTAGTGATTTTGGGTTAGTGAGGGGATGGTTTTTTATTCATGATTATGGGGAGTAGAGGTGATTGTTTTGTTTGATGTACTCTTGGGGTAGTGAGGTGATGGTATATTTTGTAACAATTTTGGGGTGGGAAGTTGTAGGTTTGATGGGAATGATGAGATGTCTGTGTTGTGTGGTTTTTTTGTTCTATATGCCTAGGTAGTTTTAGAATAACTTTCTAATAATATTTTAAATTGTTAAAGGTTGGTTAGGTTAATGGGATTTAAATGAATAAGAAAACTAATTGATGTGTTTCATTGATGAATGCATTTCTTGGGAAATATTGAATCAAGTGGGATGTGTAATTTAGTTGGATGGTGGACTTAGATGTGGATGTAGTTTTGTTTTTATTCATTTATTGTTGTAATTTAATATGGGGATGTTTTCAGTTGGTTAGTGTTTTTTATCCAATAGGTTGGTATTATGTGTTGTAGTATGTATATACTCATGTATTATATCTTATTTCTATAAACACCCCACCCTTGTCAAAATCATCGTGTTCACACATATATTATCACTTGGTGGGGGGTGTTCTCTCAATCATACTGGTGATTAGGGTATATGGATAAATACTTTCCATTTCTCTGTTTTTATTCCAATTGAATATGTATACATAGTTTATAATGGACATAGGTCCACTAGTGCACCAGATGACAAAACAACCGTTTTATTGGGATATATGATATTATTGAGTTGTGTACCAGGTGTTTTCAAGAGATATGTGATATGTTCATCATATGCGGAATCTTATGGTGGGGTCATGTATGGTAGGAAAATGTTATGTAGTTAATGTCATTTATGTTCAGTAAACCCTGCTACATTGGTTATGGTTATGATTTGATAAACTATTTTTCATTGGGAGATATGAGATCAGACATTGATGTGGGAAAGTGGCTCATGAGTCTTTATGTGTGGTTTGTAGTGACTATGCTATGGGGAATTGGTATATGTTTTTTCGTATAAATGGGAGTTCTAGGACATATGATGTTGGGGTGTGAGAACAAAAAATTGTTTTAAAATATGATTATGGTAACATTAATTGATAAACATCTTTTTATGTTATTATAATTGGATTCTATTACATATTGGACTTTTATTTGTGGGATTGGAATGGATAATAGATCTATTTATGTGTTTTTTGTTCTGTTATTTTCGCGCGTGATTATTTTTATTAATCATTAACATGTTCATGAGAGACATTAGAATGTTTAATAAGTATACATGTATTCTCACCCTACATATAATATCTTATTATAATGTTTCCAAGTGGAATATGCATATTTTTATTGGTTTTACATACTCTGAAATTTTTGGATATTTAATGAGTCACTTCTCAAGATTGGGTTTTTGGTATATACTTTTATATGTGTTTTTTATATATTTTTTATTTACATATTCATTATGGGACGATTATATTTTGTTTTCATAGTTTTTCCATGGAGTTTCTTTTGGGGGATTCATATTATATCTAAAACATATATTATTAAATAGGGTAATGCCTATTATATATTTATATTATTATACCCTCATTGTCTTACTCCTACACAAGGTCTTCTAGTAGAGGTAATCATGGTTCTTTATCCCTCTTCATCCATTAAAATATCATTGGTGAGAGGTTGTCATGCTAGGGTGATATCAATAGATATTGTTGAGAGACAATATAGTGTTTTGAGTTAGGAATTGTGAGGATACCACAAGCTTGTATAAAAACTTTTCCAGTTAACCATGGTGCATGTGATATTCTAGAGAGGCTGACTGGAAATAGAATTTTAGGACCCACTAGGATTTATTGTACTGAATCATGGCTTATTTAATTTCTAACTGAGGTAGACCGTTTGGTTGGGTAGAGAAATAAGAGTGGTAAATTCATCATGATATATTGTGTTGTTGTTTGAGTTGGGCTTTTTCATATAATAAATGAATAATGATAATAAAAAATATAAAAAAATTCCATAATACATAGATTTACAAATTGTTGTTCTATTTTCATATATGGATCATAGAGTCTATCATTAAAGGCCTTAAATGATGATATTTAGTATGCCAATGTCGTTTCACTACAATAGGGTTGATTGAATTTGTAAGGATGAGGCATGTTAGGCTGTGTTGAATGAATTTTGGAGGCAAAATTTAGAGTTTTTTGATGGATTTGTTTTAGATATGGAGTTTGAGAGTTTATGGGAGGATCCCAACATAAATTTTAGTTTAATATGGGCCCCATTGGAATATTGTTTCCATTTGTATATTAGTCAAATATAGGGAGATTCATGTTCATGTGGATGTTTTATCTATGTGAGCATAAGGAGGGAGAAGTTTCATTAGATAAATTTTAGGAAGAGTTATGGTTACAATTCCATTTTTTGGTCATGAAGTTAGTGATGATAAATAATATTATTTCAATTCCTAAGGGGGGTACATTTTTTTTTTCTGATGTGGGAATCCAGCTCATACACCATATTTTTTTAAGGGTATCATACTCCAGACAAGGAGTTCTAAGTGAGTTTTCTTAAGAAGGAAATCAATCCTATTATTCAAAATACATCTAATATTTTTACACTAAAAAATTAACTGGCTTTTCATTCATGGAGTTGGTGATCATCTTGATTCACTCATTGGGATTATTATCATGAAAAATGAATCATTATCATTCCTTAAGGATTAGGGTTTTTAGTGGTATGCGTCAGGCTCCAAGACAATCAATGTTTCGACATGTGGGTATTCGACCACTAATAGAATATCTTATAGATTTATTTGGCTATTGGATTCTTTTATAATCCTAGAAAACATAAAAAATTATATAGGGTTGTTTATATCACCAAAATCAATACCCAATGGTTCATCATACTATTTTTTCCATTTAAGATAGGTTCAACCCATGTCTCAATAGTAGTTTCGTGGGAGACCATTTTAGTAGTGGTGGAAGAAGACTTGTGATCTATTGTGGTGGAAAAGAGAAATTAGTTTCCATGATCTATACTTTAACAATGTTCATGAAACATGAATTTAGTTTGGTCCTTAAGGTGGTGTCCATCATTGAGGTATGTGAGCTGGATGTGGTCAGTTATTGGTAGTGGAGGAAGAAGAGTAATTGGGGCCAGATTTGGTTCAAGGTAATATTTGTTTTTCATCTACCATGGTTTATTATTTTATTGATTTAGGATATTTATACTCATTTTTTAAACCCACTATAGTTTGTTCTCTATATCTATATAAAAAATGGAATTCCATTCCTTAGGTGTTAACTATGACAATCAGAGGCCAAAAAATCATATTTATGTGTGTCGATGATGTAGACTGATGACGAGGCCACATCGTTTCTGTGGGGATATTTTATTAGTAAAAATTAATCCATTCAATGTAATTCTATAAATTTAATTTCTTTATTCCATACAATATATTTTGGAATTATTTAGTAACAGATTCATGACCTCATATGTGGATGTATAATGTATAGTTTTCATTGGTAAAGGGGGTTGTATGGTGGTAAGTTGGAGTGTGGATCCCCATCATTCTTTAATTGAAGATATTCAATTTGAATGAGTTCATTCCTTGATGATTGGGATCCCCCAAATTCACCATAAAATGTATTGATGTTTTCCATGATGAGGTTTAAATCCTACCACCACGTTGTGATGTATATTTTTACATAGAAATTAAGCTTTCTAGTTCTACAATTTTGATGGATTGGTGACATATGAGACATTATTAGTTAAAATAGTCAACGATCATGAAATATTTACTTTTCATAATTTTTTACTCGTCTGTGTGTGATGACATGGGGTTCTATAGTTTTGATTTTAATGACTATGGATATTAGTATGAGATTTTTTATAAACTACAAGATGATGAATCAAGTGAATTTCAAGGTCCGTTAAAATATTTCGATGATAGACAAAATTTTCAACCATATTAGAGTGGAAATAATGTTTTCTATTTTTTTATGTCGTTAGGAACATTATTGTGTAACATTGTCATGATCACAAAAGATCAAGTCTTGTAAGACCGATTAGTTTATTAGCCTTGGAACCCCAAGATACATTCATAAGTCTAACATTAAATCATAATGTAAAACAAAACTGCAACAAAATATTGTCTTCATATCCCCTCATACTATCCCTGCAGGTCATTCATAATATATTTCTTCACATCCTGGAAAAATTAAAACATTGGAAGGGGTGGGCTCATATGCTCAGTAAGGATAAAAATATAGTGAATGCTATCATAAATAAACATAAACAATAAAGGAAATGTATGAATAAAACAAAGGCCTTATAAACTTGAACAACAACATAATATGGAAAAAGTAAAATGAGATAATTCCATTTACTTATTCACATGGATATTATACTGGTCGAATAATCACATGCAATATCAATAACCACTTTCATAATGATGGAATTAATAATGCCATACTATCATAACCACGTAGCCAAGGCCTCATGCCAAGACTACAAATAAGATTTTATCAAGACCTCATGCCAAGACACTAGTTTGTCTCATGAGACCTGCCGATGCATTGAGGAGCTATAGCGGGCTCCACCCGTCACTTATTAAGTCCAATGAATTCCTCATATGAACAGGTTTAAACATATTATAATCCATAACAAAATCATATCACATAGAACATGCATAAAGGAAACACAACATTTCCTCCTTTCAATGACACGATATCAATACAACACATTTATATAATAAAATAACAATTTCGAAACCATTTTCAATACCAAAATAAAAAAAATTAAAACTTTTTATTTATTTTTCATTTTTAAAAAGGTATGCCTTATAGAGGAAGCCGAAACTCAAATAATGGTCACGGTGGTGGAGAAGTCATTGTCCCCACATACGTACGACAAGAAAAACATTCATTTTTTTCGTTTAGTAAAATGCTTCGTATAAAAAGATTCCTTTTGAATAAATGTAAAAGTCAAAGGGGTTTATACACCGTATAAAAGAAATTTGTGTATAAAACCAATTATGCCTCAATGAATGGTGATTTAGATGAAGTCCCTTAAAATATAATTTTTTATATAATATAGATCTATTATGTGTATTAACTATAAATACAAATAAAGAAAGTAACAATACAAGATATGACATAATAATATCATGACATAATTTGAATGTAGGAGATTAACCCAAAGAATGGAAATTTGGTTAAGAGGTTTCCTTACCTCGTGTCTGACTTGACTCGATCGTTCTTTAACATCCTGAATAATAAACTAGAGTTAATTTCTTTTTGCTCAAATACCATTTACATGTTCATTATTCCTTTTATATCACTTATTACCATGTTATGAACATTATGTAATTATTAATGTTAATAACGGTCATTTTGTCGATCTTTGGTACTTGAGTCAAAAATAACCTTCTTAGAATTACAAGTTGTTCATGTGGTGAAATATCCATTATATCCAGAATTATATTCCTAATGTAGATATCATATATATCATATATATTTAGTATATACATGCATTTATAATATTACATAATATTTAGAGGTAAGAATTGAAATGCACCGTTCATGGAGACGGTAAGTCGTACGTACGCATGAATGCTACAGTCATTTCTATTTCATATTTAATGAAATGAAATCATAATTATATAAAGGTATATCATAATTTCTGTATAATATCATATATAATATCATTTATTCCTTACTTTATACATCCCACATATGGCATTAATGATTCAAATCACTTTGAGGGGGCGGTAGTCCGCACTTCCTAAACTGAAGATATCATGTTTACCGATAATGGAAACAATAAAGGTATGACATAAATGAAAAATACAGAAGCTTAAGTAAAAAATAAACATATTATATATCATATATAAATATAGTGACATATTAATGGCCACCTTTGAAGGTGTTATATGAGTGTTTAACAATCATCGTTTCGTGAGGCAGAAATTCGCCACCACAGAAACAGAATGTTCTTTAACCATTATATGTAGGTGTGTTTAAGTGTAGATCGAATCCTTCTTATTAAAACATCATAGTATATTGAGTATACTGGTGTTTTTACAAAATAAATGAATAAAAATATTTTAGGGGGTTGGAGAAGAAAAGTAAAACATAAGAACACAAGAGAAAACAGTACCTTTAAAACGGGTAACTCTTTTTGATTTCAGCCAAAGGATTCCTTGGGAAAATTTATGCCCAAAGTGAGGGTTCTAGGAGTAAGATAGAGAAGTTGAGAGAGTATTTGGGCAGAGTGTGGATGAGACAAAAGGTTTTGAAGGTGTGACTAAGGTGGTAGTTGTGGGGGCCTTTTATAAGAGGAGAGGAAGGGCACTCTTGGAATGTAATGAAATGTTACTTTATTATATAATGAGTTTCGGATTTTAAAGGTCCCACACATGTATATTTTGAGTATAAGGTGACAAGGGTTCTAAATAAACTCATCTAATAGACTTTGGACAAATGTAACTCTTATATTTTACATTATCCTTCTATTTTATTAAAATCGTTAATTAATGAGGTAATCGGTGCATCATCATGGTGTCATAAATAATTTAATTTATTTAATATATAAAAATTATAAAAAAAATGTAATGATGTATTAAATCTTTGTATCTTTTTAATTAATATTTATAGTCAAAAATATGACTTGTATATTCCCATTTAAATTTTTTTTTAGTAAAACAACTCATGTGTGTGACATTTTTATTTTAACATTAAATAAAAAGTTTTTAATGTCATTTTCCTACCAAAGTTGATCCATGGGGTCACCAAGTTGACCCATGGATTGAATTGGTCGGCCATGAATCATCCAATATGTTTAGTACAAGTGTAAATGTATTTTCATATTTTTGTAATATCATTTTTACCTTAAATTTCACTAATTAACTTTAATCACGATTAATTAAACTTAAAAGTTACTATTCACCAAAAAAATTATTTTAATTCCATTGAACCACATTTTAATTCCAAATGACAACCATGTAAGTCAGATTTTTTGAAAATCAAATCACAGAAGTGGTAATGTTTCATTTAAAAAAAAAACCAGTTTTTAACTACTATTTAGTGGTTTCACTATTCATCCAAAAATTGAAGTTTTTCAGAACAATGCCAAAATTTCACCCTAAGATATAATTGATATTAAAAATTCAAAAATGATGTATATTTTACAAAATGAAAAACATATATGTTTCATTAATTAATTTTATAATTAATTTCCGCTGTTACAACAAATAGCGTGTTTTTAAGAAACAATATATATCAAAAGATTGACAATTGTTTATGTCCAATTTCAATGTAAAATTAATTTTAATGACCAAAATTGGATAAAATGGTAAAAATATATTCCAATTATACTTTAAAACCATCCAATATTATAATTTATCACTATAAATTATTTTGATTAAAAAAGTTGGTTTTATGTATTTTTCACTATTCATAAAAAATTGGAAGTTCTCAGAAAAATACAAAAAATTCAACATAAGCTAATTTAGATATTAAGAATCCAAAAATGAAGTCCATTTTGAACGATAAAATTTATAAAATTTCAAAAAGTAGGTATTACTATTCCTGGCTGCTACTTTGATTGGTTGTGGTGTATGTTAGAACTCGAAGTTACGTACAACACACGCTACTGTATTATTCAAAGAGAAGTGTACCATGGAAACGTGGGGTGTTACATTCTCCCCTCCTTCAATAAATTGCATCCTGGAAATTTGAAATTTTTCTTTGAAAATAAAATGCTGAAAATAGAAAATGCCTTTGTGGAAATCCCATATCAGAAATAAGGTTAATGAAATTTAGCCTTAATAAGAGGGAAAGGAAAATGAAAAAGACACCACCAAATTATGATCTCGATAAGGAGAACATTGGTGGAAATTTGAGACATATAATTGGAGGAAAAACTTAAATATATGTAGGGAGTGATTGAGGTCATCAATCACAAACAAGTGTAAAATTGAGGGCCTCAAATCCTTCAATCTATGTTGATTTAAAATATTATCAGTTCAACAAGACATAAGGTATTAGGATAACACATTTTTTGGTTTTAATATCCCATTACTAAAGTTTAAGAATTAATTTATTCATATAAATAGAGATAGGTATATATATATTTATGCTTGACAAGTAGAGTTTCATCCTTGAACTAATTTCTACCACAAACTCATCTTTCACTCAAAAAGATAATAGAACTCAAAAATATTATATTTATCCTAATCATACAAAGTTAAAAATATTAACACATACCACTTAGATTAGGAAAATTATATTTTTAATAACCAGGTACTTCTTGTAGGCTAGTGGTAGGTATTAAAGGCCCATCACACTATGGTTGTGGGTTCGATTCCTACAGCTTTGTCCGACGCGACGGGTTATCTCCCGACCTACAGGTTGTCCTTTTCATAAAACTATAGTATTATAATATTCCAAAAATAATATTCATAAATTTATTAACCTTAAACAATACTATCCAAGGTTCAACTTAATCCATTCCAACCTTTATAGTTATCCAAAATAATTTTGTCCAACTCACAGTCCAAATTTTATAAGGAAGGTAAACATAATAAAGATCATTTTTCCCACGTAACAACATGTGAACACCTTCAACATGTATTCTTTTAAAACACTGCAACATCCTGAATTACCATAAATCCTTATTGAATACATTCATGATCCCTTATTCCTTATAGAATACTATATATACTCCTTCTATCCAAAAATGTATAAAAATCATTAATCAGTTTAAAGGAAGTTAAGAATATCCAATATAATTTATCCAAATCAATCATGTATTATTCCAAAATCACTATCTCGGTATCAGAACCATATTATGGTTTATCTTTCTCTCAACCATATATTTTCCAAAAATTTAACATGTTGTGGAGTCACTTTTCTTGGTTCCACACAATCTCATGTCCTTGATAAAATAGTACTACAGTACAATACTTATATACTCCATAATTATTATAACCAGTACATCATTGATACAACACTCAAATGAAAAAAAAATTCTTTAATAACAACATAAGAACTTTAATCATTCCTCAACATCTGTGGTAGTATCATAACTTGATTATTATCCAATAACATCATTTGTGGAATACTCTAATGATTTGGACATTGGTTTGCGTTGTGTCCCCACTCCTTGCAGATGAAGCATTGTACATTTGAAACCTTTTTCTTACCCTTGCAGTCACAAACTTGGTGTCCTTTTTCTCCACACTTATAACAAACTCCCATTCCCTTCAGGAAAGTTCCAAGGTGTTTCTTCCCACAGTTATCACATATTGGGAAATTCTTCTTTTCCCTCATCCCTTTATCCATCATTCTATCTTCCATTCTTTTCTTCACTTTCTACCCTTCAAATCCATACGACTCATATAATTCTTTACTTATCTTATTAACACATGATACTATTTCTTCATATGTTGAGAACACATGGGAGACTATTTCCATTCTAAATGTTGGCTTAATACCGTGAAATATATGATCCTTCTTACTCTTTGGATCATACGTATTGATGGAGTTTACATTCCTTCTACTAGGCACCATTTCTATACAATGGCATAAACTAGGATAGTTTATGAATTGCTATGAATAATTCCAAAGCTGTAAAATACTTAATGTAAATTTAACGGTTTATGGATATAATCCATAATCATAAAAAATGTTTTCTTTGAGGAAGTATATACTCATAAACTATTCATAATGGTTTGTAAAAAAATAAGAATTAACCTAAGCATATCCACCGGGAGTTTCGTAACCAAGAGTTAAGCAAGGCCTGTTGTCGTTCACTAGTTCCCGTTCGAGTCTAGCTCAAAGCGCTATTTTCGGGTTTTACCCCTAGGTACATCTATGCCAGAGCTGCCTCTACCTGCTCGTATCCAGACAGGGATTTATTGCTGAAAAAACTCACAAAATCTCTATAATACCAAAATTCTAGGAAGTTCTTCTATACTAATTCTCTACGTCTATCTTAGGGTTATGTGCTCTAATCAGAGTTTATCTAAATCTAGCTTCCAAGGTTAGTACTAAACTGCCTCTGATACCAACTGTAACACCCCGACCCTAGTTACCCAGAGTCGGTGCATTATTTTGTAACATTGGCATGATCACAAAAGAGCAGGTCTCGATAGACCGATTAGTTTATTAGCCTTGGAACCACTAGATACATTCATAAGTCTTACATTACATCATAATGTAAAACAAAACTACAAAAAAATCATGTCTTTATATCCCCTCATACTATCCCTACAGGTCATTCATAATATATTTCTTCACATCCTGGAAAAATTAAAACATTGGAAGGGGTGAGCTCCGATGCTCAGTAAAGATAACAATATAGCGGAAGCTTTCATAAAAAAACATAAACATTTAAGGCAATGTATGACTAAAACAAAAGCCTTTTTAAATTGAAATTCAAAATAATATGGTAAAATTAAAATGAGATAATTCCAATTACTTATTCACATGGATATTCTACTGGTCGAATAATCACATGCAATGTCAATAACCACTTTTATAATGATGTAATGCATAATGCCAGACTATCATAACCACGTAGCCAAGGCCTCGTTCCATGACTACAAATAAGATTTTGTCAAGGCCTCGTACCAAGACACTAGTTTGTCTCATGAGACCTGTCGATGCATCGAGGAGCTATAGCAGGCTCCACCCATAACTTATTATGTCCAATGCATTCCTCATATGAATAGGTTTAAACATATCATAAACCATATCATAATCGTATCACATAGAACATGCATAAAGGAAACATAACATTTCCATATTTCAATCACAAGATATCGATACAAAACATTTATATAATAAGAAAACAATTTTCAAAACCATTTTCAATACCAAAATAAAAGAAAATTAAAACTGTTTATTTATTTTTCATTTTTAAAACGTTATGCCTTGTAGAGGAAGCCAAAACTCAAATAATGGTCACGGCGGAAGAGAAGTCCTTGTCACCGCATACGTATGACAAGACAAACATTCCTTTTTTCGTTTAGTAAAACAAATCATATAAAAAGATTCCTTTTGAATAAATTTAAAATTCAAAGGGGTTTATACACAGTATACAAGAAATTTGTGTATAAAACCAAATATGCCTCAATGAATGGTGATTGAGATGAAGTCCCTTACAAAGATCATTTTTTAAATAAAATAGATCTATTATGTGTATTCACTATAATTACACATAAAGAAAGTAAAAATACAACATATGAAATAATAATATCATGACATAATTTGAAAGTAGGAGATTAACCCAAAGAATAGAAATTGGGTTAAGAAGTTCCCTTACCTCTTGTCCGACTTCAATGGATTGTTCTTTAACCTCCTGAATAATAAACTAGTGTTAATTTATTTTTTCTTAAGAACCTTTTAAATGTTCATTATTACTTTTATATCACTTATTACCATGTTATGAACATTATGTAATTATTTAAGTTAATAACGGTCATTTTGTCGATCTTTGGTACTTGAGTCAAAAATAACCTTATTATAATTAAAAGTTGTTCATGTGGTGAAATATACATTATATACAGAATTATATTACTAATGTAGATATCATATATATCATATATATATCCAGTATATACATTCATTTATAATAGTACATAACATTTAGAGGTAAGAAATGAAATGCACCGTTCATGGAGAAGGTAAGTCGTACGTACGCAGGAACGCTACTTTCATTTATATTTCGTATTTAATGGAATAAAATCACAATGATATAAAGGTATATTATAATTTCATTATAATATCATATATAATATTATTTACTCCATATTTATAAATCCCACATATGTCATTAACTATTCAAATCACTTTGAGGGGGCAGTAGTCTGCACTTCTTATAATGAAGATATCGCGTTTACCCATAATGGAAACAATAAAGGTATGCCATAAATGAAAAATACAGAAGCTTAAGTAAAACATAAACATATTATATATCATATATAAATATAGTGACATCTTAATGGCCACCTTTGAAAGTGTTATATGAGTGTTGAACAATCATCGTTTCGTGAGGCAGAAATTCGCCACCACAGAAACAATATGTTATTTAACCATTAGATGTAGATGTGTGTAATTGTAGCTCGAATCCTTCTTATTAAAACATCCTAGTATATTGAGTATAGTGGTTTTTTTACAAAATAATTGAATAAAAATATTTTATGGGGTTGGAGAAGCAAAATAAAACATAAGAACACAAGAGAAAACAGTACCTTTAAAATGGGTAACTCTTTTTGATTTGAGCCAAAGGCTTACTTGGGTATAATTATGCTCCAAGTGAGGCTTCTAGGAGTAAGATATGGAAGTTGAGAGAGTATTTGGGCATAGGATGGCCGAGATAAAAGGCTTTTATGGTGTTAGTAAGGTGGTAGTGGTGGGGGCCTTTTATAATAGGAGAGGAGGGGCACTCTTGGAAAGTAATGAAATGTTACTTTATTATATAATGATTTTTGGATTTTAAAGGTCCCAAACATATATATTTCTAGGGTAAGGTGATAAAGGTTCTAAATATACTCATACAATAGGCTTTGTAAAAGTTTAATTCTTATATTTTACATTATCTTTCAATTTTATTAAAATTGTTAATTAATGAGGTAATCGCTGCATCATCATGGTGTCATAAATAATTTAATTTATTTTATGTCTAAAAATTATAAAAAAATATCATGATGTAAGAAATATTTTTATCTTTATAGTTAATATTTATAGTCAAAAATATTACTTCTATAAACCCATTTAAAAATTGGTTTAGTTAAACAACTCATGTTTGTGACATTTTTATTTTAACATTAAATAAAAAGTTTTTAATGTCATTTTCCTACCAAAGTGGATCCATGGGGTCCCCAAGCTGACCCATGGATTTAAATGGTCTTAAATGACTCATCTAATAATTTTAGGACAAGTGTAAATGTATATTAATATTTTTATAATATCATTTTTACCTTAAATTTCACTAATGACCTTTAATCGCGATTAATTAAACATAAAAGTTACTATTCACGAAAAAATTATTTCAATCCCATTGAAACAAATTTTACTTCCTAATGAAAACCATGTATGTAGTATTTTTTGAAAATCAAATCACAGAAGTGGTAATGTTTCATTTAAACGAAAAATCAGTTTTTAACTACAACTTAGTGGTTTCACTATCATCAAAAATTCAAGTTTTTCAGAACAATGCCAAAATTTCACCCTAAGCTATAATTGATATTCCAAATTCAAAAATTATACCTATTTTACAAAATTACAAACATATAATTTTCATTAATTAATTTTATAATTAATTCCCTCTTTTATAACAAATAGCGTGTTTTTAAGAAACAATATATATCAATAGATTGACAATTATTTATGTCCAATTTCAATGTTAAATTAATTATAATGACCACCATTGGATAAAATTGTAAAAATATATTCTAATTATACTTTAAACCACCCAATATTATAATTTATCACTATAAATTATTTTTATTAAAAAAGTTGTTTTTAAGTATTTTTCACTATTCATAAAAAATTGGAAGTTCTCATAAAAATACCAAAAATAAAACATAGGATAATTTAGATATTACGAATCCAAAAATAAATTACATTTTGAAATATAAAATTTAGAAAATTTCAAAAAGTAGTTATTTATATTCTTGATGGCTACTTTTATTGGTTTTGGTGTGTGTTAGAACTCGAAGTTGCGTACAACACACGCTACTGTATTATTCAAAGAGAAGTCTACCGTGGAAGCTTGGGGTGTTACACAAAATGAAGGTGATGTTGGGTGATATCACTATGAATTCTATTATACAATGGTATGAACAATTTGATTCAATAGTCATGTACTTCAATGTCATAAACACATCAACTATGTTTGTGGTACTCTTAACCTATATTTTCTATGAATTTATAGACTACTTCACAGTCATTTTATTTGATGACATATTGATCCCATAAATGTATGAGGTGGAGCCTGTGTTTCTTTTTAGATATTTCATAAAGGTTCGTCGACAACAAAATATATATGGAATGTTTTCCAAATATATGTTTTAGACATGATAGATTCACATCCATGGGAATTTTTTATCTTAAGAAGGTGTGGCAGTAGACCCATTGATGTTACATGAAATTGTTTCTTGGATAGTGCCTATGAACAGGAAAGCTGTTTATTGATTACATGGAATTAAAGTTTATAATTAGATGTTTGTTCTGAATATTTATTTAGTTAAATCCCTATTGATATCATTGACCATGAGCTACCATATTTATGTTATGGGATGATCAATTCTAGGATGTGAACAGTTTATAAAATTGGAATTTAATCAGTGTCCCAGTTCTTCAGCATCCTCAGAAGTTTATGGTGATTGATGTGTTTTGTGATTATTACCATATGGGATTGACATGCATGATGATGTATCGTAGGGGTCTATGAATTTGAATCCCCAAAAGTGTAACTATTACACCCAATATCTTTAGTTATCCACAATATTTTTTTCATTGATGTTTTGAAATCATTATATCATTGGAGGGTGCTTTGTGGTCCTCACAAATCACACGAGAAGAATGAATAAAGTTTCTCAAAGTGATCTGAATTTATAGATGTGGAGGTTTTGTAGTTTAATTATTATTATTATTTTGAGATCACTTACACCTTATGAAACATTAATTTTGTGGCAAAAACATTTCATATAATTTAATTGGATGATTAAATTTTAGAGTTTTAAAATATTTTGAGAGCAATAGATAAGTTATAATAAATCCAATTTTATACAAGGATGAATAATGGAGTATTTTTTCATGTTGAATATTATCATGAATAATTAATTGATGATGTAGGTGGGTAAGTATTAGTGGGGATATTCATAGTTAGAGTTCATGCATGATCATGTTGGCTATTATGATTCTATATAGAGACGGTCATAAATGGGTATTGTTTAAGTGGATACTATTTATTATAGGGGACATGTGTGAAAAAGTACATTATGGGTTTCATACCACAACTTTTGTAGAACAACAAATATTATAAACAATATATCGTGGTTTGGGGATGAAATTTTCCATGCCATGGATTAAATAGAGGGTAGCAGAGTGGGTGGTTAACTATTTGATTTTTCAGGAGGTAATGTCCGGGAATTGTATTCCTGGTGTATTTTTTATGCATTCAAATGTTCTTGAGTAGAAATATGATGAAATATCAATGGATTTATTCATAGGTTTAACTGATGTCTACGGATTTCATGATGATATTAAGGTTATTGTGGATCAGTTTATTATATGAGCCCACTTCTTAGTGATAGTGTTGTCGTGCACAACTAGTGATTTGGAAATGAGTTATGTTAATGAGTTGGTGTGTATGTATTTATATTTTATTTCCATTATAATGTATATGGGAACATGTTTTACATCACGAGTGTAGAGGGAATTGTATAATTTTTTTCCTACATTCTTATGACACATAATTTCATTACACCCCTAGAATGATGGTCAGACTGGGTGGACTATCCAAACAAAAGAGGATGTGATTCAAAAAATGCATCTACGTAATTATTGGATCATGTGTTTTCAGATTCCATAGGTTTAATTTTCTAATAAAAAATAGTTATAATTCATCTATAGACATTTCCCCATTTCATTTAATGTATGAGAGGTCCTGTTGTACTATATTATTTTAGATGGAGGTTGAGGAGGTAGTAGTTCTCAGTCTGGTTGTGGTGCATATCATAAAAGAGAGTTGTCAAATAATTTTTCAGTTGATGAAAGAAACACATGACTCAAATCAGGAATATTCTGATTGTAATAATAGGGCCTCATAGTTTTAGCATTGGGACTATATTTCCATAATGGCTTCCCCTAAACAAGGTATGTAGTGATTTTGAAATGGGTGTAATATTTATCCTAGGATTTTTGGTCCCTATATGGTGCAATGATGAGTTGGTGAGGTGGAATATCATTTGTAATTTTCTTGTTGGATGGAGAGGATTCATGAAATCATCCATATATATAAACTCTATTAGTATAATAGTAATGATTCCAATTTCATTGACAAGGGTGAGTTTTAAATTGAGTATGATTCATATTTTATAGAGTGTCCAGTAGAGATCCGGGGTCATCATATGAAAGTGAATCAAGGATTATCCACCCACTCAGTTAGCATTTTATTGAGGCATAGTGTCCAAGATGAGAGTACATGGGAATGTGAATAATAGATGAGTGATGAGTACCTTTAACTATTTAAATTTCTTCTTCTCTATGTTTTATTTGGGTTTTTTGTTTAAATCTTGTTGTGTTATGAGATATTATGTTTTTTAATCTATCATTTATTATAATTCTTTCTAATATGAAAATGAGATTACTAGATTTCTAATCATGTAGAATTAAACTATTATATTGTAAAACAAATGAGGTAGAGTCAGTGTATAAAACATAGTATAGTTTAATGGCATGTAGGATGTAATATCGTGATTTATGTGTTTGGGATAGTTTTATTTCATGGTTGTAGTGGTTGTTGGTTTTGGATTCTTGGAACCTGGGATGACTGTATATCAGTCTTGTAGTAGTGTTCTAGTGTTAAATGAGGAGGTATATGTTATCAATTTGTATTTCATTGGGCTTTTTCAATATTTATTCAAGTGGTTTCATTATTGTGTAATGATATCGTTGATAGGTATCTAGTGGTGTGGTTATTCATATCCCTTTTTCCCATATGTTTTGTTTTGGATTCGTGAGGGAGGATTCATTCTAGAGATATTTAATGTTACATTTCATGCCTTCTAATCCCATTTCATTTTCATCTTTTCATGTTTGAGTGTTTTTCAGGAGGTTCCAATGTGGTTGGAGGTGCATCAGAGCAACATTGGGATATTTATGTCACGAAATAATTACAGGACATCACTTTGTTGTTCAATATTTATGAATATACCCATTTCATTGATTATATGTGTATGTGGTGTATACCATGAAATAGACTAATTTCATGAAATTAATTTTTATGGTATAATTAGAAAATTCCTAACATGATATGAATTTTGGCGGAATATTGAATTTTTGTAATCCCATGGAATTCACAGAGTGAGACTAATTCACCACATGAAATGTACATGATTCAGGTTTTAAATTCATTTAATCCACCAATTTCTATTCATTCATCCATAACCCACAACCACTCGAATATTATGGAAAAATTAAGATATTTTGTAGGACCTTCTCACTATCCTTCTCCTTGTAGGATCCGTTGGTTTCTATTGATGCATGTTGTATATACTTTGTGAGTACTCCTCTCATTTAGATGTTTTTCACCAATTTTTCTCGTATATATCCACAGTTTTTATAATTTTTTAGTTTTTGATTCATGTGGCTTTTTGATAATCATTTAATGTGTTGTGGGTTGATCCAAGATCTTGTGGTGTGGTTGTGGTTGACCTTAATTTCTATTTTACCTATTCAATTTTTGCGGGATTATAAATCATCTATGATGTAGGGAATACCTTTTTTTCTAACAATTTTGTATCATGTGGATGGGTTCTATGATTTTTTATCTATAGGGGTTGGTTGTGATGGACTAAAAATAAAAAAAATTAAATTAATTGAAATTTATGGGGAAAGGGGAATTCATTAAATTCATTTAATCTAGGATAATATTTATATATTGTGTTTGTATAGCCAAAATGTCCCAATGAAAATTATATCCTTTTAGGGAATTGGCTGTGTTGGTTTTACAGTTTATGTGGAGCCCCTATTGTGAAATGTTTTATGACATCATTCTTAAATACAAATTCTCTAACAACATATATTTTTTTTAAAAATGGTTTTAGATGGATTTATAAAATATGTGATAATTTAACTAAAAAAACATAAAATGTTTTAAAATCCTTTTTTAAAATACACAATATAATATTTTTTATGTGGTGATTTTTTTGGACATGCTTTTGGGTTGGAAGGGTGTTGTTTGTTTTAACATCAATATGTGAAATTAAGGTAATAGTTTTTATCCATTCTTTTGGGGAAGCGATGTGATGGGTTTCTCGGCCTTGATTTTTGGGTAGTAAGGCGATGGTTTGTCTGGAAATTATTTTTTGGTGGTAAAGTGACTCTTTTTTGGGTTGTGATTTTGGGGAGGTGAAGTGATGTTTGTATTGGAATGATAAGATTCTTATGATATGTGGTTTTATTATTCAATATTCCCATGTCATTGTTGAATAACTGGTATATAATGATTCAAATGAATTGGGTTTGGTATTGATAATGGGTCGAGAAATGTTTGATAAATATATAGACCTTGGGTAGGATAGATAAATGAAGTTATTGGTAAATAATGAAATGATTTAGATGTATAACAGAATTGGATGGTGGTGTGGGATGTGGCTTTGTTTTTTTATGTTCTTATGTATTTAGAGGTGGATGATAAAATTTTGATGTTGTGAGGAGGATAGTTTTTTATGTTGAACCAACAGGTTGGTATTGTTTTTGTAAACAGGTATATACTTTTATATACATTGAGATATCTATGTTCACCCCCACCCATCATGTAATATATGATGATGCCCATATTTATACATGGTAAAGTTCTTCCCAGCATCATGATTATGAGATTTTATGGCAGGCTAAATGATATTCATTAGGCCTCTCATATAGGTGTGTTGATATGTTGAGTATATAATAGTTGGAGGTCTATTAGAGAACTGGTTGATAGCCAATGTGTTTTGGGTGATATGTGGGAGGACCATTCCATGTGATGTCATCACAAGTTTTTTCTTGCATGATGGGACATGTTAATGTTGTTCATTATCACATGGTGGGTTTCATTAATATTATAAGTAGTGCATGACGTTGATGTACTTTAAGATCATGGTACCCTAATACTTTGGTTGTGGAAGTGATGTAATGGCCTATGTGGGTACATGCAAGATGAGACCTAAATCTGTTGTGCAGTTGTGGCCATTCTGTATGCAAGAATAGTGTGGTGTGACCATGTAGTGGGTAGTGGTATATGATATTTGTATGACATGTGATCCCCATGACATATGAGGGTGGGTTGTGTTAGTTGGAAATTTATTGAAATGTGGTGAGGTGTAAACTTTAGCAATATTCTTCATCTTATATTATTATGCATGGATTGTGTTATTTGGAAAACATCCCTTAGAGTGGATGGAAGAGATATTTGACCTGTTTTGGCATTGTTGGTTCTACTATTTTCTGAAGTGTGAGATTTTATGCTTCATTCACATGTTTAAAATTGAATTTTTTTCATACTAAGTATAATACAATTCTATCCAAAACTATATAAACATATTTTATGGTTTGTTATAGGACAATGTTCATCTTATTGGATAGTACTTGAACAGAAATTTATATAGTTTTTGTGTCACTACATTAAATTTGATTTTGGGTAATTAAAATTAATGGAATTATCACATATTTGTTTTATTTATGCTTTAATTTTGGTATTTTTTTATTTTATTAATTAAATCAGGTCACAGAGTTTCTAATCGATTATTTTTATTTTCACCCAATACAATATTATTGATGATGATATTGCTTCATATTTCAGGGGATATTTTTTCCCTATATGGTTGTTACCAAACTAAGGACTAATGGAGGCAGGACTCCTGGGGTCATTATCTCCCTCCCACTATTATATATACATTTTTTGTTTATATTTATTAATCGTTTTTGGAATTTATTTTAATGTGATAATTTAAATAAAATATATGAATCTATCTTCAATATGAATTTTTAAGGTTACTCATTACTTCATCATTTTACAAATATCTATAATTTTTTACGAAATATTCGGTTATGATTTTATTCCTTATTTGATGACATATCCAATTTTTTCATCATTTACAATAATGTTTCATGAACATTTTTTAAATTTTAATATGAAATAATCTTTTTGGGTGAAATAATTTTGTGTATCAAATGGTCAAAATCTTAAGGCCATTCCATGTGAATCAATTTTGAAATATTATACAAACCATTTTCTTTTCATGGGATCATAATTATATGTTATTTAGTTAATGGGTTGTGACACATATTCATATGGAATTTCATTATGATTGTGGTGGTTTTCAATATACCCATCTATTTTATTGGTTAAGGTTTTTTTATATGAAAATACCAAAATTAGTGTCTGGGATGTGAATTCATGATTTTCATGGTTATTAATATTATATAATCTTATGTCATTGTACCATGATTATTCATATTATTAATTAATGGTTTATGGACCTATAACTATTAACCTACTATGTTATGATTTTTATACGTGTGTATGTTCTACACACTTATTCTACATTCACTTGATTATTCAATTTTCCATTTGTTTATGGTATTTTTATACACTATAACATTTGATTATTCTCTCAGGATTCCACACTCTTATTTTATGATATATGTTCATTCATTATGAGGTTATATGTGGAATGATCATATTTCCATGTCTTATTAATAATATAATTCTCCAATGTTTTTATTTTCTCATAATGATTTTCTCTAAAACATTTTTACTAATTGGTATGTCTTTCCCACAGAAATCATTTTAAATCACACCATTTCAGGTTTCTCAAATTTTGAATATTTTAAATCAAATCATTTGTCTTGATGTAGATCTAGTGATGTGAAACAATAAAGAAATATTCATTATTATGTGAAATAATATTTTTAAATTGAAAAACTATAATGAAAATAAAAACTTGGAGTATTAAATATATTAAATATTGATAGATGTAACATTTAAATTAGATTTCTTTATGTATGTTAATCATTTGTTATATCACTTATAATAAAATCTATAGGTTAATTAACTTTTTAGACCCAAATAATGTATTGGTGGTCTTCATACCGTGGTAGGTTTTATATGATGGTTTAGATATCTTATGAGATTATTTAGTTTTTTTGTTATAATGACAAAGTAATATGTGTTAAAACACTATGGAAAAAATCGTAAATGAATGAAAATATTCAATTTTGTGGTGAAGTATAATGTGTGTGGATTCATTAAAAAAACATAATTTAGATATAAAAAATATGAGAATGGATCTAGAATAGATTCTCTATGGTATAGATACCCTTATAAATTCCTTATTTGTTTTGACATGATCTAAACTGAATACACAATATGTTTTTCAAACTACACACCAGGTTTTAAAATTTCATGGGGAATTTATTTCCTATATTTACATTCTCTTCACACAAAAAAATAAGTGTTTATAAAGAAATCTGACGATATAATATATTACTAATAATATTGAGTAAATTATTAGTTTTTAACTGTGTAGAGACTTAGATATACTAAATAAGTTATATGTTGAATTTTTTTTATTACCATTCAATCGAAATATATGATATTCTGAGATGAAGTATTCATTGGAGAAGACATATTTGGATCTAGTTTTCAAATTTATATGAACATTGATGTTGAATTTTTTATAATGAATTTAATACTATAAATAAAAAACATATTTTAAATTAATGATATTCATTTTATTTATTTATATTTATAAATTTATTTCTAAAGGATTTATTTAATTTTGTATATTCAGTATTATTTTGCATGTCTTGATTACAGAGGGTGGAAAACATTGTAATTTTAATGATAATTAAAATATAATTATAGATATTTGGGGTTTTTATGTGAGCAGGATGAAAGATATAGGCCCTGAGTTCTACAATATCTTTTTTACATTGAATTTATTTATGTGGTAGGCATGGAGATCATGCATATTCTCATTGAAGTGTGGTTTTCTATTGATTAAATAATGGGATATAATATTTGATACCAATAACATTAAGAAAACACATTACTAGGTGTGAATATATTGTATGAAAATTCAATTCACTATATTGGAACCCCCAAATTCAATTGGATGTTTCCTCCCCTTTCGTTAATCACACCATATTGTATAATCAAATAGAAAAACATATATTTGAAAATTATGAAAGTATACAGTTTGAGGATGATTAAAATAAACTATTTCTAATGAGGTTGTACTGACCAATTGTTACGATCATCTCAATATAGAAACATTTTATTAAAGGAAACCAATTTTTTGTTACTACAAATTCAATAGATATGTCATTATTAAATATAATAGGGGTAAGCATTAAAGATTTTATAAGATCAAAGTAAATTATTATTTCAATTACTGGAGGAAGAAGGGTAAAGACTCATCTGCATTCAATTCTAAGGACCAACCATGTCCATCCACTAGGAATATGGTTTCTTCACCTAAGTAAACACTTGTTGGTGCGCCAAAGGAGGATAATGTTGAGGCCCCATCGGCAGTTACTGATGTTGATATAGTAGATAGATGTAAATATCATAATTTAAATGATATTGTTTCCATGAACAATGGAATAAATAATTGGTCACCCGTAGTAGATGTCACATATGACATATCTCTTACTTATGTTTTTACTGGTGGTGGTATTGCTAACACTGGGGAGGATGATGATGTTTGGAATATGAAGATTGAGCATTATGTTTTAGTTCTATAAATAATGTTTAATTAAAATACAATATGAAATCTTCACCTATTGTATGCATTGAGGGGACTAAACCTGAACAAGATACTTCTATTCTATTACAACATAATCCGTGTCCCTCATCCGTAGGCATTTTCCCGGGTGGCATACCTGCTTGTCGTAAAATATTATCTATATCTCAAAATGTAAAGGATTGTGGTTATCTTTTTCTGAATAAACTTGATAGTATTGAAGCTAATTATTTATATGACCCTTCAACTGTGTATGTCCCTGATGTTCTGTCTAATTTGCAATTAGGAAATGTGGTCATGACATCCTCGAATCAAATGGATAGTTAAAATAAGTATGATGCAGATGACGATTTCTTATAGGTTCCTCCTTATATGTTAACAAGGCGTAAGATTCTTTCATGTTTTATTCACTCTCATGTTGAATCATCCAATATGAACGATGCATTAAAAATGTTATATTGGATGAGAATTAGGAGTCTAGTATCCCTTTGTTATGATGTTCTTGATGTTCTAGATTGTCATACCATCGGTCCAATGGAAACTGTTATAGACATGACCAAAATTTATGAATGGCCTACTACAAGGATTAGGTCCTTTCATTAATGAATTTCCCTTTTGGAATTTAAATTTTTTTTGGGAACTCACCTATAGTCAAAACCGTTAGGCACTTTATCATGACCCAATAACAACTACTTATTTTTTTAGTTGAACTAAGAGTTTTTTTTTGAGAATTGTGAATCATTCAAGAGTAATTCCCTACGGTTATACATTTTTATATTAACATATTCATAGGTGCTACATGTTATTTTTTCGTTAATAAACATAATAGCGTAATCAATATTTCATGCAGTGTTGATTTTAAATCAATCAATTTTTTTTTGATTTGAATGTAATTACTCTTGTTATCAGCTTCATTAACGCGTATAATTTATACACAAGAAGAAGGTATCTTTGGATGATCTTGGAAGCCATATTTGATAACATGTGTCACTATATGTCTATTTTTTGTAATTTGAATTGTATTCGAAGATGAGATGAGAATAAAAAAGGAAATATTTACAGAGTTTCTCCCAATGAGATTTCCTATTATACTGATAAATGAAAACAAAGTGAATTTCCCGTAGTTTTTGTTGACTTTACATGGAGTGGAAATATTATTAATGGTGTGAAGGATATTAAATAGGATATGTGTCTTACATTGGTTGATTATAGGAAAAATTTACTAACATCTCTGGTATCACTCTTCAAAAAACACATTTTGATCATAACCCACTATTGATTGACCTATGTGTGAATAATACAAGTTAACTTGTTTAGAATTCAAATTAAAAAAAATTGGATTATTTTCCCATGTCTTAGAGAGATTATTCTAGACACATATAGGTTTTATTTCTTGGAATGCATGATTCAAATTCATGACATCAAGTTAATGCTTATAAATGAATACCTTTAGGTTTTGGGAAAATATTATTTTTCACAGCTTGACCATAATTTCATGGAGGATTAATATCACAAGATCCATTATCAATGATGTAATAAATTTAAGGATTTTATATATCCTGAGGATATTAAATCACACATTGATGATGATCTTCTTTTAAACATGATGTACAATCTTTCTCATAATTAATTTACTACAAGGTGGCATAAAAAATATGTAAAACTGAATATTGTCTCATTTCATTTATTGGGAAAAATGAAAGAAGGAATCTAAATGCTCTTCAGATTGATGATAATTTAGTTAGTTCTAAAAATGTGATTGAAAATTGCATGACAGGTAATAATTATACGAATTATTTAGACAATGGGGAGAAAAGAACAAAAAAGTTGACTAATTACATTAATTATATTATTTCCATTTTGAATAATGGAAGGTTTTTTGAGGTACCAAATTATGTGGAAATACATCAAGATCTATTCTCTTTATATATTTACATCACTACTAGTCCTGATGTATTCGCCAAATTTTTTTTTCTATTGGGACATTGTTCACCTTGAGGATATTAATACAGGCATGGAATTTTTTACTCTTACATACATTCATTATGGTATGAACTGAAACAACATTTCTTTGATATTTAGAAAAGATAGTTCTCTATATATTAGATATTCATGCCTATTTCCATTAGGATCATTAACCCAATTGTTTCTAGAAAAATCTAGAATCACAAGTTGGGTGAGATTACCGATGGATATATCATATCTTATTTGTTTGGATTTGTTTAATTGGAAAAACATTCATAAATTTATATACACATCTTTCGAATATGGGAATATTTCGAAAAAAATGTTAAGGTTAGTAGTATGACTTGTAATACTCAGATATCCAAAGATGTCAATATAATAAAATGGTATTTTGTATTTACTTTTCTAAAAATTAAGGGGATGCCGATTTTTTTTTTAATATGCTATACTCCATTATTTTGAGTGGTTCAATATCCATTCATGCCAATGGATATCTATGGGGATTATTTTAGTGTAGTTGGTGTGTTATGTAGTGGGATCACTTATAGGGATCCTCATTTCCTTTTCTGATGATTATCAGTGTTTTTTAATCACTTATCTTTCCAATTATGGCATATATGTGATGTTGAGAGTGGGGAGGGATCACTTTTATCAATTTCATCTTCATCATGCAGATGAAATTATTCTTTTATATATGGAAGACAGGGTTACAAAATTTGATATTAAGAGAATTTTTTGGAATTATGATGATATTTCTAGTACGTTTTCTAGCAAGAATAAGATATCAGTCATTTTTGGAGAAGGAATGATTACTTCTAAACAGAACAAGTTAGCTCGACATCTTGGATTCAAGAGTGGTTTCATGCTATTTATTTATCTATTTATTATAATATATATTATTATGGGAAGAAGATATTATCTGGAAAATATCTCCTCAATAATTATTAACCAATTGGAGTCTTGGAAGGAGAAATATTTGCTTTATAAAGGTTTAATTTTCTTTGTTAATTCTATTATTACATTGTATTTAATATTTTCTTTTTTTAGATGGATCAGATTCCTTTTTAATGAAATTTAATTCATCATTCACAATAATATATGGACAAGTTTGGTCCATGAGAGGTATATGATTACTTTTTCCTAGAAGGTGTGTTTGAATTCTGAAAACAAGGGGGTCTCGAAGTTAAATATCGTAAGGTGTTCGATGATAATGTAATGAAAAACTTCACATGGATATTTTTTTCCAGCAATGACTCATCCCTAGAATCTTTTATATCCAGGTTATTTATTATACATCATAATGGGCAGGTCATGTATTTTTTTAAGCAATTTGTCCAACTGGTTAGCATTTATATTATGATATTTTAAATTGGTGGTATATATTAAATTGTATAAGAATTGATGTGTCACACATTAGCTTTCAAAACCCATAATTTTCAGGTAGTTATACTAATATCGAAGAAGAATGAATCATTTTTTATGTTGCATAACAATAGTGTATTGCATGACCTTCTACCTATCCAACTTGCTGTTAATTTTATTGAATGTGTAAGCATACAAATATACTTTTCCAGTGTTTCCTATATTGGAATGATGTTTTATCAGCAATTATTATTATAGATATAAATATGAGGGATCTATTATGTCACCTTCATGGGTTCCTAGATTCAAAAACCCCTTTATTACTCTATGTGATTTTATACTAATCTAGAAAAATAGGGAAAATAGGATTCCCACTCAAAATATTATATAGAAAAAAGTCATACATATTGCCTGTACATGTATTTTATGTTTTCAAGAGGAGGAATCCTTCTCTCAACTATTTTGGTAATGCTATATGACTCAAAATCATTTTTTGAATGTACAACATACCTTTCAATGATATTTTTATATCCAAAATCTTTAATGTTAACTTTCACCCATATCTTACATTTAATGTATTGATTTTCTCTATTCTATGTGTTTAACTAAATCTATTATGATGATCCCTTTCACTTGGAAATATAAAATTATTTTTTATTTAACAACAATTTCCCCTTGTTTAATAGTGGTGTATCCTAAATTCATAGATAAATCATTCATCTAAAAAAATTAAAATTGGAGATATGAAAAACAACTTCAATGGCCTTGTTAATTTTGAGGCCTGTTGGATATTGCTGAACGGAGAGGAAAGAATTCGTATCCAAATATATTCATTAAATACCCTAGATCTTAGGATGCTTAAAAGGTATTGTTTATGAGGAGGTGTTTGGTGGAACAGGGACTCTGGGTTATGTGGTATGTTTCACACCAATCAAGGACTCGATAAAGGTTTATTCATTCATTTCATTTGCAAAGGACATACAATCGAGTCTGAGTTTTCTGTGATTATCATGTAAATTAAAATTTTCTAACACATTTTCTAGCATATGTTGTGGTTGGAGTATGAGTCAACTATAGCTGTGAAAATTATTAAGAGCATCTCCATGAATGTCCTATAGAGAATGTATTTTCCCTAGATTTACTACCTTAATATTGTTGTCCCCATATGACTTCATGTTACCGATTTCTATAGAGAGGAAAACAAAGTAGTTCAAGCTTTATCGAAGAAGGACACCATGGATGTGAGTTTGATTTTTTTATTATTTTAAGAGATTTCTATCAAAGTATATTTGAGGTGTATTATCATGGTGATTTTCATCCCTTCATTTCAAAATCATTTTGTAATTTCTATTTTGGAACATTATGTGTATTCATATAATTTCTTTGGAGTAGTTTGGACAACCTCCTAGACAATTTGGTTATACAAACTAACATCTCCATGAAACGATTGGATCAAATTTCAAGGATGCATCACATTGTTATTTTTTTTTATTAAATATATAAATAAATTTTTTATTTTTTGTGTGTTATAGATTCAATTAAACAATAATCTATTTTACAATGGTCTATGATCTAATTATATTTTATGGTTACAAACAAAACATCCTCGACGCCTACAATGTGAACATAACCATTTCAGAAACTAAATAACATAAATTAATAAATGGAATAAAGGGTATGATGGTAATGAAATAAACCTGATAAATGTTATTAATAAATTGTAAATAAATATATTTCAATTACATAATATGGTTTATATATACATGAAAATATTAGGGACACATAAAAAGGGATTATTTCTATTTTAAAAAAACTTATATATATTTTATCATCAATATCCATATTTTCATAAATCATTTGATAATCTTATTAACTTTGGATCGAAATTTGATAATTTTATTTTTTTAATCTATATTTTACATTAATTATTAAATTTTAGAAATATATCAGTTTCAAGTTTGTTCTAAAAGATATTTTGTAATTTTTAGAATATTGATTTTGTTTAATGTATATGTACTAACCATGTATTCCATTGCTCATATGCATAGATCATTATCAATATTACTATAAATGATTCCATGAATTTTATAAAAATTACTATTTTCTATAATTCTACAAATTTTTAAATATTTTATGTTCACAATGAAGAAGGATATTTCTCATTATGGATACGAAATAATAGAATGTAGTTAGACTAATTATTTTGATAAATAATTGATTGTATAAAATTATGAAATTTATTCTTATTCTAAAAATATTGATGAAAATTAAAAACACATAATTACTATTCTTTAAACAATGAAAATATTTTTTTCGGAAAACATAGAATAATTTATTTGTAGGTGAAGTATAATTCCATTATTGGGAAAATTGTTCATAATTGTGGCATAATTATTTCACATACTAAAAACAATGTAGAAGATAAATGTAAAACAACAAAATAATTAATTGATATTCAATTTTTTAATTTATTAGAATATTAATACTGATGGTTTGTTCAGTACATTTCATATTTATTGTTACAAAGAAAGATGTTAATTTGAAAGACAGTTAAAATACTCTTGATATGCAAATTTTATGAATTCAATCATGAGATTAAATATATATTATTTTATTCCCTAATATTAACGCTCATGAAAAGAAATATTGAATATTGTATTTACTTTGATGCTTTACTAAAAAGACATTATTGTGTTTAAATTAATGATGATTAGGTAATAAAATAATCTTTATTCCAATTAAAACTCCATATATAGAATTAACCAATAAATTATTTTAATTATTTAGTGGTGATTTTATCATAAAAAATATGGAGGAATATTTTATATTGGAAACATTATAAATATATACTATCTCGAATATTTAATGTTTATATACCCTAAACAATAGATGATCACAAGGTAGATTAGATGATTGGAACCTGTAATTGATTATGAATACATGATTCACTAACAATAAATTATTTTAATTAAAGGTAGATGATGCCTTTAGTAGAAATGATAATGTCTCATTAACAATGTTATATTTAGGACGTCATCATGTAGTTATTTATTTATATAATGTTCTCAATATATTGTTCATTTAATAATTCCAACTTATTTGGTTTTGTATTCAATATATTCTTACATGGTAGAATTAACTGGGGAGTCTCAAAAGGTATATCATTCTATGAATGAATGAGTAGAATAATTTAATAAGGGTAAATTCCAAAACAATAAATCTTACATATAAGGAATTGTGTTCTTTGGGATAAGGTAGAGTGTACCAAGGGATTCCAGGATGAAGAGTAAATGTCTATTAAAGCTAATAACTTTTAGTTTTTCATTCATCTCAAATGTAAAAAATATTTATAGATACTTTTATGAATATTCATATTGGGTTAGTTTGATGAAAAATATTACATAATTAACTATGAAATGATTGAATTTTCGATATATTATTAATAACCTAAGACTTTTGAAGGAGATTATTCAAACATTTTCAGTTCATGAATGAAAATGAGAGAATATAACACTTGAATTAATTGTAGGATAACCAATTAATTGTTTTTTATTAAAACATGATTTGGTTTACTATAAAATATTTAAAATATTATATAATTTTATTCCTATTCAACATATTGTATTTTTAGATCAACATGATTGGTATTATATTAAATAGATAGAAAAAATATGTGTGGTTTATCTCTTTATTATCACAGATCATGATCATATATTTACCTCATGTTTATGGAATTTACAATTATAGTCAATGGTATTTGGATTTATTTTCAAAATTTTCTCTCATCTATAATTTGATTGATAGTTGGGTAGAAAAATTATTTATTTTCATGATATTATTATTGAATTGCATTATCATGTAATTTGGATTTCCATAAATCAATTGTATAATATTCCAATAATATTATTTTTAATTCTAGTATATGTTTGGATACTGTGGAGGAATTATATAGAATCATAATCGAATCCACATCATATAGGGATGATGTTATTGCATGTATGTTATTAATCCAATATTGGTAGAATAAGTAGTTCATAAATTGAATATTATTTTAAATTACATTAGGGATGTTATTAGTAGGAATAAAACTTATACATTTAATCAAATTAATGATCTCTTTTATGAGGTAAGAGATCATTTTTTATATAGTATCTCCTGAGATATGTGTTATGTGTACCTCATAAAATGGCACATTTCTATAGTATATTATTAAAAAAAATTCTAAAAATAGGGATTTTATTCATTTCGAGTGGCTTTCGGTCAAGGTTTATCTAAGACACATGTTTCTTTCATGTTGCGTTAAAAGGAAAATACATACCTATTGTAAATCATCTTTTATGGATGGAGGGGATATAGTTAGAAGAGAATATCCCTTTTGATCAAAATCTAGTTTATGTATTTTTCCTATATATTGTTTACTAATGAATATGATGATTCACTAAGTTATGATTTTATTGAATAATAATATCATTGTGGAAGAAAAATACGAATCGAATAAACTTATAATGGAAAAATATCCCCATATTTTTATATAATGACTAAAATTGAGAGAGAGAAATACTTATGGGATAAAAATGCGGTAAATAATGTAATAATAGAAATAAATCAATATTATCATTTGTAATTAATCATTTTATGAATTTATATTCATCATACTATTATAAATGGATTAATATATTTTTTAGATTGAAATCAAATATTTTTATTTAACTAAATTGGTATTTTATTTTTTTTATAGTTTTTATAAATTTTATATTAATTTAATTTTATAAAATCCCTATTATAAATTTTTTTCCATTTGTAGAATAAAAATTACATTCATATCATTTTTAAAATTTGTAGGACATTTCTGAATAGATTGATTTTTTAGAGAATATTTCAGATTATAGTTTTTTTGCAAAACTATTATTTTTTTTAAATCATGTATTGTATATGTATAATTACATTTTGTATTAAATTATAAAAATATAAATTTTATTAAAAATAATATAAACATTTCAATTGGATTTAACATTAAATTTGATATTGGAACATTTTCATTATTAGGATTTAAAACCAAATTTTTTAAAAACAATTTTCATTATATTTTTAAAACATAAATTCAAATATATTAATAATGTTTATTCAAAAATTTTATCTAATTTTTTATTCAAAATTTTGAATTTATAGATTCATGTTGAGTATTTATTTCAATTTCATTTTTTGTCATTGTGAATTGTAACCATAGTATAAATATATCTAAATAGTGAAGGGGTAAATTTGTTTAAATACAGTAAAAACTAAATATAAATACATAATACATAATATAAATTATTTTTTAAGGTTAATATTTTTAACAATAAATCCATTTATTATAATTTAATTGTTTATTTTCTAAATTCTTATAAATAAGACATCATATTACAATATATTTTTGAATAATTATAAGTATCTAACTCCCTCACTTATAAAAGGTCACCTCATCTCAAACATTAGAAAAAACTTTTGACCACTCTACATCATCCATGACCTAAAACATTTATCCCCCACTCCTCTACACATATAATATTATTTTTGTCCTCACCAAATTACCCAACATATAATGCCTATGTTGTAATATGAAGGTGGTTTCTCAGAGAAGTTCGCTAAATATTAATAAGATTATTTCATATTTATTTCATCTTCTACCTCCATTAAATATTTCCTAATAAATTATAAATTAAAAAATTATGCATAAAAAATACACTACAATTTTATTAGTATAATTAATTTATAACCCTTTTTCATCACAATTTCCATCCCATTGGAAATGAAAATACAGCTCATGAATATGTGTGGAATACAACCTCAATGATGTGATGTATTTAATTTTTCATAACTAGATTATATGGATGGTAAAAATTATGAAAAAATGACAACATATTATATATATAACTTAGTAATTATTCGCTAAATATAATATATCACATACCTTCAAACATACAATCCAATAAGAAATGAATAAATCACTTGTTTTTACGTGTTGACTTCCACATTGAGGAAGAGATGTGATTAATTTTCTATATCCACCATATATACATGTTAATATGGAATGAAATTAATAAACAAATATTAAATTTATAAAATATGTTTTATTATTTATAATTAATATACTATCTACATTATTTCTTTTGCATTTTCCATAAAAATGAAAATGACATTCTTTTATAAATACATATACAGTATCCTTAAAATAATATGCCTTATTTTTAAATACCATAATACATTGATTCTTCTAAAAATTTATTTATTGTAGTCATATATTATTCATAACATATTTAATATCATATTTTTAATGTAACTATATCATATTTAATCACATGCAACACACCAATTATATTTCAAGGATAAACACATAACATCATCAAAACATCAAATGTGGACTTAAGAATTTGAGTATTTAAAAATCATGATAAAAAAATGTAGTAAATGAAAAAATTATAATTTAATTAAAATTAAAATTTTACATAATCAATTATAAAACTAATATATTTTTATAACTCTATACGGTTGACATATGAATGAAATGATTGGACAGTCTATGTTAGGGATCCTTTCTCTTTAAAATTACGTTTAAATTTTTTCACCTGCTAATACATGTTTTATTAAGATTAAATAATATTATCTTTTATCAATTTAAAAATAAAATATTCCATTTTCATATATATTGGTTTTTATTTACAATATTTCGATAAATAAATCTTTTCAATGTTTCTTATGTGGTTTATTTTTTAATTTTAGGAAATATTGAAGAGGAATTGTCATTAATATGTGGTGGGGGTGGTAGGGCCTCAAAGAGTCTCCCACCATCCGCATCCCGACCAACTCCTCTGCCTCGTCTGCCTACTCCCTACCAACCCCCACGGTTGAACCTCTGCCTGGGAGGTCCCTCTACTTCCGACTGCTCATCTGCTGGGTGGGTCGGGTAGTCTCGAGCTATGTGACCCTGCACTCCGCATGCATAGAAATGACTGCTTCTCGTGTGGCTATCTCTCCTTCATGTACCCTGTAAAACCGAATCTACATCCTGAGATTGCTCATATGATGGCCTGGCCCGCTTGGACCTCTGCATCAACTATATACTGCTGGATGTATAAGAGTCCGCTACGGGTCGTCCTACGAAGGGTCACGTCGCTGGTGACTGCTCAGTGAGAAAACTCTCCACTAGAAGGGCTCTCTCCAGCACCCCTGTCTGTGTCGGGATGTTGAGGGATATCATCGAAGCCCTGATCTCATGCCTCAGTCCCTGCTCGAAGGTCAATGCTCGGTAGAATTGGTCCCGTACCATGTCCTTGGAGTAGCACGATAGGTTGGTAAATCTCACCGAGTACTGGGCTACCGTCATGCTGCCCTGCCACAGCTGTAGTTGCTCCTAGATGTGCACCACACAGAGGGTGGCTAAAACGAACTCCAAGAGGAAGAGGCTCTCGAAGCCCGCCCAAGGAAGTGATGACTCATCGTGCACCTGGAGCATCAGGATCCACCATCAACCTACTGTTACGTGCATGAGACTCACCACAAAGATCACCATGAGGTCAGCTGGTGTCCCTACTAATCTGAAGACTCAGACGACACCCTCGAGCCAATCCGTGGCTGCTTGAGGATCCAACTCTCTGCGGAACCTGGGCGGTCTCTGACGCTGAAACTCATGCAGTGCACTCAAGCGACGTGCACTCTCAGCAGCTGAGTCTTGTAGCATCAATGGATTGTTGGGTAGAGGTACCTCCAGTGCCTCCGCTGTAATGGGGCCCTACACCGAGGCCTCGTCTCTCGGTGGGCTTCCGTCTCACACGTAACTGGGACCCTAGCTCGCTGCCGTCGTGGGGCCATCCTGAAAAGAAACTGGTTTTCCACGGTTAATATAGTATACCTGGTGATCTGACTCAAAGTAATCACAAATAAATCTTTTTAAACACACATGCAATCAATTTTTCGTGTATTGAGTCAAAAATTAGAAGTTAGGGTTTTGGTGTATGGATACGTCGGCCGACGCACCAACACTGGACTCCCTGGACTGATAACCACACTCAATACCCTTAACACTATTGCTTCACATAGAAGAAAGATCAGAGTCCTGAGTTTTGCGGTAGAACCGAACTCCTCTGATACCAATTTGTCATGACACGTCCTCGAGGCCCGTGTCGTGACTACCCCAAGCCCACCTCCCATAGGCCAGGGGCTAGCGACTAGCACCAACGGCGTAAATACCGATAAAAGGGAAGGAATTTCCTTTAAAAATTAAACAAATACCACAGAGTATGCAAGATGAAGTAAAAACTATGTAAATAGAGTACAAAATTAAGTGCTGGAATGTAAATGGGCCAGAATAAAAACCCAACTGAAAGTAAAGTACAACTCAAAGCAACGTACAGCTTCTGTAAAGTAATGTAGCAACACTAATCCATCCACTGGAAACCCCACTTGAAGGGTGGGTATAGATTGTCTCCTCAGCTCATTTGGTCTAGTCATCCGCTCCATGTACGTTCCACCCAGTGGTCCACCTCCAGGTACTGTCCAGCTACATGAGCCTCCACCACGATCAGAGTTGTACATCGTCTGCATCCAACACAACGTAGTGCAGCCATAGCCCGTGTAGTGATCAGTATACGATACTCAGTAGGGACCCCAAGACCCCTGAAGGTCACCCAGAATCCATGAAGGACAAACCAAAAATGAAATAATACAATCAATAAGTAACAACCAACACTACCTAGGTATATTACCATACATATACCAAAGTCAAAAATTCATGTTCTACTCCAACAGTCGAGCCCAAGTACATCCCATTCCACACAGGTAAGCATAACCCAATCCACACAGGAAAGCATAACTCAGTCCATAAAGTAAAGCATAACCCAGTCCACACAGGAATGTACAACACAGTCCACACAAGAAAGCATAACCATGTCCACAAAGGACAACAAAACAATCACACTGAAGGTAATGATTGAAAGTCAAGACACAGCTCACACAGGTATACTACTACCGATGAGGGGTGGAGATGATTAGATGTAGCCTATGAATATTCCACTATGCTGATCCCATATAGGATCCTAGTATAGAAGTCGTCGTTGCCAAACCCACGGAGGATCCATGTATATTGGTCATCGTCGTCGAACCCACAGAGGATCCCAGCATAGTCGTCGAACCCACGGAAGATCCTAGTACGGTAGACGTCGTCGTCGAACCCACGAAGGATCTATGTAATGTAGACATAATCGTTGAACCCACAGAGGATCCCAGTATGGTAGACGTCGTCGTCGAACCCACAGAGGATCCCAACACAGTCATTGAACCCACGAAGGATCCTAGTACGGTAGACGTCGTCGTCGAACCCACGGAGGATCCTAGTACGGTAGTCGTCATCTTCGTCGCAACCAACTCAAGGGTTCCGGCACACAGCATGCTCGATTTCTGGAGGGTCCGCTACACAAGCCAAGGGGTCGATACATAAAATGTCACGAAGTCCACAGTTGAAGTATCACAAAGTTCTGTTTCGTCAAAAGAAACTCAACGCAACAGACGACGCGTCAATCAGACACCCGGTCTGAGAGTTATTGACTTTTTCGTTCAGGGGCCCGATTGGATTTTAGGCTAAAACCAACCAGACTGTACTCCAGATACGTCCAAATCATGAGCAGAGTAAGCCAAAAGAACCTTCTCACTAAGAGGAAATCAATGAAGCCGACGACACATCAATCAGACGTCCGGAACTCAAGATATAAGTGTTTCCACTCCGAGGGCCCATTTGGTTTCGTGTTCGAACCAACCCGACCGTACCCATGTTCTCCGAATCCCCCTGGGTCAGCCCGAACCAGGTCAACCCGACCCGGATCTGGTCTGTTTGGGTGCAGCCCGGCTAGCACAGCCCAGCCCAGTGCGTATAGCCCGACCCAGTGCAGGCGGCCCTGCCCAACGCGGGCGGCCCGACTAGGTTGGGTGCTCGGTTCATGACTGAGCTGGCACGAAGGGGGGGGGGGTGCCACCCATTGCTTGGAAACGGAGGACCCTAGGGGTCCGCCTTGCTATTCTGGCCGGGGGTTTCAACCCCCGGTTTTCTTGGTTAATGGTCGTCCATTAAGTCCGGCCGGGGGTGACTACCGCATGACCTGCCGGTCCCGCCTCCAGGTGCGTCGGCGACCGGGCGAGTTCGGCCACCCCCTTTGCTGAACCGCTGTGGCCAAGGGCCACGACATCCTTCTGTCTGCCGCGGCGCCACGCCCCTCTGTTGCGGCCCACCCTAGCCGCGGCCCTCCTCGGTGCTTCGGCGTGGTGCGATGGCACCGCGCTACTCCGCCACGGCCCGGCTCCAGCTGCGGCCTCTTTCGGTCTCACCGGTGCGGCGCGACGACGCCGCGCTCCTTCGCTGCGGCCCGCTCCGGCCGTGATTCTCTTGACCTCGCGTGGTGCAATGACACCGCCTCCATTTCAAGCCACGAAGAAAATCAATCATCAAAAAGGGGAGGAGGTTCGGTCATGTTCGTACGGTCCGTCCTCCTCCCATTATATTGATAACAGGTGGCCAAAATTATCGAAGAACATCAAAAATAATCTCGAATCTAAAAAACAACCCCTACCTCGATAAAACATCGAACATCGCCGACCGGAGGAAGACGAACGTCGCGATGACCGGCATCGCAGAAGATCAGCATCGTCCCGTCAACATCGGAAAGGGAGGAGCCGAAGGTGGCGTCGGAGTTCTTCGTTCCTCATTGGAGGAAGAGAAAAACTCTCCATGTGCTAGGAGCCGTGCTTCGCTTCCAGCATTCGCCTCTTAATGAATTTGTCCATAACTCTTCCCCTAGCTTCCTTTATATAGGAGCGGGAGGGCTTGTTGTTGGAATGCAAGTCATAAATGATGGATTTATGACAGGGATCTCCACCCAATTAATCCTATGCGGTGGCACATTAAATTGGGGAGAAGGTCAGGGGGGTGTTTATTGCTTTGGTGGTCCCATCATTAAAAAAAGGGTTTCATCCTCCTCAATTAAGAGGGGGGTTTAATCTTAGAGGCTCTCCCTCATAAATGAGGGGGAGTCAAGGAGTTATGATCCCCTCCCATTAATGGAAGGTCTTGTGTGGTTTCCACCGAGATTTAACCTCCAAGTGAAGATTCTAACCACTTTATCCGCACGACATGTGTTTAAAAAAATAAAATTAATTTTTCACTGATTTTATTTTATTAACCCACATAAAACCAAAAAACTATCTTTATACCTGATCACCTGCCACCGAGCTAAAAGTATTCTTAATCAAAGACCCAAGCTGCGAGTTCATGGGTGCCCTCAGATTCCAATTCTGAGCACCGGTTCAAAAGATAGGAAAACCGCTCGTTCGTTCACTAAACGTACCCGAGAAAAACTTTAGAAAATGATTCTGGGGACACCGAGCCTCAGAATCAGGTGCTATCAGAAACTGCGCACTCATAAAATACCAAAGAGATTAAGAACTCATTGTTTCCATAAAATATTAGAAAGGAAGTCTTTGGAATATCGTTCATCCTCACTATTAATTGGTGATATCCTGACCGAAGGACCACATACGAGAAATAATATTTCCCATGATGCTGATCAAACAAGTCCATATATTCAAGATAGAGGATAAGTTTTAATTATCATGATTTTATTGATCTCATGATAATCAATGCAGAGGTGCATTGATCCATCCTTCGTATTGATTAAAAGGACTGGATGTCCTTACGGGGAAGCACACAGGCATATATAACCATTCAATAGATTATCATGTAACATCTTCTTCAGCTCTTCCATATCTATAGTTGATTTTTTATATGGTATCATTGATATATATAGAGATCCAGGAAGAAGATAAATTGAGAACTAAACCTCTTGTTGGGGTGGAAGACTAGGAAACTATTCATGGAATACAACAGTCTTATCACTCACGATGGGCATGTCTTCAAGCATGATTCTTTCATTTGTATCAGTCATTAGAGGTTGAAATTCAATCTCATAAGGAATTAATATCCACAATTGAGACAATGATTATAAATGAGATTCATCTTCCTCCTTACACATGAAATTAAGTGGAGGAACTTCGGGATGTGAAGAGTGATCTCTCATTCCCGAATGATGATGATAGATTTGTATAAATATAGACAATCGATGCAAAATATAGGATCAAACTCCACTAAATGAAGTATAATGATACTTTCTATGAGGGTCATTCCACAAAAGTTAACTGGGGATGAGTTATAAATCATGGATGAAATAATATCCCAATTTTCTATTGTCATAGATAACTTATCTTCAAAATATTTATGTGGTATTTGAATAGTTCAAATAAACATAAAATATATTACTGAATGCGTAGGAGTAGAATCAAATAGTATGTTTAAAATTCACGAATGAATAACTTGTGTATCTATCAAAAAATTATTTTTTGGATCCACCTCCACAATATTGATTGCTTAATCCCTTCCTTGATGAATTAAATGTTGCTGTTGGTTGCCTCCAACAAACCTATGATTATGGGAAATTCTTCACATAATGCTCAAGTACTTTGCACCTGTAACACAACACCACTGGATAAGAATTTATCTGACCCTTCCTTTATTATTCATTATTAGTGGGATTTTTCATATACCTTCATAATTTTTTAACCTGATGCACTATCATTCCTCATTCAGGTACCCTTTAGACAGTGCCCAAGAGGCTTCTTCATACAATTTTTACCTATGGGATGGCCAGTCTTGGTTCCATTATATAATTTGTTTCCCAAACCTTCCACATTATATTCTATTTTCCCCTATTTTTTTTTCACCACGATACCACTGAGTGTTTCCAATTTCCATTTCAATCTTATGGACACAACAGAAATTATTCTCATAGTTGTCGTAGTCTAGAATCGCCAATGCTTTTTGTAGACATCACTTTAGTCTACTCAATAAGTGATTTACCTTACATTCATTTTTCATGACGAAGATATATGTGTACCTTGAAATCCTAGTGAAGGTTTCTTCAAAGGCCCTGATGGACTCATCTTCCTTCTTCTTGAGTTCAATGAACTCTCTTTCTATCTTGAGATAGAGGGTTCAGGGAAAAAATTTATTGAAAAAAATCCTCTTGAATTCCTCCAAATCTATGGATTCAGTTACTCATTGGGATTTAGTATTCCTGATTAGTGTCCCTCACTAGTCAGCTTCCCTGTCAAAATGATACACCACCATTACGAATTTCTCTACTTATGAGCACATGAGTATAGAGATTATATTTTCAATGGTGTTAATCTATTATTCCTCGAGAAGGGGATCATAAGATCAACTAAACATGGTTTTTCTTTTCCACATGAAATATTCAACAAAAACATTCTCATTCCCAAGAGGATAAGGGTGTTCCACATGATTTATTTTATTATTCGTAACATGAGCTAGATGAGCATGTACACTCATGAAATTTTTACCACCCACTCCCATAATATTTTTCATATCATAAGGGAAATCATCACATTCCCTATAACATTTATTGTGGTCACTTTTTCATCTATTTCACTCCATTATCTAAAAAACAACAGCATTCTATTAGAGTTCATGAATTATTAGCTATTGAGCATGAAATGGAAACATTGAACATAAAAGGATATACTTGTAAAGGTTAATTATATCATATCATGTTATTCTATATGGTTAAATTCAGGCCATTGTTGATCTAGTTTTTAACATATGCTCATGTGGGATTATTTATTCCATTAATAATGGTTTGTACTATGTTGATGGATTTTCCAAAGAAAATCCCTCATGATTTTCAAACCAAGAGTGAGACCAGGCCCATTATCATTCCCCTTCAAGTCGAGCTCAATGCGGTTTTTTTGGGTTTACTCCATTATATATCAATGGTAGAGAAACCTCTACCTATTTTTATATATATAGGGATATATTTATCTGATTATCCACTTACTCAATACATACAAAAATACATGGATGTTTTTTATACATAGTATCATTTGTATGATTCTTAATAAAGTTCTCTATTCATAATTTTAAAAAATAAATAGAACATGCCTCTCATACCAACTATAGTGACCCTAGCCTTTTACAAATAACATTATATGATTTTATGCTTAATTATACATTAGAGTACAATCCATGGATCCTAATGTCTAGATCCTCTAAATACTTGGTACATAAAACTAAAAACATAGATATAAATAAAAAATTTATTTATTTAGTATTCAAATTGATATCATGACATCCATTATTCTCAAACATCTACAAAGGGTACCCTGGGGAAAACATGAACAATCAGATGAGCTAAATATCCCAGTAAGGGAATACTCATAAGAACCAAACATTAGTACATGGGATAGAATACATGACATAGTGAAAAAAAATCATGTTAAATATAGAATCCTAACATATTAACCTAGAATAATACTATCATGGAGTCATAGTAAATCTAGAAGAAACATAAAAAATTACTTTATCATGAGCAAATGCTAACCACCAAGACCGTTGCACATGGTATCACAAGACAAGGATAACTACCAAGACCGTCGAACATAAAATCTCATGAGACTCAACATTTCTCCATGCATTGGATCACTATCTTGGTGAACCCATAGTTACATTTCATGAATATGTTTGCGCATAAGGAATCAGACATAGAAAATCTTACAGAAACATAAGGGTTACCCATTGAAATAAATGGGTACCATAATCATATCATAAAGAATAACAAATGGGTATATCATTAAGATGTATATGAACGAAATGAAATTAAATATACATGTAATTTCATATAAAAAAATATTCCAGTATCAGGGTATGCGATGTTAAGTAGAAAAGGAACCTTGTAATATAATTATTTATGAAATTTAAGCATCAAACCATTTTTGTACGGTTTAAAGGAAAATATTATAAAGGCTTTAAAATAGAAAAGTGACCAATACATTATATAAAAAAATAATTGAACCAATAAGGTTTTTATAATAAAAAATATTATTTTCTCTAGAAAATGGTCTCTGAAAATAGAAGATATAATACACTTGAAATCTGGTAAGAATTCAGGATGTTCCCTAAAAAAAGGTTTGCATATCAAGAATTATTGAGGATGTAATCACTTGAAAAATTTATATACCTATAATAGAATGAAGATAGGGTCTTCATAAAATAATTTGATATATGTATACATAATTTATAATATTCAGATAAAAAGATAAGAAAACATTATTTTGTGAAAAGGATGTTAAGAAAACTGATGGAATAAAGGAAGTTCGGGTGGAATCCCTTATGGATTATTGGAATTGTATCTCATGTACGTAATATTGATTAATGGGAGAAAAAAGAGTATTCTATTCACTTATACTCATGAATTATGTATGAGGGTGTTGATATATCATTCCCCATCATTAGTGGTTACTCATAAAATGTCATTACATAGATGATATTATTGAATTAAAAAAGAGGGTATACCGTAACATAAGCTAGTTAGTATTCATATATATACAATAATGATATGAATAATGAAATTAGGTTCATTAATTAATAACTCCATAACCTATTTTAGATTTAAATTATTTATTATATACTATTTTACTTCATTCATAACCTATTTGACTGGGTATGAGGTCCAATTTCATGGTTTGGGTATGTTTCCTTCATTGGATTTAATGATTTGTTCACTTATAATTAATATATATATAAACATGTATGATGAGAATGGTTGTGAAAATTTAATGTTATATTACATTAGTGAAAAACCATAATATTACAGTTTTATAAAAATCATTTTCTTATTTTGGTTGATGGGGAGTCATTATATAAAACATTCATGATAAATGTGTGAATTAATATGAAAATTGTTCTCATAACAAATTTAGTTTGTATTATTAATTTTCATTTTTTTTGAAAACCGGATTTTAGAAAAATACATAAGATAAATTAAATATTAAATAGTATAGTTGAACCATAAAAATGGATTCATGACTAGAATTGAAGATGCTAATAAATATTGACAACCTACCTTCCTTCAATTCAATTGATTAACATATCATGGACGATTCATTTAGTTCTTTGGTATACAAGAATGGAAAAGTGAGATCATAATGGATTATCCCATTAGAATAACAAAATTACTATACATTTACAATAATTTATTTTTCATACCATTTAAATGTGGAGAGTTAGGAAATAAAATAGAATAAAGGTTCATGAAAAGAAAATGAGTTCAAAAAATGTTAATGTTAACTCTTGATTAAATCATCCTTGAGAGATTCTTAATGGGATATGATTTGGTTTTATGAGGAGAAAAAGTGCTTATGTACATGATGGAGGACCTTAGGGAGATATTAGGGAAGAATTTTGAGATGGCTCAATTCTTGATAGGAGTAATGAGAAGAGGGGAGTTCTGGTGGTTTTTATAGTGCATGTCATGAGGGTTGTCTTGATATTTTAATCATTAGTTTATTATTTTTCCATAAGACAAGAAATATTAACGATTCTGGTATACAAAAATAGTAATATGTGCATGTGAGTTCCATAAAATGGACATTTAAATCATCCATTACTATTACATGATGCATAATTTTTTTTTACAATTTATCATTAATTATTGTATTTTACTGATCATAGAAAATTCATGTATTTCATAAAAATCACAAAAATTCAACATAAAAATTTCTCAACTTGTAGAATCAAAAAACAAACAACATTATTCATAAATAATTTTAAAATGATATTTATTTATTTATAAATTTAAATCATAATTTACTTGATAAATATTGATTTTAATACTACAACATATTTTATAATTCATTCAAAAATTACATAAGGACTTGTTAAATTTTGTTAATATCATAAGACATAAAATTATTAATTTAAGATCACCTTTTAGGAAAATATATTTTCTTTTAAATTAATGAAATAATTTTAATTAATTATTTATGAATTATAAAAATACCTACACTTTTAATATGATCATGTTATCACTTATAAGATGACTAAATTTTATTTATACATTCATAGGTGAGGCTACTATTCTTCTTGATGATATACTATTCATAAAGGGCACATTACTATTCATAAGGTTTGGTTACTATTTATAAGGGGTACATTACTATTCACCATCAAATTATGTTTGTTCCATTAGACCTCAAAAATCACCATGAACATAGCTGTGTATGTTTGATTTTAATATTTCATATAACAGAAGTGACAATATTATGTTCAAATGTCACATATTAATTATTAGTTCATTGTGTTGTGATTTCAAGTGACTATAAGACATACTTATAAGAAGGTAATTTTAATTGATAAAACATAGGGTCATTACACCACAATCTTAGAAATCCCTTTCAATTTTCCGTTATCAAGTTTTGTAGTTAAATTCTAGTGGTTCTTGTCTTCTTCAAAGAAAACTGTAGTTTTCTATGTGATGATATAGAAGAAACTCATCGAAACAAAAGGTAATATCCACTACAAATTATTTCAAAATTATATCTTATTCTACATAATATTCATTATTTTCTTTATTATACGGAAATAAATCCACTATCATTTATATTCTGAGATGTTATTATGACAATGTGACAATAATATTCTACTTTCTATCAAATAATTGAAAACAAAATAACAACGTTTATGTACGTATGACTTATCATCTCTACACCGTGGTGAATTCTATTTTCCACCAACACCTTAAATTGATGGTTATAATGGATGAAATAATAACTATATATTATTATCAGAACATGAGATTCATTTTAAAAGATTACACAACATTCACTTCAATACCTTTCAACAAATATTGGAATGATATCGTTGCTGATGTGTTTGTATGACCTACTATCTCCATGATGTGATATGATTCATTTTATATCATAATACTAATATAATTATTATCTAATTGAATACTATGAATACATATGATTTATATAATGTTAATATCATTTTTAATTATACAAATATAGTATATGATGGAGAACCACAACTTATTCGAGAAATAAACTTGCATAAGATATTGAAGCATTAAATACCTGAATAACAAGTAATAGTGATTTTTTTTAAAAAAAAGATGATAATATGATCATATATGATATAATTCTGAAATATTACAACGATGTTATTTAAATCATTATACTAGAGGATTAGATAGACACAACCTAAATAGGACCTATGGTAAGGGATAATTTCTCAATCTCATTATTATCCGAGATCATTTATAAGTAAATATTATCTGGGTTATATTTATCATACTTATAAATGTTTCCAAAATATGTTATATAATTTATATTGTTTATGATTTTCTAATGTCAATTATCTCAATTGGTGGGGTTTTTTAAATCATATGAATGAAATATTTTTACATTATTTGATATGAGGTACATTCAGGTTTTTCCTGAAAAAGTACAAGGAAAATGTTCTTTAAACATATAAAACATTAATATGTTTTTAGGTTTTGGTATAACCTCATTTAGATGACCATTACTATACACGATTTCATGTTTGTTTTAAAATAAATTAATTAATTCTACAATTGTTTTTCCTTTTGAAAAAATAAAACATTTTTTAAGAAGAATGGAAATTTTCTTCATGAATTAATTTGAAGTGTAATATCAAAATTAGTTTCCTTCTAAGATGGAATCATTTAATATGTATATGTTTCACGTATAATATTCTTATTTGTTACTATTAATTTATTGTATATATTATGGGATGAAATTTTTTATATCCATTTTTTCATGGATTGTGTTTTGGTGAAATGATGTTAAAGAAACTCATTTAATTAATTGGTAATGCTATAACGAATGATATATGTTTTTCTAACAGCATAATGGTTGATATAAATATGAGATTTGGGAGACCTATATCTCATTCCAATTATTTAGGTAATGATTTGTATCCCATTATATTGACATGTATATTATTGAAAATGATCTCGGTTCAGAAAAATAGGGCAGGAACGTGGAGTGAACTCAGTTAATTAATGTACTTTGGCTGCTATGATGGTTTTTCCAATGTGACTTGACTAATATGAAATGATTTACTATGATTATTTATATTCAATATTACATCATGTACTATGTTATGAAATTTCGTATAATATTCATTTATTTTTATTAATTTCATGATTTATTTCAGGGCATGATATCACAATATTTCATATGGAAGATAAGATTTTCAAATGTATTGTTTTATGTCTTATGATTATAAAATGCTTCATTTCACCCTTAGTTACCCTTACTGAGAATATGAGGTCACCCATTCATTAGATGTTTTCCTGACGTCATGAAATATTTTATTATGTAAAATATGTCAAAAAGGGGACTAGTTAAGATGAAATAAATGGAAGAAGATAATGATGCCTTATAGACAAGTTTTTTATGTTCCCATGTTTTTAAAAACACAATAACTATACGTTCCTATCATGTATTTGTTATATATTGTGATAAATATTCTTCAACATTATGTAATATCAATTTATGTAATGTATTTTTCATATAGTAATGCATTTATGAAATTAAAATAGTGTCGCAAAATATAAAAGAGGATCAATTTTATCATGAAATTTAATTATACAAAAAAAATCATTTTTATTTGTTATGAAATTCTATATTCAAATAATAAATATATTAGAGTTATATGATGATAAAATATATTATTGGTAAGAATAAAATATTTAAAAAAATTTAATTAGTAATCGATAAGAAAAATAATAACACATTTTATTTTAAAGAATTAATTTTATTATAAAAACCATAATAATTATTTTTCATGATTCAATTAAAAAGTTAAATTCATAAAATTTAGTAATTTAATTTGATAAAAATTTATTCTCTGAATTATAATAGTAATTTTAAAATATGATGATGTTTCTTATTTTTCTAAAAATATTTATTTTCAAGATAACATTACAAAATAATATTTTTAGGAATACAAATAATTTTATAAAATTAATATTATGTATGAATGGATTAAAATTTTATGAAAAACTTTTAATCAGTTTATAAGTATTAAATATATATAATTATAAATTAAATTATATTATTTTAAAATTTAAAATAATTGGTTTTTATTTTGATTCCAAGTTGATATTTTTTACTAAAAATGATTTTATGTGTAATATAAAAATTATATTTAAATTAGTTTTTATCAAATTTTGAGAATTGATATAATATAATGGATTTAATTTCTCTGAAAATTAAATCTAAATTAGTTAATAAATAAAATTTTATTCTTAGGATAAATATAATGTTACTAATGAGTGGAAGTAAATTCTGGTAAACAGATTAATTATGAGTAAAAGACGCAAAATATCTCATAAGATATCGCTTATTTTTTTATATGTGAGTTTGATATACCAATACTTTCACCCGTTCCATTATTTATTTCTTTGGGAGCCACTATGGTAGAATAATGCTTCTTGTTTTAAAAAAATGACACGCTGCTGAAATATAAAAAGTGACCTTCAACACCTCACATATCCTCAATGAGTATACCTCTTTGTTAAACAAAAATATGAAAATATACCTCCAAGAATCATCTATACATTTTTTAGAGGATCTTAGTTTATCAAAATACCACAACATAGTGTCTTAGTTCAATTTTCATAGGACTTGTATCTAGTGGTAGGGTAAAAATTACATCTCACAAAATTTTCATTTCAAAAGATTTTTTTTTCAAACACATACAAATTTATTATATCAATGATATCCTAATTATATTAGCATTAATTTTATACAAAAATTTATTATGTTAATAGAATAATATTTTTCTATCATCACCCACACTATCTGTGAAATTAAAATATTTCTTGTGTGTACCTGTGGACTTCCACCTTTATAGACATTGAAATTTTCTTATAATCACCAACTCACAATGATGTTAATGAGAATTTATTAGTTGAATTAAAATGATAATTATGATGTAATTTTGATTATAAATAGAACTGTTTATCTAAATTCATTCTTTCTCATTCATTATAAAATTAAAACGCCACTCATGTGTATTGAAGGATGACCACATCCATGAATAATGTATATTCGAAAATATAATTACTTAATATATAATGTTATGGAATAATGTATAACATGAATATGGTTCTTGAATTATGAAAAATATAAACAATCATTATAATTTAATCTGTGGATTTTAATTACCATGAGCCACACTATCACTGATTTCATCATCATAAACAACAACTATATCATTGACCATATGATATTCTATGATTATATATAATTAGATATATAATATTATAGTACTATGAAGAATATAATAATTCTGATGTTTTACCAAATAATGTAGATCATAACTCTATAATTAAATCCCTCGAAATAGAAGCAAAATAATAACATCCAATAATGGAAATAAAATATATAATATAATCAATTATGTGGTGAGTGATTGTAAAATATATTTATGGGTGGGACTAGGTATTAATATAGATATATAATAATTAATTATGGAGCTTATGTTCAATATAAATGAGTTTATGGTTACTTTGTAGAAGAGGATTGTTAAGGTAAAGGTTTTATAATTTTAATTTTCATTTATTGAGACATATAATATATTGTCCACTTGTTTTAATTTACATGGTCAATAGATTTTTTATGGATGTATTTATTTCATATTTCTCTAAATATTATAGACATTGGAATAATTATCTATGTTTTTCTCACGAAAATTATATTGTATAAAATTTTACCATATTTTTGAGGTTCTTTGTCAAACCAACATTCATTCATTAAATAGTGATCATTATTGATGAATATTTTTCTTAATTTTTGGGTACAGTATACACTACGAATGAATTATATTTAATGTCATCTCAAATTTCTTTGGGTTTTCAATTTTTATTATTAGCTTCATTTAAAGGTTTTGTTACATCAGTTTTTCCTATTTAAAAATCTACATTCTCTGTAAAATATTTTATATTGGTAAAAATAAACTAAATCCTCTTTAAGGTTATATCCCTTCCATGAACATATTTTTTCATTTGATAAATAATTTATTTTATATTTTTTGTGTCCTAGAGATGAATTATATGAACTGTTGTCCATATTTATGATTACATATTTAATTTTTCTTTACATTTTCAAAATTTGTGTTTCAATAATGGAGTTTTAAAATATTACAACTGGAAAATCCTTTATTTAATAAATAATTAATATTTAACTACAATTTTATACTATAAAAAATTAGGAATTGTTCCTGGATATAATATTAGTAATTATTATGTATTTTTTTAATTATTTTTTATACATTATTTTTAATTAGATTTGATGATGACTTATGACATTATCATTTTACAATTAGGAACGAAATGTATTATAAATAATCTTTTCATGATTTAACATAATAATTCATTTTTATATTTTAAATGTGTATCTTCATCTGAGTAATTTTTCATGAATCCCACAATAATTCTTTGTCAAATAATATTTTAGGGTAATTTAATTTTTAGTATCAACATATCTAACACTTTGGTTACATCTCTGTGATATGATATAGAAATATAATAAAACCATTTTTCATTATTATATTTTTAGTTATAATTAATTTGATTGATTTTTGGACATACATTAATATTTTTAATCATTACAAGATAAGTGGGTTGATATATTTACCTCTAATGAATTAGTTAATTTTCTATATCTTATGATATATTTATGTGAGATACACACTTGCATATATAGAAATCAATTTTATTATAGAAATGGGATAATTCAAAACCTTATATTTTATATGGATATGATTGTGTATTATGGAACCACAATCTTAGGATATACGTGGAGATGAATTATAGAAACACTGTGTTAAAATATTTATTCTTTTGTTTCTACATCACTCTTATGCAACATTAACATTATTATATTATATTATTATGTTATATGTTTTTGTTATACTCCATAGATCTTGATTATTTTTTCAGGATTCCAAAGTCATATGATATGGTATTGGTTTTGTAATGATTTTTCATATGTACAATTATTGATCCTAGTGGATAATAATTATTTTTTTCTTACTGTTTTAATAAAACATTTATCACATGATATTTTTTTCTCAAATAATGATGCTCTAACCCATTATTAATCTTTTTTATATTTTAACGATACTAAGAATTTATGTCCACCAATTTTTATGACTTCCATCTCTTAGGTTTTAAACATGTGCAGCACCTAGAAGACATCTTTCAGTTTATCTAGTATGGTCTTGTTATAATGAAAATTTCGCAGATATATAAATAAAATTGTAATGTATCCGATCATTAATGATAATTAGAGATTTGATTATAAGATTATGTGATTTTTGTAATATGTAATTTTTAAATTATTTAAATATAAATAAGGGCCACCAAACAAAAACCAATAAATAGGTATCATCATAAATATATAGGCTAAAAATCTGGAGTGTTGGATTGGGGAACCACATTACATGGAACACATTGGAGAGAAATTCAACTACCATTACCATAATTATTTTAAAATATGTTACATCAAAAAATGAAATGAACCAAATTATATGAGAGAAGTAATAACAACATCATTTGGTTGTTTTAGTCATGTATAACATATTAAAGGATTTTGATATATATGATCTTAATAATATTTAATAAAACATAATTCAACAAAATGTGTTCATCGTTGTAGATATCATATAACATTTGTCTTGTAGGAGGTATAATAATTATTATTAAGGAATGATTATATTCTGATGAGGATAAAAATATTGGATGTTATTATCAAACCACTTCCATAGGATGAATTTCATATTCAGAGGTTGTATGTGATAGTTCATATATAATAAAAATAGTTAATTGTATTATTCCCAATACCATTTCTCATAAATTATTTCTATCTTATTAATCTGGGGGATATGATATCATCAACGATACAAAGATATATATTTTCATAAATATGGGGGATATAATACACAAAACCAAGTTGGGAAGGTAAATTTCATCAATTTATGGAAAATCTACATTATCTATAGTCTATTTTTAGTTTATATAATGTCTAAAAAATTATAAGAGGTTTAAGTTAGACTAGGAAGAAAATGGATAAGGTTAAGTATGAAATCCAAGTTAAGAGCCATGATATATTGTGCCACCTAATAGGGTACAGAGAGATAATGACGAGTCTTTTAGGGACACCAACTACCTCAAAGATTAGATTCAAGTACACTATGAATTTATTGAATAAATAAGTTTAATGAAAGTAATATTTAACTTTTAAACCCATAACATAGTCCTCTTAATTACCCCTTTAGTAATTTGATCTAGTTTCTATCAATTCAATATCATTTGTGACCCACTATATATAATATTTACCATAAAGCATCACTATATCACAATTGTATCATAAATGAATGGGGGGATTGTGGGGGTTATTCTTCAAAAAAACCAGGTATTCCGATTCCATGAAAAAAATTGTATAATTCATTATTATATTATTGAGTGTGATTTAATTCAACATATTTTTAATTATTCTCTGGTTTTTCATATTTTCCAATTTTTTTGGTTTGGCAGTAGTGGATGATTAAAAAAGAAAATGCTAAAAAATTATCACGGTTTCATTAATGGATTATTCGTTTCGTACTAATATGTAATCAATCACCATTTATCTAATACTTTATATTGTGGAAAAACATTCCTGTAATTTCTAAATCATCAACATAGGACCCTTGGGATATATTTATAATACTAATTGGTTGGTGAACATAATTTCCCTTTCATATTCATATATTTTAAGGTTTGAAATGGTTTGTTTCTAATTGAAATATAAATAAATAATATTGTTAAAAATAAGATTTATTTTTATGTATTAACATAAAAATATCCCATGTTTCCCTACATATTTGTTCTAGTATTTCCATTTTATCATGCTCATATGTTTCACCACTAGTATTTTAAAATTATGAGTTAATTACGCAAAATATAAAATATATAAAAAATAATTTTAACACATGAGTTTTGTTCATGGTTTATATATTATATAGTTACCATTTGTATTTATGAAAACAATTAGATATCTAATAGTTTAATATAAACATTACTATTTATTTATATTCATATTTCTATTTTTACCTTTGATGAACAAAAAAAATTCATATTATTGTCATTTTACATGGTAGGTTTTAAGAAAGTTAATGATATTACTTCATCACGATGAAATTTTATTTAAATTATCCAGCACAACAATGCACATAATCATATTTTAATGAAATATATTAATATAAATGTTTTTAGGAATGTGGTATTAGTTGATGGAATAAAGGTATCTAAATTAAACCCCCTTATGATAATAATTTTTATGATATGGGATGGGATTATAGTTTCCAAAATATTTTATACCTATTTAAAAATATAAAAATTACGATATATTGTATTTCTATTTTTTGACTATACATGAATCCTAATACCATTTCGTTAAAGGTAATTTTACAAGGTATTTGTAATTATCATTCAATGGAAATAAATGTAATATTACCCTGTGTTACTCATATCAATCATTGAGTAGAGGATACATGTAGGTATAGTTGATATAGATTCTCTCATGGAATGTGGTTATTTATGATTAAATAATCAATTATTTAGATATCATAATTCCCTCTGTACTTTGACTAACATTTTTTTACTACTTAAACATAGGATATAACATGATATTTTTAGTTGGGTGGTGACTATCTATGGGGAATATATTTCCCAATAACTAAATGTTATATGTTTATATATGTGTAGATAGTTTGTATCTGGATACATAAAAGGTAAATAACTAAAATATAAGAGATAGTTCAATGTTCTTTTTTGATTTCATAGAGAATATTTTTAGATATAATGCACGGAGCTTAAATTAGGATCAATGGGGATATCCCTGATGAATAATTTGTATGATGTCGCATATTGAGAGAAACTTTTGTGCCATCATACCTCATATGGCCTAGCCATTTATTTATACATCTGATTTACCATTACATCTCATAATTTTATAACTAAGTCACATAAGGATTTTTTTATTATATGTGATGCATTCTCATTCAAAATAATTTATATTAAAAAAATTCATACATAAAGATACTATTATTATTGGTTATTTTTATACATGAATAATCTATCTTGGGTTTGGTTATACCCACTACAGGTACACACCACTACCTATCGTTACAATATCTACAAGGGAAAATTTACTCCAACAGATTTGAAGATATAATCATTGGGTTTACTCTAGCCTCTAGAGAATTGATATTGTTCCTTAGGTGTTTTGATGTTTTAGATTAAGTGTCATTTTTCTACACTGGTTATAGTCATTGAATAATTATATAAATGTCCACTTCAAGGGTTCATTAGTTTGATACATGAAGGAATTTGGGAGATTGATTTTTTTCAAAATCGGGAAGTAACCCATCTATATTCCTTCCTTGAATAATTATTTTAGATTATCCAATCACTAGGGGTTCTTTATTTTATTTTAATAAAATTTCCTTCTAATATATTTATATGTATATTGGTTTGTTGAGATATATTTTAAAATGATAGGTACACATGAGCACAAAATAAAGTAATGTTTTCTGTGTTCCAATATTTTTATTGTATTATTTTAGGAACTAGTTGACAAATCATATTAATTAAAACACTAACATCATGTAAATGAATCATTCTCACATATTAATTAATAATTTTTTTTTGATATATGTTCAAATATCTAGTCTTATTATTAGATCATAAAAATGATAATGGAAGAGTGTATCAGTTATATTGTATATAATTAATTGTTAAAATGGATTTTACAAGATTTTTATTCATGTGAAATAAATGAAACGTTTATATAGTGTTTTTAATAATGAAATTTATTTAATAAAATAAAAATTATAGATATATATAAATTTAAATTTTAAAAATATGACTAGGTTATATCATTGGGGTAGTGTCTTTTTCAATGGATGTGTTGATATTTTCCCCATAAGCATTGTATAAGATTCAACTGGAATACTACCATATATCAATCAAAAAATAGGATGATAAAAATATTAATTATGTTCAACCACTAATTGAACAATAGTTATGGGGGGTCATAATAATATACTTATGGATTCAACTTTTGGATCTCCAGAAATGAATCATCTGGCCCTTGAAATAATGATTTAGTATTCATATTCACTACCCTCCAATGTTTTAGGGCGATGTGTAACTACTGGAGGCCGATGAGGGGACTCATTTTCACCGCCACAAGTTTGATGGTCTATGAACACCTATTAATCATTAAAATTCAATTAGGGTTGTTCATGTAGGAAGGAGTGACATGTCAATTGTGAGATATGATCCATGCCATTGTGATTTATTATGGAATCCCCTGGACATGGTTTTATGATCTTTTGATGTTAAAATTATATTATTATACTCTATGATAGTTGAAGCCTAAGAACATTATAAACAACTAGTACAATATGATTTCAATGATAGAGTACACTAAAACCAATATGAAACTTTTTTCAATATATTAATTACACGATTGGGGATAGGGATTCCAATTCATTCTTCCTTGATATAGGCATTAAATAGATACTACAAACAAAACTAACAGTTTTTTAATTTTGTAACATCTCACATGTGGTTATTGAATACATTATAGATTATAGAATAACAAATTGAATATTTATTCTTATTGGAAAGGTTCTTAGAAATTCAACTATTGGTGCAATATATTATAGCTATAAAGTATTATATGGGGATATGAGATGGATATAATCATTCCAAAGTAGTAATAGTAGTGTACTATTATATCCATATTCTATAATAACTTTTATTTAGTGTCAATTGTGTGTATTTATTGGTTTTATTAAGGAATATTATATAATTATGGGAAAATGATTTACATTTTTATGGAAACTATGTTTAACAATATATATTTTTCCATAGTAGTGTCCCAAGGATAATCATACAAAAACAAAATATTACCTAGGATTTATACATTTTTTTCGTTCAATATATATTTTGTACCTCCCTACAATCAAGTTAATTTTCTAAAGGAGATTAAAATAGTTGTTAATATCATTTGTGAATTGCATTGGATTCTATATATTTTTTTCATTATTTATTTAAACATTATTTTTTTACAGCACACCATTATTAGAGTCTTCCTATACTAACATGATCACCCAGAATTCAAATATTAGTGATACTATTTTTATATACTATACATTTGGCTATAATTTATAAGTAATTTGGATATATTATTAATTTAAATTGGATTATCTTTCTTACTTAAATAAGTTTTTTGTTGTATTACCCCCTTATATATGAGTCTTAACATTGATTTTTTAAGTAAAAGTGATCATAGATTAAATTATCTATCTTTTTCATTAATAGTAGTGGATGTTAAGAATATATTGATTTTTGGTGTTATAAATATGACAACATTTAAAAATTATTATTTTTCACTGGATAAAATAAATAGTTGAATATTATTACTATAATAATATAAGGGAGACTTGTTCATCCTCAACGAGTGTTTCAAATACATTCAATGTGGAGTGGTATTTTGATTATTGGTGAGTGAAACCAAATCATAAATAGATTAGGTCTCTCCCAATAAAAATAAAAAATATATTTCCTTTTTTTAGTGTACTTTTAAGGGAGTCAAATTTTACCCTCTAGTTACGCAATATTATTTGGATTTTTTCTATAATGATTTCCATGTTTACTAATAGAATGAGAAGTGTAATTAAACATTATCCTCATACCTAGAACCATGTAATTGTAAACTACTCTATACCATATTGATCAATGTAATCTATTTATGTTAAAAATTTTCTTGTTGGAGGTTAAAGAAAGAATTTACAATGATGATTATTAATATATAGGGTGACCCAATAATTTTTTCTCCAAACTATACTGGGATCCAACACCTTTGTTTTGACTAAAGATAATTGAATCATTTGTGCTCAAGATTCACTACGTCTATCCAAGTATCAGTGATCACATTAAGCATTAGAATGGGTGATTTTCATTTTCAAATTCCTTTTCTAATCCATCCACAAAAAATGTTGAGTTTGTCTTGATGATGATTCAATGGATCACTTTGGATGTTGAATTTATAATTTCATTTATTTATCTATTTATTTCCAAATTCTCCATCAATAGTTTAATTAATGAGTCAAAAAATATCTTTTCCTATATTTTTTTGATTTCTTTAGGGGTTGTTTTTTTGTTCTAGTCCAATTATTAACAACAACATGGGAATCATCTCTTTGTTTTCATGGATTCCTTAGGTGAATGTCATCATTATACCAATATATCAAAAATACCCATTATTATATAGGAATTAAAATCTATTATTAATGTGATATTAGAATCTTTTCTATGTATGTACTCTAAAATATATAGTATGTATTGTATTGAATGACCACCTTTAATTTTTATGATATATTGGAATTCATAAGATCATGAGATATTATAGACACATTATTTTAGAAATTTATAAATTTGTTATCAAAATGATGAAATAACTAAACACAAGATATAATTTCTTATTTCATATTCGTTTGAGTATTCTTCTAAATATAAAAAATATGTTCTCCACACCTAAAATGCGTATACATCCTCTATCAGTTGTCGGATTCAAAGTATATTATGATGATTTATTTTTCAACTTTGTTATTATTTTTGTAAACATGGTAATAGTGTATGGTTCTAGATTGTGGTTCCCTATGGAATAAAACCAACTTTAATGGGACCTATAGTAGAATATCATTTTCAAAAAAATGAGTTGTTCAAGGAACAACCGTTTTGTGAGTTTTTTTACAACTATAAGAATATAATTTAAATTTTACACTAAAAATATTTGAACATAAATAGTGATGTGAGTTTTAATGTCTTAAATCCATCAAAATCGACATTATATATGTTTTTTTAAATTATTTTAATTTTTGGATTCTTATAGCTATAAGATTAATCCACAGTGGTCGTAATGACCCACATCATTAAAAGTTTTTAAGAATATATGAAATATTATTTTCCCTAAATAATGGGATATTTTGAGTACTCATTTATTTATAATTTTTTTGAGTAGAATGAAAAAAAGTTATTTTGTGTCTTTATAGTATCAATAGTATTTTAGATTTTATATGTGAGTGTTAGAGTAGTATTGAGAAATAACTATGGTTGATTTTCTTATATTGGAGACATGTTATTTCAAAACTAAGGGAAATTATGTGTTGTGTATGTTGCATGATATTTAATTTTATATGAAATGGAGTGGATAATGCATTAAGGATCATAATCACAGAAAATTCCTTCTCCATGTGATTAAATGTATTATGTTGGTTGTTGGTCACAACATAGGCATGTGGAACCATAGTGTGATTGAATTCTATATAGAAATACATTTTCTGGGATTGGTGGATAGTTTCACCATAAAAAAGGTTTTTGTATTATAATCCCTGACCACACATAATTATTTGATTATATGAAAATATAATAATCATACTGGTGGTTCACACCAGAGAGAAGATTGTAGGATTTACAATAGTAGGATTATAGTTGGTCCATATTTTGGTTAAATCCTTTTTTTGTTTATGATTAAATAATACATTATATTTTGATGATCAAAATGATACAACATGTGTAGTTCTATGAATTTTATTTAATGGAAGAACCTCATAACCAATTAGTAGTATTTTTTATTTGGTTTCTCAGGAGGTAATTCATTCTGAATTACCTAATGAGTTGGTTTTTATATTATAAGTGGAAAACACCATGGGGGGTAACCAATGAAACCCCCCATGTTAAGTACATATTTCAATTTAAAAAAATACACTTATATTGCATGTAACACATTGAATACAAAAATAAATAAAAAATTAAATATTTTAATATAAAATACAATTCATTATAAAACAATTAAACAAAAAAAATTAGTGAAATATCTTAGGTAATTACGAAAAAATTAAATAAATGCCCAAAAAGATTAAAATTAATAGTGTTATCATTGGTCATTATTATTATAATTGCAATGAAAAATTCTGAAAAAGTAGAATAATTAAAAATTATGATAAATATATTTATATTAAATATAGATAATATGATTAAGGAGTTTCTTTATTCTTGTATGGATATATACATATATGTATTAGAATCAATACATTTAAGGTTATATAATTTATATAAAGATGATATATAGTCGATTTATATACAAAAGTACAAAAATGTAAATTATAATAGTGATTTTTTTAAAAAAAATTGAAATAATATGATTCCAAAATAAAAATAAGTTTTATATTTAAAAAAAGATAATAATTTACTACATTTTATTATTATACTGTTATATATATTTCATTTCAATATTTTGTTTTATTTTTATTAATATTTTAATGAATGGTTTGACATGTTTATAATAAGGATTTTAACACTAATTTATGTGACCTGATCAAAACATACATAAAATTACATCGTTATTGTTAATTATTTAAAAAAATTGAGTATAGTTTGTGTTTGTGGTTATAAATCCTATGATTCTTGTAGACTACAAGAAAAATTAAATTATTTACAAATAAGATTCTATGAATATCATAAATAGTGTTCATATTAGTAACCCATCTTGAAATAACTTAAATATAACCTTACATCCCAACATGGAGGTGGAATACATCATAAAGGCTAATATTAAATTCATAGTGAGGTTAAACATAGGATATATCAATCATAAGTGTACTAGATTTGATTATAAGGGTATGATAATTTAATAAATTTAATGTTCTTAATGAAAAAGATTAATTCCATTATATCCGTAGATCATAAAGACAAATACCATGTCATATCTAAAATATTGATTGATATGGGTGTTGAAGAATATATCATCATTAAATAGTTATAACATAAGAATATGGAATCATAATAAATGGAAATAATAATCTTGTGAACATTTTTATTCTCAATAAATTTCATTCATAATCTCAAGAGAATTTATAGATAAAATCATACTCACACATCAAAATTTCAATATTTATATAGAAACGATTTCCATATTTGTCATCATCATATCATTATATATTTATTTCAAATTTAAAAACTCATTTTATGGATTTAATGGTCCCACTCATCCCATAATTTAAAATGCACCTATGTGTGATATAATATCATAAAAACATTCATCACCTCATCATAACCGAACATGTGTAAAAGAAATGGTTTTAAAAATCATTTCATGATCACATAATAATATTCATTCAAAATGTAGAACATTGATAATACCATTAAATAATATCCCTAATTAATTATAATAATAAATTATGAATATTGTAATTGAAAAAAATTACATTAAATTTAAATTTGGGCTAGTATTTGAAAATAAGATATATATAGATTCCCTTCGGTATCATTAAAATATATAATTACTACAATATTGGTAAAAAAATATTTAATTTAAATTAAATATAGAAACATATAATGAATTATTCATTGAAAATAATGGTTATAATGGTAAAAAAATAAATCTGTGTATTAAACAATAATAAAATTGTTTTTTTATAATTTTGGTATAATGTGAAGAAATAAATTGCTAAAAAATAAGAATACTATTTCTATAATAGAAATAGAAATAATTTCACTCATGGTTTAATTATAATTTAAATAAATATTTTATATTAAAAAATTGTTTCATGAAATCATGTAAAAAATTCAAATTCATGATGTTGTTTTTATACTAAATATAAAATAAATAATTTTTGTTTTTGAAGAAACGATTTCACAATAGTTTAATATAAAAAAGAGAAGAGGTTGAATGTAAATCATGAAAAACCCAAAATATAAATAATGGATAAGAAAATATATGGTATTTAAATGATAATTATCATACATGATCGCTTATTTCTAATTTAAGATATATAACAACAAACTGAAATGGGATTTAATTATTACTAGCATAAATCAAGTCCAATACTATATTATATGAATTCAAATATAATCATGTATTTACCTATATAATATTCATTCAAACTTCCTATTTATTAAGAATCCACCATTAAAATTATCTTATGACTATATATAATGGTATTTTGTCTAGAATAGAAGCTCAATAACAATGTTAATGAATTTAGAATGTTATTTCAGTGGGATTTTCCAGGAATGGGATCTAAAACATTCTCAATATTTGCGGTGAAGAGGATTCCATTTATATGTGAGTGGAGGTACAAATCACATGACATAAAAAGTTTTAAGAATGAAACACTCTATTTAATACCATACGTGATAAGTAACATCGAGCTTAAAAAAACTAAATATTAATAGTAAAATGTTACCCTTATAACCTTGATGTTGGTATTTTTGTAATGAATAGTATCAACTGAATTATTAAAATATAGTTTTAAAATGTTTAATTAATGATTCATTGGTTACCAAGTTTATTATTTCTGGAAATAATAAGCTAATTTAATATAGAGGATGTGTTTTTATGAAACCCAATTAAAAAGAGAATAATTGTGTTCATAAAATTACATCAGCCATTATGGATTTTAAAATAATGAAAAATAAATTTTATATAATAATTGATAATTTTTAAATTCATCCTATATGTTTTCTAGTTAGGATATATGAAAAAATTTCGTTTTTCATTAAACACTTTTTTTAAAAAAATAATCCAGTTTTACTGACTTATGATGGAGAACCATTATTAAATTTAGATTTAGACAATTTTATAAGTTTTATTTGAAATAATATAAATTTTATTTAGAATTTGGAAATCTAAATTTACATTGGATAAAATTTTAGTATTCTATTTATATAATCTATTTTCTAATTAATATTGAAAAAGGAACATTTTTTTCAAATTTTCCTTTACATCTAATATAGATATAATTATATTTTCCATTTAATTGGTTTTAAAGTGTAATTGGAATATGTTTTTATTATTTAATCCAATTTTCTTCATTGAAAGTAATTTCAAATTGAAATTGTGAATAAACACATTTCGATGTTAGGATAGTTTTTATTTCATTAAAACCACCTTTCTAGCTTTGAAAATGGGAAATAATTTTAATTTAATTTATACTAATTGTGTATTTTGATTTTTGAAATTTGGATTATAAATTTCTAATTAAAGGGTCTAAATTACGTAAATAGTTCTCTTCTATTTTGGGAAATTATGGACACTAACATCATTAATTGTTTTCATTTAACTTTGTTAAAGGATAAATTTGGTTAATAAGGGTAAACATAATATTATTATAATATATAACTATTTTAACATGTTTTTTTAATCCTATTGGATGAGATTTTATTAACATTGATCATTATTGGGTTGATTTTAGGTTACCACAGAGCCAATTGGGTGTGACATTGACTTGTTATAATAATAATTTTAATGTAAAGAGAAATATTACATAAACATGTATCTTTTAATAAAACAATTTTAATATAGTTTTATATAACTGATCAATTTGGCTATAAATATTAATTACAAATAAGAAATTATTTTCTACATAATTTAATTTTATTAATAATATTTATAAATTAAATAAATAACTTTATTTACGACATAATGATGATATTTGATTACATTATTATAAAAATATTTAAATTAATGGTATTATAAATATAAAATTAATTATAAATTTTAAATTTTAATATCATCAACCAATTCTATCGATTATTATCACATGCTATATTAGATTTAATTTTGTTTTTTTAATTATTCAAGTAATTATGAATTTATCAAAATTCAATTACTAAATAGTATCAATATTGACAAATATGAGTTTAAAAAAAAACTATTTTATTAAATGATATAATATCCCTAAAAAGATATGATTAAGAAAATATAATTATATAATGTTTCAATTTTCATTAATGATGCATTTTATGTAATATTTGAAATTTATAGTAACCATATTAACTATATAGTGTGAAAATACATGAAGTCATAGTAATAGTAAATTTATTTAACTACCGGTGAAAACCAAAAAATATGGTTAAATGTGTGACTTAAAATGTCTAAAACATATTGGATGTGTATATATAGACCTATAATTTTTTTACTCAAAACATATCACATTGGATCAATTGAAATTTGAAATTCAATTTATAAAAAATAATATTTATTCACTTTCCAAAAGTGCCCCTCCTCCCTCTTATAAAAAGCCACCACATCTACCCACTTACTCACACATCTCAAGACCCTTGAATTGTGAATATTCAACTCTATTAATCTCCCAAAATCACTAATTTTCTTCTAGAAACATTAAATTTAGAAGGAGGATAGTGAAGGATTAAATTTTTCTCAAATTAAATGGAGTTAATCAATTTAGTGGTTACATCATCTCCAATAATCCTTTCATTTATATTTATTATCCTACCCACTAGCCTATATTTATTAAATTATTTTATATCAACATATGTATAAACAATATAATAGATTTTTGTTATGAAAAGGGATTTCATACACTTCAAAAAACTTATATATAATGGCTATAGAACATAATGTTTTTGTGTACGACGAAATATTGTCTCACGAAAAGATGATTGTCTAATTTTATCATACCACCACACATAGGTGACATTATTAAGGTACTGAATATATATATCATATAAAATATCAATATATCATCACTATTATTCTGGAATTTGTTTTGGTTTAGAACATACCTTTTTGCATTCCAAGTTTTTTAAAATACGATAATTTCATTTGAGGATGTGTGGACTATCACCCCATCAAAGAAATGTGACTCATTCCTACTATACATAAAATATATAAAAGAGGATTTAAAAAAACTATGAGCCATCCATGACATTAATATAATAATATTATTCTAAAATGTATATTTACATTATTTAATTATTATTCATTAAATATGAAAAAGTAATGAATGTAGAGTTCATGTGTTCATATGACCTACAGTATCTATGAATGGTTTATTTCATTTCATATATCAAAATATTATAGAAATTAGAAATACGTACAGACAAGATATATATTATATTTAAATAATAAACAATATTATGGATATGATGGACTTTTGTCTACATGGAAAAATTACAACAACACAATTTCAATTTTGATTCTAGTCTGAATATGGAGAAAACATATGATATGAGCTTAAATAATTATTCTATTTTTACAACATATTTATAAGTGATATAAAAATAATAATAAACATTAAAATGGTTCTCAAGAAATTAGAAATTAACCTATGATTATTATTCAGCAAAATAACGATTGTACATGATGAGTCAGAAACAACATAAGGGAAATCGTCTCAATATTCTTTCATCAAGGAATATCATTATAATATAGAATTTTTAATTTATATGTTGTATAATTTAACAATTGAATTTTAATTTCATTCATAATGATTTTTTTTCAATGACAAATTTTACAAAATAACAAAACTGGATGTCTTTATCATACACGGTGATAATGAACTCTCATTCACCAAGGCTATTAATTAAAATTTGTCTTCCTCTACCTGAAATAATTTTTAAAAAATGAAAAGTAAAAACCTTATTCCTTTTTATGTTTTTTTATTGAAAATAGTTTTCACAAAGGAATTATTATGTCAATATCTTGATATGATCACTTATGATTGCAATGTCATATGTTATATTTCCTTTATCTTTTGTATGTGTTGTGATTATATAATTATTCATGGACATTAGACGGGTGGTTATGTGATATAACAAAGATGGTTAGTAATTTCTCAATCCAATGATAGGTAGTTCTTTGATAAAGCATTGATGGGTGGTTATGTTATAACCTCATATGTATTAGTTATGGAAGTCAGATGTTTAGAAATTCCATTTAGTCATATTTTTGGAAGTCAAGATTATGGTTATTCCATTTATGTATGTTTATGTCCCAAGTTACATTATATGTAATACATTTCATTTTATGGGTTTATGGTAATTTTTTTAAATAATAATGGTAATCTATGAGCTTATTTTCCGTGAATATTATATACAACTTCATAAAGGTGAAATGTATTAATTTATTATAAAGTATTCATGGTTTACATGTTTTTTAGGAATAATAATGTTTCCTTCCTTTTGTATCCTTTAATGATATTTTTATTTTCATCCCAATTTTATGAATTTTTTCCCCTAGGGTATAAGGAAGAGTAAGATAAAGGATGAAGTTAAAAATATATTTATCATGAAATGAAATCAATTTATATTTTGAGGGGTTTCCATTACTAAAAAAAATGGATAGTGAGTAAAAGTGTCTAATTATTAGTATTTATTCTTTTATGAATTATGGAATAAATTTTATAGTTCTAAGCATGAAAATATCTTTAATGTGATATAAGACCCAATTATTAGCATAAATCACGATTAATTAATGCTTAAGGATTGGGCTTTTTAGTTGGTATTAGAAAATGGTTTAGAAAACAATTGAGATTAAGTTTTTTTCATAAGGGTTATGGATATAATCATGGGTTTATAATTTTATATTATATCATAATTTCAATGTCTTTGAAACCCCATTTTTGGCATTAGGATCTGCAATATTAAGTTGAACAATGATACTTTTAGAGAAATTCACCTTTTTTTATATTGTGGGTTTTTAATTTTTGGGATGAATAATGTGTTGTATGAGATAACCATGAGGTTTAAATATCTTGTGGTTGTTTTTTTATGATTATAGATCATTTTTGGTATTTTATAATGTTTTAATGTTTTTTGAAAAGGACAAAACATAGACTGTGGGACAAACAATCATGTTAGACAATGCTATGGGAATTTAACTGACAACTGAATTACATCTAGGATTTATTACCTACCTTTGGCCTATGGGATGTCCCTAGTTAGTGTGACTTTGGAATTTTAGTTAAATGATTTCAGGGATTATGAAAAAGTAGACTTTGATAATTTATGTTTTAGCAATTGGATATCCTTAGTAAAGGAAAATAATTTGTTTATTGAGCTATAAATATTCATTGGGAATATGTTCTCAATTTTTTGACCATGTATGCATATGGAAAATATAATACTATAGTAATTTATTTGAAGAGTAATATATGAATTTTATTTTTTTAATAATCTATGTTTTTATTACAGAGTTATGGTAATTCAAGTCAATTTTGGATGTGAAATACCTAGTTTTGTGAATATGTGATAATGGTAATTAAATTTTTTGTATGAGGAATTAAGTGTTTTAAATGTTATTTGTAGATAAATTTCATGATTTATCATTTTATACTATGTGATCAAATGCTTTTTAATTTTTTGTTAAAATCATAGTTTGGATAATTTTGTGGAATTTTATGGTTATTTATTTGGTGAAAGTTCTATGTATAACTATGGTATTACATAGTAATTTAGATGATTAAATTTTATCCTTCAACATAGAAATAATTATTATTTATGGGGTATTATCTAGTAATTTAATATCCATTTTTTTCGGTGTTTTATTTTCCATGATTTTAATAATAGTCAATTAATCTTTTGTGGTTTAATTAAATCTCTAGATGTTGATTCTAGATATTTAGGTGTGACCAAGTGATATATAATACTCATCATTTGGAGAAAATATTATTTTGGTGATGAAATTTGTTAAAGAATGAATTTATTGTCGATAATTATTTTTTTCCTTATGTTATTATTCTATCTCTTAAAACAATTACTCATCCTTATGAAAATAATTATAAAACAAAACTGTTTTCTGTTTACTTTTCGTACAAAAAAATCAAATAATGTTTAACCTATCTCATATTTCTTATTTTCCTATTGTTAATATACTCCTTATCATGTCTCTCCAACATAACATGATGGTTAGTTTCTTTTCCATATCAATGTTTTTTACAAGTAACTTGAGTATGTGTTATCAAGGATGACAGTTGAACATCACATTATATCTTTTATTGTGGATGTTTTTTTGAACCCTTTTTCTTATGTAGGATTTTAATAAATATTTATTTAAAATTCACACCCTAGTTGCTGACAAAAAAATTTAATTTTGAGAATGAAATTTATTAATTGAATGGAGGATGTAAAACCCCACGTTTTAAAAAGAAACACTATGCTCAGGTGCGTAAATGATACACTACATCGAGCATAAACTAATAAGTAAATATTATTATTTAAATGTAACTATTATAACCTAGTTTCCGGAAGGGGGGATTAAATAATATCAACTGAATTATGAAAACACGTCTTAAAAATGATTAAATAATTATTCCTTTGTTACAAAAGTTATTAGAAATGGAAATAAAAATAAATAGAATATAAAATATGTTTTTTTGAAGACATATTTAAAATATAATATTTTTTTTATTAATACATATCGAACGTTATGAATTATTATTTAATGAAAAATATGTGTTATATATTCAATGTAAAGTTTTAAATTCATCTTATATGTTTTACAATTATGAAATATGAAAAAAAAATTAATTTCATGATTAAAGAAGTAATTTTAAAAAAAATGTTTTACCGCCTTTTGATGGTGAACCATTTTTTAATCTAGTTTTAGACATTTTTATATGTTCTATTGAAAAAAGAAACTATTAAATATGAAGCGGGACATAAAAAAATTAACCTTTGTTGAAATTTTGGTATTTTTAGGATAAAATTACTATTTTAATGAATTTTGAAAAGTACTACATTTTAATTCAAAACATCATTTTCATCTCATTTATTTATATAGTTATATTTTAATTTTAATTGGTTTCAAAGTGTAATTGGATTTAGTTTTTATCATCTAACCCAATTTTGGTCATTATACGTAATTTAAACTTGAAATTGTAAATAAACAAATGTTAACATTTTGAAGGTTAAATGATTAATCTTATAAATGATTAATATTCTAAATAAAGGTAAAATATATTATTATAATAAAAATAAAATACCTTAAAATGTGTCCTAATAATATTTTTTCACATATGGAAGACCATGATAATCCTTGTATCTATTTTAGTACCTCATATATTCACTTGGGTGTGATAATCAAATGTTATAATAATTAATTTAATTTAATGCCAAATATGTCATAAACATGTTCTTTTTTACTACAAAAATATTAATATAGTGTAATATAACTGATATCTTCGACTATAAATACTAATTGTAAATATAATTTATTTTAAAAATCAAAGTATTTTATTTAATTTTTTTATACATTAAATATATAAATATATTTATGAGACAATGTCTATGTAGGAATAAAATTATTAATGAATGATTCAAATAAATGATATTATAAATATTAAAATAAATGTAATTTCATAATTTTGATGTCATACAAGTATTTTATGGAATATTATTACATGTTATGTTATAGTAATTTTTTTTGAATGAGTCATATTGTTATGACTTTAAAAAAATCGTTTATTAAATAGAGTCAAATTTTTCATAAATGAGTTTATAAAAAAAATATAATTTTATTAAATGATATAAAATTTATTCAAATATTATATTCGATCAACTGCATAAATTCATGTTACAAATTAAATAATTGATCCACATGATGTTGTAATTTTATTTTATAGTAAACATATTAACCATTTAGAGTAAATATACAAGAAGACATTGCAAGAGTTAATTTACGTAAGTAAGGAATAAAGACAAAATATATGGTAAAATTTGTGACCTATACTTCTCAAAAAACTGTTGGTTTGAGGATTTCCACCCATTTTCATATTATCCTTCAAATATATAACCATAGATATATTATAAATAAAATATATCTTTATAATAAAACAATATTTCAAGTATTTCTTAAAGTGCCCCTCCTCCCTCTTATAAAATGTAACCACCTCTACCCACTTACTCACAACTCTACAGACCCCTATCTTGTCAAAATGATTCTAAGATAAGCTCAAAACATCTATAATTTCCTCCTATAATCCTTAAATTTTTTAGAAGCTGACATGATGATGTATTTAGGCTCAAATAAAATGGTGTAACCAAAGTTAGAGGCCACATATTCTCCCAAGGTACATTCATTTATTTTATTTCTCCAAACCCCTAAAATCTATTTATTCCATTATTTTATAAAATCACAATTAATAAAAAATACTAGGATTTTTTATGAAAACAATTCTACTTTCACTTACACATATCTCTATTTAATGGATATAGAACATATTATTTCTGGGAACAGTGATCTACTTCCTCAGAAAATGATGATTGTTCAATTTTCTACAACAACCTCACATAGTGGCCATTAAGTCAAAAATTTATTTATATAATATACATATTATATTTCTATTTCCTCTATTATTATGTAATTTTATATACACAACATACCTTTATTATTTAAATGTTGTTTAAATATGATAATTTCATTTGATGTATTGTTTACTACTGCCCCCTAATGCATTGTGACTCATTCTTGCAAAAAATGGAACATATTAAGAGTGGTTTTATTAAAACTATGATACATACCTGAAATTAATATAATACTCATCTTTTAATTTATATTTATATCATTTAATTTGTTTCTTTAATGATGATATAAATGAAAGTATTGTTAATGCATACGTATGACTTACCATCTCAATGAATGGTGCATTTAATTTATTTTCTCCAAATATTATGGATTTTAAAAATAAAAATAATATATATTTTTATTTTTATTTTTATTATATTCTTTAATTTATAATATTTTAAAGATTATGTACTTTTGAATAAATGGACAATTTATAACAAAACATGTTCATTTTATACTCAGGTATTCAATTTCATCAAAACATTTGATATAAACATAAATAATTATATAATTGTTATGTCATTGTAATAAGTGATATAAAAGTAATAATAAAAATTAAAATGTAATTTAGGAAATTATAAATTTACCTAATTAAATTATTTATGTTCATAAGGATTGTATGCGTTGAGTCAGACTCATGGTAAGGGAATTCATCTCAATCTGCATTCATCATGGAATATTTCGATAATTTGCACATCCTTCTATTATACGGTGAATAATAAAACCATTGACATTTAATTTCATTAGAAATAAATATTTTCCTAAAAGTATTTTACTAAATGATAAAAAAGAATGTTTTTTTATGTACGCTGCGATAATGACCACTCTACCACCATGGTCTCTATTTTGTATTTCGCTTCCACTATAAGCCGTAATTTAATTAAAAATAAAAGTAAAAACCATATTAGTTTTTTAGTTATTTTGATATTGTTTTTTTAATTTATTGATTATTTAAATATCATGAAATGATCTCTTTTGATTGAAATGTGATAGTTTTTTTCTATTTTGTCTATTTCATGTGTTTTGATTATATAATATTACATTGACATTTGATCTGTAGTTACATGATAACAAAAATACGTGTGGCAATGTGGTAAACCAATGACGGGTGGATCCGTGATAATCCAAGGGCATGTGGTTATGTTATAACCCTCAATGCATTGGTTTTGAATGATGGAAATATGACAATTCTATTTAGTGATATGTGTTGAAGTCAACTATATAGTTATTCCATTTAAGTATTTTTATGATCCTAATTACCATTATATGTTATATTATCATTTTTATTGAATTATAGTAATATTTTTGTAACAACATGGGTAATCAATGATATTATATTCAGATAAGAGTAATAAAGGTAAAATATATAACTTTATGAAAAATTATTCATGGTTAACTTGTGTTATCTTGACTAAATGTTATCCTTCCGTATATGTCCCATATTGATATTTTTATATTCATTCAATGTTTTTTGAAATTATTTCCACATGGAATAAAGATGGGTAAGAGAAAGGAAAAAGTTAAAATTATTTTTACCTAGAAAAGAAAACATGCTATTTTTAAAAGGTTTTTCTTTGGGGAAAATGGATAGTGGGTAGAGGAGCATAATTTGTATGATTTCTGTTTTTATGAATTATGATATAATTAACTAAAGCTATAAACTTGAATAGATACTGAATGAGAAATATAAGAAATTATTTGACCTTAATCATTATTGACAAATGCTTAAGCCCATGGCATTTTAAATAGATTTATATACCTAATTTAAATAATATAAATTCTATTTCTAATGTAGGTGGATCCAAATTTCAATAAATTTTAATGTATGATAATATAATGTCAAAATATATTAAAATAATAAGATCTATAAAATTTAATGTTGAATTTTTTCTCATCGCATTTATTTTAACCATAGATAAATCTATTTTCAACTAAACTGTGGTAAAATATATTTTACTACTTTTTTTAATAATCATGATCAAAAAGTTAGTTTTATTATATAATTTTTTTTTGAAATTTTATAAGAAATAAGTATTATATTTACTGAAAATAAATTTGAATATGTAGAAAATTCAGTTTGAATATATTGATTAGAATATTAATTTAATTTTTTTTGAAAAATTAATTTCTATACAGAAAAGAGAAATTATTTTAAATCAATTCCTTGTAAAAAAATTAGATGAATGATAAAATATTATATTAAATATATAGAATACACACATCATTTAAATCATTCATATATTATTATTAATTTTATATATTATTGTAACAACACATTGTGTACATAAAAGTTTCCACTTAGAAAACATCAATTTATACAATTTAAAAAAACTATTATAAATCCAATCATTAAATGACAAATGATTTCTTCTATGACATGTGATGAAAATAATTTTTATAGTAACATATATAGAATTATTTTCTAAATAAATGAAATTATCCTTTGAATAAACATAGATCAAAATATATTTGTTAAATATAATATATTTTTTTTAAAAAATAATATCAATAGAACTTCCTTAGTGAAATAAAATATATTAAAATAATTATATATCAATTAATTATGATATAAAGTAATTTATTTCATTAGTTATAAATAATATTCACATATGTTTTGTACTATTTGTAATGAAATTTATTAATCACATAAAATTTATTTAATGAGAAATATATCATAATATATTTGTGAGTTATAATATACATCCTCATATGAATTTCAACATAAAATTTATCTAACTCTAATTAATTAATTACTATAATTATACACCATTATATCCTTGGGTTCGAATATATTTTCTATAAATTTTCTATTTTTTCTAACATAAAATTTCCAAATGATTAGTATGGTATAATATTAATTTCACTCAATGATATAGAATCTCAACTAGGTTTTTTACATAAGAAATATCATTCTCTAATTGTAAAACTTCTATTATTGTTTCACATGATAGAAAAGTTATATACTTCACCAAAACATATACGTAGAACACATTATGTCTTTTAGATAGATATGGTAAGACCTCCTAGTGATATGATATTGTCCTGATATCATTAAAAATATTAATGTCGACTATATATATAGGGTGAAACAGACCCTTCATTCTGAATCTCATAACTTTATTCCAATTTTATATTCATTGTAATGCCTTATCACCATCATTAAACTCCATATCTGACTGGAGATTATTAAAATAACATTTCTATTGACTCTGAAATTCCTTATTTCACTTATGGATGTGTCTTACATTCTTATAAATATCGTCAAAAATCCCACGTCTTAATATATTTTTATCCAAATTAATCTGAGAACAATATATTTATACAGTTCCTGTAATTGAAAGATTCATATGGAGCCATCTGAATTCTTTCATGCAAGCTATAGTTTTTTGAAAACTAAAATTGATAATTTTTTTATCCTGAATAGCTTTTAAAACCAAAAAACATACTCATAACATGTTATATAATCATTTATCATCCCTATATGACTGACCATTTTTAGGAGGATTCTATTCATTTATAATTTTTATCTTTATATTCATAACCCACTAAATACCATTCTATAATATTAAGGTTATCCTTAATTCCTGATGAGAATTAATAGAATGAGGTACCCTATAAATCCTTACACATTCATCAGTTTATATCATGGAATGATGATAAAGAGTTTAATTATCTCATATTTTAATGAAATTCTATGAATTAGTTGGGCGACCGATAAGAACAAATATAAAACTGCTCACATTGAACGTTTTCAAGTGTCTGATGATTTATTACCTGATATTTTTTTCCCATTTCCAATATATTATGTGTAATTTCTATAAAATAACCTTATAAATCAACCTTTAAACATTAACAGGATGACATACCTAGCAACAAGAATTACACTATGCAATATCCGTTTTATATTATCCCATAGGAAATACTCATTAAAATCTATATTCATCATTATGAATCAATGATTAATAGAAAATGATGAAAATTTACATTTATCAAAGAAAAAAATATTTATGTTTACTATTTATACTAAAAAAATATGTTTTTAACCATATCATTCAAAAAAAACTTGTATGGTCCCAATTTATTTTTTCATTTTCCTCTATAGTTATACATACTCATTCTATGCCTCTTCAAAATACACATGCATTTTTTGTTTGACATTAATTTTATAATGATATTAATTACCCCATTTCTTCATTACATAAAGATAAATATTGTGTGAATCCATGAGTATAAGTTCTCTTTAAATCATATTCATGGTGAACCATCATTGTCTTATCGACTCATGGAATCATCATCATTGTTTACATTTCCTGCATGGTAATGTATTAAGTAGTCATAATCTATTATCAAAGAAAACCATATCATCTGGTGAATATTAAACTATTAATATATGAATATATAATTCATTTTTTTATTATCCATTTGTATTTCACATCATTCACCCCTAATATAATTACTCCATGTTTTAAATTTAAAAATTTATATGGACAACTTAAAATATTGATTCATGTAATTATGTTCATTTATTTTTAATTATTATTGGATAATCAATGAAAATAAAATTTTATATATGAAAACATCATAATCCATTCATAAATTCATCAATATTGATCATCGAAGAGTCTTTAATTTAGGATAGTGAGAGATAATGTGTGCTAAACGAACATCTTTTTATATTCATAAAATTATCACAACATTCATCTATACATATAATCATAGAAAACATCAATGTCAAATTTTATTGTTAAATCGATATTCTTGATAAATATCACCCAAATAACACAAAATATACATCAAACCCAGGATAGATATAGATCTCAGTAACCATGATAATTTTGATAAAAGCTTCAATGATTCATTTTTGTCTAGGGTAAATCTCATTACACTCAATTGAGATTATATAACCCAATAATGAATCTTTTTTAAATAAATTTAATATATTTAAAACTCATCATACAAATTATCCATTTTAATGGACATTAAACTAATCCTCAAATGATATTCATGATCGTAATTTCTCATTGAATAAATAATAATATAATCTATAAATACTACCACAAACTGAACATGGAATTTTATAATAAAATAATTTATTTGATCCATTATTATATTTTGGAATTTTTTAGTCCAAATGAATTTACAATATATTTATAATGGAATGACCTCTTATATATTGCAATCTTGGTTATATCGTTCTACATCACCATGAATCAATGATCTCTAGAACGATGTTTAATCTTTCGAATGTATTTAGCTCGATGTCATTGATCAAAAATGACATCAATACTGGCTATAAGATACATATTAATGATATTGATATTGTGATGTTATCAAAAAATAACAGTAAATATACATTTATCCATAATTATTAATAATAAAAAGAACATGTATTCCCCATTATGATGAAACTAGTACTATGAATACTTTTTTAATATTCTTCTACAAAACGTTTTCTGATTAATTTATCTCAATTGGTGGCATTCTATTTATATTCTTCAAAATATATGTATCACTATTTAAATGTTCATTTAAGAAATAAAAATTAATACTTTGTGAAAATTAAGTAACTATTTTGAAATTACATTTTCATATTCCCCCAACAATATTCATATCGTTAATGTTATGGTCATCAAACCATTTTAGTATAATTTTCCTCTTGAATTGGCTGTAATATCCGTACAAAAAGAAAAATTTCCATAGAATGTTTGTATCCATCCTCACTCTAAAATATGAAAAAATGATGATGATTTATATTATATATAATATTATTAATCTATAAATATATATAAGATATATATCAATAGATCTTATCGATTCTCAAAATCACATCAAATTCAACTAAACGATATAATAATTTTTCATAGGGAACAATTCAAAAAAAACATCCACATAAATATCCCCGACTCTAATGTGGGGGAATTGTACCACATAAATAACAACCCTACTATTTATTAAACATCCTTAAACAAGATTTATTACATAAAACTGAACTTAATACAAATAATTAGATTGATATTTCTAGTGTTTTTTTGAAATTAATTAAATTACATAATAAATTAAAACATGATTTATTTTTGAAAGCATCATTAACATGACCAAAATATTCTTTCGTACTTAGAAATGCAAGAGATAAACATAGGAAATATATAAGAACGAGGTGAGGAATAAATTTGAGAAATTTAATAAACATGGAATAACATGAGCATAGTAATACATGTTAGACTAGTCAAATCAATGAGGCCTAATTAAACATGAATTATACAACAAGATAAAGCATTAAAATCAAATTATGGAAAATGTTGAAACAAAATAAAACACTGCATCATAAATAAGTCAATGAAAAAGCCACTAATACACCATGGTGGAAAAAGAACATTAAATTAAATATGTACATCCCCTTAAAGAAATATCATTATAATGACCAAAAACAAATTCATTGGAGCGCTATGAGAGAACACCCTTCATAATCATCACAATATAATGTTTATGTTTGTCACATAGATTATATATCATTGTTTCATTTATCTTCATAATTTTTTACATGATCTATGAATATAGAATAAATATATGAATTACACAAATCCATAAGTATATGTTATTCAAGAAGAATACCCTTTATTGAAAAATGGGTATTTTATTCAAAACATGATGATAATATCATAGAAAATCGTGGTGCCATTTCAGCAGTATAACAACATCATATAAAAATTCCTAAAATGTGATGATGGGAGAAAAGTGGTATATCATCATTTATTTATGAAATAGATATTATGTGGAATATTTGGGGACATAACCCAACATATTAAAATGGAATTTAGAGGTCATTACAAAAAAAGTAAAATTTTATAATAGAGGAGGGTGGAAGATTCCTTACAAAAGTTTATCTTTGTAATGAGTGAAAAGTAGGGTTAATAATTGGGATCAATGATATTGAAAGGTATCCAATAATTTAAACCTAAAATTTATAGTTAAGGGTATAGTTATTAATGTATCCCAACTTATGAAAATGGAAATCAAAAGGGAATATCATAACTAAAATGCACTAAAGAGATGAGAGATGTGATCCTTTACTTGGATGTGTGACTCCGAAGGATTATGAGAGACATATGGGGTAGCTGGGGTGCCATTGGATGACACTATAGAGTAGAGGGAGGAGGTTTTATGATCATAATTTAGTTTAAAAAATGTTAAATGGGATATTGTGGGGTTATATAGGAAAGGAGGGATATTTCTTTATTATTTATATTATGGACACTATATAATTAAACATTCAAAACCACAAACCATTCCATGGTTTTTTTACCTGGGTTTCCTAAAAATGGTAATGAATATATTATTTTATATTTATCTGGGCCAAATATTATAAAATATTTCTCTTCCTTGTGTAAAGGAGAGTACCATATTCGAAGAAATAATTTCAATTCTTAAACTATTATATATGTTTTTGAGGATTCACTAAGGAATTATAAATCAAATAAAAAAACGTAAAAAAAATTATTTAAAAGTAAATTAATTTATTTGGATATGTATGCCTTTTATTTTATTTATTATATCACTATTAGTCTATTATGAATTCTAAAAAAAACAAGTATTAATATATTATTTAATTTTTACCCAAAAAATTGATTCTGACATAAAATTAAGAAAAATTCCTTGTTGAATAATATCAATGTCCTCATTCCAAAAAAAATATTCATTTTAAATGAATAATTTTATAAATATATTAATAATAATTGAAATTTATTGAAAATGATGGGGTTTTGTCAATATCAATTATTAAACACTAATAAAAATTATATTTGACTTCATAATAAATTAAATTATCATTTATATTTATAAAAATAATTTAATAATAATATATTGTTGAAATTTTATTTATTTTAAAAATCCAATAATTAATGAAAATATATTTACTAATTGATTTTTAATATTAACCAGAAATACTATTTTTTTCTTTATATTTCATAGACCAAAAAACTATAATATGAAGAAGATATAATAAATATTATATAAAAAATAATTTAAATATTCATAATGATAATGTCTTTATGCATATCCTTGTATTACACCAATATACACCCAAGAGTGTGGCTCATGAAGGTGTAGATTTTATGGGGCTGTTTAGTGAATATGGTTTGGGTTGTGATCTCAATGAACTAGAAATTCTCTGGAAAATATTTTCTCTCATGATTATATTGTTGGTTCTCAACTTGGTCTTTGTCTAGGTAAATGAATATAAAGGATTGATCCCATTGAATCATTTATAGATAGGATTCATAGGTTATGATTCTATTAGTTGAGGCCATCACATCTTTTTATATTACAGATTATTAATTATAACCTTATATTTATTCTAGTTGTGAAATAACTATTCAAAAAATATATATCTATAGGTAAATATAGTTCAGAGTCATTTAAATGACAATAGATTTAATAAAACAGAATAATTTAATATGTTTTCAATATCTATTATATATTTAACTAAATCTAAAGGGTGAATTCTATTCAAACAAATTAGCATTGTTACAGTATTCAATCAGTTATAAATTTCTCAGTCAAAATTTTATTTCCCTTAGTTAAACATATGAGGGTAAATCTACATCATCACCTCATCCAGTTCCCACCTTTCTTCTTCAAACATGTGGTTTCCCCAAAACACTTTGACATGGGAAATTTTATTATTTTTATGATATTTTTCTCTATAATATAATTTATTTAAATTAATCTCTTTATAAGAAAGATCATTCTCCAATTGAAGAATATATGGATTTATTAAACATGAGAGGTCCTGAATGTACTCTATTAAGTAAGATACATTAAATACATCATATACATTTATAGTCTTATGGGGAGTTCGATTAGTTAAGAACTTATCTAATTCAATAAATGATCTCAAAAGTGTTGACATACCTTGGACTAAGTATTCCCTTCTTCCCAACATTCGTCACTCTCATCCACTATGATATTCAGAGGATTACTTTGTCTCCATCATTAAATACTAGGTATCGTCTATGATTTTCGGCATATCAATTTTGTTTAATCTGAGCATCATTGATGTGAATCTAGATATTCTTATCATTCTCTACAATTTTTTTGATCCTTTCAGGATAATGATGTTTTGGTTCCCAAAATTCTACCAACCATGTCATTGCTCTGTTCATCTTACCAAAAAGGGATTTATAAAGGGAAATTTGGATTCTCGACTAGAAATTGATGTTCTAAGAGAGCCCTGGAATATTGAGATGTCTATATCAACCACTTTTAATGTATAGTGTTAATGGTGTATGAATATCCTAATGTGTTTGAATTGTACACTCGGATTGGACATCAGTCTGTGGATGATAATCCATAATGTATATTCTCTCAATAATTAAATCATATTGTCCACTTTTCTAAATCACAGAGGTTAATCATGGATCTCAAATAGAAAAAATGATATTGGTGCGCCATGGAGCCTTAACACTTCTCTGATGTATGTCCTTGCTAGTTGATATAGTGCTAAATCCTCTTGAATCATGATGAATTGTGTTGTCTTTGAAAGGTGATCCATAACAACCCGAATAGCACTATTTCCATAGGATGTATTTGGATGTCTGGTGAAAAATTATATGGTGATTTTTAACCATTTCGTTGTTGGTATTGATAATGGTGGCATCATCTCCTGAGACATCTTCCTTTCAACCTTCACTGGTTGATATACAATACACTTTGATATATAATCATCGATTTATTTGTAATTGTTATCCCACCAATAGTTCTTTTTGAGATCTCAAAATATCATTTTGTATCTTTGGATAATGGAGATTGTTGAACTAAAAAAATCTCAAAAAAATCATTATTTAAGTCAGTATTTTATGGAACATAAATTACAAACACAAGTTATACTATTCTGTCATCATTAACATTAAACTATGAAAATATCCCTTTTCTGATTGATTCCACATATTTTTCAATTACCACATCATATTTTGGAGAATCCATTAACCATTCCAAAAGAGACAGTTGAGAAATTATTTGTGAATTTATAGATGGTTTTCCATTCAATATAGTAACCATGTGCATCATGTTAAAATATGAGTATTTCAAATCTTTATCAATTCTTATGAATGATAGAATTGCTGGGTTTTTTACATAGAGCATCATTCTTGTTGTTTTAATTCCTATAATGGTAGTAAATTGAGTAGTTTTAACCCTCTATGATCACTAACAAAAATCAATGTCGAATATTTAAATCAGTAGCTTTGAATATATATTTTTGAATTTCGTGGTCCATATACATTTTTAACTCCTCCCCAAATAGATAATGCCTCCAGATTTTATATGAAATGATCAAAGAAACCAACTCCAAATAATTCATGGCATTGTTTTTCTCATTAATTTTTAAAACCCTTAAAAAGTATGAAATTACATTTCCATTTTTCATCAAAAGATATCCAAATCCATTCTTTTATGAATCGCTAAAAATTAGGAAAATCTCCCCACTTGTAAGTAGTGTTATAAAAAGGGCCATGATAAGCCTCAGTTTCAACTCCAAGATGTTATCGTCACATTTACCATTTCAATAAAATTTTCACTCCATTCTATGATATCATGGTAATAAGGTTCAAATATTGTGAGAAATTTCACCCAAATAATTGATAATATATAGGTAACCCAAGAAAACTTTGAGTATCATTCATAGATGATGGACGTGAAAATATATCAATTGTTTTTTTGTTCGAATCATCTATTGATATCCCCATTTTTCTAATGATGAACCCCATGAATTAGACATCCCTAAAATAGAACTCACAATTGTTTCAAATTGCATAGAACCTCTCCTTTCAAAAGTAATTTAGCACAGTTTACAGGATCTCCTCACGTCCCTCCATGGTTTTGGAGTATATTAAAATATTCTCTATAAAATTATAATAAATCTTATGAGTCATTCTCTAAATATACTATTCATAATTTCCATGATATTCATTTTGTAATTTTTGATTTGGAAAAGAATCACTGTGAACTCATAATACATGTACCTTATACTAAAATAAGTCTTGGGGATATCCTCCTACTAACCCTTGGTAATATCCTAACCATAGATCCACCTTGGGGAAGTATTTTTCTCTTTATAGTTGACCAAAAAATCATCAATTCATGGAAAAGGATACTCATTCTATATATTATTTTTATTGAGCTCAGGATAATCAATTCGATGATCATTGAAAAATCATTCTTCACGATGAAGAGGATTGGTGCACCCCACAGTGAAGCACTTGGGAACATAAACCCTTTATCCATATTCATCTATAGTTGTTTCTTACACTGATAATGTTCTACAAAATCCATTCTAAAAGGATCCATGGATATTTTCAACATCCCATGTAAAATTTTGATCAATAATTCAACCTCCATTCTTTTTTTTAAAACCAATAAACTCTACGTGAGACACATCATAGAATACCCTCACCACTAGCATGTCTTCGAGGAGGTTTCTTTCTATAGACTCAATCATTTGATCTAGATACACATTATAATTTGAAAATAATATCCATGATTTATATGATGGTTCTAATTAAGATTCATCCACTTCCTTTTAATTTTACATAATCAGGGGTCGATACTTCATTTAGAGTGTGATTTCCCTCTCATGACAATTTATTTTGGCTCTAAGTTGGGAAATCCTAGACATTCCCAAAATTGCATCAAATTACACGATGAGAAGTATGAAAAGGTTCTCCAGGAATAAAAATACAAAAATTATCACAGGGGAAGTGGTAAATACATGGTATGTAATAATTTCCTCATTTTTCAATTTCACCAACCTCTCTACTTTCATGATTTGTGGTGGCGTATGAAAAGTTCTACTAAAATTTCAAAATCTAAAGGAATGAATAGAACCATAATAAAAAATTATGTTTCCAATTACAGAATAAATATCTTTTAAACCTATCAACACTTATTTTTCAGGATCCACCTCAGTGTTGGGGATGGAAAATCTCCCCCAAGAATCATTTGAGGTTGTTGGTTTTCTATAATAATTCTTTTCCTTGTAAACTAGATCATCATGTGACATGTTTCCTTACAAATGGAGCAGAGGAAAATGTGTTGACGGTTGACAAGAGAATTAATTTCCTCTATCATACCTATGGTTTCATTTTTCTAAATGTCATTATCTAGGATCACTTCTCTTTACCACCAACAAAATTTCTATGTTCCCCTTAGGTAATTTTTGGGGTGCTTCTTTTCGGTACATTGAAAAGTAGGGTTCTTGATTTTCATATCACTGTTGAATTTATCACTCAGACTAAAAAAATTGACTTTTAGTTACGTATCACCTTGATACCAATGAGATTCACCAATATCTATCTCAATCTTGAGGGAACATTAGTAAATTTATTCATATATATCAATGTGAAAGGATTGTTAGAGCTTTGAGTATAGATTTATTTATCCCACTAATAAATCGATAACCATTCAATTCAGTGGTAATGAAAATGGATGAGGTGTATCATTAAATTGTGAGAATGTTTTCCTTGTATTATCCAACAGATTCATCATCTTTTTTTCTTCAGTTCAAGGAAATATCTTTCCATCATATGATAGAGGGTGCGACTACACTAATTTTTTTTAAAAACTATTTTCCACCATTGATTAGAACCTCCATCCAAAAAATAGGGATACATAAGAACATTCTCTTATTAAAAACATTTATATAAGGATAAGTTATTTGCAATGAAAATTTTTCTTTTACAACATGATTTAGGGATCACATGATCCATTCAAAGTAGGAGGTCATTGTTACACGAAGCTCTCTACTGTGAGATTCTCTCTTAAGAGATTTGTGCAATCATCCTGGTCAAGGATTCTATTCAAAACTATAGTAAACAGAGAGTTTATCATGAATTCTTTTTCGATTACTAATACCATTAGGGTGGGCATCTCATTAGGGAATCAACGCACTACCCTTCGCATCTATTATTAGAATTATTCCTCATATTTCCAGCCATTGGATAGAATAAAAATAAATGTATGGATGAGTATATTAATCATTTTGATACATAAAGTGGTAATCCATCGATATTAAAGGGATAACACACATTTATCGCCTTAACTTATGATTTTCTAGGATTCTATCTATCTTATCAATGATCTACATAATAACTCATATTCTTATTGGATTTTTTTTTTCCAATAATATCAATTTCAATTGAGATAATGAATTTTACAATGATTATCCCATGGGACAGAAATACTACATGTCTAGTAAGGACAACTGTCGTATACCAAGTTACCCCAAGTAAGGTGTGGAACACCATGTCATAGTTGTTACTCCTAGATTTATTTGTGCTTAAACCACATACACATGCAGTCTCCAAATAGGGATCTATTTTCTTCAAAACAACTTTCTCTATACTGACAATAATTTAGGGATGTTTTGGTTATACTTATTCTTATACATAAATTTTTTAATGACTGTTTTCTAATTATAATTCCATAAATAAATGAACATATCCACTGATACCAACTATAATAAAACTTATCATTTTTAAACATTTTGAAACATGATTTATTACAAAACAATTAACATAATAAAACAACGAAGATTGAGATTTCTAGTGTCATTATTATATTATTTATATTACATAACAACATAAAACATAAAATGAAACATCATAAATGAAGTATTCCTTAACACGTCAAAAACATACATTAATACATAACATTATATGGGATAACAAGAGGAAATACATAAGAAAGTTGTGATATATAAATACCTTTAAGGAAACATGAATAGAATATCATGATGATAATAATACATGTTAAACAAGGCTTATAAGTGAGGCTTAAAAGAACATGAATAATACGGAACAAAATCACATGATAATAATAACATGAAAAATTTGGAAAAAAATTAAATCACTGCATCGTAAATAGATCATGGGAAAATCCACTAAAACCCCATGGTGGACAATGTCCGATAAAATAATCTGGTAGATACCCCATCCAATCATAATGTATCATGATATATAGCAATACCCAATTCATTGGATCACTATCAGAGTGTACCCTTCATACTCAATTAAATTTCTTGTTTATTCTAACCACACATATCATAATTACATAGTTTTAATAAACAATATTATTTCTTCCATGATATAAGAATTTGGAATACATAAATGTATTTCCCCAATAAATATTTACATTTTCCAAAAGTTGAATACCCTTGATAGTGAAATAGGTATGGTATTCACAACATGATGATTTTAGAATCGAAAACCTTGCGGCAATTTGAGTAGCATAACAATAACTTATATAAACTCATAAAATGGTTTGATGAGAGAGAAATATGTCTCCCATAAAGTTGACATATAATAGACATTAATTGGGCTATTTAATAATATATCTCAATAAAGGAAAAAATAATTTAGATGAAATAACATTAATGGAATCCTCTATAAAAGAGGGGGTCTATGATTACATAAAAATTTTCCACATGGTAAGGGTTGTGAATAAGTGTGCATAATAGTGATTAAGGAGGGTGAACCATACACATTAATATAAAAATAGACTAAACTGTGAGGGGTATTGGTAATAATGAATCCAAACACAATAAAATGAATATCAAAAGGGAATATCCTAAAATAAGTGCATGATAAAGAGTGGAGAGTAGGAACCCCTTACCTACATATGGGATTCAAATGAACTTGGAGAGGAATCATGAGAGTTTTGGGCTTCATTGTTAGGACAATAAAGAGTATAAGAAATATTTTTTATGAGCATCATGGAGTTTGGGTGAAGTGAAATGGGTGCTTGGTTGGGGTTATATAGGAATGTTGGTGTATTTCATTAGTATTTAGGTTTTGGACCAACATAATGATATATTAAAAACCACAATCCAGACCGTGGTTTATTCCAAAGTGGTGTGGAATAAAATCTTTTAGATCTCTAAGGGATGAATATAAAAAAATATTTCTCTTTTATAGGTGGAGGTGAGTCGCTCTTTCAAAGAAATAATTTTGAAATCTAAAAATATTTTTTATGTCTTAGATGATTCACTTAGGCTATATAAAATAAATAAAATAGACATAAAATAAAATTATCTTAATGTAAAAACTTATTTATGGACGATTATACCTTTTATAGTATTTTTACATCACTATTTGGCTATTATGTTTTCATAAAACAGAAAATATAATTATACAATATTTAATTTTTTCAATAAAATTTTACTATCCCAAAGAATAATGATCAATTCTCAATTTTTTAATTTCCACATTCTAATTCCAAAAAAATATTATTATTTTTATATTAATTATTTCCTATATATGTGAATAAAAATGACATTAAATTGAAAATATGGGTTTGAAAAAAAATAGGGTTCAAACACTAATAAAAAATACATTTGACTCTGTAAATAGTTATATGTTATTTTATATTGAATAAATAAATTTAATAATAATAATTAATTATACTATTATTTATTACAAAAATCCATTAATTAATTAAAATATATTTCATAATTGAAATTGAATATTAAAAAATTACTATTTTTTCTATAAAATTCATTAACAACATAAAAATAATAATAAAGAAAATATATCCTTTATTCAATAAAAAATAATTTACATATTCATAATTCTTGGGTATTGATATATATCCCACACTTACCGAACATATTTCTTGTGAGTAATGTTCCAAAAGATGGGAATTATATGGGGCAGTTTGGTGAACACGGTTTAGGCTGTGATATCTATGATCTTGATATTCTCCCATAAATGGATTTTTTTCATGATTAAGTTTACATATATCAGCATGGAAGTGGTCTAGAGTGAAGTCCATATATACTAACACCATCGTAATCTCTGATAGATGGGATTAATATGGGATATTATAACTCTTTAAGTACATCACTTCATTTTTATGTGCCAAAAGTATTTATTAGACCAGTGTATTTACACTTGTCATATGATCAATATTAAACTTCTATATTGTTAAAGGTAAAGATATATAACTATTATTTAATTTTAATATATTATAAAAAACCAAATTATTTTATGAGATTTCCATATCCATAAGTCGTTCAATTAATTGAAAAATTGGAATTTTATTTAGAAAAGTTCTAGTCTACACATTGATGCTATGATGACCCACATTATAAATAGAAAAATCACCATCACATAATTTCTTTCGAATAAACACTTGTATTATATAATTTATTGGATTTTTTATCATGATACCCACAAATAATACATTTAACTATTGGTCCTACATTAATATTCACTTCATTTCCCTCTACTGAACACTCTATTTTTATTAAAAATTAGTCTATTTTTTCCAATTTTTTTTACATATGTTATCTTTAATTTTTTGAGTCATTTACCAATGTGATTTTACTAAAAAATAATGACATGTGTGAATATTAATCCTATTTAATTAAAATTTTTTATCACATAAATATTCTTAAAAATATTAAATTTATTTTATTCGGTGTGTTTTAAAACCCACTTAGTTTTTTATTTTTAATAAAAATTCGAGAAAAAATATTTTTCATAATCATATGATACCGTATTATATTCCCCCTTACATTTTTTTCCCATGATGATGGTCATTAAATTGAAAATCACATTCCTTTCTCACTTGATTCATCTTTGTTCATGAAAATGACTAAAACCAAAATCCTTATTGTGAGTTTCAACCATCAACAATCTGCGTAAGAAGTCATATGATTTGGAAATTCATTTTTATTAATTCTTACATTCTGAAAACATCATTCAACATATAAAACATTATATTGTCCTTATATGAAAAAAACAATAACGTAAAGATAAAAATATGTGAATCCATTCAATATGTGAATCCACTTCATATTACCTTGAAATATATGTATTTTTTATGGAAACCAAACACTTTTAATTTCAATAAACTATATTGTTCTCATATACATTATTTTATGCTAAGGTAAATCTCTATATTTTTCTAATAGTAAATCCCAAAAATAACTAAACCGTAACCAAATTACATTTATTTTGGCTCAGACATAAATTATATAAATGTTACATCATTTTAGATGCTTTTTTAGTAAATTAAAAAATACTAAATTCATGAGTACCGTAACGGTTTTTTGTCTTCGATACTATATTAATAATCGATTTATTTATCAAAAATATTCAAAATCTATTTAAAAAATTATACATATTAGAACCCATTATATATATATCAAACATATAAACTTGTAATAAAACATTTAGAAATAAATCACAAGAAAGGGTGAGATATGAATCTCAATAATGGTAAAAATGAGTAACACCAATGAATTTTATCTTATATAGGAAATAATTTTGAACGCTCTTTAAAAAAAACACAATGAAGATATTTTCCATTATCTATTGAAAATTTATTCTCAAATTGTAAATCATTTTTGAAACCATATTCATTAAAATATACTTTAAATCTAATAATTGAAGAATTGAAAACATTTTTAAATCCTTTTCCATTGAAAACATTTATATGATATAGAAGAACTTTTCAAAAAAAAATTCCTTGAAAACATATTAATGAATATTGAAAAACATTTCCAAACCATATCATTGAAAATTTAATTTTTTTATTGTTTTTAAAAACATTCAACATTTAAATATACAATTACACGTTTAATGAATTGGTAGTGGGTAAATTCATAGATGTCGAATTAGGTAAAAAGAATATTTCTTTTGAATTGTAAAAATGGTAAAAAAAATGCCTCATTAGGAAATTGACACGTTTATTTCTTTAAAAAATGTGTAAATGAAAAAAGTTTAATTTTTTAAAATTGTCATATGATGTTAGTATAATATTCATTCAATCCTTAAATATAACTCATCGGTTTTTGAGTGTCATTGATTTCGGAATGAAGAGAGAGGTAAGGTAACATTATCTAAAAACATTTTCTTAATTATGTTAAGTGAAAAATAATGTATAAAATGGTATTTTTACATGAAGAAATCAAGACTAACCATGATGAAAAAAATTCATTATTTTAGTTGAAATATGGATCATAATATTTAATTAATGAAAACCTGATCATAAATAATTTTTATAAACGATGATATTATTTCAATAATGTCTTACCACATGGTAAAATTAAATCAAATTCTCAATATAGGTAAAGGAAATTAAGTAGAGAATTTAAATATCATGAAAATAAGGATAATAATGTTTAAACTTTTAAAATTTAGTTTATTCACATCATTTAAAAATTTACTCGATTATCATAGTATGAGTCAAAAAAAATATTAAGAAAAATTTACATTTCTTCTTTTTTATCTTTTGAAACATAAAATACATTATAAAAAGTTCATAATTTTGTAATTTAAATAACCACATATATATATATATGTGAGTCCTAGAATATATTATTTGGTATTATATACCCCACACTAAATTTGTGAGTGTGGAATAAGGCAAATATATCACGAAAATAAAGTGTGTGATGAAATTGTATTACCTTGAGTTTGAATTGACTCATGTTTCTTTGAATTCATTAATAATAGTGTTAATTTATTTAGTTACTTGATTTATAACATTTTTCCTTTATATTATTAATTTTACTACACTTATAAACTTGTATTATACAATTACTAAAACAATTAACTAATATTCGGGTGTTTTTTCCAAATTTGGTTCATTTGTTTAAAATGGATTTCATTAAGTGAGTATGGATAATGGGGTCATCAAATAATAATAATAATAATTCATTTAATATAATATTTATATACTAATAAAAATTTTAAAACCAATTATTAAATATGGTTGTGAAAAATGAATCAATGTTATAATCATGAGACGATAGGTAATACATACGCATGAGTAACTATCCAATATCACAATAATTATTATGTAAAGAAGGTAAGTAACATTAATATATCTATAAAGATTAAATATATCATAAATATAATAATTTTTAATAATTTTTAATTATATATTTAAATATTATAAAGTAAAAGGAATCACATCATGTCAATGAGGTGGTTTTGCACACATCCACAAACGATGTTATCACTTTATCAATGTATGGTAGGGTATTACAAAATGGTATACATTTTATTTAAAAACGTTATTATTATATTAATATAATATATATGAGTTTAATGTTTCATATGTATAATTAATACTTTATTTTATAAAATCCATGTTTCATGTGAAAGAATCACATTGGTTTTTCGGAGTTATTGTCCACAATTCGACAAACGATGTTACCACGTTTCAATAAATTGAAAAGGAAAAAAATGTGTTCAAAAATAAATAAATAAGAATAAATACGTTACATATATTATATATATCATATGAAAATTTAGTTTCCATCATAATTAACTTCCTTACAAGTTGAGATATGAAAAAATAGCAGTCATCATTTTGCGAGGCTATAGTTCACCGTATAAAAACTTTAAATTTGTTACCCATTTGAAGATGTGTGTGTATGTTATGCTAAAATAATTAATATAATAAAATAACAGTATATATATATGATACTATTCTTTTCGTACAATCATTATATAATTAGATTTTACGAGGTGGGGAAAAACATAAAATAAACTATCCTGAAGAAGGATGTCACCTAATCTTTGGGTAACTCCTTTGGTTTGAAGCGTAGGGATTCCTTAGATAGATTTCATACAAAATGTAGAAATAAAATATGAATGGATAGATTTTTAGTAGATTTTTTGGATGACTTTTTATGCAATGTGTTTTGTGTGGTTTGTGGAAGTGGTATGAGAGGATACATATCATAGTGGAGGAGGAGTTGCACTTTTTTAATTCTTGGTAAAAGGGAATCTTAATGGACTATTTTTACAAAAAGTGGACTCATTAAAAGTACATAGTCTATCCATGATTTTATAGGGAAAACATATGGACATAAAATTTATTTTGGACAAGTTTATATGTTTTAGTGATAAATTGTAATGGTTTAGTCCTTTAATAATCAAAATTTAACCATAAACATTGTAATTAATTTTAATTACTCTCACAAAAAATTATGTACATAAACAATGTTGAACTCATCGGAAATTATTAATTATTTTTATAAAAATTATGGAATTAGTTTATCCTCATTCAAAATATATAAGTGGAATAAATTATTATAAATTTAATCCTAGAGATGAGACGTTAATGTGAGATAAATAATACTATTTAATTAAGAGATACCATATTCATAAAAAATTTAGATTCAGCCAACTAACTTATATAATGTTTCAAATTTCATTAGAGATTCAATTGATGTTCTTTATGAATATTCTAGTAATCATATTAACAATATAGTCTAAAAAACATGAAGATATTGTAAGAGTTAATTTATGTAACTTAGGTTTAATTCCCAAATATATGTTTAAATTTGTGTCCTAAACATCTCTAAAACCTATTTGTTTTGAGGATTTGATCCCATATTCATATTAACCATGAAATATATCACATTGGAGCTATAATAGTTAAATGATAAATTTATAATATAATAATATTTCAAGTCATTCCAAAAGTTCCCCTCATCCCTCTTATAAATGTCACCACCTCTACCCACTTATGAAAAACTCTCAAGACACCTAGATAATCCAAATTCTTATCAAATAAGATCCCAAGACCCAAAATTTCTTCCTAGAAACATTAAGTATTGCAATATCTGACTAAGGGAAGTCATTAATCTCAAATCTAAAGGTGCTACCAAATTTAGAGGTAACATCATCTCTCGAACACCTTTTATTTATTTTCATCATCCAACCCCCCTAAACTCTCTTTATTCCATTATATCATATATTCGAAATTATTCATAAAATACTATTATTTTATTATGTATTGTTTTCTACATTCACATACACACATATCTATATAATGAATATAGAACATATTTTTTTTGGGTACAGTGAACTACTTCCTCACTAAAGGATGAGTGTTCAATTTTCTCCAACCACCTCTCATGATGGCCATTATGACGAAAATTTATTTAGATACGATATATATAATATTTATATTTATGATATTATATGGTAATTTTATATTTATAACATGACTTTATGATCTCTAAGTTTTTTAAATACGATAATTTCATTTGAGAAAGTAATGACTGCCACCCCCTAGAAGCGATGTGACTCGTTCTAGCTATACATGGAACATGTAAAGTATGGTTTTATAAAAATAATGGTACACAAATGAAATTAATATAATATTAATATAGTATGAACTATTTCTATCAATATATTATTATTCTTCAAAGATGACATATAAATTAATGGAGCATTAATGTATACGTAAAGCTTAACATCTCGATTAATGGTGCATTTATTTTATTATCCCCAAATATTATTGATATTAAAAATATAATATATATATATATTAAATTTGAATAATTAATAATATTTGGGAGATGAATGAATTTTTTATTATATGGACAATTTACATAAAAACAAGTTCATTTATTACACATGTATTGAATATCGACAAAACATCTGATATAAACATAATTAGTTATGTCAAATTTATATCATGGAAATACGAGATATAAAATGAATAATAAACATTATTAGGATCTTAAAAATGTATTAATTATCCCATGTTAATTACTGAGGAGCATAATAATTGTACACGATGAGTTGGAGTCATGGTAAGGGACTTAGTCTCAATCTCCATTCATCGAGGAATATTTTGATAATATACACCTCCTTTTATTATATGGTGTATAATCCAACCTTTGACATTTTATTTTCATTAAAAATATATATTTTTCTACAAAATGTTTTACTAAACAAAAAAATGGAATGATTTTTAATGTGTGCAGCGGAAATGACCACTCCACTGCCCTGACCATTATTTGGTATTTCACTTCCTCGAGAAAATTTATTTTTTAAAATAAAATTAAAAACCATATTCCTTATTTCATCATGATTATATATAAAATTGGTTTTTAATGGATTGATTTTTTCAATATCTTGAAATGATCTATTGTGATTTAAATGTTGAAATTTTATTTTTCTATTATGTTTGTTTTATGTGTTATGATTACCTAATTGTATTTGGACATTTTATGGGAAGTTACATGATAATCCAAAGATTTATGGCTATGTGATAAACCAAAAATGGGTAGATCCGTGATAATCCAACGGTGGGTGGTTATGTTATAACCTTAAATGCATTGGGTATGAATGTTGGTCGTAAGACTCTTCCATTTAGTGATATCTGTTGAATTCAACCATATGGTTATTAATTTAAGTATTTTTATCTCCCAATTTAAAATTATATGTAATATGGGGACTATTATTGGTTTATGGTAATCATTTTTTACAAAATGGGCACTCAATGTGATTATATTTAGTATATAGAATTTATAACATCATAATGGGGAAATAAATTACTTAATGGTATAGTATTGTTGTTTAACATATTTTTCCTAGACTAACAATTTTTCCTTCCATATATATCTCATACTGATCTTGTTTTTGTTAATCCAATTTTTTTGAAATGTTTTTCACATGAAACAATGGTGGTTCTGATAAAGGAAGAAGTTAAGTATATTTTTATCAGGAAAATAGATCTTGCTTTATTTTAAAGGGTTTCATTTGGGGAAAATGGATAGTGAGTAGAAGTGTATACTTCGTAATATTTGCGTTTTTATAAATTACAACCTAATTCCCTGAATCTACAAACATAAAGTGATACTCAATATGAAATAAGGTAAATAATTTAATTAACTCAAGATTGAGTAATGTTTAAGGTTGTGGCATATAAATGAAATTATATAATTGATTTGTATAATATATATTCAAATTGGTATGTAGGTCGAGGAAGAATTCACTAAATTTTAATGAATGATAATATAATGTCAATATATCATAAAATAATAAGATTTAAAATATATAATGTTTAATGTTTTCACGTTCAACTTAGTTTAACCGTTGAAAATTCATTTTTAAATCAAACCATGGTAAAAAACATTTTACTATTTTTAGGAATTGTCATGATAAAAAATTAACATTAAATATTTAAAAATTAAGTATATATTATAAGAAATATGGAATCCATTTTAATAAATTTGATTTCAATATGTGGTGAAATAATTTTTAAGAAAATGATTGAAAAGTTCATTGAATACTATTTTTTGGAAAATTTATTTCTATGTATAAAACTATATTTAATTTAATTAATTTACTAGTAAAAACAATTATATGATTGATAAAATATTTTATTTAATATATAAAATAAAAATTTCAATAAAATTATTAATCTGTGATTATTATTTTTATATATTATGGTAACAACACATTGTACACGTAATTTTATTCTTTTAGAAAACAAATATTTATACTAACAAAATCTTTTATTATTAATCAAAACATTAAATGATTAATAAATTAATCTAGGAAATTTGTTGAAAATACTATTTATAGTTTTACATTTAGAAATATATATTAAATAAATGAAATTATCCATTGAATAAACACTATTGAAAATATAGTGGTTGAATATGAAATATTATTTTAAAAATATATTCATATTAATAAATAAACCTAAGTGAAATAGAATGTATTTCCAATAATTATATTTCAATTAATTATGATATTGAGTTAATTATTTCATTATTTATTAACTATATTAAAATATGTTTTTACTATTTGTAAAAAATGTATTGAACACTAAAAATTTAATTAAAGAAAAATATATCATATAATAATTGTGTGTTATATTATACACGCCTATATTAATTTCAACATAAAATTTCTTTTACTCCAATAAAGAAATTATTATAATTATACCTCATCACATCTTTGGGTTCACATATAGCTTATTTAAATTTATAATTTTTATCTTAAAAAGAATTTATCATATGATTAGTACCAATTCATATCAATTTCACTCTAAGATCTATAATATCAACTACTTTCTCCACAAAAGAAAGTTCATTTTTTAATGGCAAAACATTTTAGTTTATTACATGTGATAGATAAGTTATATCCTTTTGAAAAAGTGATACGTTGAACACATTATGACTTTAAGATAGATATGGGGAGAGCTCCTAGTGATATGATATTGTCCTGATATCATCAAAAATATTAATGCGGACTATATATCTAGTGCGCAACATACCCTTTTTACAAATATCATAACCTTATTCCAATGATATATTCATTTGAAGGACTTATCCCTTCCATTAAAGACTATATCTCACTAAAGATTATTAATATAAAATTTCTTTCGATTAGGATATTCCATAATGCACTTATGAATGTTTCATATATTCTTATCCACTTCATCAACAATCTCATGACATAATATTTTTTAATCCAAATTCATCTGAGAACATTATATTTATATAGTTCATGTAATTGGGGGATTCATATTGATTCATCTAAATGTTTTCATGCAAGAAATTATTTATGAAATCTCAAATTCATATATTTTTTTATCCTAAATATCTTTGAAATCCAAAAAAACCCAACTCTCAACATGCCATATAAAATTTTAACATCCCTATATGACTCACCATTTGTGTGTGGTTGTTATTCATTTAAAATGTTTTTCTTTATATTCATTTCATGTTGAATACCTTTCTATAATATTAAGGTAATCCTCAAATCATGATCAGATGCAATATGATGACGTACTCTATAAATCCTTTCAAATTCCTCATTTATATCATGGAAAGATGACTAAGATTGTAATATCCTAATATTGTAATGAAAAGCTATGAATTATTTGGGTGGCCGACAACAATAGAAATATATTTTGTAACAATGGATGTTTTCAAGAGTATGATGATTAAATACGTGATATTTTTTCCCATTTCCAATATATAATGAGTAATTTCAATAAAATAATGTCATACTTCAACCTATAAACCTTAAAATCTTGACATACTATGCATTGAGATTCACACTATTCAATATCCATTTTTAGATAACCCCACCAAAAATACTCTTTAATATTAATATTCATCTTTATGTGTATAAGATTAATAAAAAATGGAAAACTATGAGATTTATAAAAGAAATCTATATTTATGTTTAGTATTAATACAAAAAAAATGTATTTGAACATTATCATTCAATAAAAAACATGTGTGATCTCTATTAAATTTTTCAATTTCATCTATCCATATCCATAATCCATATATGACTCTCCAACAAACACGTGTATTTATTGTTTGAAATTTAATGGATAATGATATATTATTTATCCCATTTCCTAAATTATTGAAGATAAATCTTATGTAAATCCATAAGTTTTCGTTATCACTAAATCCTCTTCATGGAAAAATAAGTATTGTCTCATTGACTAAGGGAATCCTAAACCGTGACTAATTTTCCTTGGTGGTAATATATTAAGTTTCCATAATCAATTATCAACTTAAACCATATCATCTGATGAATATTAAACTATAATATATGAATACATCTTTCATTATTTTATAATTCATTTATATTTCACATCATTCACCCTAAAGATAATTCCTCCTTGTTTTCAATTTATAAATTAAAATGGCCAACTCCAAATCATGATTAATGTAATAATGTACATTTATTTTCAATTTAATTTGTAATAATAAATGAAAATATCATTTAATATAAGAAAACATCCCAAACCCTTCATCAATTCATCAATATAGACCATAAAACCATCATTAATTTAGGGTACTGTTCGAAGATGAGTGCCTATCGTTCTTCTTTTTATCTTTATAAAATTTTACCCACATTTATCTATTCATATAATCATAAAAACCTTCCATGTCAAATTTGATACTTTAAAAGGTATTCTGAAAAAATATCACCAAAATAATAGAAAATATACATTAAACTTAGGATAGATACAGATCCCAGTAATCATGATTTGTTTGACATAATTCTCATTGACTTATTTCGATGTAGGGTAAATCTATATACACTCTATTGAGATTTTATAACCATAAAATGAATCCATTTTAGAACAATATTATATATGTTAAATTTATCATATAGATTTTCCTCATTAATGGTCATTAATCTAGTCATTAAATTATCATAAGGATCATCATTTATCATTTAATATTTATTAATATAATTTATAAATACTACCTCAAACTGATCATTGAAATTAATAAAACCCCAATTGATTAGATCTATGATTAATGTTTGAAATTTATAAGTCCAAATATAATTACAATTTATTCATAATGAAAAGGCCTCTTATAAATAGCTATCATTGGAATATTCATCTAAATCACTAGGAAATAATGATATCCAGAATGATGTTTAATCTTCTGAATCTATTTAGCTCTGTGTCTTTGATCAAACATTACATCAATACTAGATAAAAGATACGTATTAATGATATTGATATTGTGATGTTCTCAAAAATTAATATTAATAAGAATCAATAAATCATTATTAATAATAAGTAGAACATGCATTCCACATTGTAATGAAATTGGGAATGTGAATACTTCTCGAATATTTTCTACAAATTGATGTCTAATTAATTTATCAGAATTGGTGAAATTATATATATATTCATTAAAATAATTGTATCACTCTTTATAAGTTTGTTTAAAAAATAAAAATTATGACATAGTGAAAATGAGGTATCTATATCAAAATTACATTTTCATATTCCGCAAAAATATTCATATCATTAATTTTTTGGTCATCAAACCATTTTAGAAAAATTTAACTAATTAATTTTTTGTAATATCCATACAATTAGATAAATTTATGTTGAATATTTTTATTCATCTGCAGCCTAAAAAATTCACAAGGTTTCTTGCTTCATAATAATTGTAATTTTATTTTTCTATACATATATATAAGATCTCTATAAATATATCTTATAAATTCTCAAAATCACATCAAATTCAATTAAATGATATTTTTTTGATAGGGACCATTTCGAAAAAACAACCTCATAAATACCCCCACCTCTAGAGTGGAGGATAAGAACCTAATATAAAAAACCGTACTCATTATTAAACATCATTAAACACAAATTATTAAATCAAATTGAACTTAATGCAAATCAGAATATTTATAGATATAATATTTTTGTCAAATAATGTAAATTACATAATTAATTAAAACATTAAAAGAAGTTTTTTTATTGAAAACTTATTTAACATTACCAAAAAATTTCTTCTTACTTAACTCTGAATGGCATAACCTTGGGACATATATAATAAATAGGCGAGCTATGAATCTGATAAAGAGAACGAACATAGAATAACATGAGTTTAATAATACATGCTAGAAAATCCATTTCCATGACCCATAAAGGAACATTAATATTATGTCGTGATATAGCATTATAATCATAATATGGAAAATGTGGCAAAAACATAAATCATAACGTTGTAAATAGGTCAATGAAAAATCCACCAATACCCCATGGTGGACGAAGATCCATAAAGGAAATAGTACATCCCATATAAAAATGGTGTATCATGACAATGACCATTAACCAATGCATTGGGATGCTATGAGAGTACACATATCATAATCATCTCATTCTCATGTTTATGTGTTCCGCATATATGAGATATCATGGTTTCATTCCGCATCATAATTTATTCCACAGTATAAGAATATGGAATAAATGCATGTTTGTCCCCAACTAATAAGTATATGTGAATTAAGTTGAATAAATTTGATATAGAAATGGGTATTATATTCACTAAACGATTTAATTAGCATATACAATCATTTTTACACTTCAGTTAAATAAAAACATCGTATAAAAATTCATAAAATAGGTTGATGAGAGATAATGTAGCATATCATCATTTATATTTGAAATATATAATATGAAAGAAATTAGGACATATCTCGACATATTAAAATGGAATTTAAAGGACATTAGATAAAATGAATTTTTGATTAAATTGGAGGGAGGGAGATTCCTTACATTATTTTGGCATAGTAACGAGTGTATATAAGGGTTCATAATAGGGATAGATGATAATTAATGATACCAAACCATTTTAACCTAGAATTTACAGTTAGGGTGATAGTTATGAATGTATCCCATCTTATGAAAGTGTAAATCAAAACTGAAAATCATAATTGAAGTGAATTACAAAGATATGAGAGAGATGATCCCTTACTTGGATGTGTGACTCCAAAGGATTATGAAAGACATATTGGGTACCTAGGATACCTTTGGAGGACTCTATGGAGTAGTGGGAGGAGGTTTTATTATTATATAGTAGTTTAAGGGAAGTAAAATTGGATATTGGGGGGTTATATAGGAATGGTGAGTGATTTCTTTATTATTTCTGTTTTGGACACTAAATAATAAAATATTCAAAACATCAAACCATTCCATTATTTGTTACCATGGTTTACAAAAAAGTGTATTGGAATATATTATTTTGTATTTCTCTAGGACAAATATAATAAAATATTTCCATGGCTTATGTAGGGGTGAGTCATATATTCAAAAAAATTATGTTAAATTCTAAAATATTTTTTATGCTTTGGAGGAATTATGAAGGCTTTATAAAATAAATAAATAAAAATCAGAAAATACATTATTTAAAAGTAAAAAATGATATATTTAGATGAGTATTCATTTTATTGTATTTATTATATTACTATTGGGAAATTATTAGGTCGAACAACACACAATGTATTTGGGAATTATTTATTTTTTATGAAAAAATTTGATTCTAAAATATAATTTTGAAAATTCCCAATTGAATAATTTCAATGTCCTAATTCCAAAAATAATATACATTTTAAATAAATAATTTTCCAAATATATTAATAATAATTGATATTTATTGAAAATAATGGGTTGTGTCAATATCAATTTTTGAACACTAAAAAAAATACATCTGACTTCATAAAAAGTTGTATGATCATTTCTATTTACATAATGTAATTTATTAATAATAAATTATAAAAATATTATTTATTTAAAAAATCCATTAATTAATCAAAATATATTTATTAATTCATTTTTAATATTACCAAAAAAAATTATTTTTAATTTATAAATCATTGATAATGTATCAATAATATGAATAAGTTATAATAAATATTATTTAAAAAATAATTTCAATAATCATAATGATAGTGTGTTTATACATATCCCTTTATAACATTAATATAGACCATAAGAGTAAGGTTAATGATGGAGGGGATTTCATGGGGCCATTTTGTAAATATGAATTGATTTGTGAACTCGATGAACATGAAATTCTTCTAAAAAGGATTTCGATAATGGTTAAGTTGTTGGATCTCAACTTGGTCTTGGTATAGGGAAACAAATAGAAAGGATAGGTCCCAGTGAATCATTGATTGATGAGATTAATAGGGTATGGTCCAGTTGGTTGAGGCCATCACATCTTTTTCCAAGTAAAAAGTATTTATTAAAATCATTTCTTTAAACTAGTCCTATGATCACTGTTCAGAAACAATATCACCATTGTTTAATATGCATCACAGTCATTTAAATCCAATTGGATATATACAATCAAAGTAATTATATGTGTTTTCTATCTCTTTTATCCATTTAATAATATCAAAATGTGGATTTTTATTCATAAAATTTTGGGTTATTATAGTCTTCCACCCTTTAGAAATTTCTCCCATGGGATTTCTTTTCCCCGCAGTAAAACATATGAGGGTAAATCAAAATCATCACCTCCTCTTGTTCTCTCGTTTCTTCATCAAACTTGTGGTTTCTCCACCACAATTGAATGGGAGAAATTGACTTATTTTGTAGAAATTTTTCTCTATGATCTCATATATTTATAGTATTATCTTTAGAGAAAATATAATTCTCCAATTGTAACATATATGGATTTATTAAATGTGAGAGGTCATGTATGTACTTTATTAAGAGGGAGACACAGAATAAATCATATACATGAGATAAGAGTTTTTTATGTAAAATTGGATAAGAATTGATTTAATGTATTCATGGATATCAAAAGTACTTACATACCTTGGACTGTGAATTCAATTCTTTCCAAATAACATCACTCTCTTCCATAGAGTTATTTAGAGAATTACTTTGTCACCAACATCAAACAGTTGGAATCATATATGATTTTCAGCATATATATTTTTTACTATGAGAATCGCTGATATGATTATGGATAGTCTTATCCTTCCACTCTATTTGTAGGTCCATTTCAGGATAATGAAGTTTCTGTTCGCCAATTTCATCAAATCATGTCATTGCTTTTTCCTCTTTTTATAATATGCATTATAAGGGGCCATTTTGATTCTCGAGTGGAAACATTTATTTTAAGAAAACTCCACCTAAAGGAGGTCAATCAGGGATCTCAATCAGCAAAAAATTATAGTGGTACTCCATGAATCCTTACCACTTCTTTGATGTAGGTCCCTACTAGTTGATCTAGTGAGAGATCCACTTGAATCACGATGAATTGTACAGTCTTTGTAAGATGATCCACAACAACCCGAATATTATTTTCTCCCATTAATGTCTTTGAACGTTCGATGGAAATTTCTATGGTGATATTTTTACATTTCCATGTTTTTCTGGGTAATGGTTTCATTATCCACTTAGACCACTACCTGTCATCCTTCACTTATAGATATAAAATACACATTGATATATAATTAGTGATTTTTTTCTTCATTTTATCCCACCAATAGTGTTTGTTGAGATCTCAAAATATTATTGTGTTTCTTTGGATAATAGAGATTGTCGAACAATATACATCATAAATAACATCATTATTTAATGTAGGATTTGATGGAACATATATTCCATACCTGAATCATACAATTCCATCTTCATTAACATTGAACTATGAGAATATCCCTTGTTAGATAGATTCCACATTGTTCTAAATTCCCACATCATCTTATTCAGCATCCATTAACTACTATAGAAGATGAAGTAGAGTAATTATGTGTGAAATTATTGATGATTTTTCTTTCTATATAGTCCCATGTGCCTCTTCTATAAAGATGACAAGATAATATCATTTTAAATTCTTAGTAATGATATAATTTCCTAGTTTTTTAGTTAGTGCATCTTCCATGTTGTTTTCATTCCAATAATGGTATTAAATAGAGTAGTCGTAACCATTAATGAGCTCTAAGAATCACCATTGTTGTATATTTATCTAATTATGTGTTAATGTATTTTTTTTGAATTTCATGATCCATATATATTTAACAGTTCTCCTTAAAGAGATAATGACATTGGATTTTATATAAAAAGATCCAAGTAGCCAACTCAAAATAATGTGTTTGATTGTTTTTCTTAGGAATTTTCAACACCCTTGACATATAGGAAATTACATTTTAATTTTTCTTTTACACGTATCCTAATACCTTCTTTTAGGAATTATAGAAAATTATGATGATCTCCCCACTTGTAGGTAGTATGAGAAAAATGGTTTTGATATGCCTCCTTTTCAACTCCATGAACTTATCATCGCATTCACTGTTCCAATTAAATTTTCACTAAATTATGTGTTATCATCTTATTAGTGTTTGAATAATTTGAGATAATTCTCCCAAATCAGTGATAATATCCAAAAAAAACCCAAGAAAACTATGAGTATCTATCATATATGATTTCCTCGACCATATCTCAATTGTTTTTTCATCAATAAAATCACGATAATGAATACCTAAGGATAATGAATTCAGAGGATCATTGACCCGTCCTTATTATTGATTGAGAGGATTGGTACACCCCATGGTGAGGCACTTGGTAACATAAATTGTTTATCCAGATTCATCTATAGTTGTTTATTGAACTACCATTGTTCCAAAAAAATATATTCTATATGTATTGGTGGATATTGGAAGCATCCCACATTTAAGATTGATCAGTATTTCAAAATTCATTCATTGAGAAATACCAAGAAACTCTTTGTGAAACACATTAGAGAATTCCCTCACCACTGGCCTTTCATCGAGGAGGGATCATTCCATAGACTCAATCTTTTGATCTAGATACATTTTACCATCTGAAAATAATATCCATGATCCATATGATTGTTATAATTATCAATCAACCTAATCTTTGACATTTTATATAATTGGGGGTTGATACACCATTTAGAGAGTGATTTGCCTCTCTGAGCAATTTATGTTGGATCTAAAGAGGGAATTCTAATACATTCCCAAAATTGCATGTAATTACACCATCATAAGTATGACAAGGTTCTCCAATAAGTAAAATACACAAATTTTTATAGGGAAAGAGTTATATACAATGTATACAATAATCTCTTCATTTTTCAGATTCACTGACCACACTACATTCATTCATTAGGGGGTGTTTTAATAGTTATATTAAAATTTTATGATATAATGGATTGGATATAACCATTATAAAAAATTATATTAAAAATTATTAATTAAATATCTAGAATACTTTTCAACGTTTATTTTTCAAGATCGAACTCAGTGGTGGTGATTGAAAAATCTCCCCCATACTACATTAGAGGTTTTTGGTTTTTTCTAATAACCATTGCCTTAGTGCACTGGTTCACAAAGTGACATGGTTCCTTACTAATGATGAACTGAAAAATGCGTTGTTGTTTGACATCATAATTCCATTCCCATATCACATTGGTAGTTTCATTTTGATGAAAGACATTATTTGGGTTCCCTTCTCTTCAGCACCAATAGAATTTCCATGTTCCCCTTAGGATATTTTTTGGGTGCTTCTTTCAAAACCATTGATAAGTTGGGTGCTTGAATTTCATATAAATATTGGATTTACCCATCATACTTTAAGAATAAAAATTCAATTTTAGTTAGATATCTCTGTTATACCTTTGAGATTCATTGATCTCTATTTATACCACAAGGGAACACCAATCAATTTCCTCATTTCATTAAATATAAAAGGATAGATATGGATCTTCGTACACCAGAATTTATCCCACCTATAATTTTATCAATATTGAATTCAGGGGTAATGAAAATGTCAGTGTTTTAACATGCATGATTGCTGATATTTTCTTTGTATTCCCCAATAGATTCGTCAACTTTTTTCATGATTTCATGGAAATATCATTACATCTTATAATATATTTTGTAAGGAATGATATTATAAAATAAATTTTCCCACCACTAACCAGCTTCACCCTCCATACAATATGCTGATATAAGAAAATTCTCTTATTCAAAAATTTTATGTATCGATAAGACCATTTCAATAGAATTAATCCATCACTCCACTATTTATGGATCATATAATCCATTAAAATTATTAGTTCATTTTTAGATGAATCTCTCAAATGTGAGTTTATCTTTTTGGTGATTTTTTCACTCATCTTGGTCCCATATTATATTCAAAAATATAGTTATTTGAGATTTTACCATCAAATGGTTTTTTATTCATACTCTTATTGGGTTGAGCATCTTATTTCTGAATCAACACACTACCCTTCGAATCTATGGTTATAATTATTCCACATATTTATATAAATTTGATAAAATAAAAATAAATGCATGGATGATAATATTAAAAATTTAGAATCCTAAAGGGTGAATCATATGACATTAAAGTGGTAATTCACATTTATCTCCTTAACCTATGAGTTCTTGGGATATAGTATATATTATCCGTGAGCAACTTCCTATCTCATATTATTATGATATTGGTTGTTCCATTAATTTCAAATTATAATGAGATAATTAATTTTCAAAAGCATATCCCATGAGATCGAAAAAACTAGGTGTGTAGTAAAGTCATTTTTCAAGTACCAAGTTACCAAAATGAATGCCTAGAACAACTTATCATAGTTGTTACTCCTTGATAGTTCTATACTAAAAAAAGATACCCATTTGGTCTCTAAATAGAGATCTATTTTAATTACAAACACTTTTTATATATTTTACATAATTTGGGGTTGTTTTTTTACACCTAGAATTATCCATAATGGTTTTAACTAGTCTATTCTAATCTTGATAACAAGAATAATTGAACCCATCATTTGATACCATCAATAAGAACCATTATATTTATTAATAATTATTAAAAAATATTTATTATATAAAATTGATCATAAATCATCAAAGAAGATTGAGAGGTCTAGTGTCATTGTAAAATTAGATATATTACATAAAAAATTTATACATTAAAAAAAAACATTATTGAATGCATCTTTAACATAAATAAAACATTCATTAATACATTACATTGCATGGGATTACCTGGGGAAATAAATAAAAAAGGTGTGATCTATAAATACCAATAATGTAATAATCATTGAATATCATGATGATAATAATCCATGTTAATACAAGAATATCAAAAAGGATTAAAGTAACGTGAATAATAAGGCATGATATAACATGATAATCATAACATGGAAATTTTTCAAACAATTTAAAACATTGCATCATAAATAGTTCATGGATAAATCCACCATGACACCATGGTAGATAGTGTCCGATAATGGAATCAGGTAGATACCCCATACAATAATAATGTATATTGATACATCCCATTAACCAATGAATTAGAGTACAATTATAGTGCATCGTTCTTAATCATTTCATTATCATGTTTAATCTTGCCACATATATCATATTTAGATATTTTCAGTCAACAATATAATTAAATACATGTTTTAAGATTGTGGAATACATACATGTATGTCCCTTATAAATATGGAAATATGACTAAAGCTGAATACCCTAGATATCAAAATTGGTATGGTATCCACTAAATGATGATTTTTGAATTTATAATCATGGTGCAATTTCAGCAGCAAAACGATGAAATATACAATGTCATAAAATGGTTTTATGAGAGAAAAATATGTTTCCCATAATTTTTATATAAAATGGACCTTAATTGAGATTTTTTTACATATCACAATATAGTAAAATTTAGTTCTAATGAAATAACATTAACATAATTCTTTATAAAAGAGTGGTTTGTACGATTACATAAAAATTTCTCCAATGAAAGGGTTGTGCTTAAGGGTGTGTAGGAGGGATAACTGAGAGTGAATGTGATCCAATCATTTAAACATAGAATTGACAGTAAGGGGGATAAGTAATAATGTATCCAAACAAAAAAATATAAATCAAAATGCCATATCATTAATTACTTGCTTGATTAAAAGTGGAGAGTGAGAAACCCAAGCATGGATATGGGATTTCAATGAATTTGGAGAGGATTCATGGGAGATTTGGGGTTCCTTGGTAATATTATATGGAGTATAGTATAGATTTTGGATGAGATTCAAGGTGTTTGAGTGACGTTATATGGGTTCTTGGTTGGGGATATATAGGAACGTAAGCACATTTTTTTTAGTATTTTGGTTTGGGACCTACATAATAAAATTTTCAAAACAATAATCGAAACCATTTTATGGACCACGGTTCCATCCAAATTTTATTGGAATAAATTATTTTATAATGTGATTGGATGAATAAAAAAAATATTTCCCTTTCTTATATGGAGGTGACTCACCCTTTTAATGGAATTATTTTGAAATATTAAAAAAATGTACTAGATAAATCACTAAGGCTTTGTAAAATAAATCAAATAAACATAAAATCGCATTAATTTAAAGTGAATACTAATTTATGACATATTATACCTTTTATATAATTTTTAGAACACTATTGGGCTATTATGTGGTCATAAAACACAACATATATTCATACGGTATTTATATTTTTCACAAAAATTTTACTATCCCAAAAATTAATGAAATATTCACCATTGGATAATTTTTGACATCCTGATTCCAAAAAATGAAATTATTTTTTATATGAATTATTTTCTATTTAAGTGAATAAAAAAAGTACTTTTATAAAAAATGATGTTTTTTGTCAATAATAGTTTTCAACCCCTTATAAAAAATACATTGGACTCTATAAATAATTACATGTTCATTTATATTGAAAAAAAATTGAATAAAATAAATTTATTAAAATATTATTTATTTAATAGATCCATAAAATAATTAATATATTTTTCAGAAATGAATTTTAATATTATCAAAATAAATAAATTTTTTTATATTAAAACTCATTTACAAAGTTACAATTATGAGAATGAAAATATATTCTATATTCAAAAAATAGTGTACATATTTCTTATTATAGGGTCTTGATATATATTCATTAATTACACCAACTTATTCTTTATAAGTAATGTGAATGATGATGGTAATTTGTTTGGTTCATTTGGTGAACATGGTTTAGGTTGTGATATCAATGTGCTTCGACTTCTTTCATAAATAGTTTTTCTCATGCATAAGATGATAGATCTACTCATAAATGTGGTCTAGGGTAAAGCCCATATATTCTCTCTCCCTTGTAATCTCTGATAGAAGGGATTAATAGGGTATAATCCAACTGGTTATGGTCATTACTTCCTTTTTAAATGCCAAAATGATTTATTAAAAAATTTCATTAATTGTTTTCATGTGATCTCTATTCAATTATTATATTATTAAAAGTAAAGATACATAATTGTCATTTAAATTGGATTTTTTATCAAAAAACAAATTTATTTTAATATTTTTCCATATTTATAAGAAATTTAATTAATTGAAAATGGGGAATTTTATTCAAAAATTTTCATTTCATTATATCATATAATTGATGATCCACTTTATAAATCTAAATTTCATAATCACATCATTTTATATGAGTCATCGTATGGATTTTCGAATTTTCTAGAATGAATATAATGATCCCCACAATCAATACATTGAATGATTAGTCATACATTAATATTTAATTCATTTCCCTCTACTGAACTCTCAATTTCCCTTTAAAATTAATCTCTTTATTCCCTTGGTTTTTTGACATAAGATATATTTATATTCTTTTTTTTACATTTCCTTATGTGATTCTACTAAAAAATAATGACATATGTGAATAATATTATTATTTAACCCAATTTATTTATCACCTAAAAATTACTACAAATCTATTTTTCATTTCCATGGTGTGTTATAAATCTAAACATGTTTTTTTATTTTTAGCCAAAATTCAAGATAACATTTTTTTCATAATCATATGATCTCATATTCTATTCCCTCAAACACTTGGTATCCCACTAGGATAGCCATTGAGTTTTCCATTACATTAATTACCCACATGATTTCTCTTGGTTATAGAAAATTAGTAATACCCAAAGCCTTAGTGTGAGTATCAATCATCAATAATCTTCATAAAAAGTATAATTATTTTGAAATTCATATTTATTATGTAATACAATCTGAAAACATCATTATTCCTATAAAACATTAAATTTTCCCCAAATTGATAATAAATTTAATGTAATGATTAAAATATGTGAATATATTATATATATGAATCCACATAATATTACATTGGAAAGTATTAATTTTTTATGAACACTACACTATGTTCTTTTTAATAAATTATATTATTCTCATAAACATAGTTTTATCCTAAGGAATATTTCATTATTTTTCGTATAGTGAACCCCCAAAATTATAATACCGTAATCAAATTACATTTATTGTGACTCTGAAATAATTTATATAAATTTTAAATCACTTTATATTATTTTTCCATAAATTTAACCTGTCCGAAATCCTGAGTACCATAATGGTTATTTATCTTTGATACTAGATAAATAATCAAATTATTTATGAAAAATTATTCAAGATATCGCATAAAAATTCTTCATATTAGTACGAATTCTATATATATAAATCCTATATGATTATAATAAACCATTTTTGGAGCAAACTGAAGAATGGGTGAGCTAATAATTTCAGTTATGGTAAAAATGAGTGACAACAACGAATTTTATCTTATATAAGAAATAACTTTGATAGATCTTTTAAAAACACATAATAATAAAACTATCCATTAACATTTATAAATTTATTCCCAAATTGTAAAATATTTATCAGACTATAATCACAAAAATATACTCTAAATATTATAAACGAAGGATTTAAATCATTTGGAAAACCCCTTCCTTTGAAAAAATTTAGATGATATAGAAAACTTATTCAAAACTGTTTTCCTTGAAAACATATAAAGTAATATTGATAATTATTAGAATTAAATTTCATTGAAAATAAATTTTTTATTTTACTAAAAAATTTACCAATAATAAATTGAATGAATGGTTTAATTATTTGACCGTAGGAAAATTCAGACATGTCGTACTAGGTAAAACGAATAGTTCTTTTGCATTATAAAAATGGTAAAAATGCTTTATTATAAAATAGACATGTTTATTTATTAAAAAAAAAGAATATAAGAGAAAAAGGGTAATATGTTTAATTAACATAGGGTATTAGTAAAATATTCTTCTAATCCCTAATTAGATATCATGGTATTTGAGTAATAATGATTTCTGTCTAAAGAGAGAGTTAAGGTCTCATTTTCTAAAAACATTTTCATAATTATGTTAATTGAACTAGAATTGAAAAATTGAACAAATAAATGAATAAATAATGATTACCATGGGAGAAAAAAATTAATTATTTTTCTTGAAATATTCATCATAATATTTCATTAATAAAAACATGATCCTAATCAAATTTGAAAAATGATGATATAGTTTCAAAAAACTCTTACCCCATTGTAACATTAAATCATATTCCCAATGTAAGAAAATGAAATTTAATATATAATTAAAATATCATTAATATAAGTATATTCATGTTATAACATGTAAAAGGTAGTTTATACACATTATATAAAAATATTGGTACTTATCAAAGTATGCATCTCAAAGGAGGAATATTGAGAAAAAATTACTTTCCTGATTTTTTATCATTTGAAACATTAACCCCATGACAGAACAATCATAATGTGGTAATTTTAATACCCATGGATATATGTATGTTAGTCCTTGAATAAATAATTAGGTATTTTATACCCCACACTAAATAAGTGAGTGGTGAATATGGCTTGTATCTCACGAAAATAAAGAGTGTGATAAAATTCCATTACATTGAGTTCGACATGAATCATATTTCTTTTTATTACATAATAATAAAGTTAACATAATTGTTTAATTGATTTATATCATTTTTCAATTTTATTATTACTTTTAGTTCACTTATAAACATGTGTTATATAATTAATTAACTAATTAACTTATATTCGACAGTTTTTACAAAATTTGGTTCATTTATTGAAAATAGATTTCATTCGGTGACTATGGTCAATCGGGTAATTATATATTCATGAAAATAATAATAATAATTTATTTAATATAAAATTACAATACTAATCATACTTTTAAAAAAGATAATTATATATGATTGTGAAAAATGAATCATCTATAAAATCATGAGATGATAGGTCATACAAACACATTAGTAACAATACAATTTCTCAATGATAGTTAGGAAAAGAATGTATGTAATAATAATATTTATATAAAGATAAAATATATCATCAATATCATATTATTTAATAATTTATACATATAAATTTAATTATTATGATGAAAATGGAGTCACATCGTGTCAAGGAGGCGGTAGTCTACACGTCCACGAAAGATGTTATCGATTTATCAATATGTGAAAGGGTCATAAAGATATTGGTATATATTTTATTTATAAAATTTGAATATAAAATTAATATAATATATATTATTTAATTTCACATATTAATTATTAATACCATATTTTACACAATCCATATTTCACATGATGGATTAACATTGCTTTGTCGGAGTTGTTGTCCACACTGTGAAAAATTATGTTACCATGTTTACACAGAATGAAATGAATAGAGGAATGTTTTGTAAAATAAATAAATAAGAATAAATAAACTATATATATTATATAAATTGTATATTAAATGATTTTATATCCTAATTCACATTCTTAAAATGTTATATTTGAAAAAAGAACAATCATCATTTTGCGAGGCGATAGTTTACCGTACACAATCTATAAATTCGTAACCCTGTTGATGATTTGTTTGTCTGTATAGATAAAATAATTAATATAAAAAAATATTATGATAAAATGGATACTGTGTTTTTAATATAACCATTAAATAATTATAATTTATGGGGCGTAGAAAAAAACATAAAAGAAACAATCCTACAGAAGGATGTCACCTTTTTTTGGATAACTCCTTTTGGCTTGCAGTGAAGGGTTTCCTTTGATAGATTTATTACCAAAGGGATGAATAAATGAGAAATGCAAGGATTTTTAGGAGATATTTTTGATGATTTTTTTTTGAGCCAATGTGGTTTGTGTGGTTTGTGGAAGTTGGATGAGAGGACACCTCTTATAGTGGAGTTGGAATGGCAGTCTTGTAATGTTTGGGAAAAGGGAATACTCATCGATTATTTTTTATAAAAAGTGGATATAATAATAGTCCATAGTCTATATAAGGTTTTATAGGGTCCAAATATGGTCATAAATGTTTTTATCCTTGTTTATAGGTTTTCTATGCTATATGGTTAAGGATTATTCCTTTATTAAGCATAATATAACCATAATCGATGTAATTAATATTAATTACTTTCACTAAAAAATTTGGTCAAACCTAAGATGAACATAATATACATTAGAATTAATTATGATTAAAAATATCAAATAAATTTTTTCATATTCAATAAATATATGTAGATGAAATTAGTTTAGATTAAATCCTGGTGATGAGACGTTAATGTGAGTTTTAAAAGTAAAAACATTCAAATTATTGCTATGTATTTATAATGAATTTCAATTTTAAATTTATTATAGTGATGGTAATTGGATAGATTTATAAAAACATAATATAACTAATCATTAAAATACACTAAATTATTAATTTATCCACATAAGTAATTAATATGAAAATTATTTTTTTGTCTAATTTCATTATTTTTCAACATTCATTAAAAAATGTAACATCACAGAAAAATATAAAAAATTAACTGTAACATAGTTTTTATGTTTTTGAATCCATAAAAACGTTTATTTTAAAATATTAAATGTATAAATGTGAAAAATATTTTATTTTAAATTGTTTTAGAATAAATAAGACGGTAAAAGTGCCTTAATAAAAATATTGGGTTTTATTTGTATGTTGTGTTCTTCTTTTCCTATGACTATAAAATTAATTGTAGGAATATAAATAATATATTATTTAATAATATATATATATATTACATTAATGACACTCATTAATTTTAATTAATTTAATTTATTAGGAAATAAAATTGTAAGTATAAAAATAGTTTTCAATATAAACATTCAATTTATATTCAATTGGTTCACATATTCATTGTAACTAATGAATTAATGTTTTATTTATATAAAGTTTAGGTTTTCATAATTTAGTTAAAAATATTCATATCTTAGAACATAATTAAATTTTTATGTCGTAATATGTTAAAAAATAATATTTTATTAATATATTATAGTTTGGAAAAACATAGTTTTTAATGCTATGCAATGCATCGTGGAATGTCATTCAAGTGTGTAATTTATGGTAACCTTAGTGTTTCATGTAGATAATGATAACTATTATTTTTAATTTTTCTCATGATTAATTTTGTATAACATAATATAAACTCCAAAATTAGTTATTTGATAAAAGAATCTTATTTTGTACTTGAATAAAATGAATAATATGAAAAATATAAAATTAATTCAAAAAAACTATTCATAAAAAAACTGTGAGTCACATGAATCCTAATAAAGAAATTAAGGAAAGGTGATAATATAAAATCAATGGAATATAAAAATATTTAGAATGTAATTTAACATGAATATTCTCCAAAACCTCTTATCAATATATTGATAAGTGATTACAGTATGTGGAAGTAAAATGAGGCTAAATCAATTTGATCCAATGGAATAAAATTTAAAATATAGACAAAGTATGACTATACTATTATTAATGAAATAGAATGAAAATTATATCATTTTATAAATTTATTGAAATCGAGTCTTTAGAATGATTTATTTATAAAGGGAATTTTGTACCAATAATTATGATGATAGTTGTGTTGTCATACTAGAAGATAATATTGGAGACACCAATTATAGTCATCTTATTTTAGACAAGAATATTAAAATGTATTTTTTTTTGAAAAAAAATGATAGACACCATAGAGGATAAAATTTTCATATTATTACATTCAAAAAATGTGGGAATAATGATGGATGAAATTTCCTTAATGTAATAGGAAAATTCATTATGTTTGGAATGGAAATACATCAATTAAATGTTTATATATGAAATGCATACATATATATTAATGATATGGATAGGAATAAAACATGATTGAAAGTACAAACCACATTTCAATGATTAATTTCTATTATTATAGATAATAAAAAATTATGTTTACTAATTCTGGGGTTGATGAAAAAAAATAAACCACAGAATCCTCATAATCTAGTTTACAAGGGGAATCCTATACAATCAAATTTACCAAATTCCAAAATATAAAAATGTTGTGAATGTTATAATCATCATCCTAAAAAAATTATATTATTTTATTCTACTCTGTTTCATCCATATAAATTATATTTGGAATGTTATATTTGATCATCAAATCACAAGATGAATGGATGTTTTTATAATTATCAAAGAAAATTATGAGTTGTATATTGATTGTATAATATGATTATAAATGCACTCTGATAAAATATTATAGGAATATTGTTCATTAAAAAATTATTATTCTCCCTTTAATAAAATTCGATTATATTTTTTAATATATTTCATCACTCAATAAAAATACCTCATCAATTATATAAATAGATAAATCACATTTCAAATTACATATCAACCCAATGTTGTAAATAATTGTATGTTTTTTATGAAGACCCAATATAAATTAATTACAATATATATTTATTAATAAATAAACATGTGAGGTATACCTTTCAATATCACGTGGAGAATCACAATAATAAAGATATACTAATTACGAATGAAAACATTAATGTTATTCATGGAGTGTTACTTTTTTCCTAAATAATAATGTTGATATTTCAATAGAACACTTACCCAAACATGATATTGACACTATTAATTTATCATGATTCCATTTGTAGTTAAAAATTATTATAATTTCAACATGGCTATTATGAAAAGTGTTTTCAAATAATACCTCAATAAATTTTGGATATTTTTTATATAATATATTCTTATATAATCTATGAAAATGGATGAACATAGAGATCATTTGAGTAATATTTTAAGTACCTTGATAATGAATAAACTATAAATAAATTATGATTTTGAAAATTTTGGATTTAAAAACATCATTAATGTGTAATTTTATCAAATTAAAGTGTATATAAATATTCAATACCAAAGGTGTTATTAAAGAGTTTCCCAACCAATCTTTTGTAATAGAAATCAATATTTTCTAATTGGTAGGATTGTATCGATGGTTTGAGAGAAATTCCTCCAATCTATCAAATATACTTATCATGATAACTCTAAAGGGGGTAATTACCCTTTCTATATATGAAAGAAAAATAAAATTTATAAATCATAATATTTGCTTATAATTTAAAATATATTCACACTACAATTGGTTTCTTTGAAAACATACATTGCACAAAACATTGAGTTATACACAAAAAATATTATAATATTATTATTATTTTAAATTCTAGTTAATGCCTAGCCATTGTAATGGTAGGAATATTAATTTCTAACTAAACAATAAATATAAATGTTTGTTAAATGTTTTTTCATTTATAAAATATATTTTAGAGACATCAAATATGAAAGAATCTAATTTTATGCATTATTAATCCAATATTCATTAAAACGTCGATTTAATTCCTTTTGATAGAAAATTATCATTAAATATATTTTTGGTCACTTTTATATGTTATATTGGACAAAATAATATTATTATTTCGAATCGGGGATAAAAATTAATTTGGATAAAATTTGGGTATTTTTTCTGATAAAGTTCATTTTTTATGAATAGTGGACTATAATGTATATTAATTTAAAACTACATTTTAATAAAATTTATTTATATGAATATTTTATAATTATAAAGTGTATTGAATATTAATTAGATTATATATTTACCATTTAATACAATGTTTGTCATTAGATGTATTTTCACATTGAAATTGGACATAAACAAGAGTCAATCTTTGGATAGTTATTATTTCTATAAATATTTTATTTAACATGGTTTAAGGGTAAATCTGGTAAATAAGGGTAAACAAATAATATTATAATAATATTAAATTATATTAAAAAGTTTTCTAATCCTATTTGAAGATAATTTTCCTACCATGGGCATCCTTCGGTCGATTTTAGGACCTCATGGAGCCACTTAAGAGTGATAATGGCCCATTATATTAATTAATTTAAAGTAAAGACAAAAATGATATAAACATATATCTTTTAGTAAATAAATTCATAAATGGGGTTATATAAGATATATCATAGACTATAAATATTCATTTTAAAGGTAAAAATATTTAAAATATCATTTTATTTATTTATAATTTTTAGACATCAAAAAAATAAAAATATTTATGACACAATAATGTTGCAGAGATTACCTCATTGATGAATGATTTAAATATATTAGATTATGATGATTAAAACAATATCCAAAATGTTTAAAATTCTGATTGAATTATTTTATTTATAACACGAGTCATCTTTTCTTTGACTTTAATAAGTTTTAAAACTTTTGAAACTGAAAATCATTATATAATAGGAAAAATATTTTTAAACATTCATAAAGAGACCCTCTTCCCCATTACAAAATGTCCTTAATTTTAACCCATTAATCACACTTCTAAAGACAATTGGATCTTCCAAACTCTTTCGAATTAATTTACCTACATCCTTCATCTACTCCTAAAACCATTCCCTAAGGTAGAAGGAAATTCAATGAAACATTTTGATTAAAAACATAGAGAGGTACCTGATTTAAAGGAAACGTCATATATTAAGTTCTTTAATTTTATTTTACATCTAAAACCCCCTAAAATATTTTTATTAAATTATATTATAACATAAAAAGTCTAACTAATATACTATGTTTTCGTTATGAGAAGGATTCGAACTACACTTACACACACCTCTATATAATGGTCAAATGAACATAATATTTCTGTTGATGGCAAACAAATGCCACATGATACAATGATTGTTCAATTATCTCCTACTGCCTCTCATGGTGGCCATTATAATAGATATATATTTATATGTGATAAATATTATATTTATATTGTCTTTATTTTTCTGTATTTTCCATTTTTATCATACCATTATGGTTTCTATAATGTGTAAACGCGATAATTTCATTCGAGGAAGTGCAGACTACCGCCCACTCTAGGTGATATAACTCTTTCATTCCATAAGTGGAAATTATAAAATAAGGAGGTAATTGAATTATATATTATATTATTATAGAATTATAATATACCTATTTTTCATTATGTTTTTATTTCATTAAAAATTTAATAGAAATGAAAGTATTATTCGTGCCTACGTACAGCTTATCGTCTCCATGAACAGTGTATTTCATTACATATCTCAAAATGTAATTTAATATTATAAATACATATATAATGGATATATATTATATATATTATATCTAAATCATTAATATTTTTCTAAAGATAATAGAATTTTTTTGACATGGACTATTTGTAATTATTACTAGTTCATTTTTGGCCCATGTTCAGAATATCGACAAAATGTCCAATATGAACTCAAATAATTATGTAATTGTTATGGAGAAGTGATTAGTTATATAAAAGATGTAAATTTATTGTAAAATGATCTTCATTCATTATAAATTATCTTATGTATATTATTCATGAAGAACAAGGAACAAACGAGTCATGTTGAACACAAGGAAAGGGGTTCCTTATTTAACATTTATTCTATAAGATTTCCATTTCCCAGTACTTATTTATTGTATGTGGTGTATTGTGTAATGAAATTTTATATATATTATCATGATTATATTTATATTACTTTAATTATAAATCAATTGGTGGTATTTAACTTTTTTCATACAACTCGATTGATTACTACGCAGTAAAGGGTTTTCATATAACTTTTTTTTTCTCGTGAGATTCAAGCTATATTTTCCACTATTTTCTTTTTTTTTTGTGTATGAATTTACCATTATTGTATTCATTATTTAATATAAATCAATTTATGGGTATTTAAATAATTATTTTATGATCCTTCCTTCATGGGTTGTATGTTTTTTAAGTTACCAAATCGGTATGGGAACCTTTCACCATACTCTTTTAGTCAAAGACTTCATTATTTTATGTATTTTAATTTACATCTTGTTATATTAGGATATGTTCTTCTATATACCAATTGCTATAAATTTTATGTCCAAGTGATGAGATACCCTTTTTTATCTCATAAACTCATTTTTTTAATGTTAAAAGTATGACATTAGGGTGTCATTTTTTTAAGTTAACTTCATTAGCCAATTTCAATTTTTTGGGGTAAACTTCTAATTCTTGATTATGACATGCTATGAATATGTGTGAATAAAAAATGATTGTTTTAAACTTAGTATCCACTTATAATGGGTGTATTCTTTTTTTTCTTACATAATTATGTCATTGTTTTTTCATTAATCTAAGGATGTGATCTTTTCAAGGGACATTGTCTCGATTTTCCTCCAACTAAAACTAATTGTTGTTATACAATAATTTAGTTTTATATGGTTAATATACTACCCTTTTACATATTTGATAATCAATCTAAAAATTCTCATGATATTATATTCTTTGATTAATTTTATTCCTCTATTATTTTTATTAAAGCGTCTCTCTTTTGGTTGGGAACACTTTAACAAAAATATCGTTTTAATTGTTTTAAAGATTTATTCAACGAAATATTTCTCAATAATGTCATTGTTTAATGAATTGTTTTAATGATATATTTATATGGTCATTAACGATTTAAAATAATAATTCCATTAAAATATTTAATGTGGTATGGGACACTTCGATTCAAAAAACTCACTATTAAATGTTTTAAATGGTATTGAAAATGGGTTTAGTAAATCATTAATTACATAAATTTCATGATATGATATATTTTTATTGTAATATTGAAGTTATATCTTTCTATTATTATTGTTTTATGTGTTATGAATATGTAATGGTTATTGGTCATTGTTTTCGAATACTGGTTGTTCCGTGATGAACCGTGGGTGGGTAGGCCAGAGATAGCTCCCCAATGCTTTGGGTAACATGACAGTGGTAAATGTTAGTGTTTCTCCAAAGTGACTTTTGGAATACACTATTATGGGTATTCGAACATAACTCCTCATATATTAGTGATATCTACAATTTAATAATGTTTTTTATGCCACATTTCATCTTTATAATTTATGATTTCTTGTGTGTTATTCATAAATATTATTATTTCATAAGATATGTTATGACTGAAAACTATGTTTATATTGAATTTTATTTATTGATGGGATATAGTTTTCTTTCCTTATTTTATAACCATTAATGGTTTTTTATGCTCATCCAATGTTTTTTAAAAAATTTCCATAAGAATTAAAGTTAAATAGCGTCAAGGATGGGATCATGGAAAAGTCATGATGTCTAAAACATAGAACTAGACAGTTTTCTTTCTATGAGTATATGCATTATTAAAAAAATTTATATTTACTAGTTTTTTCTATAGGTAATTTTCTAGTTTATATTTAATATTTATGGCCTAATTCTCTAAAACACTAAACCTGAAAAGATTCACAGTGTGAATCTTTCATTTAATTCAAGAATATATAATGTTAAAAGGCTGTTTCCATTTAGTTTCAATCATAGGTCGGTTCAGACCACTAAATAGATTAAGAGATTTAGTTAAACAAATTGTTATCCCAATGTATTATATTTATGTTAAGACCTAGTTTTTTATGTTTTTCAGATAAAAAAAGACGATTACAGCTGGAAGGTGGAGGATCTCAAACGACCTTCCTATATATTCCTCATGAAATTCTTGCAATAATTATTACAAAGCCATGTCTAGATGATTGTGAAAATTTTTCTATCATACAACTCATTGGAAATACTTTTTTTTATATCAAAAACCTCTACTGCTCATTGATATCATCCTGGTTTATTGGTTGTATTTACTCAATTCCTATTTTCTAAGTATTCTCATATTTCAATGAATGTTAATTATTGTCATGGAATTTTCAAATATTTTACCTTATCACAAGATTTTGATGAAAATTATGATTTTGAAAATTCTACTGAAGAAGGGGACCCTACAACAACATATTTATATTTTATTTTACAATGTAGTCTCTTAGCGCATACTTATAGTTTTTTAAAAGGACCACTGATTGAATGATTATACTCAAATTTTTTCCAACTGTTTTATAAAAATCATGTTTTATCATATGTGTTTAAATTATTTGTCTACCTATTTATTTTCCAAAACTATTTTTCTGCGAACACCCATATGACCCAAGTTGTACAAGGTGTATTTGGATGAAGGTAGAAAATGATTTGGAATGTTTTATAAATCTCTATTTTAATGTATGTACCTTATAACTAAGTGAAAAAGATGACGATGAATCCATTTGGACACCATGATCAAGTTTTGATGTTCTTTCTATTTTGAAAATTTCTATTTCATCATATAGAGGTGATAAAAAATGACAATATATAAGATGTTGAGGTCTGAATTTATTAGGATTAAAATGAATGGTATAAGAAAACCATTTAGGTTAAAACATGTTTGGGTTATTTTTCAGTTTTATAACAATGTCAACTTGTAAAATTGGTCACATCTCATACCCTCCGAAAAGGTCACTGTAATCAATCCCACAACCGAAGGGCGACAAGGGTGGATCGCCTACCATTGTCCAACATGAAGTCCCTGGTTAGTATGAGTTATTAAGTTAAGATAATTGATATTATTAATTTTGAAACAAATGTTTTATTAAATGAATATCCTTAATGTTGTAAAATTATTTGGTGATTTAGTGATAAAGTTTATTTTGGAAAAGGTTCTCTATTTTGGGGAACATTATATGCATAACGTAAATACAATCCTATGGAATATTATTTATAGAGTAATGGTTGATATTTTATCTTTGAATAATCTATTTATTTTTTATGGAAAAATGTATATTTGGGTTATTTATTAACCCATCATAGTGAATATGTGATTAGATTATCTACCCTTTAGTATGAGACTTTAAGATTAGTTTATGTTATTGGAAGATAAATTTTATGATTTATCATGGAAGTCTATGTGATCAAATTTTTATGAGTTTTGGGTTTAAATAATAGTTGGGATTATTTTGAAGAACATTATGGACAATTTTTCATTGAATGGTCTTTAATGAACATTGGGTATGTTGTGATGAATTTTGGAGATTAAGAGTAGTTTTTCTTTTTATAAAGGCTTCTCCTTTTTGGTATTATCGGATCTTGTACTAACCTTTTTGGTTCTGTTTGATATATAACAACATGGGAAATATAATGTTCATGTTTTGTGGATCATTTGATACTCTAAAAATTTATTCTAGTTATTTTAGGTGACCATGTGAGTTTTATTAGTCATCATATGGATAAATGATGATTTTGGGGTAGAAATCTAGTAAAGGATGAATGTTTACATGAAAAGTCATTATGTCTCCATATGTTCTTATTCAAGATCATAAATTAATTCCTCATATTTATAAAATGTAACATAATACAAAAACAATATATTTTAACTTTTCATACTGTAGAATCAACGATAGTTTATCCCGTCACAGGTTTGTGATATTTTGGTGGTTAACTTTCTCTTAATAATGTTTTCTACCACTCTCCAGCAAACCTTGATTGTTTGATTATCTTCTATATAAATGTATTCATACAAGGAGTCATAGAATAAGAAACCTCAGGCGAACATTTTATTTATCTTTCATTCTTTTAATGTGACATTTTTATTTACTCTTTCTTATGTGGGACTTTCAATGATATTTCCAAGCCCAGTTCTAAAATTCCGAGCACGCAATTCCCAAAAGGGGGGAATGATGTAACATCTCAAGTAAATAAAAAATATAACATTTTTATATTTATTAAAATTTATGAATTAAATATTAATATTAATTTTAATGTTATTTTATGTTCGATGAACTACATGATACACAACAACATGTTTTTTTGAAAACATAAGTTTCACACAACGTTGAATTATATCAAAAAAAAATATTATAAAAATATTATTTAAAATGGAAGTTAACACCTATCCATTGTAATGGAAGGAATGAACAAAACCAACTAAAAAATTATTATACATTATTGGATGAGTTTTTATATTTATGTGATAAATTTTTTATGGTTAAAATAAGAAACAATCTGATTTTAAGCATAAAAAACTATATTATTCATTAAAAGGCCTACTTTCCACCTTTTAGAGGAAAACCATCTTCAACTATAGTTTTGGTCAATTTTAAATGTTATATTTGAAAAAATAATATTATTCTAATGAATTGTGGTATCAAAATTTACTTCAAAATTATTTTTGGTATTTTTCTGATAATGCTTATTTTTTATGAATATTGAAAAATATTGTATTCTAATTCAAATTTTCCATTTATTATAATTTATTTAATATGTTATATTATCTTTATAAAAGGCTTTAAATTTTTATTATATTATATTTTTACCATTTAATCCAATTTTGGTCATTGGAAGTATTTCCACTTAGATATCGATTATAAAAAAGTGTCAATCTTTGGACATTTATTATATCTTTAATACACATTTTTCTGTTTTACAATGGGAATTAGTTTTAAAATAATTTATTCCACTTCAGTGTTTTGAATTTGAAAAAATGGATTCAATATTTTGAACTAGGATAACCAAATTGTGTAAATAGGTAACTTTTATTTTTAGACATTATGAGTATTTACTTTAGTAAATATTTTATTTAACACGGTTGAAGGGTAAATATATAAAATTAGGGTAAAAATAATATTATAATAAAATTAAATTTCCATAATGTGTGTATAAATCCAATTGGTTGATACATTTACGACCATGGTCATCCATTTGTCTATTTTGGGACCCCATGGATCCACTTAAGAGTGACAATGAATCCGTATATAAATTAATTTAAAGTAAAGACAAAAATGACATAAACATATTTCTTTAAGTAAATCAATTCTTAAATTTTGTAATATAAGTTATCTCTTCGACTATAAATATTAATTTTGAATTTTAAAAATATTTCAAACTTCATTATAATTTTTTATTAATTTTTATACAACAAATCAATAAAAAAATTATGACACAATAATGATGCAGTGTTTACCTCATTAATGAAAGATTAATATAAAAACTATTATAAAGAATAAAAAAATAACCAAAAACCAATAAAATTAATATTGGATGATTTTATTTTGAATATGAGTCAATGTATCTGAGACAATAATATGTTTTGGACCTTTAGAAATAGAAAATAATTAGATAATAAAATTATATTTTTAAATATTCCTAAAGAGCCCCTCCTACCCCTTATAAAAAGACCTCATTTCTAACCCATTCATCAAACTATAGAGCCCCTTTTGTAGTCCATACTCAACCCATTTTAGATCCCTACATTTATCTTCTCCTCCTAGAATCCTTAACCTAGGAATAAGGAAGTTATGTTGAACCTTTTTATTCAAACAAAAGAGAGATACATGATTTAACGGTAATGTCTTCTCTTAAGTTCTTTTCTTTATTTTACTTATCCAACCCCATAACCTATTTTTATTCCCTTATTTTATAACAACACAAGTATCCTAAATATACTAGGGGGTTTTATTATAAGTAATCTAACAAAACATACACACACCTCCATCTAATTTTTGAAAGAACATATTGTTTCTGTGGATGGAGAACCACCACCTCAAGAAACAGTGATTATTCAATAATCTCCTCCCACCACTCATGGTGGCAATAGTAATGGTACTATATATATATTATATATATTATATTTATATTGTATATATTATTATGTATTTTCCATTTATATTATGTCATTATATTTTCCATAATGGATAAAAACGATAATTTTATTTGATGATATGTGGACTACCACCCCCTCAAAGTTATATGACTCGTTCATGCCATACATGAAATGTATAAATGATAGAGATAATTATAATATATATGACCTTATAATGGTTTTATAATATACTATTTTATCATTATGATTTCATTCCCTTAGATATTAAATAGAAATCAATGTAGCGTTCATGCGTACGTACGACTTACCATCTCCATGAACAGTGCATTTCATTTCTTATTTCAAAATGTTATTTACTATTATAAATACATATATAAAGGATATTTATGACATATATGATATCTAAATAAGGAATATAATTCTGGATATAATTTCTTTATTAATACATGGACAATTTTTAATTATAACAAGTGCATTATTTACTAATGTTTTGAACATCGACAAAATGACCAATATGAACTCAGATAATTAACTAATTTTCATTGTTAAGTAATAAGTAATGTCAAGGGAATAATAAAATTGCTAATTTTTATTATTACATTATATGTTAACTTAGGTATATTATTTAATATTAAAAAAGAACAAACAAGTCATTTCAGACATGAAGAAAGGGGTTTCTTATCTCACTTTTAATACATTGAGATTTCTATTTTTCACCACATATTTATTACATGTGGCATATTGTGTATTTTCATTTGATATATATTATCATGATTATATTTTTATCTATGTTATTTTATGATTCAACTGTTGTTTATTAACTTTTTTCACACGACTAGATTGACTACAACGTGGTAACGAGTTTTCATCTCACTTTTCGTTCCCGTGAGATTCAAGATATATTTCCCACAATTTCATTTTTGGTAGTGTATATATTTTTCAATATTTTATTCTTTTTGTAATATAAATTAATTAATGAGAATTTACTTCTTCAATGCGTGATCCTTCATTCATGGAGTTTATGTTTCGTAATTTTCCAAATCGGTAAGGGATCCTTTCATCATACTCATTTAGTCCAAGAAATAATTTTGTTATGTCTTTTAATTTACATATTATTATGTTGGGATATGTTTTTATATATCATTATTGCAATAAATTTTATTTCCATGTGATGAGATATCCTTTTTAATCTCATCAACTCATTTTTTTTGAATTTTAAAGTGACTCTATTAGGCTGTTGAATTTTTGTAAGGGAACAACTTTAACAAATTTCAATTATTTTGGTTTAAACTTCTAATTATTTTTTATATCATGAAATGAATAAGTGTGAATGAAAAATTATTGTTTTACACATAATATACACTAATATCATCTTTATACTAATTTTTCACAAATAATTATGTCACTGAATGTCCTTAATCTAATGATATGATATTTGCAAGGGAATTTGTCGCAATTTACATTACATTGAAACCTATTGTTTTCATACACCAATTAAATTTTATATTGGGAATAAACATCCCTTTGACATATTATATCATGAATCTAATTATTATTGTGATATTAAGATCATTGATTAATATTATTCCTCAAGTATATGTATTCAAACATATCACTTTCGGTTGGGAACTCTTTAACTAAAATATCATTTTAAATGTTTTATTGATGTATTCTTCTAGATATTTCTCTTTAATGTCCATGTTTCAAACATGGTTTTAAGACTTTATTTATATAATCATTAATGTATTAAAATGTTAATTCTTTTAAATGCTTCAATGTGGTATAAGACACTTAGACTCAAAAATCCCATTATGAAATGTTCTAAATTATTTTGAGAATGATTTTGGCAATGAATTGATTACTTCAAAATTAGGAAATTTTATATTGTTATTGAAATGTTGAAATATTATCTTTATTTTATGCATGTTTTATGAGTTATGAATATGTTATGGTTATTGGGCATTATTTACGTATACGAGTGGTTCCGTGAAAAACCTAGCATGGGTGAGCATGATATTTCTCTCCAATTCATTGGGTAACATGACTGAGGTAAACATTAAGGATTATCCTAAGAGATTTAGGGAATATACTGTGATGGGTATTCTAACGTAACTCCCTAGGTATCCGTGATAGCTATAATGTTAGTACGTTTTTCATACCATAAGTAACCTTTATGATTTATTATTTTTTGTGTTATTCATAAATGTTATTATTTCATAAGTTATCTTTTGATGGAAATGTACGGTTTCATTGAATTTTATTTATTGGTGAGATAATGTTTTATTTTTTATTTTATAACCATTACTATGGTTTTTATGCTCATAACATGTTTTTTAAATGTTTTCCACATGAATATAAGATGAATAGGGTCAATGATAAGATCAACGAATAGTCTTGTTGTCTAAAACATGTAACTCGACAAGTTACTTTTTAGGTGTTTTTATATTATGAAAAAAAAGATACTAAATTTCTCATCTAAGTGTAATTTTCGAGATGATATATAATAGTTATGGCTAAATTCTCTAATACTCTAATCCTAAAAAATAATCAATGTGAATTATTCATTTAATTATATATTACTTAATGGTTTAAGGGTGATTCCTTATATTAAAAATGAATCAACCAAGTTATTGGGATATATCCTGCGGAAGGATGCCTGGTTGTATGTAATTCATCATTAATACTAATTTCTTATGATAAAATTACCATACACATGATATAGATCTAAAAAAAGAAATAAAGTTTTATTGATATTGAATCATTATCTCCATGAAAAATGATTTGTGCTATATATATATATACAGTTCATTAGAGCATAAATTATCTCACCAAATACAAGGTGTTGAAAATGATAAATAGGAGATAATTGGATTTTATTAATTAAAATTAATTCCCAACACGTTACCACCAAGTTATCGATTACATGTTATATAATGATCTAAGTATATAGGATCATGAGACATTAACAATTATAATGATATAATGTGACATAATACTCACTAACATGTAGATCAAATGCATATAAATCATAAGGCCTGGGTTGAAATCATATCTAGAAGAAATTACTACTAAACAATTCATCAATGTGGATATAAAATAATCACATAAGAATGAATTAAATATAAAAAAGATTGTTGGGAATTCTCCAGAATTCAAATTTTATATTATGAAAACTATTGGAATAATTAAATGAGTATTCTTAACAGTACTACAAGAATTTAACTATTTATTAGAATATAGCAATACCTTATCACTCTCTATACATTATTGAATTGAAATTATATATAGATATCTCAATGGGTTTTTACTATAAAAACATGAATAAGAAGATTCCACATTATATATATTGATGCTTTTTATTCCAAAAAGATATTTATTTGTGATAAGAAGTATAATATGCATATTTAACCATTATGAACAACATTAATTATTTTAGATAATACTCCAAATAATTCATCATTGGACATCCCAAAACTATTGAAGGTCATAATTATATTTGAGACGTAGTGGATCACCTTATTATGTAGAAAACATTTTGTGTTATTAATGATTTTTTTCTCACATAGTCACATTTTTATGATATAATTAAACCATGATGTAAGAAAATATAGAGTACTAATTTTAATTTTTTTATAATTTATATTAGATATCTTTCTGAATTTTTTAAAAATGTTTTCTATAAACATTGGATTAGATGTTTAATTTTATAAAGTATTATCATTGTCAATATGATGTGAAATATGAATTGAACATTAAAACTCTTTAATGAATATTATTATCCCATTAAATATATATCAAATCTGATTTTCATAGAATCCTTCTCCATGTAATTTATCAAATTAAAACTATTTCCATTTTATAATTCAGATCAAATTATATAAGGCATTGTATGGTAAGTGGTGAAGAACTCTAAGATGATTGGAATGTTTTTAGAGTGTTAGATACATAAACTAGATAAAGCTAATTTGATATTAGATAATATTACAAAGATTCATAAATTTATTAAAATCAATACAGTTTATAATAAAAAATTTCAGATAATCATCATTTATAATTTAATTCTAATGATTATGATAAATTATTTCATAAAAAATAATAAATAATTAGGGTTAAGATATTCATGAATAAGGGAAAGATAGTAAATTAGGAAATTTACCCATTTAAAATAACAAATTCTATGCAGGGTAGTTTTTAATAATCTTTAATACTAGTAGAAATAATATATCATGGAGATAAATTGAAATAAAACAAGGAAACTCATTCTGTTAAATTTACAAGTATGAGTCAAATGTTTTAGAATGTGGAATGGGAACCTCAATATATAATGATTGAAATATACCAAAATTTTTAAATTAGAATAACTAAATCTAAATTGCTGAAATCTGTTTAGGTTATAATTGTTCTCCTTATGGTTTCTATATTTATTTCTTTTAAAACATTTAAATTGATCAATATATTATGAACCATGCAACATAGATATAAATAAGAATAATTACTTCAAAATAATATGGAATTCAATATGAGACAATTATATAGAATATAATAAATGACATTATTAAAAAAAGTGAAACCATAGTTGAATAAAAATACTATAAAACATAAGTCAGAATTAAATTTATTTTCCATTAAGATCATAAAACCAATTCTATGAGTAACAATCATAAATAATTCTACAAATATGATAAACATAATGAAAAGAAGATTAAATAATCAGTGGAATTATTTTATTGATATATTTAAGGCTATTTATAGGAATGTGAAATGATAATTATAAATACAGAAGTAATATATATAGTCAATGAGTATATGGTCATATTAAACGTATATATAATATATAAATTCATATTATCAAATTTTTTAAAAAAACATGAAAATCAAATTGTTCATAAATAATGAATAATTCTTGAATGAAATAAGAATAAAATAATGAAATATTTTGGTTTTTATTAAATATATAGGTTTATACATTAAAATTATTAATATTTTTATCATTTTAAGTATAATGATTTTATGTTTTTTATAAAATATATTATAATACCTATGGACTGGTAAAATTTAATTCTTAGGAGATAAAAATTACGGAATGTGATTTTAGTCATTTAATGTTTGGAATATTGTTTTTTAAAAAATAATTTGAATTTTTATTTATCAAATTCAATTACTATATATTAAAATTTAATTTAAATAAATTATTTATTTAGTTATAAATTCATTAAAATTAAAAATATTTAAATAAATATTGATTATTAATGAATAACAAAAAGAAGTTCAAATTTTTTCTTCATCAAACAAATTATTTTTCCTTATGAGTTCATATATTATAAATCAATTTTATCACCATTATAAAAAAATATGCTACAATTAATTTCATACTTTTAAATATATTTTATAAATTAGGTAACAATTAATATCTTATATGGTATTTATACAATATGGAACCCATTAATTAACTGTGTTGTCTGGGTAAGGATAAAGATAACGTTTAACTAAGTTGTAAAAGCCTAAAAATTATAAAATAAAACAACCAAATAATTGTATGATGCCAACAATTTCCACCCATTTTATATAACTATTATTTATATGACTTTTTATCTAAATTACATGAGAAATTACATTCTGTATTCATAAATGTATTGGTATCCTTGAAATTCCACCCAAGATTACCTACAAAGAAACCGCTCATCAATTCAACTCCAAAAAAGTTACACTAATTTCTTCATGAAAGACTACCCAAATTATCTCATAAAATATTCTATCACATTTCCTGGAAACATATAAGAGAATATAGGGTCCAAAATTCTTTATTTTAAATGTCTCTCTATAAGAAGACTGGTGTATTTAATGTATGATCCACTCCCTCCTCAATCATTATTTTTCTCATTATATTTCACTTATTTTTAAATATCAATCAAAATTTTAAATACATTTAAATATAATCATTAATAATCTATAATTTCATCTTATTTTAATAAAATAAATGTTTTTACCCATTTTTTCGGTTTGTTTTAACTCATATATGAACTAATTTATAATGTTTATAACATTTAATTTCTCTATGTATTAGTGTTATGAACACAATAATTATATACAATGACCCAATTTAAATATGTATTAGGGTAGGATTTATGTAGGAATTTAGTAATACTCTCTAATTTTAGCATTCACTTGATTTTTTGTTTTGATACATAGATTTTGGCCTCTAGTATACATGACCTCTAGTCCATAAAAGTCCATCAAGACATGGGGCTTCTAATACATCATCATAATTTCATCCAATGAGATTTTGAGTTTCAAATGACAAGTAGCAGGTAGTATGGTGGCAACAAGATGGTGGTGTATTGGAATATGTAGGTAGTGTAGTGTTGTTACAATCATTCAATATTTGATGTGATACTGAAAAGAGCATTGGGTGAAAAAAACCATTCAAATGACCCTCTACTAACATATATTTCTGATTTGAGTTAGAAGGATGACCAACCATATGAGGATAATAATAATACATATAGTCTAACAACTCTATTTGACATGGATGGTGGTGTAATGTGGGTCATGCTTTCATCACTATGGGGGCATATAGAAATATTGATTGGTGTGTAAAAACTTATCAACTAGCCCTACCTTTGGAAGAATTTTCAATGTGTGAGGGATGGGTTCCCAAAATCCATGGAAGGGGATTGTGTGACCTTAAGATGAGTGAAACAATGTGAATATTACTGGTATAATGGATGTGGAGTTGAACACTAGTGACATAGCATACTGCATGCATCCCTTTTATGACTATATTCAATTTAAAAAATTGTCTTTTACTGCCCAATGATATTGTAGTGTTGATCAAAATTAAAATGGGTATTTATTCCAATATTAGAATGATTTCCTACATTATGATAATTTTGTAATAATTTTTAGACATCATATAAAAAAAATTATGACATAATAATGATTTTGTGTTTACCTCATTAATGAATGATTTAAATAAATAAGATAATAAAGATTTATACAATATTCAAAACGTGATATATTTTTATTAGTATATTTTATTTTGGACATGAGTTATTTTATCATCAACTATAATAATTATTGGACCTTTATGAAACATAAATAATTATATAAAAAAATAATAATTTTAACCGGTCCTAAAGTGCCCCTCCCCCCTTTATAAAAATCCATCACTTCTGGCCCATTGAACACACTTTTCAAGACCCATTGATTGTCCAACCTCTTCCCCAATATGCACCCTACATTTCTCAACTCCTCCTAGAAGCCGTCACATAGACATAAGGCAATTAAATTAACATTTTTCTGCAACCCATATGAAAATACCCAATTTATAGGTAACATCTTCTCTTAAGTTCTTTGTTTTAACATTCTTATCCAACCTACAAAAAATTTTATATTCCATTATTTAATAACATCACCTATATCCAAAATATACAAGGTTTTTCTATGATATGTATTTGAACTAAAATTGCACACACCACTATCAAATGATTAATTAAACATATATATATTATATTTATATTGTTTTTATGATTCTATATTTTCCATGTATATCATACCATTATGGTTTCCATAATGGGTAAACATGGTAATTTCATCTGAGCAAGTGTGAAATACTACCTCTTTAAAGTGGCATGACTTGTTCATTCAATACGGGGAATCTATAAAAGATTGATATAATTAAATTATATATGTTATTATTCACGAATTAAAATATATTTATTTTTCATTACTTTTTCATTCCATTAAATATGAAATAGAAATGAATGTAGCATTCATGTGTACGTACGGTTAACCGTCCCCATGAATGGTGCATTTCATTTCTTATCTCCAAATGTTATGTACTATTATAAATACATATCTACTAAACATATATGATATATATGATATGTAAATCATGAATATTATTCTTGAGAAAATGTAATTTTTAAATCATGTAGAATTTGTAATTATAACAAGTTCATTTTTATTTAAGTTTCGAACATCGAAAAAATGTACAATATAAACTCGAATAATTAACTAATTATTATAGAATAGTAATAAGTGATATAAAAGGAATAAAAAAATTAAAATGGTTATTATTCTAGTATAAATTATCTTATGTTTATTATTCCGAAAGATCAAGGAACGAACGAGTTATATCGGATACGAGGTAAGGGTTTCTAATCTCACTTCTTATTCTATTAGATTTCAATTGTTCACCACTTATTTATTTCATTTTGTGTATTGTGTACTGGCATTTTATATATATTATTATTATTCTATTTATATTCATTTTATTATGTAATTAAATTGGTGGTTATTGACTTTTAGTCATACAAATCGATTGATTATAACGTGTTAAGGGGTTTTCATTCCACTTTTTATTCTAGTGTGATTCATGCTATATTTACCACTATTTAATTTTGTGTGGTGTATTTAAATCCCATGATAGTATTATTTTTGTAATATACTTTAATTTATGGGTATTTTCATCTTCATTGTATGATCCTTCCTTCATGGGATGTATATTTCCAAATTTACCAAATTGGTAATCGAACATTTCACCATAATCATTTTGTCAAAGATTTCTTTTTGATAGGACATTTAATTTACACATTCTTATGTTGGGATATGTTCTTATATATCCTTATTGTTGTATATTTTCGGCACATGTGATTATATACCCTTTTTTTTCTCATTAACTCAATTGTTTTAATTTTAAAGTGACTCGGTTAGGCTATCAAATTTTTGTAAGGGAACTTCCTTATCCAATTTCAATTTTTTGGGTTAGCATATAATTCTTGATTATGTCATGTTATGAATATTTTTGTATGTAATCTGATGGTTTAACAATTAATATTCAATTATATTGGGTGTATTATTATTTCTCACACATAATTATGTCATTGATTTGTTTTATTCTAAGGATATGATCTTTACAAGGGACATTGTATCAATTTAAATTCCATTTATACATATTATTGTTATTCAAAAATTCACATTTATATGGTTTATATAATTTTCGTTGACATATTATATCATGAATAAACATATTCTCAGGATATTATAATCATTGATTAATGTTATTCCTCAATAATTTGTATGGAAGCGCCATTCTTTGAGTTGGGAAATATTTAACTAAAATATCATTTTAAATGTTTTAATAATTTTATATTCGAAATATTTCTCATTAAATTCGATGTTTTAATGGTTTTAAATATTTATTTATATTGAAATAATGTTATAAAATGTTAATTATCTTAAAATAATCAAAGGGTTATGGGACACTATGATTAAAAAATATCTTTTTTAAATTTTTTAAATGGTTTTGAAAATTGTTTTATAGAGAATTTACTATGACAATATATTTAAATTATATATATTGATTGAAATGTGGAAATTTTATCTTTCCATTATAATAGTTTTATGAAGTATAAATATGTTTTGGTTATTGGGAATTTTTTTCATATGCGTGCGGTTCCATGTTAAACCTAGGGTGGGTGTGCCTGAGATAGTTGTCCAATGCATTGGGTAACCTAATATAGGAAAACATTATATTTTCTCCTAAGAGATTTAGGGAATATCCGATCATGGTAATTCCAATGTAACTCCCTGTGTTGCTGTGATAGCTACAATGTATGTATGTTTTGTATGCCATAAGTTACCATAATGATTTTTGATTTCTGTGTGTTATTCATAAATGTTATGATTTCATAAGGTATGTTATGATTGAAAAGTGTGGTTTCATAGAATTTTATATATTGATGGGATAATCTTTTATTTCCTTATTTTATAACCATTACTAAGCTTTTTATGCTCATCCAATGTTTTCCAAATGTATTCTGCCGGACTTAATGTAGAATAGGGTTAGTATGAGATCAAGGAAAATTCATGCTATCTAAATAATATAACAAGACATCTTTCTTTTTAAGAGTTTTTATTTTCAGAAATAATAGACATTGAGTAGTAGGGTCTATGTGTAATATTCAAGTTGATATATAATAGATACGACCTCATTCTCTAAAACACTAAACCTGAAAACATCCTCAATGTTAATTATTCATTTAAATCCATATTATGTAATGTTTCAAGGCCGGGACCTTATAGTTTCTTTCAGAGGTCGATTTAGACAACATTAGGGATTATGAGTTTTCTTTAAAAACATGTTTCTCCCTATGTCTATTATTTATGTCAAATCGTTGTTTTATAAATATTTTAGATCAAATAATGTCATCTACAAATTTAAGGAGTAGGATCTAAAATGCTATTCCTATATCTTCATGGTAAAATTCTAGGAATAATTATTGCAAATTCATGTTCAAATGATTATGAAAATTTTTCTAGCATACAACTCGCTAGAATGAAATAATTTGAGATATCAAAAACCTCTACTATACCTTGATATCATCGTCGATCAAGGGTGTTATTTAATCAAAACATATTTTCTGAACATTCACATATTTCCCTGACAGGTAAATATAATCAAGGCATTTTCAAATATTTTACCTTATCTCTAGGATTTTAAGAATATTATTATTTAAAAAAAAATGTGCTGAAGAATGAGACCCTTGAATATCCTATTTATATTTTCCTTTAAAATATAGTCTTTCAACACATAATTATTATATTTTAAAAGGAAAATTTATTTAATGTTACATCTCAAATTCTGTCGGACTATTTTATAAAAATCATGTTTTATCAAATGTTTTTAATTTTTTTGTTCAACATGATTATTTTCCAAAGATGTTTTTCTAAAAACACCAATATGACAAATGTTGTACAAGGTGTATTTGGTTGATGGAATAAAATGATTTCGAAGGATCTCAAAATCATCATTGAAATGAATGGATCTTCTTCCTACGAGAACACGATGATGATGAAACCATATGGACACAATGGTCAATGTATGATTCTCATTCTTTTGGGAATACATTTATTTTATCATATGGAGGTGAAAAAATGAAAATTTATAAGAGGTTTATGTCTTCATGTATTGGGAAAAAATGAAATGTATAAGAAAAAATTTGAGGATAAACCATGTTAGGGTTATTTTTGATTTTAATAAAAAGAAGAACCCGTAAGATTGGTGACATCCCATCGGTCCGAAAAGTCCACAGGAATTATCCCCATAATCGATGGGCGACAAGGTCTCATCGCCTACCACTGTCATTTTTGAAGACCCCGGTCAGTACGAATTATTCATTAATGTTAAATGATTTCATGATTTTGGGAACTTATGTTTTATCATTTGAGTATAATTAATGTTGGAAATTTATTTGTTAATTATGTGATAAAGGTTATTTTGGAATATGTTGTATCTTTTAAGGAACTTTATATGATTAAGGAAAATAGTATACTATGGGATCATATTGGTAGAGTAATGGTTGATATTTTAATTTGGATGATTCTCGGTTTTCATTATAGACATATGTTGATTTGGGTTATTAATGGAAATGATTAACCTATCACAGAGAATATATGATTAGGTAAAATTCACTTTTGTATGATACATTAAGAGTAGTTTAGGTTATTTAGATATAAATAATACAATTTATCATGGAAGACTATATGATCAAATTATTATGTGTTCTGGGTTTCTATCATTGTATGGATTATTATAAATAATTTTTAGGGAAACTGTATATTTAATCTTCTTTTTTGAACCATGGGTTTTGTTTTTAGAAATTTGGAGATTAAGAATAGTTTTTATTTTTATGAAACATTATCCATTTGGGGATTATCTGATCTTGTACTAACCATTTTTAGTTGATATAAAAATAAATGGGAAATATATATTTCATATTTTTTTATCATGTGATATTATAAAAGTTTATTCTTGTGATTTTTATGTGATCTAGTTAGTTTGAATACTCATCGTTTGGAAAAAAGATGAGTTTGGGGTAGAAATCATGTAAACAATGAGTCTAAATGAAAAGTAATTATTCTTCCTTGTGTTATAATTTAATCTCCAAAATAAATTCATAAAATTAATGAAAAAATAACTTAAATTAATTACATTTTCCTCTATCATTAAATACTGGGGAATAAAATACATTTTAAACCATCACATGTTTGTGATTTTCATGTAGTTAACTTTCCCCTAATCTTGTTTTCTACCACTCTCCAACAAACCTTGATGGTTTGTTTCTCTTCCACATCCTAGTATTCCTACATGGAATCCTAGAATGGTCTATCTTGGGTTTCCATTGTATTTCACTTTCTACCTTTTAACGTGATAATTTTATTGCCTCTTTTTCTGATGTAGGACATTCGATGAAGTTTCCACGCTGAATTTTAAAATTTCTAGGATTCAATTCCTAATAGGGGGATGGATGTAAAATCCCAGGTAAACAAAGAATATAATATTTTTATATTTATTAAAATTTGTGAGTTAAATATTAATTTTTCTTTAATGTGGAAGAAATGTTCTATGGCGTACCTGATTCACTATAATAGATTTCTTTGAAAACATTCATTGCAAACAACTTTGAGTTATAGAGAAAAATAATATTATATTATTATTATTATAAATGGTAGTTAACGCCTTGCCTTTGTAATGGTGGGAATAAACAAAACTAACTACAAAATGATTATACTTGTTTGTTAAATATGATTACATTTTTAAAATAAATTTTACAGACATAAAATAAGAAGGAATATAATTTTAAGCATAAATACTCCAATATTCATTCAAAGGTTGATTTACCACGTTTTGGTTGAAAAAATTCGTTAAATAATTTTTTTTAAAAAAATTTATGTAATAATTTTCAAAATAATAATCTTTTTTATAATTGGTACTTCAAAATATACATTGGATTAAATTATGGTATTTTCTAGATAATGTTTATTTTTTATGAATAGTGAAAAATAAAGTATATTAATTCAAAACTTCCCTTTAATCTTATTTATTTATATGGTAATATTATCTATCTAAATTGTTTAAAATTGTAATTATATTATATTGTTAATATTAATTCTAATTTTGGTCATTATAAGTATTTTATATTTTATATTGGACATAAACAAGCGTCAAACATTTGATAGTATTTATTTCTTAAAAACATTATTTTTTTTGGTTTTAATAGGGGTATTAATTTTAAATTAATTTCATCCACTTTTGTGTTTTGAATTTGGAAAAAACAGATTCAATATTATGAATTATGAGGTCCAAATTGTGTAAATATATAACTTTTGTTTTTAGAGATTATGTATATTTAATTTAGTAAATATTTGATTTATTATGGTTACCGGGTAAATATGGTAAATATGGGTAAAAACTAATGTTATAATAATATTAAATTACCATTGAATATGTCCAAATCTTATTTTTTGATACATGTCTGACCATGAGAATCCATGGATATATCTTGGGACTTCATAGAGCCACTTAATTGTGGTAATGGATCTTAATATTAATTAATTTAATGTGAAGAGAAAAATGACATAAACATATATCTTTTACTAAATCAATTCATACTTGGGGTTATAAATGTTATCTCTTCGACTATAAATATTAATTTGAAATATAAAATGATTTCAAACATCATGATATTATTTATAATTTTTATACATCAAATAAAAAAAATATTTATTACCCAATAATGATGCAGTGTTTACCTCCTTAATGAATGGTTTAAATAAATAAGATTATAAAGAATAAAAATATATCCAAAACCTGTACAATTATTATTAAATGATTTTATTTCAAATATGAGTAATCTTATAGTTGACTTTAATATGCTTTGGACCTTTATAAAAAGAAAATAATTATATAATAAAATAATATTTTTTATCATTCTTAATGTTCCCCCTCCTCCCCCTTATAAAAATCCCTCATTTCTAACCCATTCCTAACACTTATCAACCCCCTTGGATCATCCAAAAATGCTCAAATTTAACATCCTATATCCCTATACTTCTCTTAGATGCATTCCTCTAGGAATTAAGCAATTAAATAAAACCTTTTGGTTCAAACCAAAGACAGATACCCAATTTAAAGGTAACATCATCTCTTGAATTATTTTGTTTTATTTTACTTATCCAAACCACTAAAATATTTTTATTCCAGTATTTTATAAAAAACAGTATCCAAAATATACTAGAATTTTTTTCTGAAATAGATTCTAACTTTACTTACACACTGTCACGACCCCCTCCCACCAAAGATTCCCCTTCTAAGTTGGAAATGGTGAAAGGGAGATAATGACCCCTGAGTCCCGCCTCCAGTAGGCCCCAGAGTGGTGACTAGAACCAAGGGTATGAGTTTTCACAAATATGGGAGGCATTACCCTTTTTATTATTTAAGATCAAGAAATAGGATGAGTCAAACGTGAAGAGAAAAAGGATCATGTAAATGAAAATAAACCCAAACCAATCCCATATGCATGTTTAAAGTATTCTAAAACAATTTAAAAGTATATGAAAAGTCAAAAATACAATACCAAAAGAAACAACAGTACAAAAAAGGAAAAAACTCCAACTGCCCGAACTAGTAGGGTCCCGCACGACCCTAGTAGTCCTCTTCGAATCCAGAATGTAAACGTAGGGTGGCCATACAAGTATACTTATTAGGGAAACCTAAAGCACTCGTGCACAGGTGGGGAGACATCATATTGTCTCGTAAGAACAACAGAAGAAACGAAATCCTAGCAATGAATTCTATCCAACCAACCTCACCAGCCACGCTCACCAAAAACACCAAAAAACAGGTAGTTGTATATAATAACAAGAGTATTGGGTACCCCACACCATTTCCCCACACTAGTTATCTGCTCTTCCTAATGGCGAACGTCCTGACACTACCACACTCTTCCTACCCACAAACACCTGGGCCTCAAAATCCACACATCCCGCCCGCACACACTTGTTCCTCACAAACAACATATTTCGCCCACACACACTTTGAACATACAAACCACAAATCTCGCCCGCACACAACTGGGCCTCACAAACCACAAATCCCATCCGCACACACTTAGGCCTCACAAACTACAAATATCTCATGTACACACCTGGGCCTCATCCCGATGATTCATTGGAATAGTAAACCATCCCGAAGAGTCTTGGGATAAAATCAAACCAATCGAAACCTACCTGAAGAGTCTTAGGTTTAAGGTCTCCTCAATCCATCGCATCCTCTGGAAGAAGGAGCAGGAAGGAGATATTATCTAACAAGAAAACCCATCCTATCATGAATTGGGAGTTTCCGGCACTAGGTTCTCAACATGGGTGGGGTGTGACAAAACGAAAAGATATAGATACATATATGTATACCAAACACACATCCAAACCTATGGCCTCTAAACAGAGAAGCTAAGCACGTTCCTCGACACTTCTTCTATGAAGCATGCATACAACAAACAATCCCAACCCCATTTAGGTTTTCATTTTACAACTGTATTAAGTTATTAGTTCATTAACTACTAGAAAATTATCAAACAAGATCAAGATTTTCATAGAAAATCCCTTCCAACCACAAAACAAGTTAGATAGAACACAAGCAACACAAAACCGACATTTTTATTATCAATCAATCCCCATTGATTGTTCCTGAGTTTAATTCATTATCATTCCCCACAGTTCATTTGTCAACTTTCCAATTTCTATTAATATCACAACTCTGTACTGTAGCCCTACTTCCACTATAACCACATCTCCACAACCATATCATAATACAAGTCTCATGCCACATCATTTCCCATTTAATATCATTTACCGCAGCCCCGCTTCCCATCCTATTAGTATTAACCCAGGATTCAACCCCCCTATTCACACACAACGTAACCAAACCAACACCCACATGTTCATTATTCCATTTTGTTCAACTGGGTGATCACACAAGGGTTCCAGATATTCATTTAATCATCCAACTTTACGTGATTAACCAATTTCCATATTCCACAATGTTTCATTCAACAAGATGGTCTAGAAATATAGGGCAACATTTTATTTCCCAAGAAAATCCCCCAACGACCGTTATTCTTAATAGGCATAAGCCTATTCAATTCACAACATAACATTATGATAAACAATGACAATCATAAAAACTTTCCTAGAACCGTTCATTAGGTCATTTATTATCTATATTAAACTAGTTCAACTATATCTCGTGAAAGCAAGAGGAAACCCATCCCGCATGATCCAGAATTTAGAGAGACAAAGGTAAAATCCGTACCTCAACAGGATCTGATCACAACGCTCCCCCAGATCAACATCAGAAGTTTTCCGTCGACGTCCGTCACTTTTGTCAAAACCTTGCAAAAACCTCCTCGATTCGAAGCTGGAAAGGAAAGTACAAAGGGAAACCAACATATCCAAGATCAGATGTTCTGACTCGTCGTTACGATCTCGTGGACACTGAAAGATCGTAAATCAGAGCTCAAACGAAGAAGTTATAGAACAAAGGAACATTGGAGTCTCTCAGGAGGGCTCCGATTGAAGGAAATGGGAGGTCATGAATGACTTGAAAAGGTGGAGAGGCCCCCTCCTTTTATAGGTGAGAAAAACTAATGTATATGGCGTGTACTTCTGAGTACACTACGTGTACTCGGCCATTCCATGCGGTCTCCACGCAGCTTCCAACACGACATTTAATGCGGCACACAGGAGTTGACTGGTCAACACACGGTCTGAGGGTAACACGTATGCGGGGAGAAACTACACAACATGTAGGATGGGATACATGGCTTGTACTTCATTATTTCACTCAATAAGGAAACATCAAGAACCCGACACATGACCGTTGACTGGTCAACACAGGGTTTGAGGGTAACACGTACGTGGGGAGAAACTACACGGCATGTACTTCTTTATTTCACACAGCAAGGACATGGATTCAACACGGGGTATACTCGGAAAGTTGGTACACGGCGTTTACTCATACTACACAGCGTGTAGTCAAAAAATTATGAAAAGTGTGGGAAAAGTCCATTCTACCCTCCAGAACACTTCATGACATTCTTTTTGACAATGGAAAGGGACGGAGTGGTCCGTGTCATTACACCAAATACCTCCTAAAACATTCTCGTCCCTAAGAATTTAAAAACCAACCCAGACGAACCCAAATAATACCTATTAGGAATCTTGTAATAACAGGAACCCAACCAATAACCCTAATCATATGTGTTATGAATTCCTTCTCCTATGTCGAGATATTATCCGCATTAGGCACCACTGACTCGCCTAAACGGGTTTAATCGCATCCAAATTAATGTGTCTCAATTATGAATTGTGTCTTCCCACTTCCATATATTAGGATTTTTCCAACCTACTCTGCCCCCAACACCGTACAACCAACACACTGCCATAACACAAGTCTTGGGGAATTCCCTCTCCCATGTCAAGATATTATCTGCTTTTGGTGGCACTGACTCGCTCGCACGGGTTCAATCGCATCCGCATTAATGCGTCTCGATTAAGGATCAGGTTTTTGTACCTTTCCACACACATCCGGACATGTTACACACTTTCAAATAACAAGGAAACAAAATGTATCACAACCGACAAGCAATGCATTCCATATCAGAATGGTAAAGAGTATAACATCAAAAAAAATCTCAGAAGAACAAAGAAAAACACAAGTCAAAACAACTCTGGGTACTGAGCATTCATCTGAGCCTCATGATCCCAAGTTCTCTCCTCATGGAAGCCATGACTCCAAAACACACAAACCAAGGCGATGGTTCATCCATGCATTACCTTCTTTCCACGATCCTAGATTCCGATTGTCCGTTCCTCAAAGGTCATATCGTCGCCTATATCTAACTCTCTCCAGTCGATAACATGAGAGTCTTCGTGTAAGTACCGACGAAGCTAAGAGACATTGAAGAATTCATGTCCCTTCTCCAACTGAGGTGGCAGGGCCAGCTGATATGCCACCTCTCCGACTCACCTCAGCCCCTTGAAAGGTCCGATGAACTTAGGGGAGAGCTTACACCCTATACCAAATCTATGATTCCCCCGTCGAGGGGAAACCTTCAAGAACACATGATCTCCCACCTTGAACTCCAAGTGCCTCCTCCGATGAACAACATAAGACTTATGTCGGTCCTGAGACTTTTTCATCCTCTCACGCACAAGATCTACTTTCTCTGTGGTGCTCTGTACTACCTCTGGCCCAAGAGCACCTATCTAACCAACCTCTGCCCAACAAATGGGTGAACGACATAGTCTTATATACAAAGCATCAAATGGTTCCATTACAATAGTACAGTGGAAGCTGTTGTTGTAGGAAAACTCTAATAAATTCAAGTGTCGCACCCATGATCCTATGAAATCCATAACGCATGCTCCCAGCATGTCCTCCAACGTTTGGAATGTCCGCTCTGTATACCCATCATTATGGGGGTGGAAAGCAGTGCTAAGGCATAGATGGGTGCCAAAAGCATCTGGTAACCCCCTCCAGACTCATGAGGTAATCCGAGTATCCTAATATGAGACAATATTATTCGAAACTCCATGAAAACACACCAACTCATCTACGTACCTTTGTGCTAAGGTACTCACCAAGCCCGACTCCTTAATTGTTAAGAAGTGAGTTGATTTTGTCAGTCGATCCACTACTACCCAGATGGCATCATAACCACCCTGAGCTCTGGGTAGTCCTGTGAAGATTTCCATTGAGATTTCATCCCACTTCCATTCGGGGACATCTAAAGGATGCAACAAACCACTGGGAACACGGTGTTCAGACTTTACTTTCTGACACACTAGGCACTTAGCCACAAACTCTGCCACTGCCCGTTTCACCCCGGGAGACCAAAACTATTCCCATAGGCCTCCGTAAATTTTTAAAACTCCCAGATTTACTGCCAAGGCTGAGCTATGGAACTCACGGAGAACTCCCTCACGTATCACCTCCGGAACAAAAAGCCATCCATGAAAAAGCATCCGATGTAGGCCATCCTCTAACCATCATTTTGGAGATTTTCCAGGATCGAAATGATCCTGCATTACTTCCACCTCTGATTCTCCCCACTGAGACTCTTCCACTTGCTAAAACAAGGAGGACTCCACAGTAATCTGAAAAAAACGGCCTCTAACACCCTCTACCCTTGCATCCAAGTGCAAGGCAGTGAACTCTCCCATCGCTTTCCAAGAATCAGCGGATTCTTGAACCACTTCCTTATGAGACTTCCTGCACAGGGAATCAGCCAAAACGTTTCCCTTACCTTCATTGTAAGAAATATTGATTTCATAGTCATGGAGATACTAAACCAATCTCCGTTGTCGTATGTTCATGTCACACTAGGAGAAGATATAATGTAAGATCTTGTTATCTGAGAAGACCACAAAGTGCTCCCCAGAGAGGTAATGTCGCCAAAACATCAGTGAAAACACTAATGCTTCCATCTCTACATAATGGGAGGCATAGTTATGCTCATTAGGGTGCAACTTCATAAACTCAAAATAGAACACACGCTTCGTCTGCATCAGTTCTCAGCCCAAAACATGGTTATAAAAATCAAAAAACATCTCATACAACAACCCTTCCTATGGAAATTTGAGTACTAGAGCACTGACCAACTTCTCCTTCAGGTAGTCGGATGCTTTCTGGCACTGCTCACACCATTGGAAGACCCAGACCTTCTTAGTCAAAGCTGTCAATGGAACAACAACACGAGAGAAGTCCAAAATGAACCTCTAATAATAACCTGCCAACCCTTGGAAACTACGACATTTTTCCACGCTCTTAGGTTCCTCCCAAGAAACAACTGCCTCTATCTTTGATGGGTCCACTGACACTCCATGCTGAGACACCACATGCCCAAGGATGTGTACTTATTGTGTCAAGAACATACACTTCGACAATTTCCCATAAAGCTGGTGGTGCCGAAGGACTTCCAAGACTTCCATGAGATTCTCAACGTGCTCCTCCTTTGATCTTGAGTAGATCAGGATGTCATCGATAAACACAATGACGAACCAGTCCAGAAACTCTCGGAATACAAAGTTCATAAGTCCCATGAACACAGCAGGTGAATTCGTAAATTCCAAATTGCGTCACTACAAACTCAAAGTTCCCATACCTGCACCTGAAAGTTGTCTTTGAGATGTCACTACCCTTTACCATCAGCTGATGATATCCAGATCATAGATCAATCTTAGAAAACCAACATGATTCCCTCAGCTGGTCGAAGAGATCATTTATCCTTGGACGGGGGTAACGGTTCTTCATCGATACCTGATTCAACCTTCGGTAGTCTTTTTATAGCCTGATACCAACATCTACCTTCATCAAGAACAAAACTGGAGCACCCCGTGGCAACACCGTGGGTCAAACAAAACCCTTCTCAATCAGATCGTCAATTTGAATCTGAAACCTCGCGCAACTCCGAAGGTGCCATCTGATTAGGGGACATCGAAATCTGATAGGCACCAGGCTGTAAGTCTATCACGAACTCGATGTCACGTCGGGGGAGGGGGAGGGGGTTGACTCACAACCTCCTCGGGAAAAAAATTGAGGAGCTCCCCAACAACCTCTTGAACATCCATCATATCTCTATTAGTTGAAACCATTTATAACCCACCTAACAAGAAAAGGAGAGGCTTCACATGCCAGCTTCCCACCTGCTAGCTCCTCTCGCAAACAAAAGCTACACGCCGCCAATCCACGTCGGAGAACATGACTATTTTTCGGAAGCAGTCAATAATGACTCTAACAGAAAACAACTAGTAGATGAATAGGATGAAATCGTATAGCTGCATCACTAGAAAAAGAAGATCACCACTAGATCGATGCGGTCCTAACGTCGTCCCACATCCCCAACAAACACAAGATATGCTGGTATGGCCTCCAACTGGTGTACACAACACCAGGGGTATGGAATGTCTCTCTACATCTAGACCCAAATAATTGGCTAGACTGGGTGAAACAAAGTAGTGAGATTATCATGAATCGAACAAATCATAAACGAGAGTGAGGAACAAAGAAATCGTACATTGCACCACCTATGGTCCTACCAGAGCTGCCAAAACTTCTGTGTGAAACTGTCCACGCCTAGCTCCTCTCCCTCTATGATGTCGACCACCTCCTCGACCACACCCTGGACGAGGTCCCTGAGGAGCACCCTGAGGTCGGCCTCCTCTTGCAATGTTTTCCCTTAGAGGAGCAGGGTTCTGTTGCTTCTGGAAGGGCCTCGACGGAAACTGGTGCTGCTAAGGCGGGTGCTGAACCTACCCACCTCCACCGTACTGAGCTCAGGTTGGGCACCAACCCTAAATGTGCCCGAAAAATCAACAATAGAAACACTTCGGTCATGGGATCGTGAAAAAGGGATGAGGACCCGATGATCTGAACTGTAATTGCTGGGGCATGCTCCCTACTGGCCTTAATCTGGAAGGTCCGGTTGTAGGAGACCTGTTGCTGACTGCCTTCCCCTTCGACAAACCCGGTTGGATCCCCTCTCGTGGTGCACCTCACTACGACTGCAACCTCTCTACAACCTCTATCTTCATCTGTAATTCCAAGTATGCCGGATGGGTGAAGGGGGTGACAACATACTGGAATGAAGGAAGAAGCACCTCCTCCAAATGTCTTCATCGAGACTCCTCATCCGGAAAGAGATCCGGAGTAAAAAGTTGGAGACCCTTGAACTTGATCCCCAATTCTCATACTGACATAATCCCCTACTAGAGGGATAGTAACTCCTGCCGCTTCTCTTCCTTGATCATGGAAGAAAGGAATTCCTCTCAGAACTCCTTCTCAAAGTCAGCCCATAGATCCTCTTCCTCTGACCTCTCTCCAAGGTAGAGAGTCCACCACTAACACACCACACCTCTCAACTGACTGACTTCTAGGGGAACCCAGTACTCCATCAGAGCAGGGATCAAAGTAAAAGCGATCCCTAGATCCCCAAAGCCACCCCTCCATCTTCATATCCGAAGTACTACCCTCGTACATCTTGAGGGTTTTCCGCTGGAAAGAATGGATTGTCTTCTGCCACTGATCATCTTCCTCCTATCAGTCAATCCTCAATTGATCAACCGCCTGAATCTGTTGGACCTCGAGTATCTGAGTCACACGGGGACAACGTCTAGGTTCCATAACTGTACGGTAAACAAATATCCCCTAATCCCAAGTAGCAAGGAAAATTTCTCAAGTTTTCATTTTATCACTTTATTTCAATTCCATTCCTAGAGCACCCAAATAATGTAAAACAGAAACATAATGATGCATGTAACATCTCCTAGGGTATCTACCCTACAATAAATGTAGTCTCAATTGGCCTTTCATTAGTCTTAGAGTCCTTGCATCGTGTCACGGGGGGCCCTAAAATCCCGTGTCCTAGCCGGTCTTCCCTGGCCTATGTCACACACCAAGATAACCTAACATTGTTGCGCTACCATCACATGCAATCCATACTGTGTCTAACTCCAGACTCCATCGTATCTCTCAACCATCGCCTCTGAAACCATTCTTTCATGACCCCCTCCCACCAAAGATTCCCCTTCTGATATGGTAATGGTGGAAGGGAGATAATGACCCCAAAGTCCTACCTCCAGTAGGCCCCGGAGTGGCGACTAGCACCAAGGGTATGAGTTTTCACAAATATGGGAGGCATTACCCTTTTTATTATTTAAGTTCTGGAAATAGGATGTGTCAAACACCAAAAGAAAGATGAACAAGTAAATGAAAATAAACCCAAACCAATCCCACATGCATGTTTAAACAATTCGGAAACAAATTACAAGTACAAGAAAACTGAAAATTACAATACCAAATGAAGCAAGAGTATAGAAAACTGCAACAACTCCAACTGTCCCCACTAGTAGGGTCCCGCACGGCCCTGGTAGTCCTCCTGGAAACCTGAAAGTAAACCTAGGGTGATAATACATTTATAAACAGTAGGGAATCGTAAAGCTCTCGTGAATAGGTGGGGAGAAATACTAATGTCTTGTGAGAACAACAGAAGAAACCAAAACCTAGCATGGAATTCTATCCACCCAACCTCACCAGCCACGCTCACCAAAAACACAAAAACAACATGTAGTAGTATATAAGAACAAGAGTATTGGGTACCCCGCACCATTTCCCCCAACTAGTTAGCGGCTCTTCCTAACAGAGAATGTCCTAACGCTACCACACTCTTCCTTCACTCACACACATAGGACTTAGAAGCGACACATCCAGCATTCACACACCTGGTCCTCACAAACCACATATCCCACCGGCACACAACTGGGACTCACAAACCACAAATCCCGCCCCCACAGACATGTGACTCACAAACCACAAATCCCTCCCGCACACACCTGGGCCTCACAAACCACAAATCCCACCCGCACACACCGGTGCCTCATCCCGAATGTTCATGTGAATAGTAAACCTACCCGAAGTGTCTTGGGATAAAATCACACCAATCGAAACCTACCCGAAGAGTCTTAGTTGTATGGTCTCCTCAAGCCATCACAACCTATGGAAGAAGGAGCATGAAATATCTAGTAACTAAGGGGAATGCACCCTCTCCCATGAAATGGGAGTGTCCGGCACTAGGTGCTCAACCTAGGTGGGGTGCGACCAAACACAAAGATACAGATACATATATGTATACCAAACACACATCCCAACCTATGGCCTCTAAATAGATAAAATGAGCACATGTCTTGGCACTGATACTACGAAGCATGCATAAAAAAAAATCCCAACCCCATTTAGTTTTTCATGTTTCAATGGTATTAATTTATTAGTTCCCTATATACTAGGAAATTATCAAACTAGATCATGCGTTTCGTAGAAAATCCCTTCCAACCACAAATAAAGTTTGATAGAACACAAGCAAAAAAAACCAACCTTTTTATCATCAATAAATCCCCATTGATTGTTCCCGAGTTTAATTCATTATCATTCCCCAAAGTTCATTTATGAACTTTCCACATTGTTTTAATATCACAACTCATTACGTAAGCCCTGCTGCCACTATAACCACATCTCCACAACCGTATCACAAAATAAGGAACGTGACACATCATTTCCCCTTTAATATCATTTACCGCAGCCCCAATGCCCATCCTTTTCATAATAACCCAAGATTCACCCCTCCCCCCCTTTTCACGCACCATGTAACCAAACCGACACCCACATGTTAATTATTCAATTTTTTTCAATCGGGGAGATCACAAAAGGGTTCTGGATATTCATTTAATCATCCAACTTTATGTGATTAACCAATTTCCATATTCCATAAAGTTTCCTTCCATAAGACGGTCTAGAAATATAGGGAAACTTTTAATTGAGAAAGAAAAGGCCCCCAAGGACCGTAATTTTCAGTAGGCATTAGACTATTCAATTCACAACATAATAATAGGATACAAAATGATAAACATAACAACATCCCCATCACTGTTATTTAATCAAGTTATTATCTTCATTAAACTGGTTCAACTATGTCTTGTGAGAGTAAGAGGAAACCCGTCCTGCATGATTCAAAAAATAGAGATATGAAGGTAAAATCTCTACCTCAACAGGTTCTGATCAAAACTCTCCCCCAGATCAAATTTAGAAGACGTCCGTTGGCGTCGGTCACTTCTATTCAATCCAAGAAAATACATCATCAGGTGGAAGATAGGAAAGAAACGCCGAAGGGAAAACAACATATCCAAGCTCAGATGTTCCTTCTCGTCGTTACTATCTCCTGGATGCTGATAGATAGTAAATCAGATCTCATAGAAACAATTTATGGAAGAAATGAGCTTTGGAGTCTCTCGGGAGGGCTCCGCTCGAAGGAAAGGGGAGGTGAGGAATGATCTGAAAAGGAGGAGAGGCCCCCTCCTTTTATAGGGGAGAAAAACTAAAGTAAATGGCGTGTACTCGGCCATTCCACTCGGTCGCCACGTGGCTTCCACCAGAGCATTCAACGCGGCACACATCCATTGACTAGTGAACACATGGAATGAGGGTAACCGGTAAGCGGGGAGAAACTACATGGCATGTAGGATGGACTACATGGCATGCCCTTCTTTTTTTCATGAGGCAAAGACACGGGTTCAACACGGCACACGATTGTTGACAGGTCAACACACGGTTTGAGGGTAACACGTATGAGGGGAGAAACTACACGACATTTAGGATGGGCTACACGGTGTGTACTTCTTTATTTCACATGGTAAGGACACAGCTTCAATAATGTATACTCGGCAAGGTGGTACACGACGTGTACTCATACTACACGGTTTGTAGTCACAAAATTTTAAACAGTGTGGGAAAAGTTCATTCTACCCTCCAGAACACTTCATGACTTTTTTTGACAAAGGAAAGTGTTGGAGAGGTCCGGGCCATTACAAACACACCTCCAACAAATGGTTAAAAGAACATACTGTTTCAGTGGACAACAAACTACTACATCACGAAACGATGATTGTTCAATTATCTCATGCCACTTACCATGTGGTACATTATGATGGAAATGTATTTCTATATGATATATATAATATTTATATTGTTTTTTTTCATATATTCCATTTATATCATATTATTATTGTGTCCATAATGGGTAAATAGATTATTTCATTTGAGGATGTGCAGACAACCGCCCCACAATCTGATATGACTCATTAATGCCAAACAAGGAACATATAAAAGATGGATATAATTAAATTATATATCATATTATACATAATTATAATATACCTTTTTATCATTACATTTTCATTCCATCAAATATGAAATATAAATGAATGTAGCGTTCATGCATACGTACGACTTACCGCTTCCATGAACGGTGCATTTCATTTCCTATATCCAAATGTTATGTACTATTATAAATACATATATACTGGATATATATGATATATATGATATATAAATCATAAAAATTATTCATTTTATAAAGGATATTTTACAACACATACAATTTGTAATTATACCAACTTCATTTTTTACTCATGTTCCGAACATCGACAAAATCTCTAATATGAACTCTAATAATTAACAAACTATTATAGCAAAGTATTAAGTTATATAAAAGAAATAATAAACATAAAAATTTCCTTAATAACGTATAAATTATTTAATTTTATTATTCCGGAAGATCATCGAACAAGTGAGTCATGTCGGACACTAGGTAAGGGGTTTCTTATCTCAGTTTTAATTCCGTGATATTTCCATTATTCCCCATATATTTATTGCATGTGGTGGATTGTGTACAAAAATTTGATGTATATTATCATGATAATTTTTATATTCATTTTATTCTGTGATTAAATTGGTGGTAATTTAATTCTGGTCATACGACTTGCTTGATTACAATGTGTTACATGTTTTTCATCTCACTTTTTATTCATGTGATATATATGTTATATTTTCCCTGATTTCTTTTTGTGTGGTGTATATATTGAAAATGATTTTATTCATTGTGAAAAATACATTAGTGTATGGGTATTTACTCATTCATTGTATTATCCTTCTTTCATGGGGTGTACGTTTCGTATGTTACCAAATTGGAAAGGGAACCTTTCTACACATTCTTTTAGTGAAGGACCTATTTTTTATATGTCTTTTAATTTACATCTTCATATGTTGGGATATGTTTTTATATATCATTATTTCTATAAATTTTATGGCCATGTTATGATATAACCTTTTTTATCTCAATAACTCATATTTTTAATTTGATAGTGACGATGTTAGGCTATCGAATTTTTGTAATGGAACATCATTACCCAATTTAAATTTTATGGGTTAAACTTATACTTCGTGATTACATCATGATATGAATATGTGTGAATGATATATTCTTGTTTTACACATCATATCCTTTTATATTGGGTTTATTATTATTTTTCACACATATTTTTTCAATGATATTTCATTAATCTAAATATATGTTCTTTGCAAGGGACTTTTTCTCAATTTTCATTCCATTGAAACTTATTATTTTTATACAAAAATTCTATTTTATATTGTGTATAAACTACCAATTGACATATTATATCATGAATATTCTTATTCTCATGATATTATATTCTTCGATTAATTTTATCCCTCAATTATTTGTAATCATGTGTCTCTCATTTGGTTGGGAACTCTTTATCTAAAATATCGTTTTAAATGTTTTCATGATTTATTTTTCAAAATCATTCTCAATAATGTTGATGTTTTTGAAATGGTTTTAATGATTTATTTATAAAAACTTTAATGTTTTAAAAATTTAATTCCATTAAAATAATAAATGTGTTATGGGAATCATCGATTCAAAAATCTCTTTATTAAATATTTTAAATGGTTTCGAAAATTGTTTTGGTAATGAATTGATTACATACATATCTTGGAATTATATATTGTGATTGAAATTTTGAAATGGTATATTTCTTTATGCTTGATTTATGTGTTATGAATATGTTAATTGTTATTGGGAATTGTTTATGTATACAGGTGGTTCCTTGATAAACATTATGCGGGTTAGCTCGAGATAGCTCTTCAACGCATTGGGTAACCTGAAGAAGGTAATTGTTATTATTTATGATAAGAGATATAGGGAATATAAAATGATGGGAATTATAATGTAACTCTCTATGTAACAATGATAGCTACAATGTATGTATGTTTTCAATGCCACAAATTTCCTTTTTTATTTATGACTTCTGTGTGTTATTCATAAATATTATAATTTCATAAATTATGTTAGGATTGAAAATTTGGGTTTCATTGAATTTTATTTATTCGTAGGCTAATGTTTTTTTCCATATTATATAACCCTTACTGATATTTTTATTCTCATCCAATGTTTTTGAAATTTTTTCCACCAAATATAAATATTAATGGGGTTGATGATGGGATCTAGGAAAAGTCATGTTGTCTAAAACATGGAACTGGACATGTTACTTTTTAGGCGTTTTTATTTAATGAAAAAAGGGATACTGATTAGTAGTGTCGACGTGTAATTTTCAAGTTGATATGTAATAGTTATGTCATAAATATCAAAAACTCTAAACCTGAAATGATCGTAAATGTAAATTATTCATTTAATACATTATTATGTAATGTTTTAAAGTCGGTTCCTTAAATTAACAATGAATCAAATAAGGTTTTGGGATATATACTCTTGAAAGATTCAAGGTTTTATCTTATTCAATATTAATTATAATGACTAATGTTAAAATTACGCTACACGTGATCTGGCTATAGAAAAAGAAATAAAATTTTAATGATATAAAATCATTATCTCTATGATAAACTATTTGTGATATATGTATAGTTCATCAAATCATAAATTATATATCTAAATTAATTTTTTTAAAATGATAAATAAGTGATGATTAGAGTTTATCATTAAAAATTATATCCCATCAATTTACAGAAATGTTATGGATTACATGTAATTTAATGATCTGAGTATGAAGTATCTTGCAACATTATCAATGATAATGATAGAATGTGACATAATACTCATTAACATACTGAAAAAATTCTTAGGAATCATAAAGCCAAGGTTTAAAATATATATGGATGAAATTACTACTAAGACATTCATCAATGTGAATATAAAATAATAAAATATGAAGGAACTAAATCTACAAAATATTTTTGGGAATATTATAGAATTAAAATTTTATATTTTGAAAAATATTGGAAGATTTAATTAAGTATTCTTAACACTACTAGAAGAATTTAACTATTTATTAGATTATAATAATACCACTTCATTCTCTATACATCATGGAATTGAAATTATATTTAGGTATCTGAATGGTTTTTTAGAATAAAAACATTAATAAGGAGATTCCATAGTATATATCTCGATGTTTTTAATTCCAAAAAGATAATTTTTAATTATAGAAGTAAAATATGTCGATGTAACAGTTATGCATGACTATATTTAATTTAGATACTACTGCAAATAATTCATCATAGGCCCTCCCAAATCAATTTAAGGACATAATTCCATTTGGGATGTATTGTATCACCTTATTATGTAATCAAATTAGTGTTATTAATGAGTTCATCTCATATAGTAACATTTTCATGATGTACTTAAAAAATGTTCTAATGAAATATGGAGTACTAATTTTATTTTTATATAATTGATATCATATATTTTCCTCAATTTTTGTATAAATTTTTCTTTTAGACATTATATTAGATGTTGAATTTTATAAAGGATTTTTAGTATCAAGATGATGGAAAATATGAATGGTTCATTCAAACTGTTTATTGAATATTGATATCCCATTAAAAATACATCAAATAAGGTTTGTGTAGAAACCATAACCATGTATTTTATAAAATAAAAACTATTTCCATTATGGAATTCAGATCAAATTATATGAGGAATTGTATGGGAATAGGTGAATAACTCTAACAAGATTGGAATGTTTTAGAGAGTGTATGATACTTCAACTAGATATTTCTGTTGTGATGATAGATAATATTACAGAGATTCATAAAATCCATAAATTTGTATATATTTGATAAAATAAAATATCAATTAATCATCATTTATAATTTTTTTCTTGATGACTATGATAAATTATATCTTAAAAAATAATAAATAATTAGTGTTAGGATTTTCAGGATTAAGGGAAAGATATAAAATTGTTGAATTAACCCCTTTAAAATCACAAATTCTATAGGGGATAGTAGCTAATAATCTTTCATACAAGTATAAATAATATATGGAAGAGATAAAGTAAAATAAAACAAGAAATATTTTTTGGTTAAATTTCCATGCATGAGTCACAAGTTTTTGAATACAGACTGGGATCCCAAATATATAACAATCAAAACATATAGTAATTTTTTAATTATTTTAAATAAATCTATATTGTTGAATTATTTTTAGGTTTGAATGTTCACCTCATGATTTATATATTAATTTCATTTAAACATATATGTTGATCAATAGATAATAGACTACAGAACACTAATACAAAAAAAGAATAACTATTTCAATATAATAATAAATTCATTACGAGACAATGGTATAGAATATATTAAGTGATATTATGAAATTAATTGAAACCATAATTAATTAAAAATATAAAAAATTGAAATTCACATAAAAAATTTATTCCATTAAAATTATTAAACTAACAACAAGAGTAAAAATCAGAAAATATTTACGAAATATGATAAAAATCAAGAAAGGAATATTACATAATCACGTGAATTATTTTATTGATATATGTAATGCTATATATGTGAATGTGAATAAAAATTGTAAATAATGAAGTAATATATATACTCAATGTGTATATATACATTGTACAATTATATATAAAATATATACATTCATGTTATCAAATTTTTAGGATAAAATTAAATTTATATTGTTTATAAAAAATAAATAATTTTTGAATGAAATAAGAAAAGAATGATGGACTATTTATATATTCATAATAATATATAGGTTTATACAATAAATTTGTTACTTTTTTTAACATTTTATGAATAATGATTTATTGTTTTTTTAAAATATTATAAAACACCAATGGATTGGTAAAATTTAATACATGGGAGAAAAATAAATAATGGTATGTGATTTTAGTCATTTTCTGTTATAAATACTATTTTATAAAAAATAAAAACCATTTTAAGTTTTTAAAAATTAAATTAATATTTATTGGAAGTTAATATTATTAAATTAATTGTTTAAGTATAAATTAATTTAAATTTTTATTATTCTAATCAATATTAGTTATTACGGAATAACTATAAAAATTAAATTTATTAATATATTTTTCATTAATAATTTTAATATGCATTATGAGTTCTTATATAAGAAATAAATTTTATTACATTAATGAAAATTTATATTATAATTAAATTCATTATTTTAATTATATTTTCCATATTTGGTTACAATTCAAATCTCATTCGATATGTATAGAATATGAAACCATGTAATTAACTGAGTTGTCTTGGTAAGGATAAGGAAAATCTTTAACTTAGTGGTAAATGCCAAAAATAATATAAAATATAACAACACAATTATTGTATGATGCAATGAATTACCACCCTTTTTATATATCATTTATTTATATCACTTATTATCTAAATTACACTAGAAATTACATTTGGAATTCATTAATGTATGGGTATTTTTGAAATACCACTCTTGATAACCAACAATTAAACCCTGAATCCATTCAACTCAAAAAAATTTAAATTCAATTATTAATGAATGACAACCCTACATATATCCATAAATATTCGATCACTTTTCTAGGACCCTTAGAAGGAAATCTGCAGTACTAAATTCCTTATTATCAAAATCCTATCTTAAAGAAGAATCATGTATTTAATTTTTGATCCACTCACTCATCAATAATTATTTTTTTCTAATTATTCCCAATATTTTTAATCCGAATTAATTTTTAATTAAATTTAAATACAATCATTAATAATTTATAATTTTATATTATTAAAATATAATACATGTTTTGACCCATTATTTCAGTTTGTTTTTCAACCTACATGAAAGAATTTACAATGTTAATAAGATTTCATTTTTCTATGTATTAGTGTTAAGAACTCAATAGTTATATATAAAGAGCCTATATAAATATGTCTTACCATAGGATTTATGTATGAATTTTGTTGCACTTTTTCATTTGTAGAATTCACCTGATTTTTCTTTTGAGCCATATATTTAGGCCTCTGGTATACCTAACCTCTGGTCCATAAAAGGCCCTCGAGACACAGGGCTTCCAATACATTATCTGAATTTCATCCAATGGGCTTTTTAGTTTATAATGACATTTAGTAGGTTGTTTGGTGGTGACGAGAAGACGGTGTAGTGAAATATGTAGGTATGGTAGTGTTGTTACATGCATTAAACATTTGATGTGATACTGAAAAGTGAAATCGGTGAAAACCCCTTTCAATTGTCCCTCAATAAACATATATTTTATATTTGAATTGGAAGGGTGACCTACAGTGTGAGGATATTCACATTAGTTATTGTCTAACAACTCTATTTGCCATGGTAGGCAGTGTAATGGGAGTCATTCATGCATCACTATGTGGGAATCTAGAAATATTTATGGGTATGTAAAAACATATCAACTAGCCCTACACCTGGATAAATTTTTAATGTGTGGCAGATGGGTTCCCAACATCCTTGGATGGGAATTTCCTGACCAACAGGAGAGTGAAACTATGCGAATGCAACTAGTATAATGGATGTGCACCTGAACACTAGTCACATAACATGATGCATGTATCCCTTTAATTACTATATTTAGTTTAAAAAATGGTCCTCTTCTGAAAAATGACATTGTACTTTTGTTCGTAAATAAAATCGGTATTTGTGCCACTCTTATTAAAAAAACTGATCCTACGAGTGCCTCCATTCCATTGGGCGAGGGATTAATCTAAACCCAATGGGATGGTAAACTGTTCTTATTATTTGATTATTGTAATCCCCATTACCATATATATAAATATATAATAAAAATTTATTAGAAATAGGTAATAATAGGAAAATACATATAAAATAACTTAATAATAATTAGTTTTATATATATTACAAAAATTTCATGTATTATTATGTAATAGTATATTTCATGATAAATCCAATTATTATGTAAATTATATATAAAGTGAACTGAGATTATTAATAATTATAATATAACCATGATAATATATCAATGACCTAATAAAACTAATATCTATGATGGTGGAGCATGTCACACCCTATTCATTGATTTCACCCTTTATTCTGGATCAAATTTGGTTGTTCTTTATTATCATAGTGACATGGTATTATAGATTCAAAACATTTAAGTATTTCCTCTATTTAATCAATGTATAATAATTTTCAATGAATTTCCACATGTGTTTCCAATAAAAAATATGTTTTTTGGTTGGAATGTGTGTGGAACACGGTTGGAAAATAATTAGTAGAATCTGTATGCCCATCCTAGGTATTCGTGCAATAGGTTATGGGATGAGGGAGAAGCTACAACACAACTAGTACCCGACCCTTCACCTAAGCCCAGAAACTGTGCTGATGGTTTGAGTGTCTTCATGAATCTATTTCTTTTTTTCTTCATATTATGTCATACCATGTGTATTAACCATGCTACATGTATCCTCCTCATTAGAGACAGGAACACAGTCAAGACACGGTTTGACAAAATGTGTGACTAAATTTTGTGTCATGTCCATGTCATTAATTTTTTCATATTCCTTTTTCTATATTCTTTATACTTAGAGGAAACAACCATTTCATTACCAAATTTTTTTTCTTAGTTGTTCATCTCCCATAATCTTCTCCCTTACACTCATTTTTTGTTGATTTTTTGTGCGATTTCCATCCTAGTCCACAGTAATTGTTCCCTTATTTGATTTCTCATTAATTTTTTATCTTTCCATTATTTTTATGTTGAGATTCATTTTTCTATTTTTCAAGGTTTTTGATATACTTATTTTTCATGTTGGTTTGGGTGGAATCATGATGATATTTATCAAATATTTCATTCTAAGGGTTTCATGTAACTCTGGATGAGGTTTCAAATAATGCTTGAGAAGTTTCTTCTCAAGAGGTAGATGGTGCGATAATCTATAATGTTTAGTTGATTTTATTTTATTGTGTAGTTAATTTATTAATTCTATATGTTTTAAATTGTTATGAAAAATGATTTTTAGAATGTCCTGATATGTATATGCAATGAGATTTAATTTTATAATGATTTTATGTTGTGTTTTTTTGTTATGGTGTTTTTTGGAATTGTTTTATTGGATTTTTAAGGATGTGAATCATGTTTTACTATGTACATATGGTGGTAATGGGTTTTTAAGAAGGTATGTGAAGTAAAATTTAATATATTTCCATGATGTACTTGTTTTTCACTTATAGGTATGAATTTTTATTGTTAAAATGAAAAAATATTGTATTAATAAAATTATATTGGTAATTTTTGTGGGTTTACAATATTTGGTGGGATTATGGAATTGATTAGTCAATTGTAATATATCTAGTGAATTATTAATAGAGAAATTTATGAATCATTAATGTGATGATGAATGTAATTGAATGTGGGTTACTTGTGTGAGTAAAATGGAAAATGGTTTTCTATTGGAAGTGATCACTCCCTTAAAATTCATGGAATTTATTAGTGAATTTAGTGACATGGGGGACATGTGATGATAAACTAGATCACATAGGAATCATGGTTGTCTAGTTGGACTAACTAGTTATAGTACACTATATTGATTTTAAGTGGTTTATCCCAAATTTGTTTAGTATGATGGAATCTTACAACACTAACTAAATAATGTTGATTATTACGGACAATTAGAACTATGGGGTTTCCCCTCCATCTATATCGGTAATGAGTAAGTTGTGATTGTGGTTTCTATACCAACATATACTAAGGAATGAGATTCTTATGTCACACCCTAGCTAGATTAAAACTAGGTATTTAAATATGGCACTCCATTGTGTCTTATATAATGTGGTTCCATTTATACGGATATGGTGGACCAAATATTCATTTCATTTTAAAGAATATTTCTCATAGTAAAACTAATCTTTTGAAATTTTAACATTAAATGTATTGTAAATGATAATATTTCCCTGCAAAAATAGTTTTCCATTAATGTGTTTACCTTGATCATGGTTTCCTTTCAAAATATTTCTCTAAATATTTTTATGTTTTTTATATATATCATTTTCATGAATTTTTTTTATATTTTATAACATATAATATTTAATTGTGAGGCATCCTAATGGTCATCGACTCACAACCTACATACACGATTGTGTCTGTGTGTAGACATGTTCTATCTAACTCGGTTAATAGAAATATGTTTTGTGATAATTATATTAGTTTCTAGTGGTCTTCTCATTTGTCTTTTTTTGTGTGTCATGAGGATGATCATGATCATGTTTTATATTGGTTTTGGATGAATATTTAGTTAAATTTTTTTTAATTTCGTATTGGGTTTGGTTCAATGTTGTAATCATTAAATATGGAAGTTGGTTATCCCATTTTTTATTTGTTTTCTGTTTTTTATTATTTATCTTGTTGGTTGTATTCAATTTGTTAAACCATTTAAAATTATTCCTTTGTTTTCATTTTTAATACTTGATAACATATTTTCTACCCATGGTGATCAGGAAAGAACATCAGGCCATTCCATAGATCAGGTGAGACACAGGTTCTGATGAAGTCCCAACATGGTTCATGACAAAATAGTTTCAGAGTCAAGTATGTTGTTTTGGTTCATGATCCTAGGGAAGGATATTAGGTAGGCCTTATCAAGGGTATTTAGTACTTATTCTTCTCGTTATGGGTAAGTTACATTTCCAACACACCTCGTGATGAGAGTCAAGTCACCAGGAGATGTATGGTTTATTTGGGTAATTTGGATTTGGAATTTTGTTGATGTATGGGAAATTAAAATATATTTTGGTTAATTTTCTTACTAATTATTAATTTCCTTAGATGAAATGTGTATTTAGTGACATTTTCCTAGAAAACACACTTTTATGGTGGTTTAACTGGTGTATGGGTTCCAATAATATGTATAAGTAACCAATGGAAATAAGTTTCCTCGTGAATTTTCATGTGTATTCTTGGGTTTTGATAATTATTTTGAAACCCCATGATTGTTAATTGAGGAGACCTATTTTTTAAAGCCAAAATATATTTATTTTCAAATGGTCGAAATGTGGGTTTTATGAAATTATATAAATAAATCATTGAAAATTTGAATTATATTAACCTAGTTTTTTTGTGAATGGGGATGGAAAGATTGATATTATTTTTTTATAATAAAAATGAGGATATTTTATATATTTTTTTCAGGAAATGTTATTTTATTCATGAAAGTAATTTGACAATTCATTTTAAATGTGAATAGATGGGTTTTAATTAAATACTTAATGATGATGTGGTGTTTGATGTGTAGTTTGAAATGTTTTTTAATGGGTTAAATAAATTTGAATTTATTTGTAGAGTATGAAAATATTATTTGAAATGATGCTGTATCTGGTTATTAAAGGATTTTGGAAAGCATTGTGAAAATTAGACATTTGAGTTATATTAAGGAGTGTAATGTGTGGGATGAATTTTTTGTTTTCAAAAGTTGAAAAGTCGTGTTTGTAATTTTGGTATTTCCATCAGTAATAGAATTCATGGGTATGTGTGTAGACAGTATCAGTTCCTAGTTTGGAATGGTAAAATACACGTGTGAGGCCTGTGAGATACCCATGGTGAATGTGCAACCCACCAAATCCAGTTTTATTTGAAAATGATCATTTAAAATAGAATTTGGTATTTTAATAACTGGTGATTTTGTTTTTTTATTCTAATGTTTTTGGAATATTTTTTTTGATAAACATTGGGATTTTGATAGTCTTTCGTTTCTGAAGGGACTATGAAATTTTGGTATATTATTGATAAATTTATTTTGGGATAATGATTAGTAGGCTCCTTTGAAGAATATTTTCGGATTCAATTGATTAAGACCCCTTTGTGTGTTCTATATTTTTTGAGGTACAATTTGGATGTTGATCTAGTATATTTGGATCATTGGTTTTCATTGTTTTCTTATTTACACACCCATAAATAATTATTTCATAATCGAAGTGTGGTCGCATGTGACTTCTCCTCAGTAGACCCTGTAGTGGATCTAAGTTAGGACATTATTATTGAGATTCAGAATTTTTATCCATCTATTCTTTTTTAGATAAGAATATAATCTAAAAGTGTAACAGTATATATGGATGGAATTGAATCTTACCCATGTTTCTTGAGTTTCCTGTGACTTTGAATGTAAATATTGACACCTTTGTGCTTGAAGGACCTTCTTAGATGTAGTGAAATAGAATTCAAATGAATAGAGTGGAAACTGACAAGAGTTATTATTTCTTGTCACTTTATTAGATGTTCTTTGGATATTTCATTAGTTTCTTCAATATATGGGATCTTTCATGGCCATCTATATTGAAAATCTATTCATAAGAGGTTGTTATGTAAACATACAGGAATCATGTGCAACTTGGGACATGGTTTAATGTCCATTTATTGTGAGGCCCCATAGGTTGAAATAGTCATGTTTGGTGTCCTTTTTACAATGTCTTATTCTCTTTTTAATGAAAAGAATGATGTTGTTGAACCCCTATACATGTTTTGTGTTCAATATGAAAGGGGTGATTATTGTGCATCCTCTAATTCGTTGTCATAGTGAAGTTCTATGTAGGTTTAACTGTGTTTTGGGGTGTATTGTGTTTTATTGGTGCTATTTGGATTTCACGGTGGATTCTTGGGAAAATAGAGGGGTTCTGATAAGGGGTTTTCAATGATTGTTTGTGAAATAGAAGATGCATAAATCAACAATAATCCGGCCATAGTCCTCGATGTGAAGTCAATACATATTTAAGAACCCCATTGTTGTAAAGGAACATAGTCTAGTTTATATCATCATCATGGATAATGTTGAAATATTTTATGATTTATTGTTAGTTGTCTATATCTAATATACTAGTTTGGTGGAATGTGGAAAATGGACCTTGTTTCCATGTAAAGACATATGAGGGTAGAATAGTTCCTCCTCAATTATAAGGATGTGTGGTTTTATCAACTTCTTTGAATCCAAACAGTTTTGATTTATTATGTGTCAGTCCTAGAATGATATCCCTTCCATGGAAAAACTTTTTGATTGATCCTCATATTAAATTTGGCCTATGTATGGATGATAGTGTCCCATGGAAATAGTGAACCCATGCCATTTAACATTTGGTATGGAGCTTCTTTTGCGGGGTCCCATGTTGCTGAGAGTTATTTTGTTTGAAAAGTTCTAGAGATGGCCCAGGTAGGGGTTTACACATTATTATGACATAGTTGGTTATGCTAGTTGTTTCATATAGTCGAGAGACCCACCATGGGTATCACAAAAATTGCTTTGGAGTGAATCAATTTTTATATGTTTTTTATAATGGAGAGTTCGTTCGGGCCACCTATACTATGTATTCAATTTTATTTTTTTATTGGCTTGGTAGTAGGTAGTCATAATCGGATATATCTAACCCTATGATCCTTTCATGAGTTAACATTTGGATTAGGGTGCACACTTTGATTTTGTGGAAGTAAGGCTGTCAATGTATTCATCAAATTTTCGTTTCTGTTCACATACTTGTCTTAGGTAAGTGGCATGAGTCTCATTTGGAGATGTCTAAGGTGTTTTGGGATTGATATGATGATTTTATGTTGTGATAGTCTCTTTTAATTTACTGATCAACTAGATGTGATTCATCATTTTGGGGTGGATGTAATATAGGGATGTATTTCATTTAATTTTGGTTCATGAGTTTATCTAGTAATCCTCTTTTCCTACCCATAGCACTGCTGAATTATTCTCATTTGAAATTCAATGGGATTCCTAGTCAGCAATGAAAGAGTATCAGTTTTTGTTTTTATATTGCATCATATTTTGGATTTATGAGGACAAAATTTATTTTGGATGGGATTTATTTGACACATGGGTTTTTATTTTCACCTTTTCGTCTTATTCAGATGCAGTTCATGGTTATTTTCTCAAAATACTCGTGTGGTGGGTTTGAATTTTTTAGTTATATTATCTGTTTATTCATAGTATATATATTGTATATGTGTATCCTTTTTTTCAATTAAAAAGTATTTTGGGTGGATTGTGTGTGGACCACAGATGGCACACAACTAGTAGAATTGTTGTTCCATGCCAATGCTACTATGAGGTATGATATAGGTTGAGGAACAAGATACCATATAGCTCTTGCACAGTCTTGCACTATATCCCTAGAACTATGAAAAATTTTGGGGTATAGACTAGAAGCTATTACATGGATTTTACAAGGTAAGTCAAAATGTGTTGAATAACCATTTGGTAGGTATCCTTCTTAGCAGTGATGGGCACACGGTCGTCGCATGGTGTAACAAAACATGCAAACTAAATGTGCAGAAAATCTTTGACTTTAATATTTGGGATTTCCGATTTGTATATCTCCAATTATTATACAAAAACAGAAAATCTACCCCCCACTGAATTTTTTTTCCAAGGAGCATCTATCCCATACGTTCCCTCTCTCATGGTGTTATTCATGGTTTATTTTTTTGTTCGCTTTCCCTCTAGATCATATTGTAAGTGGTCACTTATTTTCTTTCTCTTTTATTTCTAGGGATTCATCTCACATTCTTTGGGGTGTTGGAATTCCCTATTCTATGTTGTTTGATTTAAGTTTTATTCATGTATAATATGGTTTGATATTAATGTTCAAGGTCAGATCATTCATTTCTAGGGTTTCATGGATGCATGGAAGTGGTTTAACATCACGTTTTAGAAGTTTCTTCTCATGTGATAATTTTATCAATGCTCTGTAAGTTTAGATGATTATTATTTTTGGTTAATTAATATATATTATATGTTCTGAATGTGTGGTCTGAAATGATATTTAGAAGGGTTTTTTTATGAAAATGAGAAGATAATTAATTTTATAATGAAAAATTGTTATGTTCTGGGTTGTTCAATGTTATTGTGCTTCATAGAATTTATTTAGGGTTTTTTTGAACGATGAAAATAATGTAATAAAATTAAATTAATGAAAATGGGGTTTAATGTATGTTTTTATAGAAAATTTATTAATTTTTAATGATATAATTGTTTGGAACTTTTATATATGAGCTATAAATATAACAGTTCTGAAAATATATCATTAAAATTGATCATGGTTTATGGGAATATTTATAAAAGGGGTATGGACAGTGTAATTACATAATAAATTTTAATATTTTATTTTGTTTATTAAAAAATGGAAATTATTAATCGGATATGTGATTTTCAATGTTGTTGAATGAAAATTTTGTTCTGATTTGAAAATGGTTTTTTGGATGTGATTCCTCTATTAAAATTGGAGGCATTAATTGGTGAAAGTAGTGATATGGTGTACACGTGAAAATGTTTTTGAGAAAAATATAATCCAAAGTGTCTTGTTGGGATGAATGGTTCTAGAACTACTGATTATTTGCAAGTGGATCGTCATGAATTCATAATGATTTATTGATGCTTATAATAACAACTATACTATGATGATGATTAGAGACCTTTATGCCTGTGGGAATTCTCGTACTAGTGTGTTGTAGATGAAAAAGTTGTCATTGTGGTTTTTATAACACCTGAAACTAAGGTATGCGGTTTTAGTGTCCAAAAATAGCTAGATTAACCATAGGGATTTAACCATGGTGCTCCCTTGGGTCTTTTGTATTGTGTTTTTAGCAATCTTCATATGGTGAAGCATGAGTGCATTTAATTTTAAGTAATTTTAATCGTAGTAAATGGTTTATTTTGGAATGATGTCCTTAAAATTATTTTACATAATAATGTGTCCTCATAGGAATGGTTCCCTTGAATGTTTTTACCTTAAGTGTGGTATTCTATTAAATTATTTCATAAAATCATTCCAATATTTTATTATTGGATATGTGGAATGATGTTTCCATCGCGCAAGGATAGAAAACACCCTTTGGGCCATGCCACTGTTCGGGTCGGGCACTGTATTGGATGATGAGGTAGCTTAGTACATTATAGGCTGAATCCTTAATACCAAAAAATTATGTATAAGAGAAACATTTTTTAATCCAAAATATTAATTTAATCAATTAAAAATTAATATAATGGTAAAATATAAATATATGTTATGTATATTAAGAAAAAACATATGAATAATTTTTTTTATATAAAATAATTATAAACAATATTTTAATAAATATGCTGTTAATGAACATTCATATATGAAGAATTCTGATGTTTGGGTTTATCATCTCGAATATACATTCATTATGATACATTATATATTCAAAGAATATCACTTTTTGGAATAAATATTACATTATATTGGAATTTTATTATAATTTTCATTTAATGTATAGAATTTACCAAATCATGCCATGTTCTATCATTTAGTATTATTTGATTCCATTATTTCAAATATTTAATGGTTTTACTTCCAATATCACAATCCTAAATTTTCCAAAGGCCTTATATCTTTATTCATGGTTAATAATCCCATTTTCAGGGGTTGAAGGGGAACCCAAACATGGAACACGAGCCTTGTGACACTATATGGACCTTATGTCTTAGTGAATGTTATTCAATGTATAACAACTTTGATCTGAACATACATATATTCTATATCATGATAATATTTGTCCACCTTTTCTTGGCTGTTTAGTTAGGCTTCTCGTGCATGCACAAGCTGGTTCTAATGGAAATTTACATAATCTCACATTCTTCCTAATCTAATTGCTCTCCTATGGTAGATTCACATACTCTAAATCCTCACATGGTGCATACTCATACTAGAGTATGTATAAACCATTTAAACACAATATCATGTGGAACATAGGCCTTGAGGTGGCCCAATGGCCTTGAGGTTTCCTAAGGGCCTTAATGTTTCCAAAATCCATGAGGTGGTCTGAAAACCTTACTAGCCTGATGGACATGGTTGGACCAAAGGCCATGAAAGAAATTATGACCAAAACTGTTTCCTGATACCCAAATATATGAATACTTAAAGCTACTACAGTATTGAATAGTACATACTATAGTGATGTTACATCACCTGCTACACCACTACTACACGGTCTAGTCCAATCTCACTTGAAAATTATATTACTCAGAAAAAATTTATTTTGATGTAAATTGTGTATATTTTTCATTATATATATATATATATATCTTTTGAAATGATTTGATTCTGGGTTTATATGAAATTTTATAGTTTTATATATATTTGTATCTTTGTTTAACTCAATGGATGCATACAAGTGGAAGAAATTTTATATATTTTTGTCAAGAATATTTCAATATAATGTCCTAAAATTTTCATATTCTGATATGGAAATACATATACCAAATTCAATAATTTAATAACTAAATTTTCTTTTGAGTTTGATAATTTCATAAACAAGTTTAAAATGAATATTTTTTACATTTTCCACATAGTTTTTTTCTCACATCATTTTGTTATTTTATTAGAAAATTATCATTTTTAAGGATTAATAGTTATTAGATTAAAATTTTATTTACATTTTTAATATTTATATATAATTAATTTTTATTAGTTATTTAATGTTAAAATAAAATTTATAAAAACTAAATGACATTTCATTGGATTTTTCAAAATAAAACAATAATCATTATTTAAATTTTTACTTATATATAAATATCATGCGAGGATTATTATGGTCAACTTATAATAAAGGGTTTTATAGTTAAAAAATTAAAAAAAACCTATTTATTTAAATAATTTAAATAATGCATCAAATTAGGAAAGATCCCCAATCACACATCTCAATTTCAATATGAAATGTGAATGAAGTTCACACTTATAATTCTTTGTCCATGAAAGAATTAATGAAATTTAGACTTCCATTTTGAGATGAAGGAAACCTTAACCTTGAGCATATTTCAATTATATTTTTACATAGGTGATGTGAACATGGTTCATGTCACTTGTTGGACCAAATCTATAAGTAGATATTCCCCCACCATTTTAAATTAATATCCTTGGTATTTTACTACTATTAAAAGTTAGATTTCATTCCAAACAAATATTTAAATCTTTAAGAAGTTTGAATTTATATTTAACATATTCAAATTTAATATTTTTTTTATTTTTTGTGATATTTATTAATTTAATATTAATTAACGTATGGATGATTGAATCTATAAATTAATATTATTTGTATTATATATTTTCAATTCAATGATATTTGAAGTTTATATATGGTGTTTACATAATTTATAATTTTTATATCTAAAACAATTTATATTAATGAGGATAATATTAAAAAAATGGAAATTTTTTTTATTTAAATTGTGAATAATTCATTTTTAATTGATTTATTATCACATATTTTATATTATATTTTAATTAACATAAATATCATATATAAATTATTTATAAAAACAATTTTTTTTATCTCAATTAATTTTTTACGAATATATATATATATATTAAATTTGGTGGAAGGACAATAAAAGATTACTATGAATAATTATTATAATATACATCAATGTTAAATAATTATTATTCCTTGTAATAATAAAAAAACTACATTTATTAATTTTGGTGAATAATATAGAGTTCAATATATATATATATATATAATTTTATAAAACCTATGGAAATAATATGTTATAATATTTTAATGGTTATGTAGCTATAAATTTTATTTAATTTTTAAAATTATATTAAGAAAATTATTATTATTAATATATTTGTTATTTATATATATATTTTCAATATTTTTATTTACAAAACTATAATATTTTACAAAAATATATCAATTTATAATATATTAAATTAATAATTAAATATATATATATTTATATTTATGAATTATTATATATTATATCTATAATAAAATATATTTAAATTATAATTTTCGATACACATAGGTAAATTAGGGGAACCTATATATATTTATACACATATTCAAAAGATGTGCTTTTTCAAATAATTTAATTTAAATACAGAGATAATAACGTTGATATTTCTTATATATTTGAGAGTTGTAGTTAATGTTATAATTTGTAGAACATAATAAGTATTATAAAAATATATGTTAAAAATATTATGTGATGAGTGATCTTCAGATGATCGACCAATATATGATTGAAGTTGAATGTCTTTTTTGTTTTTAAAGTTTTATAATTTATAATTATTTCACTATATTTTCCACATTGAATACTTGTGTGGTATCCTTTTATGAAAGGTTTAAGGACCTATTTGTCTATGTAAAAATGTTTTATATCCTAAACACCTAGACCCCCATGCTAGTATTTGAGTACCATTTTAATAAAGAGGAATTCAGCATTTTGTGTTATGGTGTGAAATGAGACTAACAGTTTATGAAATATCAGATAATAGAGGGTCCTTGATATTTCACTAGATTGTTTTGAATCATAAAATAATGTTATACCAATACTAAAAATTATCTCAATATATATTTAAATATATTTAATAGTAACTAATTAAAATTTAAAATTATTTGATGACGTTGTATCAAATAATATATTGTTTGATTAAATTTTATTTATATATAATAAAATCACCATCAATGTACTTATATTGTGAGATTAATTATATCTCTTACAGTTTTAGAAATATTTTTTCACTTTCAAGAGTTGGAAATATTAGTGAAAATTTTAATATAAATAGATTTTTCTGTGTGATTGTGTAAAAATATTTATTTATATATATGTAATTATATTTAGTTATAGGAACATTTATGATATATAGATCATTATAACTATCTAAATAAATCCAATTATAAATCATGTATGATGACATGACTTGAGATGACTGTTTTCTATGATTGAAATGTTAGGTTGTATTTGTTGGTATAATATTTTTTTATTTTTAATAGTCCATTGATATTGAGATGATTTCCCAATGTATGAATCAATTTTTATATCTTGTTATTTTTATGGTTTTATAAATATTAATAATTTTATTTTCATTTCCTCATTGATGACACACATTAAATCATTCTCTATAAGTATTTAATAACCAATGTGTCGGGGTAAAAGATGTTCTTTATCCCAAACCCATAGAACCCTCAATTTCATGTTTGTAATATTTTTTACAAAAAAAGATTCCAAGAAGTTCTGTGGTTGTTTGAATATAGATCACTACACAATTCATCAAATGATTCTAATGGTTGATGAAATATGAGATAATCGAGGTGTTATGAGGTCCCCAATTTTTTGATATGTTTATTAGATAAGGATAATCCAATTCCTATAATAGGACTCAATATTAAGTCAAAATTATTTTTTCATATCTAATGAATATATTTTAACCAATTTTTGATCTGTTATATAATATTTTATTAAAAATTTGATTCTATGCAATCTTTTCTACATCAATATACTTAAACATTAATATAATAAATAATTTTCAACGTTTTACATATAGATTTCATCCTACAAGAGTGGAAAATCATCGAGATTCAGTGAACATTGGATGATGTTAATTGGATGATTTTTAGTCAAAAAAATTAATTGAAATTCATTCAATTACATCAATTACATATTATCATCTTCAATTTCATAAAAATATACTGAATATTGATTATTTTATAGTTGATGATGATCATTTAATGGATGATTATTTTTTTATTAAATAGTTAATTAGTGGTACAATTGAATATTATGTTTTTATTTATGATATTGATGAGGTGAATCCTATTACTATATAACATTGTAACATGAGATCTATAGAACCCAATTCATGTACATGATCCTATATCCGATTCGTGAGGATTCATAAGTGCATCCAAGAGACCCGAGATCAAATCAAGGTGGGGGAAAATTTTTTGTTGGCAATGTAGTGGTACTATAGCACTACTTTAGCTGGTATATTGAAATACTGTAGCAGGTACTATAACGGGGATAGTAGGAGTCACTGTTTGGCACCGTAGAAGTCGGGAAATTTCCCTCGTTTGGGCCTCCAGACAACTGATTTGTTCCCCAAGTCATTTAAGTCTTTCGGGACACCCAACCCTTCAGGATAGTAAGGTCTTCGGACCACCACATGGCCTTCGAGCCACCTTAAGTGAAGATTAAAACCAGAAAACCTACGAGGAAAGAGATCTATAAGGATGATGACCCAGGAACATTCACTAGAGAAAAGGCTAAACGTATTATAAGAATGATAGGGTGTGGAACCTTTCCTCGGGATAAGCCAATGCATGCATGGGATAGTGTAGCTGAGTAGCCATGCGATGATGGAGTGCTGATTTCATGATGAAGAAGCTAGGGAGGACCAGTTCGAAATAATTTGTCTGGGTAGTATGTAATGTTTAAATCCTATGGGACATTTAAGACATACAACTATGAGACTTGTAAGGGTTCCACATCACCCATTGAAAGGTGTAATATCAAAAATCAATAAAAAATGAATGCCTTTGAGCCATTGGATGGATGGATAAAACAAAATCCTTTAAAACACTCCATTTCATTGGCTTCTCATATTATTTAGATAATAGAAACAAATTATAAAAATGATAAATAGAATGTGTAATTAACTATAAGGAAAATCCATATGTATACTCTTGATATATTGAATTTTACATTATCTATGATGGAAGTATCTAGTGATTGGTTTTTGGAATATTTGGATGTGGAATATTTTTTGAATTAATATTCTGTTATTCCTTTGATATATTTGAAGCCTCCAGTTAGTGGTAATCTCTTTATAATATTGTTTTCTTTAGTCGATGAAACGTCACATGCACATCATTTTTAATGGGATGTATTTAAACCAACAATTGAATTCCCATGTATTATTTAAATACATTTAGAATCAAAAGCTAACAACATATATGTTGTGCCCGAGTATGAATGTAAAATTCCCATGAACAATTTTCCAAAAAAACCAACCACATATAATCTTTTCATATATTGTTGATGATTCAAAGAATGAATAATATCTAATTCAGTATGAAAACCGTATTCTAGAATGTAAATTTTGAATGTGGGACCTCAATTTTTTACAATCCATGATTATAATTACCATTGGATGGTTAATGAGGTATGTCATGTTCCTTCTAAGTCCATAAAAATATCTCACCATTTCAATATTGTTTCACCACCTCATTTTGTGGTCCCACATTATGGTTGTGATGGGTCGTATGGAATAGAAATGTGTGACATAACATTAATCAATCATTAACTCACTATTATTCTCAAAAATATACGGACCTAGAGACAGCCTCATTTAATTAATTTTAGAATAATATATTTCTATTACACATGAAGATGTTTCCATTATTTTGGGACTCTTCATTGATGATGTAATAGTTATTGGTCAAGGAGGTACAAATTAGATTGATATTATTGAGAGACAGTTGGGAATTGATGCTTGGGATGATAGATGGACTATTATCTGGAACCAATTCTACATAAGATGCACACATTATCACTCCACTCTGGTAGAATACTATTTTAACTAGATCAATGTAATGATATTTGAACACAAATATGATCTTGGAATTGTTGGTGGCATGATCTTCATTGATTATTCATAGAAATTTTTCATTAAATGAATTTACCATTAATAGAGGATTTGAATAGGCAGTGAGGTATAGATGATTGTATTCGTGTCTTTGATATATGTATATAATTTTATAATATGTTCATGTATCATCGATAGGATTCAGATAGATGATGCATTATTGTTATTCAGAGGTGGACATGGGAGTGTGTCCCTTGCATAGCTCCTTAATCCCACCTGACATTGGCAGCCTAAATTTTAAAGGATTCCAATCATGGAATATTGTATTTATTTTTTTCATCTCATGTGAGAATAATAATATTACGTTTATAATGTAAAATATATGTATAAAATCATTTTCTTCAGGTGGAGTCAGGAACACTGATATGCACATATAGCCCGAAATGGCATCGATTCTTGCAGAATTATGTTGGAAAATCTTTGAATAGATGACATACATTATTATTATAATAATTGATAAATTATTATTCTTTACATTACATGTAATCATTTTTTAATTTCTTATTGACTTTGAAAAAAATATTTTTCATTGATTTAATTTACTAGGGTTATTATATAGAGTCTTACATAGTATTATACGATGACGATTTTTGTCGGCTCTTTCATCGTAACTATGATTTTTTTAAAATATTAGAGTGGAATCATGATTATTGGTTTTTATTTTTTTATGTATTATTTTAGTACATTATTGTCCTATCCCATTAGTTACCATCATATCATTCCCAAAAGATGTCAGTTAAGATAGAATTTCATTTGAGGAAATATCTTGAACACATATTAACATGTGGGACATAAGAAACGTGTCTCAATAATGAGGTGTTATAATAGTACAAATATATTTATCGGATCAGTCGGATTATTTTCCCTAATATTTCATTTATCTGGTGAGATATCTTTTTCTATATGAATTAGGCTGTTATGATATTTGAATAATTCATTTTGCAATATTCAATGGTTCTTTATTGGCATTATATAATTTCATAATTCTCTTTCAGGATTATCATATCACTCAAATGATTGTCATTTATTATCCTAAACATGGAGGCAGCTTTGACCAAGCCAAATTTCATAGATCAATGACATAACTACTTCATTTTGAGATAATAATGTTCAAGGGATTTTATTATATTTGATATGATATGTCAAGGGTGCTGAACTAGATATAGATATACCACTAGTGATGGCCGTTTATGAATTTAGATGTGTCACTTGAGGAGGGTGTTAATCATGAACATTTACAATCTCCTCTAGTTGTTATTGGATATGATTCCCAACCACTACTTGAGGGATAGTCATATACATGGTTTGATAACATTCCAAATATGTTTGGGAAGATAGATGATGAATGCCCTAAGTTAAATTCCTTATTATCCTATGATCCACATATATCTGGTAAATATTATCAATGTATTTCACACTTTGGGTAAGGTTTTAGTCATCATTTTATATCATTAGAGATCATATATGATATAGGAATTGAAACAGTAGATCCCCTTCTTCTCAAATAGGATGGTGTATAGGTAGGTTCGACAGATGATACAATGGAGTTGTTTATACTATAGAATATATATTGATAAACATGATATAGAAGCATTTTATATAAACTTCTATGTGGCAAAGAAGAGAACCTATGACACTAATATAGATTAGATTGATAGATTATGTACATTTTTAAATCACTACAAGTACATTATTTAATAACCTACTAAGATAGTATATTTTTTTACCTAAAACATAAATATTGAATCAATGAAAATTCATACAAATATTCACGAAAAATTGGGAAACAATAATATTAACAACTACATTATGATCTATAATTATTACTATTTTTTATTTATATTAATATTACATTCCATAGATATCCATGTTATTTATAATAAATAATAATCGTAAATTTATTATTAAATATCAATATTAATATTATTCTAAACTCTATACTTACTAATTATATAAATTACAAATTTTTTTAATTTATAATATTAGTAATTAATTAGTAATACACCATAATATATTAATAATAATATAATTATTAATTGGTAAAAAATAAATAAAAAATATTTTATTAAAATTATTATACAATAAATATTATCCATAATACTATTTATTTTTTAAAAGAAGTAATAATATATTATTATGTAAAACACAATAATAGAATTGATGATTTAAAAAATTTAACGTATTAATAAATTACTAAATATTCTATCATAAAAACTTCATCACATATTAATTATTAAATAGTTATATATTAGTTATTAAAAAATTATTTATTTAACAACATTGTAAAATAATATTAATTAATTTGATATAATTCAATATATAATTAATTAATATATTACTTATTAAAATATTAATAATATTTTTCTCCAATAAAAATTATAAATTATTTATAAATAAAAATTCTAATAGTTTAATTAATATCAACCAAAAAATAGTATATAATTAAATAAAAAAAAGTAATTATTTATTCCTTATAATATATTTCAAATATTTTATGTCAAAAAAAATTATTAAATATTATCTAAACTATAAATAAAAATAATTTTGTATAAAAAATTCATAAATGGAGTTCACACCTCTTTAGTTGTGGCTATGAAGTATGAATGGTTTTCTTGCTAGCCAAGAACTATTTGGTAAAATAGTTAAAACCAACGATTTTTTTATTTTTTTAACTAAATAGCCCATTAAAATATACGATGACATTCTATAATGATTCCATCTAAACTTTTACTTTTTATGTATTATAATTGTCTATTATGGATGTTTTCATGAAATTCATTTATTTCCAACTTGTCTTGTATGCTATTGTAGATTATGAATGTGATCATATGCATGCAGAACACCTATTTTTTTCTTTTCCATTATTCTAAGGGTGGTCTAAAAATTACATTTTCCACAATTCCATTTGAAAAATCATCATATCATAGTTGGTGATATGTAATGGGGGACTGACCTCAAAAATTTGATGGATGGGTGGTCCACGATTTATATTACAATATTATGAATTTTCTAATGATTTGTATATCATGAGATAATATGGAATGTGATTTCAATAAATAACCCTAAAGGACTATTTAAAATAATTTTCTAGGAATAGGGAGTGAACCCAAAAACTATTGAACTCTTTTTAAAATGAATACCAGGAGGTGTAGTGAACTCAAGCACTAAGGTACTTTTTTCACTATGATTATGGATTATGAAGTCAGAAAATCCACTATAGGGATCACTACACTCTGTGACGATGTTCATGGAATAAATCATTGGCATAAAAAATAGCTTATTATGATTATATATATTGAATATTCTTATACTCTAGATCTTTCTTGTCTGATATTCGTATGTATTATTTTCCCAACTCATGATTATCAGCTCATGTTTCCACACTCATAGATTCATTTTTTATGTTATAATAAATACTTATTTCATAACTCATTATTTATGATCAATATTTTTTTGTATGATTGCATTTCTATTAAGTATATTCTTATTGATTATATTCTAATACCAAATTTTTTTTCTTATGTAATCTTATTATATATTATTGACATCACTTCCACTAACCCAATACTATGAATCATATCATATCCAATACGTTAAAATTCCCCATATAATGAATAATTTAAATATGTATGATGTGTCTTGAATGCTATTACAAGAGAATATTGTTTATTAATGATATTGAAGAATGTTTGAAATTTTTTTTATTATATATCCAATATTCAATGAATGTTATCATATAGTTTATGAGTTTTGATTTGTTGGGTAATGGAATGAATATCCATTTAAAAGGATATAATATGTTTGTATATTCTGGATGTGTCATCTCATAATATGGTCATGTAATTACACTATGATCCATGTGGATGACACCATAATGTGACTAATGAATAGTGTCTTTTAATCAATGGTTAGGATAGTTATTTCATGTTTTAAGTTGAATACCCCATTTTTGGTAACTCAGTTTTTTGGGAGACGGAATAGGAGGTGGCCACATTTTTTCATCCTATACTTTTCACCCTTTGATATTCATAAATCATGGTATACCATGTGACAACTCAAAATTTATAATTGTTATTTTTTCATTATTAACATCCATCTAATCATTGTCCATTATCTGATATATTTTCAACTATTGGGGTTCATGTATTTGGAAATTATTACATTGAGTAATGTTATAACCATTCATATATGATTGGTATTTAGTATAGTTTGGATAGATTAGTAATGGGGGGATGAACAAACTATTATTTTTAAGAATAATTTTTCGTATATCCCTACATTGTTATTTTTTTGTATTTTTATGAGTTTGGGTGGAATTTATTGATGACATAAATTAATAATTTTGGATATATGAATTCATTGGGTTATTGTAGATATTTATGGTGGCACACACCTCATTTCTCAATGATTAATAAATATGATATTTACTAGTGATATGTTCTTTTTATAAAAAATATCATAACACATCCCTAAATAGTGATGGAATTTAAAAGAGCCTGCAAAAAGTAATGAAAAAAGATCCCTTTATCAATGAAAGAACATTCACTAATAAAAGGTAACATTTAACTATGTTTATAGGATTTTTAAAACGTAACCATTATTAGTGCTTCTTTTGTCTCCCATAAAGGGTACCATTTATCAGCAGTTTATTTTTCACTTTGAAAAAGAGACACATTTCATTGTTTTTATATCTTATAATGGTTTGATATTTTTTAAAATTTAATAAATAAAAAATAAAAATGAGTTTATTAGAAAGATTTTTTTTAATTTATATAATTGTTGATAAAAATTAATAACTAATTATACTACAAATAATTTATAGATACTAAAAAAAATTATATATTATTTATATTGATATATGTAAAATGAAATTTAATAAAATAATAACATAAAATATTTAAATTCAGAGAAATATTAAACATTCTATTACTTAAATTATTATTGATAATGTTAATAAATAATATATATTGAATATTTACATATATTAATATATGAATTTAGATAAATATTTTTTATATTAAAAAAATATTTATGCATTTTCATTAAATACTAATATAGTTAGTGGAATTTTTTTATAATTAAAAATTAATATTAGTTAAAAATATTGACTTATTTAATCATGTAATGGTCATAATCGATTGTTGTTTTATTTATACAAATAACATAGATAAAACATATTTTATATTTACTTCACATTAATTTATGTAATTTATTATTTTATATATACAACACGCACACACGAATATTTACACAATTAATGAAATATTATATAGAAACAAATACAATATTTATGTAACATATTGAAATTTAATTATTGATTTCATAATTTCATTAAAACATGACACATTTAATATATAATGATTAAAAATAGTAAATTTTATTTATTTATTTTTTAAATTAGTAAAGATATGAATTATTTATACCTATTTATAATATTTTATGTTTTATTTTGTTTGTAATATTTTTTATTGGAATTTAATAAAATTCATGTTTTTATTTTAGATATATTTATTCCTTGTGTTTCAAAATTTTCAATATATATTCTTGTTATTTTAATAAATATAAATATATAATAATATATATTTTTCCACGACCCACCTTTACCAAGATGAGGGAAGGGACAACAGATTGCCAGACCCTTCCTTCTTCATGTTGAAGGAGAGATAATGACCCCCGAGACCCGTCTTCAATAGGTCCCAGAGTGGCAACTAACACCAAGGGTATAAAATCACACACTAAATTGAAGGCATTACCATTTACATTTAATAGGATCGAGAGATAAGATAGTGAATCCCACAATGCCAAAACTAAAAGTGCAAGTACGGCTAAAAGTAATCCATTCTCATTTGAATGTTCAAAGGTAAAACATACAAGCCACAAAACTCCAAAAGTAAAAAGATACAAAGAAAAGTGAAATCAACAACAGAAACTGCCCCAATGGTCCAATCTAGTACGGTCCCACACGATCACTAATGTCCTCCTGGAATCCTCAAAGAAGTATTATATATGTAGGGTGAGCATACAAGTATACATAGAAGGTAAAACCAAATACTATCATGTATAAGTGAAGAGACATTCTAATGTCCCATGGAAAAAGAGATAACCAAACAACCAACAAGGAAAAGCTATCCACCCAAACCTCACCAAGGCACGCTCACCAAATAACGCATGTCAAGTAACGTATAGTAATATCACATCGATATTTGGGTACCATGCGCCACTTTCCCACCGGTTATTAAAGACATCCTACGCATTGAACCAATCCCTCCATTCTCACCGCAGTCCCACTACAAAACCCCACCCACACACACCTGGGCCATAGCCTCACCGTAGTGTCACTGCCGAACCCTTCTGGCACACACCTGGGCCAAAACAACTATCCCGCCCGCAGACAAATGGGCCACAACAACCATGCTTAACCATACCAGCAAAAACCTAGGTTAGAACAACTACTGCCACGCCAGAAGACAACTGGGCCTCATCCCGAAGACACTTGGGAAACAACCTATAGGCAAACACTTGGATCAACCACCACAACTACCCCGCCCAAATATTCCTGGTTAATAATGGACTTTTGACCATCACAGCCTGCCCGAAGAGTATTGGTCTATTCGAGAAAGGGACCAAAAACGGAGCTAATAACTATCCACTCATAGGAGTGTTGGGAAAAACACCCACCCCCATGAAATGGGGTGTTCGACACTATGTGCTCAACATGGGTGGGGTGCGAATAAGAAACATAAAAGCTACAGATATATGTATGGGTAACAAACACTCATCCAAACCTAGGGGTTCCAAAACCTAAGCACAAACACCCTCGTTAATAGTCATTCATGAAAGAACATGAAGACAATCATGACCAAGCATCATCTCATCCCCAAAACCAATTCCTATTGAAACCGTTCTTGTTTTCTTATTCATTCAACCCCATTTAGGTGAATTCTACACTAATGGGCAATTAATAGGCAAAAGCGCAAACCATAGAAAGAAGACAGTCAAACATCAAATTAAACATTCACACCCGGTTTTCTTGTAATGTCACAAAAACAAAGGGATAAGTGAGATCCCTCAATGTACTAGAACCAAAGAAAACCCCGAGACACATCCCCATGTCCCCAAAATCTAGAAGCCAATGGTTTCTCAACAACACAGGATTCCACCCCAATTTTTCATATAAGCAGAGTAACCACACATCCTCAAATTCACAACCAGAGAAAGTATAACAACAGGGGATCCCATCCCCACCCATATAACCCCAGAAATCTAATCCCCCCATCCAAGAAAACCATAATGTCACCCGCATTTGGCCCATGAAAGAAAACATCCAAACCACTACCACCAACACAAGGCAGGAACATGCAGGAATTTTTAGATTTAAAACATTTAACACACTCCATGGTTTCAATTCTACTGTGCTTTAACCGGGGTTATCACAGAAAGGGGTTGATCCTTCTGCTTTCAATTTATTTAACCGAGTATACGTAATTAACCAATTCCAAGTTATGGTTATTTAAGCATCCAGGAGAACCGAGGTTCATTAGTGCACAGAGAAAGACCACCAACAACCATGATTTTCAGTGAGAATAGTCCCGTACAATTCACAACACATATCAACAAAAAATAGTTCAACAGAACTTCGATCACACCCCCCTTTCATTGTTTAGATGTCCATTCATTATCTTCATTATGTTCGGTTTCATCATTTTCCACATAGAGAAAAGAATTCCCCCACCGCATGATACAAATAAAGGAGAGACGAAGTCATAAATCCCTACCTGATTGATCAAGGATCAATGTTTTTTTACACGCTCCATGAATAGGAGATGTGTGATTTGCATGGGAGGGACATCGGGAACTCAAAGGACGAGCAGACGACTCGAGCGCAGGCACCCCACAAGTCTTGGAAATGGAGGGGGGGGGGGACTCCAGGCATACCAGGGAGAAGGAGAGGAGTCGGCCAAAAGGAAGAAGAGAAAGAAGAACCTCTTCTGCGATATATATAGATAAAATCCTGTTGTTTCGGGATATAGTAATTTTTAACGACTTCAATGTCGTATTATAGCTTCCCATGTGGTTTGGGCTTTTACATACGATGGTATTAATTTTTTATTTAATATCCCTCATCGAGGATATTTTTCAGGAATTTTATGTATTAATTATGGGATTTTATAAGGGTAAAACAATTAATTTACCACAGGAGACGAAAGGTCGGTAACTGGAAAAGAACGAAAAGGACATGGTGCCACCATCATGGTGTCACCCTCACGGTGACATCGTCATGGTGTCACCCTAACGATGCCATCGTCACGGTTCCACCTTGACTGGTTCCACCGTCACAGTGCCAAGGGTACCGGTGCCACAGCCACGGTGCCACAGTGACTAGTGCCACCGTGACCGGTGCTACCGTCACGGTTCCACTGTTTTGGTGGAGCCTCACTCTTGGTAAATTAATGGTCCAGGAGGGTCTTGGCCATTACATTAAATACCTCTAAAATTATTCTCACCCTCGAGAATCAAAAAAAACCAGAAGAGAAGTGAGGGTCTGAACTTTCACCTCGAAAGATACCTCTCAGGAGTGAACATCATCGTTATCTACAAACAAATTCCCCTCAAGAACCAAGCAACATGCCAGGGTCAAACTGCCCAGTCATATTATTTGGTGAGTCTCTTCCCCCATGTCATGATACTATCAGTTTTGGGCAAAAATGACTCTCCCACACGAGTTCAATCACATCCACCTTAATGTGTCATGATTAGGGATCAGGTCCTCTCCTCCCCATAGTCAGGACCTTTCACACACATTCAGAGAATATTGAAAACCACACATTCCACAGTAAACAGGGTGAACCGTTCCATAACAAAAAAGTATAAACAGAGCAGCACAAAGCTCAAAACAACTCTGGGTACTGGGCGCGCATATGTGCTTCCCGTTCCCAGGTACTCTCCTCAAGCCCACCAAGCACCCACAACACTTGAACTAAAGGAATGGTCCGCCCACAAAGCACTTTTTCTTCCTGATATTTGGTCCTCACTAGTCTTCCCACAAAGGTCACGTCATCCTTGATATCTACCTCTCCCCAGTCGGGGACATGTGAGTCGTCGTGTAGATACCGAAGGAGCTGGTACACATGGAAAACATCATGTATCCTCAGTAGCGGCGGTGGTATCACTTGCTGGTAAGCCACTTCACTGACCCACTGCAATACTTTGAAGGGTCCGATGAATCTGAGAGAAATCTTACTCCCCCTACCGAACCTCCATTGTCCATACCGAGGGGATAACTTCAAGAACACGTGGTCTCTACCCTCAAACTCCAAGGGCCACCTCCTTCTAGCGGCATACGACTTCTGCCGGTCCTGGAATGACTTTATCCTTTCCCGTATAAGCTGAACATTCTCTGTCGTGCTCTACACCACCTCTGGGCCAAGAACAGTCATTTCCCCAACCTTAGTCCAGCAAACCGGTGAGTGACACTGCCTTACATATAGGGCTTCTAATGGAGCCATGCCCATGGTAGAGTGATATTTATTATTGTATGAAAACTCTACAAGTGGCAAGTATCACACCCACAATCCTCCTGAGTCTAGAACACATGCCCGCAGCATATCCTCCAAGGTCTGGATGGTGTGATCTGTCTATCTCTCTGTCTGGGGATGAAAAGTAGTGCTAAGACTTAGTGGGGTTCCAAAAGCATGCTGAAATCCTCTCCATACTCGTGAGGTAAACCGTCCATCCCTATTTGAGACTATAGATCTCGGAACTCCAAGAAACAACACCACCTCATCCACGTAACTCCGTGCTAAGGTATCCATTGTACCAGACTCCTTGATCACTAGAATGTGAGTCGACTTCATCAACCGGTCCACCACTACCCAGATAGTGTCACATCCTCATTGATTCTTAGGTTGTCTCGTGACGAAATCCATCATGATTTCATACCACTTCCACTCGAGAACATCCAAAGGCTGAAACAAACCACCTGGAAAACGGTGTTTAGCCTTCACCTACTGACACACCAAGAATTTGGCCACGAACTCTTCCACTGCCCACTTCACCCCGGGCCACCAGAACTGACCTCTCAAGCCTCGGTACATAATTGAAACTCCCGGGTGCACTGCTAGGGGTGAGTTATCGAAATAACTAATAACACTCTAGCGCATCTCCTCTTGAACAAACAAATTTCCTCATAAAAGCACCCTATTATGACCATCCTCTTTCCACTCTTCCGGAGCACCCCCTTGGTTAACCTGGACACACATCACCTCACTTCCTGAGTCTCCCCATTAGGACTCCTATACCTGCCGAAACATGGAATATTGCACTGTCATCTGATACATGCACCCTCTACCACCTTCCATCATTGCATTTAGGTGCATGGAAGGAAACTCCTCCATTGCCTTCCAAGCATCTGCTGACTCCCGAACATCATCCTTATGCGACATCCTGCTCAAAGCATCAGCCACCAGATTCCCCTTTCCCGAGGTGTTGGAAATATCGAAGTTGTAGTCCTAAAAGAATTCAATCCACTATCGCTGTCGTAAGTTCAGGTACCGCTGGGAGAAGACATACTTCAAGCTCTTGTGGTTGGTGAAGACCTCGAAGTGCTCCCCAACGAGGTAGTTCCGCCACAACTTTATTGTGAAAATGACCTCCGCAAGATCTAGATCATGGGTGGAATAGTTATGCTCATGGGTACATAACTACCTAGACACATAGGACATCACCCCATGCCGCTACATCAACACACATCTGAGGACCTGCCCCGAAGCATCACAGAGAACATCATATGATGCCCCTTCTTCTGGAAACCTCAGCACATGCGCACTAACCAACATATCCTTCAGATATCTGAAGGCTGCCTCACACTACTCATTCCACACGAAAGACTAGTCCTTCTTGGTCAAAACTGTCAAAGGTTCCTCAACTTGAGAGGATTTGGGCACAAACCTCCGGTAGTAACCTGCCAGCCCGAGGAAACTACAAACCACTGCCATGTTCTTGGGTGCTGCCTAAGAAACAACCACCTCGACCTTCGATGGGTCCACTACTATCCTCTTCTCAGACACCACATGCCTAAGGAAATGCACTTCTCGCATCCATAACATGCACTTGGATAGTTTCCCATATAGCTGGTGCCATCGAAGGACCTCTAAAACCGTCCTTAGGTCCTCTGCATGATCCCCCATTGATCTTGTGTAGATCATAATGTCTTCAATCAAAATGACCACAAACTGGTACAGATATTCCCGAAAGACGGTGTTCATGAGCCCCATGAACACAGCTAGTGCGTTCCTAAAGCCTAATGAAATGACTACAAAAATGAAGTTCCCATACCTACACCTAGAGGCAGTCTTCGAGATGTCACACTCCTTCACCCTAACTTGGTGATATCCAGACCGTAGATCAGTCTTTGAGAACCAACCCACGCCCCACAGCTGGTCGAAGAGAGCGTCTATCCTCCGGAGAGGGTAGCGATTCATGACCATCACATGTTTCAATATCCTATAGTCTATGGAAAACCTTAGACCACCATCCGAATTCTTCGCAAACAAAAGAGGATCACCCCATGGTGACACACTTGGCTGAACAAAACCCTTCTTCATTAGATCGTCAATCTGGATCTGTAACTCCCACAACTCAATAGGTGCTATCCTATAGAAAGCCATCAAAATCGGACGGGCACCAGGTTGCAAGTCTATCCCGAACACAACATCTCGTCAAGGGGGTAGAGTCTCCACCTCCTCAGGAAGGACATACATAAACTCACTGATGATTCTTGGGACCTCCACCATTTATGAATCTACTGATTCCCCTGATAGTTCATCCAACAAGGAAAGGATGGGCTCATCTCCTCTGCTACTTCTCTGACAACCCCACTCACCGAAGAATGTTACATGTTGACTGCCCAAATCTGATAACACAACCCTTCCTCAGAAGCAGTCAATGACAGCACACACATAGAACATCCAGTCAATGCATAGGATGACATCGTATGGCGGTATCTACAATAATAGAAGATCCCTGTAAGACTTATGTGGCCCTATCATCAGTCTACACCTTTGGAAAAGATAAGATTAGTCGGCCTTACCTCCGACTGGCATGCTAAGCACCAAAGGAGATAAAGTCTCTCGACATCTAAACCCAAATCCCGGGATAGACCAGGTGTAACAAAAGAGTGAGATGATTCGGTATCAAACAAGGAATATGCAAGACTACTAAAAAAGATAATCGTACCTCAAACGACCTCTGGCCCTGCTGGAACTGCTGCCTCTGCGTCGTGAAACTGCCCATGCCCAGCTCCTCTGCCTCTCTGTTGTCGGCCGCCTCCCCGACCACGCCCTGGTAGAGGTCCCTGAGGAGCGCTTGAGGTCAGCCTCCTACTACAAAGTCTACCCTCGGAGTGGTGGGAGCCTGCTTACCCTGTTGCTGCTGCTGAAAGGTCCTGGATGGGAACTTTTGTGGATGAGGTGGACGCTGAACATGTCTACCCCTACTGTACTGCACTCTGTCCAGGAACTAATTCCAAAGATGTACATGGATCCCAGATATGAAGCACCTCGGTCCTGGGCCAGAAAGAAAAGGGTGAGGATCGGGGGATCATAACTGGAACTGTTAAGGCATGCTTCCTGCCGGTCGAAACCTAGAGGGTCTTGATGCTGGAGGCCTGCTGCTCACGGCCTTCCCCTTCGACGAGACCAACTGAAACCCCTCTCGTGACAAACCTCCCAGCATGTGCATTCTTTCCACCACTTAAGCCTTCTTCTGCACCTCCAGGTATGTCAGTAAATAAAATGGAACAACATCATACTTTAGAGAAGGTCAGAGTGCATCCTCTAGACATCTCCCCGGAGACTCCTCATCCGGAAATATGCCCAGATAAAAGTGAAGGACATCATTGAACTTGATACCCAACTCTCTCAATTACATACTCCCCTACTAGATGGATAGTATATCCTATCTCTTCTCAGCTTTCATTGTGGAAGAGTGGAATTCCGCACGGAACTCCTTGTCGATGTCATACCATGTAACCTCAGTCTCCCTCCTCTCTCCAACATAAAGCGTCCACCACTGAAGTGCTTCTCCCCACATCTAGCTGATGGCTAGAGGAACCCAATACTCCATCGGAGCCCGAATCAAGGCGGAAGCTATCACTAGCTCTTCGAGCCAGCTCTCTATCTCCACGTCTGAGATGCTGTCCTCGTACTTCTTGAGGGTCTGTCACTGAAATTCTCAGAGATTCCTCTACCATTGGTCATCCTCCTCCTCTCGGTCGATCCTCTGTCGATCTTCCAAGTCAACCTCATGTTCCTCAATCGTTTGTACAATTTGTGGTCACCTCCCAGGTGCCACAACATCAAGGTAAACAAGGAGTGCCTATGCCAATGTAGTGTACAATATTGTTCTAAAATTTTCTTATACTTATTCATTTATTTTGAATCCCTAAGACACGCATGAATCATGACAACACAAGTCATTATGATGAATTTACCTTTCCTAAGGTCTCTACCCTGCAATCAGCGTGGCCTCACTTGTTCATTCGGTAGGTCCAGATTCCATGTGTCGGATCATAGGGGGCCCTAAAATCTCGTGTCCTAGCTGGTCTTTCCTCAAATAATTCATGCTCCAAGGTCACCCATCACTATTTCGCTACCATCCCATGCAATCCTCAGTTTTCTTAACTCTAGACTCCATCCTATCTCTCAAACCTCTTACTCTGATACCATTCTGTCACAACCCACCTTTACCATGATGAGGGAAGGGACAATAGATTGCCAGACCCTTCCTTCTTCAAGTTGAAGGAGAGATAATGACCCCCGAGACCCGCCTTCAATAGTTCACGGAGTGGCGACTAGAACCAAAGGTATAAAATCACACACTAAATGGAAGTCATTGCCCTTTTTTTAATATGATTAGGAGATAAGATTCTAAATACCACAACGCCAAAACTGAAAGTGCAAGTACGACTGAAAGTAAACCATTCCCATATGCATGTCCAATGGTAAAAGATACAATACACAAAACTCCAAAAGTAAAAATATACTAAGAAAAGGGAAATCAAAAATAGCAACGTCCCCAAAGGTCCGAGCTAGTACGGTCCTGCACGATCTCGCAAGTCCTCCTTGAAACCTGAAAATTGTATTATATTCTTAGGGTGAGAATACAAGTATACTCATTAGGGAAAAACAAAGACTCTCGTGTACAAGTGAGGAGACATTATAATGTCCCATGGAATAAGAGATAACCAAACACCCATCAAGGAAAAGATATCCACCCAAACCTCACCAAGTTACGCTCCCCAAATAAATCTAGTCAAGTAACTTATAGTAATATAACATCAATATTTGGGTACCCCGCACCACTTTCCCAATGGTTATTAAAGAAATCCTACGCATCGAACAAATCCTTCCATTCTCACCGCAGTCCAACTGCCCAACCCCACCCACACACACCTGGACCACAGCCTCACTGCAGTCCCTCAGCCGAACCCCGCCCGCACACACCTGGGCCAGAATAACTATATCGCCCGTAGACACCTATGCCACAACCACCACGTGTAACCATACCAGCAAACACCTAGGTCAGAACAACTACTGCCATGCCTGAAGACACCTGGGCCTCTTCCCGAAGACACTTGGGAAACAACCTGCCTACAAACACCTGGGCCAACCACAACAACTACCCCACCCGAAGATTCGTGGGTTAATAATGGACTTCACGCCGTCACAGCCAGCTTGAAGATTCTTAGTCTATTCTGGAAAGGGAGCAGAATAAGAGCTAATAACAAGCCACTCATTGGAATGTTGGGAAAACACCATCCCCCATGAAATGGAGTGTTCGAAACTAAGTGCTCTACTTAGGTGGGGCACGAATAATAAACATAAAAGCTACCGATATATGTATAGGTATCAAAAACTCATCCCAACCTAGGGTTTCCAAAACCTAATCAAAAACACCCTCGTTACTACTCATTCGTGAATGAACAGCACATCACTCACGGCCAAGCCACAACTCATTCCCAAAACCAATTCCTATTTAAACTGTTCCTGTTTTCATATTCATGTAACCCCATTTAGGTGAATTATACACTAATGGGAAATTAACAGACAAAACCACAAGCCATAGAAAGAATACAATAAAACAGATACTTAAACATTCATACCCAGTTCTCTTGTAAAGTCACAACAACAAATGGATAAGTGAGATCCCTCAATGTACTAGAAAAATGGAAAACCCAGAGACACATCCCCATGTCCCCAAAATCCAGGAGCCAACGGTATCTCAACAATAGAGGATTCCACCCCAATTCGTGATATAATCAGAGTAACCACACAACCTCAGATTCACAACTAGAGAATGTATAACAACATGGGATCCCATCCCCACCCATATCACCCCATCAATATAATCTCCCATCAATGAAAACCATAAAGTCACTTGTAATCGGAAGGTGAAAGAAAACAACCAAACCACTACCACCAACACAAGGCAGGCCCATGTAGGTATTATCAGATTTAAAATATTTAACACACTTCATTGTTTCAAATCTACTGTTCTTTAACTGGGGTTATCACAGAAATGGGTTGATCCTGGTGCTTTAAATTTATTTAACAGAGTATACGTAATTAACCAATTCCATTTTACAATTATTTAAACATCCAGGAGTATCGAGGATCATTAGTGTGCAGAGAAAGACCACCAACGACCATGATTTTCAGTGAGCATAGGCTCGTACAATTTATAACACAAATCAACATAAAAGAGTGCAGCAGAACATCGATGACACCCCCATTTCATTATTTAATGGTCCATTCATTATCTTCATTATGTTTGGTTTCATCAATTTCTACAGAGAAAAAATCATGCCCACCCCACATGATACAATGAAGAGAGAGATAAAGGAGAAAATCCATATATGATTGATCAAGGATTGTCATTTTTCTCAACGCGCCACGAAAAGGGGATGCACGATTTGCAGGGGAGGGATGTCAGGAACTACAAGGACAAGCAGACGACTCGAGCGCAGGTGCACCACAAGTCTCTTGAATGGGGGGTAGGGGGAACTCTAGGTGCACCAAGGAGAAGTAGAAACGTCGGCCAAAAGGAAGATAGAAAGAAGAACGTATTCTATGATATATATAGATAAAATCTTGTTGTTATAGTATATGGTGATTTTGAACGCCTTCAAAGTCAGATCGTGGTTTCCCACGTGGTATGGGTGGTTACACACGATGGTATGAAGTTGTTATTTAATATCCCCCATTGGGGATATTTCTCGGTATTATTAAGTATTAATTATGGGCATTAATAAGGATAAAAGAATTAAATTACTTCGAGAGCATAAAGGTCAGGAACTGGAAAAGAACGAAGAGAAAACAGTGCCACCGTCACGGTGTCACCCTCACGGTGCCCCCGTCACGGTGTCACCCTGACGGTGCCAGCGTCATGGTTCCACCGTGACTGGTGCAACCATCATAGTTCCACTATGACCTGTGCCACCGCCACGGTGCCACCGTGACCGGTGCTACCATCACAGTGCCTCTATTTTTGTAGATCCTCACTTTTGGCAAAGTAATGGGTCAGGAGGGTATGTGCCATTACATATTTAATAAAAAAAACATAAACATATTTTCAATATTATTAAAGTGTACACATTTTTAATTATTCAAATCCACTCATTTATTTGATGGACACATATATGATTAAATATTCATTAATTATGTAAAAAATATATTTTTAAATAAATTTTTATAAATACATATATTTAAACTTTTATGTTTATATGTTTATACATTTTTAATTATAAATAAATGAATATTAATTTTTTAAAATGTATTAATATAATTATAAATAAATAATTATATATTTTATAATAATTAAAAAATTACAATAAATTTATTTTTAAAATGAATATAATAACTATAATTATATTTATATTTATTAATTATATATATAATTATATATATATATATTGTGATAAATATTATATATATTTTTAAATAATTTATATAAACACAAATAAATATTTATATATTTAAAAAATTATAAAATTATAATAAATATGTTAAATAATGAAAATATTAACTATATATTTATATATATTAAAAATATACATATTAATATAAATATTTTTTACAATGTTTCATTTATATTTATATTTGTATACCCATTATCAGCAGTTATTAACATAACACTGATAAAATAGATCATTATCAAAGCTATTCATAAAGGGATAATAAAATTGTCTCGATCTATTTTACGAAACCTAACAATCATGAACCAATCCTAACTATTTCAAACTCTAAATGAAGACACCTATTGTCAGATCCCATTGTTGTTAAATCCATGTTTGAGGATAGACTAGAATTAATGCCTTTAATGTTCCATGTTTTGGGTCAAAGGCTCAAATGATTCAATTGACGAATGAAACAAAGACATGAATGAAATCTTGGATTTTCTATATCACTACATTCCCTTGATTATCCAATGAAAATTATGACCCCATATTAATGTATGCCAACAAATCCATTTTTTCTATCCAATAATAAAATATACCAAAAATTTACTTTTATAGATATAATGATCTATCATCAACCATGATAACATATGGATCTACTTGGAACATCCATGGTACTATAGAACATGAAAAATATCCACACTACTATTTTTTCATGTTGTTAAGTTGTACTATAGGATCCCAATACCAATATTCCATGACATCAAACACTTTTCAATCGTAATATTATTAAAAATTCATCCATATAATAGTATGTCTCGTCAAAAGATCGGAATATTCTATTTTTTATCAATTGGGGACGTATTTTTAATATTTTTATTATGAAATAAATATTAATTGATTTAATTTACTCACCTATAAAAAATGAAATTTTTTCAACTCAATAATCATAGAAATAACTAGATTTCAACTCACATGTTCCAAAAAAACATTATTATTTTTCCAATATTAAAAGTTTATATATTTAACATATATGGTTAAAAACTTTCTTTTATAATTATTCTATTTGCGGTAAATGATGGGATCAACTCTACCTCGATAAAAATGAAATCATTATTAGGTATTTATCTACCCATAAATACCATTTCCTCAGTGATATCACTATCCTATATAAATAATTCAATAACTGGATCAAATTTCTCTCCTATTTATTCTTAATAAACCCATCTAGTTTCTCAATGTATAATCCCCCTTAAGAAATCTATTGAGGAACACATACTTGACCTCTATTGGGTATAAATTAATATATATTTGACCTAAAATAGTCATCAAAATAAAAAATAGTTTCCAACCATGTTATGGGTGTAAATTAATGATAAATATCAAATAATTTGATCTTGTAAATCCCATTCAAAAATGAACATTGTTTATTTTGAGCAAATTTTACATATTCGATTTGTTTATTATAGAATACACACATGGTTCAGATAATACCTACATCATCTATCATTGGAGGAATTACCAATGACACCTTTTTCTTTTTCAAATCATCCTCCTCATTTATATATCTGATCCATTTATCATCCTTGTTAGCCTCTCGAAATGATTTATTTTCAACATGAGAAAATGAGTGTTTTTGTAGATTATTATTCATTTAATTATTCACTAAAAAAATCAAATAACAAATGAAATTCAATTAATTTATATTATCCATGCTTTCATTTCTTTCAGTTGATAATATTTCTTCAACTTCATCACCATCAAGGTGTTATTTTGAGTCTACCACAACCTTATGATCTCCCCCCTATGATACTCAACACAATGATAATATCATCATCTGTTTCATCATTATTTTTACTATTAAAAACCCACCCATTATAAGTAGTAAAAAATACCGATCAATTTTATCTTTTCCATTAAAAACATATCATCTAACTATTTGTATGACTATTTTTAATTGTTTTTCTATCTAATATGAATAACTTTTTGAAACACATATGAATTTCTTCTTTTTTACACAATTATCTTATTTTTTATCTATCTAAATCAAAAAATTGTTTCGCTAGTTTTCTATACAATTATACAAATAAATCCATGTCTAAAATAATAACCCAATAATTATTAAACCTTAAAAATCACTTCATTTATATAATCACAAATCTAATAAACAGTATTTGTGTTTCACATTAATCAATCTAACCATATATTGTACATTATCATTGTCATTTTGTTTAGCCCATAGGAATCTCTAATTACCATCCATGTAATTCTCAAATATCAGAGGCATTAACCCTTTTGTCTATAAAAAGGAGTATAATAATAATTTTCATCAATTTAATCTCCTGATCAGTTATTATTCCAATTTTTTTTCTTAGGAATCATCCCCATATATTTTATGTTCCGTGTACTAGTCTGACCAGTATTCATCCTATGGATGAAAAATTCATTGATTATTTCAATAAAAATAGGATCATGTATACAATAGATATATTATGAGTCAAAAAAACAAAATATTAGGATAACTGTTCAAAAGATGACCCGATGAGGATGGAAGTTGTCTACAATATTCAACATTGGCTGAATTCAAATTATAACACCAACCATATTGGATAAAATATTTTCATTGATTAAATTACAAATTTTCTTTAAAAGTTACTGAAATTATTTGATGTAATCAAATATTGAGTTGCAATTTTATAATTCTCTATGCCTATCACCTTTGATATTGAGTATCTTATTTGCATTTATTTATTTATTTTCAAAATGAGTATTTTATTAACCAAATATGATGAATATGAATAAAAATTGTATTAATTATAATCCTTATCAATATTAGTATGAATGTGGAGTTAAAGAGTTTATCAGGATTACAATATAGTCTCTATACGACCCTTATGAAATATTTTTTCGTTGTTTACGTTGTTGTTCTTAATGAAAAATTAGTCTTTAGCAGTTGTAGAGAGTTTTATTTTTCAAAGAATATAGTAGTTGTATAAATATTGGTCTAATAATGGTGAAAATGTTAATGTGAACTCATGTTGATAAGATAATATCATTTATGAATAATTTGATTTGAATGATATTGTAAATTATGATAGGGATAACATGGATTAAATGACAATAAAAATTTAATATGACCTTCGTGGTTGTACAACGTCGTTTGGTAAGTGAAATAGATATTCTAAGAGAACATTTTATACCATTTGTTCTAAATACACCACATTGTAAGTTGTATTGATGTTATGTGATTTTGAAGCAGGAATCAGAGGGAGTGACACCATCATAACAAAACTGCATGGTATCCTAAATGATATGCTATGAGAATAAAATGATCTACAATGTTGCACATATAATTATAAATTAATTTTATTCTCAATGTTATAAATTTCAAAAATATACATTCTTTTTCAAATGATTTAATATTATTTCATAAGGACCATGAATCACTAAGAAAATTCAATAAATGTTGAACAGATCGATACATGAAAAATCTACCAATTCATTCAAAATATGTAACTTTGTTTTCTATCGTTCCCTTTTTTAGAAGAGTCTATGGTTTTATGAAAACCTTCTGAAAATATACGTTGTATAAAAACAAACTATTTAAAGATGTGATCCTATATCAACTAGAATATTCTTCTCAGTGGATGAAAATTGATTAAGAGTATCTTTAATTTGGAAAGTATCAATGAAACATTAATCTTGCATTATCGATAGATAAAATAAATCCTTTTGGTGTAATGAGTAGTACTCACCATACATATCCCATCATGTTTTTGAATTATAAATTTCCTCCATGGTTATGCATGAAGAAAAAATAAATAATTTTCTCTCCTGTTATATCTAGATCAAAGAAACCTAGTAATGATAATGACGTACATTTGCATCCATTGATAAAATATCTGAAATTGACATGAGATACATGCATTACAATGTATTATAATGATAGAGGTGATGTATTCACATTGATTTCATTGTGTTATTGGATGTTAAATGACTTTGATACTGATGTAAATTTATCATGCTATAGTTTTAGAGGAATTTCTACATGTCACATTTATGAAAAATGAATACAATGTTTTCAGATGTAACATTCCCGGAATATTCTATTTTTATGAATAATTTTTCCTTGATGAGATAAATACTTATCCTCAAAGACATCATTAAATGGGAATATCAAACAAGGTGGAACTCTATATTTAATAACATGTGTTAAATTTTATCAATGAATTAAATGATATCGAAATGATTCTGCGTAAACCTATTTAAAAAACATTATGAAATCATGTCAGAAGAGGAAATCAATTATCATTGAATATCCATATTGGAATTATATGTATGTTATACATTTGATTGATGGCATTCATACAAATAAATATTTGATAGTGTTACTGGGACATTTCTAATTTTTCAGCAAAACTGATGATAGAATCGAGAATACGTTAGACCTGATTAATAATGGGATAAGGGAATAGTTTTACCTAGTGAAGTTTAAAGGGTCGAATGTTATTCTTATAGTAGAATATAATCAATCTAGATATGAAAAATTATATTTTTTTTATTTTTTTTAATAGTGATAAATTTCATAGGTTTAGTCAGAAAATATCAAGAATGTCATTTCAATGACTAATTTAAAGAAACAAGGATTAGAACCACATAAATTTCATTTTTTTGAATCTTGATTTGATGCATGTTTCATTCTAATGAATTCTACCACAAAATGTATGAAAATAATTAACTATACACTTATTCTTTTTCAACTCAATGAGTAATAATGTTTTAAAATGATGATTTTTACTATTTGGAATAATATGGATTATACCATATTGAGTGAATTTGAGATGTTATTACCACCATAAATCATTTATATAATGGTCCATGTGATGGTTATCTTGGATAGAGAGGTTAAATTATGTGTTCACTTCCATTATACATGGATGTACCACATCGAATGGTATAATAATATTTTAAAAGTGAATTTAAAAAATCATATTGGATAGTAATGATTTATTGAAGAGTGAAATATTGCTGAGGAAGATTTTTAATTATGTATTGATTGCCTATCGCATGTTGACAACAATGGTCTCCCAATGACTCTTTATTGCAAACAATATATTTTCAAACATATTTCTTGAAGAGGATTTGATAATATTCCCTTGATATAAGAGAAAAAATACAACCATTACATTATACTTAATAGTGAAGATTTAGATCAATTTATTGATTACCACAAATATATTCAGTACGGTTTTAATTAATAAAGGGATAAATGATGGATATAAAATATACACAATCTACAAATTATAGGATGTTTCTGATATCCTATTTACGATGAGTTATCTTAAAATTCAAAATCAATTTACAGATGTCTTTATGGGATAATGATGGGACCGATTACAAATTATATATTATAAAATGGATTTGTAATAAATTGTTATACATTCTATAAAAAAGTACACGTTGATAATATTACGATAAAAAATATTGTGTAATTATTGTTATATAAGTAATACACATATCTAGTTCCTTGGATGTAATCCAATTCCTGAAATATGTTATGTTTTTTGCATTATCAGATATATATATATTATTTGGGTTATACAATATTTAATCTGTTGATTTTATTTTTAAAATGGGTTGACAATATAATTTGAGTAATTTTTTTTGAAAATGGAATTATGAAGGTCAATATCCCTGCATGAGGGAGAAATATGAGTCATTTATAATAGAATCACACATAGTGAATACATTTTATTTCAACGATCCAATGCAAGAGAATTGTTTGATTGCCCTACTGGTGTTAAAAACAAATGTCGGGCCAGTTCAAAATTCAATCAAGGATGACACCATCATTGGTAGATCATAATAAATTCATGTTTGTCCCAATGTATACTATATTATGTATGTTAAATGGTACCACAAATAGGGGATTTGGATTCTTGATAGAGGAACCAAGTCACTAAATTTCTTAAAAATGAAAGACATATCAATGAGAAAAAAAATGTTTTTTATTTATTTTTTTATTCTTTATTTTATATTTTCTCTACTGCATTATAATAATCTAAATTAATTGATTGAATAATCATATATATAGAATGTATTATACAAATGATTATTTTTTCAATCCCTTTAATGAACAAACTGTAATGATGGAATCCCATTGGGGAGATGTAAAGGTAATGTTTCGATATACATTATCTATTTTACGAAAAAAATATATAATAAAATGTTGTTCTAATTTTTATTAGTACATGAATATTTCATTTAAATTAGATTAGTTAAATACATATATAATTCCTTTGTACACACAAAAAAGTCAAAATCAAATTCTCCATGAAAAAATTTTACCCCAAAAATGTTGAGTTTGAAATATTCCTTTATGTTTTCTTCACAGCCATTGCAGGATGTGAAACAATACTTCTTTTTCTCAATCACATAGGTGATTTTTTTGATTTAACAATAAAATATTTTTTTTAATATATTTACTTTTAGTAATAACCACATAACAATATTTCTCTATTGATGTGGATTATTTGGTTTGATATAGGGTGTTCTATGCATATTTCATGCCACACTACATAAAAACATCCATAGAAATATTCTCTCTCAAAACTCTTTCACCACTTCAATTTTTGAATTAATCAGTTTACATAAATTTCACATCACTACTCAATCATAGAGGTAGTTTTGTTATTTTCATTTTAAAATAATTGTCCAAAAAAATTAAGGTGTTTCTTTACATTTATAAATAATTTTTTTTAGTATTACACACATAAAAATTGTATTCTTATATAGGGTATTTAATATGTTCATGTCAGGTTTGTCGTTCCAAAATCCACTACTTTTTGTAATAAAACATTCATATACTACTTCTCCCTCAATAACTTTTTACACCTAAGTTTTTCAATATATCACATTCCTTCATGTTCTCTCCAACACTCAATCATATAAGTAATCTTTTTTGTTTAAGTAAAAAATAATTTAAAATAGAGTTAATATATATTATTTTATTATTATAATTAATTTATTTCGATTTTTTATTAACAGTAAAATAAATTTTTTCTTATATATCAATATTCATTTGATTGAGCACAAAACTGAGATAATGATAACCATGAAATACATTAAGAATGCATATAACCATCCTGAATTGTTGGACACATACTAATTATTTAATAAAAAATATCAACATATTATCAAATAATTATATGTTAATTTATTAATAATATTTATATATGAATTAAATAGTTTTTAATCAAAAATTATTTATAATGTTATAGTTTGAGTCAACTATCTACAACAAAGATCATAAGAGGTAAAATCATCAAAACTACTAATGTTACCATGATTTCAATTTCCATTCTATATTTTAATTTGATCACTACTTGTTGACTCAATTTTCATAGATAAAAAAACAATCTCATTGTTGAAATCCAAAATTGTAATGGAATGTTATGTGCCCTTATGGTTATTTCTCATGATTTAGTAGGCATATAAGCTTCCTCAGGTCTTCTATATTTCAATAGTGAGAATAGTTTTTTGGCTAACGACATCGACTCAATATGCAGTTTTGTCTTCTTGATAACAAAAATAAATATACATCATAGAAACATTGGTATTTATGATGTTTTTATAATCTAGGATATTTAAGAATTAGCTACTCATTAATATGACACACAGTGTAACCTCTATGACCACATGTTCTAATTTTAAATTTAAATTATCAATAAATTTATTAAAAAACAAAATTATAATACCTAGAACTAAAAACATATATATCATCTATTTTTTTAACTTGAAAAAAATGTTCCATATGTCATTTGGGATGTGTAGGAATCATCTACACCAGATTCTCATGCATTGTCTGAACAGTGTTACTCCAACTTCTTATATTTATTAAAAATTGACATCAATATTTATAAAAAGGAAATCCGAACTAGTGAAACAAATCAAAATAATTACTACTATTTTGATACATTAAGGAGTTATCCATATTTGAGTTGTTATATTTTGGAATCACACACATCTAAATCTAATTAATGATGTCCTCTACTTGACTCAATGTGTCCATTATCAGTTTTAAATATAATTTTAATAAGATAAATGTAACTCACTAAAATAAATTAAAATTATTATATTATCATGATAATTTAGTACATTGATTCAAAATTCAGTTGGGACATGTTGTAATTTTCCACATATAACAAGGAAAAAAAATGTGATCAACATGATTCAATGTAAATGTTTCTTATTTAGAATGAAATTTTAGTTTAAATGAATGGTTTTTCAAAAAATAAAGCATATGAATATTGTTTTAATACTTTATGAATATGAACAATATGTCATTTGGATTTTTAGGAATCATCCTCACCTCATTATGATGCACAGTGTAACCGGTATGACTCCATGATCATCATTTTTATTTAAAATTGAAAACAATTTCTGTTAAAAGGAAAAATGACCATCTAAGAAACAAGAATAATAATTTATAATGTTTTCATACATTATTAAAATGATCCATAAGATATTTTCGATGTGATGCAATCATCCAGACCACATTCTGATTCATATTGTGAATGAATAGACTTAATGTGTCCATTATCAGTTTAAAAATAATTTTTTTGTTCATAATGCCACTTGGGTTTTTTATAATTTATTAAATTGATTAAGAATTCATTATTTGAAATTTATTTACAGGTATCATGTCAAACTAACACAAGACAAGATAGATATTATTCATAGTGAGTGTTTCTAGTTTAAATGTCATTTTGGAAAAAAGACATGTGATTTTCTCAAAACAGGGAATACACATTGTGAATATTTTTATATATTATTTAAATGACCATAAGTGATTTTATATGTTTAGAAATCAACATCACCTTAATATGAGGCATACTGAGACTGGTGTTACCCCAAGTGCATATTTTTATTTAAAAATGACATCAATTTTAGTAAAAGGTAAATCAGACCTACTCAAGGCTGATAATAAGCACTTTTATTGTATTGAAATAATAAAAAATGATACATAATACATTTGGGACATTTAGGAATAAAATAAACCTAAATACCATTTATGGTATTACTGGTGTGACATAATGCGTCCATTTTCTATTTAAAAACCACATTTTAGTTAAAGAATGGCACTCACAAAAACCAAGTAAACCAGATCATTTTTCTATGTAATATGATACATTGATTCATGAATCACTTTTATGTGTAAGAATTTGTATCGCATCTAACTGATAGACTGTGGGACTCAATCATGTACTATGTTTGTTTCTAGTTTAAAAGGGATTTTTTTAAATAAATACAAGTGATGTACTCAAATCCAATAAAACGCATTCAAATTGTTATGATAATTTAGAAAAATGTTTCATAAGTCATTGGGATGCTTTATGATTCATAAAACACTAAATTATATATATTTAATGTCTATTATGACTCTGATTGTGACCTTTTTATTTATAATTGGAAGCAATTTTAGAAAACAAGGAAATTGAAAAACAAAACAAATAGAAATAGAATAAAAATTGTAATGATTCATGAAAAACTGATCCATATGTAATTGGGGACTTGTAAGAATCACATGTACCTCAATTGGATGCATGTTATGACCATTAAGACTAAGATTGTCTGATTTCTATTTTAAATAGTCATTTTAGTTCAAAAAGATCTCCTCAATGAAAATAGGGAAAACATTCTAGGGATGTATTGAAAATTTTAAAAATTGATTCATATGTCAATTTTGGTTTCTAGGAATCAGTTTCACATCAAACTGAGAAATAATGTGACTGATATGATTCAATGTTCTGGTTTCTATTTAAAATAACACTTTAGTAAAAAATCAAAGTGACATAATCATAACCATGAAATATCATGTCGATTGTTTTGATACATTTGGACAACAATCCAAAAGTCAATTAAGACATGTAGAAATTGGTCTCTCTTCAATCAGATGCACAGAGTGATGGTATTATTCCATGTTCATATTTTCAAAATATAAGTGTAATTTTACAGTAAAATTTTCATCACATCACAAAATCGGAGAATACGAGCCTAGATAGTTTTCTCATCATTCTATTATCTATTCATTAATATATCTCATTATCATTTTTATCATATAATTATTATGTTGATTTTCATATTGATGATTCCTACAGACAAACAAGAACTAATGTGACATACATAAATAAACTACAACTCCATCTGATACTTCAAATTCATGTAATGACTCAATAATTATTTTGAAATTAACTCATTTTGTTAAATTATTTTTCTATATTATTTATATCATTTTTTATTAACATGGAGGAGTTATTCTTGATCAGGGTTTTGTTTCAAATTTTATAGGAATACTGATATTTTGAAATATATGTAATAATTTATACTTTGGTAATTGAATAAACCAATGGTTTAAATGTATATAATAACCTATTTTTTTGTTGTATTTGTGTTGTAAATTTAATTTCTTTTATATTCATTATTAGTACAGAATTATTTGTATTTCATGGTGTTTTTTGAGGTATAGTGTTGTCTTAGAGAACACTACACTGGGGATGCAGTGTGCTATAGTGACACACTGTAGCATGTCCCTTTTTCAGCACTTGTAGATGCCCTGAATAGAGGTATACTTAATCAGTGCTAAGTAAAATCACTATGGAGGTTTTTTCTCTATCATCACATACAAAATAACTGATAAAGGACAACTATAGAAGTTAATTTTTAGAGCTACTAAAAGAATAGGGATCTTAATAACTCTATTGTAGTTAGCACATCTCTAGTGCTGATAAAATGGACTTTTAAAGTAGTTAATGGAAATTTTTTAATAGTGATACCCCATGTATTAATTCGGAAATTAATATTGGTTTAATGAGGGAAATATTATTGATATTGTAACACCATTAGATTTTATGAGAAATATATTTTTTATTTCTTATGTTATACGCGACACCAATGGAATCTTTCACAACACACAAATTCTGACTTGGCTTGCATAACACGCAATCACGACCTTCCTCGATAGCGTGTGTAGTACGCAATACCGGGTTTCACTAAACAACGATATATTATTATGGACTAGCCGTTATGAATAGTATTGACTACATTTTTAATTTTATAACATTATGATTCATCTTAATCATTTTCTAGAACATGGTAAGAGAACAAAATAAATTTTTCGGGTAAAATAAGTATTTTTCAACAAATGCAGTTTTGTCGCCTTTTGATGGCGCACCCACAATAAATCTAGTTTTTGACTTGTTTATAAGTTAAATTTGACAGAAGAAAATTCTTCATTGCAATCAGGATATAAAAATTTACTTTGGATAAATCTTTGATATTTTTTTGATAACTTTCATATTTTGATGAATAGTAAAATTACGCTAATTTTTAATTAAATACAAATTTTTTCATTGAGATAATTTATATGGTTAAATTATAATATTTTATGGTTTTAATGTATAAATAGAATATTTTTTTACCATTTAATATAATATATGTGATTATAATTATTTTCACATTAAATTCATAGGTTAAAACATTTCAATCTTTGGTAATGTTTAAACTTCTAAACCCCGATTTCTTAACAACGAGATTAATTTTAAATTAATTACTGCAACTTATGTGTTTTGAATTTTGAAAAATGGATTCCATATTTGGAATAAGTGGGTCCAAATTATGTTAATAGGCTACTTTTTATTTTTGGGCATTATGAATTGTAACTACGGTAAATTTTATTTACCATAGTTAAAGGAATATCGGGTAAATAAGGGTAAATATAAGATTATAAATTTACCCTAACACCTGCCAAAATCCAATTTTATGACTAAAAGGAGACCCATATCACTTAAGGGTCAGATTATATTCATTTAATGGAATTTTTTCACTGAAAATAATTTAATTATTATTAAAACCAATGAAAGTGACAACATGTTACTTTCCTAAATATTATAAGTGTAATAATTTTAATTTAGTGATAAACTTAATTAAACTTTGAACATGAATGGTCTCCATAAATCTAATACAATTATATACTTCATATGAATTTATTTAGAATTTTTAGTGATTAAATAACTATCATTAATTTTGACACAATATTGATGTTGAAATTATTTTATTAATTAAAATATCAAATAAATGGTTTGAAAAATATTAAAATAAATAATATATGAACTATTTAATGTTCTCCACTAATTTTAGAGATAAATATGAAATTTTATGAATCTATTAAAGCTTTTATTTCTAACATATCGTCTGTATATTTTATTTTAAAATTCATATAAATGAATAGTGTCAAAATTGACACTATTGTTATTTTATAAAAATAACATATTATAAATTTTTTTAAAAATCACAACAATACATAAAAATTATAAATAAAATTTTTAGGGTCTGAAATGACATAAAGTATCAAATTATGGAAAATTCACAACACATATGTGATTATTTATAATAATTTAAAATATATAATATTATTTCCACAAATAAAATTAAATTGATAAATAAAGATAAATCAAGTTGATAATGTTTAAAATAAATTCCTAACATGTATAAATTTTATTGGTTGATGATATTACAACCATATATCATCTAATATTTTGATATGAGCCATTTTGGACGTTTTTATGTGGGGTTGGGATTTAATATAAACTAATATTTCATATATTTCCAAAGGTTCCCCTCTCCTCACTTATAAAAGGGCACCTCCTCCCTCTCCTCCTCACACCAATTTGAGCCTTCAGGATCGGTCAACCTATGCCAATTTCACTTATCCACTTCCCTAGAAACATCTTATAGGTCCTGGTCTTCTTCAAAGTCCAATTTTCGTGCAATAAGATGATGTCTCAAAGAGGCGCTTCAATGAAGAGGTAATGTCTGTTACTAATTCTTTCAACATTATTTCTTCTTGTACTTCTTCTTATTTAGTTTTTTCTTTATGAAGTAATATCATAAGTGTCTCTCATATACTGATATGTTATTATAAGTATTAAACAACCCTATTTCAATAACTATCCATCCTATGGAAAACGAAATCACCGCGCGTGCATACGTACGGAATACCGTCTCCACGCCGTGGTGTAATCAATTTTCCACCACCACCATACTTGGATGGGTATAATGGTGTAAATAATGACTATATATGATTATTGTAAAGTGATATTGATTTTGAAGTATTATACATACACTCCAATACAATTCCACAATCATGGGAATGATATCATCGCGCGTGCGTACGTACGGAATACCGTCTCCACAGTGTGATGCAACTCATTCTACATGATATTCATTTCATAATGATTATATAAATTAATTTATTGATTAAATATGATATATATTAAAATAATACCATTCTGGAAATGAGGTTTCTATAATCTAAAAAGAGGAATAAGAATTTATTCGACAAAACAACCATACGAACATAAAGCAATAAACACCCGAATAACAAGTAGCAATAAAATATTACTAATAAAAAGATAAGAATATGACCATATATGATATCATAAAAATAAGTATGATTCTGTAATAAGTCCATGGAATTATTTAAATCATTATACAAGTGGTTCAGACACTTACAAAGCAAATCATACCTAAGGTATGGGAAAATCTCACAATCTCATTTTTATCTGAGATTGTTTATACTTCATAATTTACTGGGGAATATTTATCATCCACATACATGTTTCCACCATATGTAATATTATTTACATCCAACTATAATTGTTAAAATCCAATTTTACCCATTGGTGAGTTTTTAGTTAAATATATGAAAGTTATATTTTGTCATTTTTAGTACGAGGTACTTTTTGACCTTTCTGACCAATGTATGAGAGGAATGTTTCTTTAATTTATACAACATGAATGGATTCATAGAAAATTATTTACATGAATATTCATTAACATTTTTTCATGTATATTTTTAATCAAATTCTTTTAGTATAAAATTTTATGACATGTCAAGAAAGGAAAAATGTTTTTAAAGTAGAAATGATATTTTTCTCAAGAATGGAGTTCAAGCATTTTATGAAAATTATTTTCCATCTAAGATAATATAGGGTCATGTTTCTATCCCTATGTTTACATTGATTTGATTTTGTTATGATGTAATTATTTTTATTATGTCCTTTTATCTTATATGGATTATGTTATGATTGCATGATGTTTAAGATTCCCATTTTTATTACATGGGTTATGATATGATGTATGATTTATGATTTTGTGGCACACATAAGAATGATTTCATTATGAGATGGGTTGGAACTATATCTCCCTCCAATTCATTGGGGAAAGATTTATATCTCATTACATAGACATGGCTGTAATGGAAAGTTAAACCGGTTCAGTGAAACAGGACTGAAACGAGGAGCGAACTCAGTTCCAAAAAGGACTTTGTCCACTACGATAGTATTGGAAATGAGTCTAGACTACTATGAAATGATTTTCTATGATTATGTGTGTATTCCACAAAGCCTCATGTTTTAAGTTATGATTATTGGAATTACATTTCACTTCTATGATTTATCCCAGGTTATGATCTCTTTTTTAGGATAATATTTTCAAATGTTATGTTCTTAGAAATATGATATGTTTGATATTTCTTTTGTTTACCCTTACTGAGAATTTGAGCTCACCCATTTTTATGTTTTCTTTTCCCCAGGTCAGGAAGATGGATATTAAGTATGATATGCCAAAATGGGACTGTAGATATGATGAAATAAATGGGAGACAACATAGATGATTTATGAACCAGTATTTTATGTTTCCCAGTTTCTAAAGACACTATACCTATACGGTCCTTTCATGGTTTTGTTATATCTTGTAATAATTATGATTCAATTTTTATGTAATAACCATGCATGTAATGTATGGGTCGTTATAGTTGGTATCATAGTAAAGGTATAGTCAACCTTTGGAAACTGGGATGTTAAATCCATAGTATGAAACCTAAGGATATGTCTAAGCATAGAACACAATCTTAGTGTTTTAGAAATGGCTATGAACAACCTATGATAAGACCATAAGTGAAATTTTATTCTTGATTATGTGGTTTTCCTATTATATTTATTGTTTCTCACACTATTCTTCTTGGTTTTAGTCAATGGCTGGAACCTGAAGGAATCGTGTTAATGCAGAATGCGACTAAAAATGCAATGACTATCCCCCCGAGCAACCAAACGTTATGGGAGCTGGAATGAAGAATCTTATAGCCATGCTCACACAACTTTCTCAAGCTATGAATCATACAAGACTTCCAAATGAGCAAAGGAAAGAGCAAAATTCTTTTGAATCCTTCATAAGGTGGTGTCCGCCTACATTCAGTGGGTCTTCTGATCCATTAGTGGCTGAACAATGGATCAGTACCACTAAAAAGATATATTCAGTTCTTCAATGCTCTGAACATGATAAAGTCATCTTAGCAGTTTATCGTTTGGAAGTTGATGCTGATCAATGGTGGAATCTTATTAAGAATACGCGGAAAATGGATGAAATTGAGTCCAGTGAATGGGAAGAGTTCAAGAACTTATTTTTCAATAAGTATTTCCCTCGTATTCTCTGAAAAAAGATGATGAAGGAGTTTCTTGAAATAAAGCAAAAGGATGATGAATCCATTGGTACCTATGAAGCAAATTTTACAATACATGCAAGGTACACTTCAGGAATTATTATCCAACCTGAGAGTAAGATTGATCGATTCTTTAGTGGTTTAAAACCAAGTATTCTATGGGTGTTATCCATAAGGGAATTCAATAGCTATGAGGAAATTTTTGGATGTGCTCTAAAGGTTGAGATGGAGATTGCTCTAACCCATCAGTCGCATGGGTTTGATAAGAAGAAGTAAATGGAATTCAAAGGAAAATATAATGACCACACTGAAAAGAAGATGAGTTTTCCATTATGCTCAAAGTATGGAAAGAAACATGGAGGAAATTGTCTTAAGGGGACAAGAAAATGTTATAAGTGTGGAAAAGAAGGTCATTGGGAAATTGAATGTCAAAATAATGGGAAGAAGATGTCTAATGATGAAAACAAAGGAAGGGATACACAGAATGAACCTACTACACTTCAATGTTTCAAGTTCAAGGAGATGTGGAATTATTCCAATCAATGCCCAAATCCAATGGTTGATGATGATGATCGACGCCAAAAAACTCTTTATGACAAAGACAAAGTAAAGTCACATGAAATTACTATCGGTGATGTGGAGTATGACAACGAAGTGGTGAGAGGTAAACTTACCATCCACTCTAAAGTATAAAATGTTTTATTTGATTCTGGATCCACCCACTCTTTTATTTCTGAAGAATTTTCAAAGGTTATCATCATATTATCTCAACAATTAGATGTATAGTTGGATGTGAAAACACCTAATGGAACAATAGTCACATCAAAAGTATACAATTCTTCTCCTATTGAAGTTTGTGGGAAAGTGATTCCAGAAAATATTGTGATCCTTCCTATAGTGGAAGTTGATTTGATTGTTGGAATAGATTGGTTTTTATTATTTGGAGCTCATATCAATTTCCAATGAAGGGAGGTCACATTTCATATTCCAGATCAATCTATGACTGTCTATCGATGCAAGGATGAACATAACCTTCCAGTGGAAATTTCTTCCATCTTATGGGTCATGATTCCACTAAATGAAGGTTATTTTTCTCAAATGGTTGGAGAGAAACTAACGACTAATAATATTCCCATTTTATGGGAATTTTATTATGCCTTTCCGGAGGAATTTCAAGGTCTTCCACCAAATCGGGATGTTGAGTTATCAATAGAACTCGTACCGGGTGCTTTGCGTATTTCAAAGACACCTTATAGAATGGCCCCAATTGAGTTGCAGGAATTGAAGAAGTAACTCCAATAGAATATTGATAAAGGATTTATACGCCCTAGTGCGTCACCTTTGGGGGCACCTATTCTTTTTGTTAAGAATAAAGATGGATCAATGAGACTCTGCATTGATTATCGAGAACATAACAAGATCATTATCAAGAACAAATATCCTCTCCCACACATTGATGACCTATTTGACTAACTACGCGAATCTCAATACTTTTCCAAGATTGATCTTCATTCTGGGTATCATCAACTAAGGGTCAAAAGTGAGGATATACCAATGATGGCTTTCCGTACAATGTATGGACACTATGAATTTATAGTGATGCCATTTGGTCTTACTAATTCCCCTGATATCTTCTTGGATCTGATGAATATAGTCTTTAAGGACTATATTGATCAGTTTGTGGTAGTCTTTATAGATGATATTCTTGTCTATTCAAAGAGAAAGGAAGAACATGAAGATCAATTGAGAATTGTATTAAAAACCCTAAGAAATGAGAAGTTTTATGCCACATTTACAATGTGTGAATTTTGGCTTCAAAAAGTTTCATTTTTGGGTCACATAATCTCAAAAAAGGGGATATATGTGGATCCAGCAAAAATAGAGGTTATCGAAAGATGGTCGAGACCAACAATAGTAAATGAGAACCGAAGTTTTCTTGGTTTGGATGGATATTACCGTCGTTTTGTGAAAGATTTTTCAAGGTTATCTAACCCACTCACCAAGTTGACTCGGAAAGGAGAAAAGTTTTTTTGGACGCAGGAATGTGAAGAGAATTTCAAAGAGCTAAAAAGAAGAATAGCCAGTGCTCCTGTGCTCGCACTACCTTGCAGTGGAGAAAGGTTTGTGCTGTACAGTGATGCATAAAAGAAGGGACTAGGGTGTGTTCTCATGAAAAATGATATGGTGATAGCTTATCCCTCATGAAAGTTGAAAATCAATTAGAAAAATTAGCCAACTCAGGATTTGGATTTAGCTACGGTAATCTTTGGATTAAAGATTTGGAGGCATTATTTTTATGGTTAAAGGTGTCATATTTATAATGATCATAAAAGTTTAAAGTATATTTTCACACAAAAGGAGCTGAATATGAATCATAGAAGATGGTTGGAGGTGATTATGGATTACGACTGCTCAATTCATTACCACCCTGGGAAAGCAAACAAAGTAGTAGACACATTAAGTCGACACGACCGTGCTATATTATCCATGATAAGGATAAAAAAACAACCAATATTTATGGATTTATAAAGGATGGATCTTGGAATTATAATGGAAAGGGACAAATATTATCTTTTTCAAATGAATTTTCAACCATCTATACATGTGACGATTAAAGAGGCGTAGAAAGAAGATGTAGAGTTACAAAAGATGGTGAGAAATGTTCATGATTTCGACCTTAATTGTGATGGGATAATAAGGTTCAAGAATCGGGGTTTTGTTCCTCCAATACCAGAATTAAAGAAGGAGCTACTGGATGAGGCTCATAGTTCTTCATTTTCTATACATCCTGGAAGTACAATGATGTTTAGGGACCTGAAAGAGTACTTCTGGTGGGATGAAATGAAAAGAGATGTTTCGGAATATGTCTCTCGATGCTTAGAATGGAAGCAGGTTAAAGTTGAGAGACAAATGTCTAAGGGGGTGTTACAACCAATACCCATACTAGAATGGAAATGGGAAAACATCACTATGGACTTTTTCACTAGACTTCCTAAAACATTCAAATGCAATAATGCTATCTGGGTTATAGTTGATCATCTTACGAATTCGGCACACTTCATTTCTATTAGAGACGATTTTTCTCTTGATCATCTTTCCAGGATATATGTAAAGGAAGTGGTATGATTGCATGGAGTACCACATTCCATTATATCTGATCGGGATCCTAGGTTTACCGCGAAATTCTTGCGAAGTCTTCAGCATGCTCTAGATACAGAGTTGAGTTTCAGCACTACATAGTTTCCTCAGACGGAAGGTCAGTCTGTGAGGACAATTAAAACACTAGAAGACATGTTGAGATCTTTCTCTATGCATTTCAAAGGTGGTTGGGATCCACACCAATATTTGGTGGAATTTTCTTATAATAATAGCTTTCACTCCAGAATTCAGATGGCTCTTTATGAATCCCTCTATGGAAAAAAATGCAGAACTCCAACTTGCTGGGATGAAGTTGGGGAAAGAAAGCTATTAGGACCTGATCATGTTGATGAGATGGCAGAAAAGGTCATATCTATTCAACAACACATAATAGCAGCTCAGAGTCGACAGAAAAGTTATTCTGACAACAGAAGAAAAGACCTAGAGTTTGAAGTGGGTGATAAAGTTTTCTTATGAATATATCCCTGGAATATGGTCATGAGATTTGGAAAGAAGGGAATGTTTAGCCCTAGAAATATCAGTCCTTTTGAAATTCTGGATCATGTTGGGAAGGTAGCTTACCGATTGGTGCTTCCACCAAATCTATCTCTAGTTCACGATGTTTTTCTTGTATCTCTTCTGAGAAAGTACATACCCGATCCTTCACATGTACTCAGGTCAGAAGTTTTACCACTGGAGCAAGATCTTTTTTTTGAAGAACAATCGATAGAGATTCTAAATCATAGTGAAAAAGTCCCACGCAATAAGACCACTCACTTGGTGAATGTTTTATGGAGGAACCACCAATTAGAAGAAGCTACATGGGAACTTGAGGATATGATGAGGGAGAGCTATCCTCATCTGTTTGTAATGAAGTGATGAATTTTGTGGGAGAAATTCATTTTAAGGGGTGTAGAATGTAACACCCTGAGATTTTATGAGAGATATTTTTTTACACATTTTCTAGAACATGGTAAGAGAACAAAATAAATTTTTCTGGTAAAATAAGTATTTTTAAAAAATTGCAGTTTTCCGCCTTTTGATGATGCACCCACATTAAATCTAGTTTTTGACATGATTATAAGTTCAATTTGACAAAATAAAATTATTATTTGGGATCAGGATATAAAAATTTACTATGGATAAATGTTTGATATTTTTCTGATAACTTTCATATTTTGATGAATATTAAAAATCCGATAATTTATAATTAAAAACAAATTTTTTCATTGGCATAATTTATATGGTTAAATTATAATATTGATTGGTTTTAAAGTATAAATAGAATATATTTTTTCCATTTAATATAATATTTGTCATTAGCATTAATTTCACATTGAATTCATAAGGAAAAAACATTTCGATTTTTGGCTATGTTTTAACTTCTAAAAAACCGTTTTCTTAACAGCGGGATAAATTTTAAATTAATTACTGCAACTTATTTGTTTTAATTTTTGAAAAATGGATTCCATATTTGTAATAATTGGGTCCAAATTATGTTAATAGGCTACTTTTTATTTTTGGGCATTATGAATAGTAACTACGGTAAATTTTATTTACCATAGTTAATGGTAAATCGGGTAATTAAGGGTAAATATAAGATTATAAAATTACCCTAACACCTGCCAAAATCTTCTTGGATGACTAAAAGTAGACAGATATCACCTAAGGATCGGATTAGATTCATTTAATGAACTTTTTACCATGAAAATAATTTATTTATTATTAAAACCAATGAAAGTGACAACATGTCACTTTCTTATGTATTACAAGTATAATAATTTTAATTTAGTGATAAACATAATGAACCTTCTGACATGAATAGTATCCAGAAAGATAATAAAATTATCTATATAATATGAATTTATTTAGAATTTTTAGGGATTAAATAATTATCAGTAATTGTGAGACACTATTGATGTTGAAATTATTTTATTAATTAAAATATAAAATAAATGGTTTTAAAATTATTGAAATAAATATTATAAAAACTATTTAATGTGATCCACTAATTACTTAGATACATATGACATTTTATTAATCTATTAAAGCATTTAGTTTGAACATATCGTCTGTATATATTTTATTTAAATTCAAATAAATGAATAGTGTCAAAATTGACACGATTGTTTTTTTATATAAATAACATATTATAAAATTGTATAAAAATCACAAAAATATTTAAAAAATATAAATTTAAATTTATATGATCGAAAATGTCAGAAAGTGTCAAATAATGGAAATTTCACAACACATATGTAATTATTTATAATAATTTTAAATTTAAAATATTATTACCACAAATAATATTAAATTGATAATAAGGATAAATCAAGTTTATAAGGTTTAAAATAAATTTATAAAATGTATAAATTTTATTGGCTTATGATATTACAACCCTATCTCATCTAATCGTTGGATATGAGTCATTTTGGATGTTTTTACGTGGGGTTGGGATTTAATATAAACCAATTTTTCTTATATTTCCAAAGGTGCCCCTCTCTTCCCTTATAAAAGGGCACCTCCTCCCTCTCCTCCTCACAATAATTTGAGCCTTAAATCTTGGCCAAAACCTTACCATTTCAATTACCAACTTTCCTAGAAACATCCCAGAGGTCCTGGTCTTCTTCAAAGACCAATTTTAGTTCCCTAAGAGGAGGTCTCAAAGGGGCTCTTCAAAGAAGAGGTAATGTCCGTTACCGATTCATTCAACTTTATTTATTCTTCTAATTCTTCTTATTTAGTTGTTTCATTATTAAGTAATAACATAAGTATCACTCATATACTTATATGTTCATATAAGTATGAAACAACCCTATTTCACCATCTATCCATGCTACAAAAAATGAAATCATCGCGTGTGCGTACGTACGGAATACCGTCTCCACGCCGTGGTGTAATCTATTTTCCACAACCACTTTACTTGGATGGGTATAATGGTGTAAATAATGTCTATATTTGATTATTGTAAAGTGATATTGATTCTTAAGTAGTATACATACACTCCAATAAAATTCCACAATCATGGTAACGATATCATCACGCGTGCGTACGTACAGAATACCATCTCCACGATGTGATGCAACTCGTTCTACATGATCTTCATTTCAAAATGAATATATAAATGAAATGAATGAATAAATATGATATATATTACACTAATACCATTATGAAAATGAGGTGTCTATAACCTAAAAAGAAGAATAAGAATTTATTCGACAAATAACACATATGAACATAAAGCAATAAACACCCGAATAACAAGTAGCAATGAAATATTACTAATAAGAAGTTATGAATATGACCATATATGATATCATAAAAATACGTATGATTTTGGAATAAGTCAATGTCATTATTTAAATAATTATACAGGAGGTTCGGACACTTACGAAGCAAATCAGACCTAATGTAAGGGAAAATCTCACAATCTCATTTTTATCTGAGATTGTTTATACTTCATAATTTACTGGGGAATATTTATCATCCACATCCATGTCTCCTCAATATGTAATATTATTTCCATCCACCTATAATTATTAAAATCCAATTTTACCCATTGGCGAGTTTTTATTAAAAGATATGAAAGTTATCTTTTGTCGTTTTTAGTACAATGTACTTTTTGACTTTTCCAACCAAAGTACGAGAAGAATGTTTTTTAACTTATATGGCATGAATGGATTCATAGAAAATAATTTACATGAATCTTGTTTTACATATTTTCATGTATATTTTTAATCAACTTCTTTTAGTATAAAATTTTATGACATGTTAAGAAAGGAAAAATGTTTTTGAAGTAGAAATGATATTTTCCTCAATAATGGAGTTCAAGAATTTTATGAAAATTATTTTCCATCTAAGATAATATATGGTTATGTTTCTATCCCTATTTTTACATTGATTTTATTTTGTTACGATGGAATTATTTTTATGATGTATTTTTATCTTATATAGATTATGTTATGATGACATGATGTTTAAGATTCCCATTTTTATTACATGGGTTATGCTATGATGTATGATTTATGATTTTGTGGAACACATAAGAATGATTTCATTATGAGATGGGTGGGACATATATCTCCCTCCAATGCACTGGGTAAAGATTTATATCTCATAAGATAGACATGGCTATAACGGCAAGTTATACCGATTCGGTGAAAATGACTGAAACGAGGAGTGAACTCAGTTCAGAAAAGGACTTTGTCTTCTATGATAGTCTTGTAAACGAGTCTTGACTACTAAGAAATGATTTTCTATGATTATGTGTGTATTCCAAAAATCGACATGTTTTAAGTTATAATTATTGGAATTATATTTCACCTCTATGATTTATCCAATGTTATGATCTCTTTTATAGGATAAGATTTTCAAAATGTTATGTTCTTATAAATATGATATGTTTGATATTTATTTTGTTTACCCATACTGAGCATTTGAGCTCACCCTTTTGTATGTTTCCTTTTCCCCAGGCTAGGAATATGGATGTTAAGTAGGATATTCCAAAAAGAGACACTAGATATGTTGAAATAAATGGGAGACAACGTAGATGATTTATGAAATAGTTGTTTAAGTTTCCCAGTTTCTAAAGACACTATACCTATATGGTCCATTCATGTTTTTTTATATGTGTTAATAAGTATTCTTCAATTTTGAAGTAATAACCTTGTATGTAAAGTTTGGGTCATTATAGATATTATTATAATTAATTTGAAATGTTAGTGGTGTATTTATCTCATTGTTATACTAAATGATTGATTCATGAAAATGTTCTCCATTGAATTTTTAAAATTATTTAAAGGAAATGGTTTCAGTATGAGGTATATGATCCATAAACATATATCAATGGAATATTCTTATTTAGTTAACATTTTTTATTTTGTTTCTCCACTTTTTTATCCACAATTAAATATAGAACGAACTATTTCTTTTGAAAAAATTATTATATTAGAAGTGTTTTTTAATGGATAGATCATTGAAACCTACAATTTATTCATTTATACAAAATATTATATATCATCAATATAAATACATGTTATGATATATCTAAAACCTATAGAGTTTTTTATCCAGTGAATGAAATATAATATAATTTTTAATAAGTTCCATCATTGAACTTTTTGTAAGGTATTGTGATGTATTGGAAATGGATATCCAAGTGGTTGGACATATATAATATTGAGATAAATTATATCCACTAGGAAACATTATTATTGTGTTGGGTGAGTGTTCTTCCTCTACTAAAAGGTCTTTCTCTGGGTGGGTATACCATATGAAGGATATATCGATTGGATGGGTGTGAGAGAAGCAACCAATCATGTACTTTATAGTGATATTATTATTATCTCCTCTTTCACTGTGTTATATTACATTTATTATTTATGTGACCATGTAGACCATGATTCAGAAATGGATATATTTTGGTACACTATTCTAATTATGCAATAATCAGTGAACTAGGATTTTGGAAATAAGATAAAGGAACACACATGGGGCTTACCCATAGTAATGTGATATAGGGGACCTTAATGGTTTCACAAGTCATCTATGATCTCCAGAGTCTATTATACAACAATATATTTCATTAAAAAACCAATAATATATGTATTTATATGAATATGTTTTTTTTATCAATGCTCTGTGTTGTGAAATGTATAGTAGGATTACTTGAGTTGTTGACCCATGTGACCTTATGGTATAAGATGGTATATTTGACTATGAGATGGTATATGGGGAAGTACATAATATTTTAATGATCATGACATCTAGTGGTATACCAGGAAGCAAAAAATCCACTTTATAATGATAACACTTTATATTGGTATTTTGGTAAATTTATTTTCCAACAATGATAATTAAATATAGTTATATATACGGTCATAATTTATAAACTGATTAATTATGATTATATATAGTGGTATATTGTGTTGTAGAATGTCCTTATGATGATTTATGTTGATATATAATATTATCAAGGGAATTCACTAAGACCACTTTGGATGGATGATTGTATATAGTGGAATCTTGTGTGGTTTCTTATCCCAACAATGATTTATTCCAATATATATAGTTATCCACATTAATAACATTTCCTTATATGGAATGATGTTTTATGATATGTTATATAGTGTTATATGAACCATTGGTTCTAATATATAACTTGTTCAAAGAAACATTTACACATGATAAGGAAGGTATAACAACTCCCAAGTTAGTAACATAGTATCAGGTTCAATGATAATTATGTTATGTATAATTGTTTATCTTTTTTGAACATATTATATATTAAATACAATTTATATTTTTTTTTCTTAGGGCCATCATTAGTGGTATCCTACTAAGTTATACTCACACTTTTTATATGAAATAATTTCACTCTGTTATTTATGAGGACATATAAATTGTAGTTACAAGAATGGAAAAGGCTAATTCTATTATGGTTGAAATGTATACCATGGGATAATCGTGGAAATGGGAAATTTTTTGTACTCAGTACTATGTTGGTCTTGTTTTAGTATTTTCCCATTATGTTTGTGATTTAAATGATTTTAGATAAGTGATATAATTAATGTAATCCTAAATCATGGGAAATTTTGGATACTCCATTTAATTATATAAATTTATATTATATAAATTTTCTAACCTCATTGTCTTAATTATTATTTATCCAATAAAATAGTTGAATTATATGTTTTATTATATTTACACTTTAATTTTTATATTGTGAAATGATGGTATAATACCCATGACAGTCTCACCATAGACCCACATTTCAAGTTTGTATTTTATCAAATATGATGAGGAATTACTATGATTAAATATTACATTGATAATGTTATTACGGAGTGGATATGGTTTTAGATAATATAATGTGTTATGGGATATTGTTTGTATTTGTATCACTATTTTTGATATGGTATCTTTGTGATGGGAAGGGTAATACATTGAGATAAATTTCATGTCATTTGCTTTCTCAACACCTACATTACTCAATGTCCATGTAAATTATTATTATATATTAACTTCATCAAAATTTTATGTAAGATTTTGTTTGATTATTACTAATTATTATGATTTATATATATATATTTATTTTCATTCTCATAGATCGAGGAGGAATGTTTGTGGGTGTTCATGCAATATATTCGGATCCTAGGATTAAATTAAATATTCATGTTTTGCGTGATTAAGATAAATTTTCATGAAAATAAACGAGTATTCGTTTATTGAAATTGCCAATAATAAAAAAATTCATCAAAACTATTTTTTACAATCTACTTAAAAAAACACAATTTTATGATCATTCCAAACACCTATCTACATTGGAAAATTTCAATTACAAATATAGAAATGTGATATTGATCCTCACAGGTATAATATTATATGTTAATTCCATGTGATGATAAGTAACCAAAGTTATAGAGTTTTTTAATATAATATCAAATATATATATATATATTAATACATGGGAAATATATAGTTGGTTTATAAACAAATGAGTTTCATAGTTATATCAATAATTGGACATTAGATGTATCTTTGATAGTTTGTAACCACATGTTATGTAAATAATACACTTATTATGATATATTACAGATGTTGAGATGTGGATGATGATATTAGTTTGCCATATTTTATTATTGAGTAACATTTAATATTACTATTATTATTTGAGTTTGGAATTGATGAATAAGGGTTACCCACTGTAGGGTTTAATTAATGATTGAATGTTACATTAGAGATATAAAGAAAGAGTTGATTATTTTTATTTCATGTGGATATATGAGAGGTGGTATCATGTTTTGGGTTTATGAATGTAGGTGATTCATTGTAATATTTTTGGTAGAGGAAGAATATAATATATTTTTTTGTGGTGTTAATCTTGAATTAATGATATAATTGGTTATATTATTGGTTAGGAAAATGATCCAAGCACTGATGCATTATATTTGAAGGTGGCATGATTAAAAGAGTTTTACAAGGCAGAATGAGGTTTTACATGATAAGTGAATTTATGGTTTGGGAATGGTGGGATATAGATTTGCGTTTTGATATTATATATATTGATACTCAATTACCAATAGTTAATGATGTGAGATTCTTATTAACCCACATGGTAGGTGGATTGGTTTTACTAAATATTTGGGTGGGGAAGATGACCATAGAATTTGGATTAGGCATGATCGTCATTTATAGGGGTGAAAATATTGTGGAGTATTAGATTTTTGAAAATATAAAATATTTGGGGATTAATATGGGTATATCATGTGAATCATGGGATAAGTATTTGATAATGTGATTCAATGAAAATTGATTTCATTGGTTCTCATATTATTTTTATATACGATGTAATATGGTGCGTTTTTGACCCTCAAGATCTCTATAAACTAAATAACCATGGGGGGACCATGTGTTTTGTGGAAGGGCCATGGACTCCTTAATGTCATGACTAATTAGATCTTGGTCTTGGGAGTTGATAAGATATGAAGTTAATCATGCATGGTCGAAAATAAGAATTCAAATGATAGGGTAATAGTATGATTCACATTACTAATATCTTGGAATAATAGAAGAAATGGTTTTACCCATTTATGATAATACATGAGTTTGTTAGAGTAGGGGATACCTAAGGAAAGGATAATTGTGGTCTTACAGGTATGAAATAGTGAATCATGGGTTGATTGGTGCACGGTATAAAGTCTCTATGTAGCGATAGTTATAGGACATATTGTTCCATAGGATTTTTCTATTCCAAATTATTATCCCATATGAATTATGGGTTGGGATGTTTTTAAAAAAATTGTAAAATGAGGATGTGTAACTCTTGTGTATTGTGAAATACAATGTGGAATGGTTTCTCTAAATGATTGATATGGAATAAATATTACTCCTCAACAATGATAAGTCAATGAAAAATGTGACATTACATTTAATGCTGTACTTGTTGGAGATCATATTAAAATTGACCACATTAAAATTGTAGAAATGTGAAAATTAATGGAGCTACTGTTAAATCCTTCAAGAACAGGTATATGATGGTATATTTTTGATAGTGTTAATAAATATTTTTTCTTATATACAAGGAATCACAATAGCCTATATTATGTCATATTATTTAGAAATATTTCTGAAATACATATAGAGATTATGAGTGTAATCAACAAGATGATTATGGATTGTAAGTAGGATAATGTTCATGGATTAACGTTTTTTTATTTTATGTGGTTATAAGAAAATCAAAGATTTTTTGAGTTTGTGGTTTATATATTGTGTGGATTCAATTTATTATAATTTTTATGTGTTGGTGGGACCATAATAGATATGGTTTCAGTTTTAAGAAAATATATTTGTATAATAAATTGTTTTATTCATGTGAAATAGAAAATTCCATTATGTGGGTATGGATCTTTGAGGATTATTATGAATTATTATTTTTTGTGGCTGATATATGGTAGTTAGAAGATATGGAAAACTAATTTGACCATGTTAATGGGATTCTTGTGAACATGGACCGAACATAGAAACATATAATCGGGTGGGCCATATGTTATGAGTATATTCCTAGGAGTGACATTGTACATTTTTATTATAGTAATTAACTAATTTTCATTTGTTACATTAAGAGAGTATTGGTCAGATATATTCTAATAAATTAATTAATGGGGTTTTATGTGTATAGTTTATAAATTATTCATCACTAATAATATTCAGAAATAAATTTTTTTTGGTGACTCTATCAATGGTCACAATATGTGCTTCATTGGTTTGATAGAGTCATTTAACATAGAGATCTACATAGCAGTGATATTTTTCTATGATTTTACATGATATAATAAAATATCTTCAATAATTTAATTTAATTCAAACCTAAAATTATTATTTTATACATTAATATATTTCTTATGTTTGGGGATTTCCATTAGATAGGGATTATTGTGGACATGACCTCTACTTATCAATGAACAGAACATATAATGAGAATTAGAACATAGATACCAATACCTTAATTGTTATATAAAAAATAATACATTTAATTATTAATTATTTATATGGTGATTAATTTTAAAGAACATTTATGATTATAGGTGGGATTAAATTAGTGAAAATTTATGTATTAGATGTTCATGTTGGGGAAATTATGATATGTTGGTTTCAGATTGGAAATATGAGGACAATAACATTTTCAGGTAGTGTTTTTGGACATGATAGGAGGATTAAAATGTTTCTAAATTGATTATTTCTGAATCAAAGAAGAGTTGGGGTTTCCTATCTTTTGACTTCTGTAATGATAAGTATGTCAGAACACAACATTTGGAATCTTTGGAGTGGCATGTCATTCATTATATTTAAATTTTGATGGATGGTATGCATACTAGATTGCTACGAAATTTAATGACCTATTTTTTATATTTAATAGGTAAATGGGGTCCATTGGTAATAATATTGATAAGGGGAACCACAACGTCATGGTATCCTGCATAAGATTAAATCATTGGGGCTGGTCATTGAAAAAATATTAAAATTTAGGTTCATTTGTGTGCCCCCATTGGGATGGAATATTTATTGATTCTATATAAATCATTCCAAAATATATGAGGTCAATTTAATGTTGATGACTTATTATTATTATGCAATATATTTTTTTATCAATTATTATGTGTGATTAAAAACTTTTTCCAATATATTATTATAACCATTCTCTTTGATTTATTGATCACACATAATATATTTATTTGTTACATGATCATTTTCAACGGTGGAGTATCACACATTACTGAGTAGGATTCCAAATGGGGGGGGCATAAGATATAGTATAATCAATATTTTATGAGTGGTTGATTATACCCTAAACTAATGAGTCAGTTCATGATGGGTGACTTCGACTAGGGAATTATTTCATGATCCATATTGGCCACATTGTAATGGAAATAATATATTATTTTTAAAAAAATAGTGGGATGGCATGTTTAAATTGTTAATTGAATTCCACATTTATGGTTCATTGATGTTAGGGAATCTAAAACAAGTGATTTCAAGAACCTCTACATGTAAACTTATCTCCTTCATCCTCAAGGTTCATAGTGGGTCAATTGATATTTCCGAAAGTGTATGGTCCAATTATTCACATTTCTCGAATTTTTACATTTACAATCCCTCATATAATTTGAGATGAATATATTAAGGTATTTTGGAACAATTATATAGGGAAATGATTATGTCATAATGATATTATGGTTATTTCGTGTGATTTGCTTAGGGGAGTAATTTGAATATTGCACAAACAATGATTTTTGAGGATTCAATGAGATTTGTATCCAATTAATTTATATATATATTTCTATCTATTTAGGTGGAAGTTTTTTGATGTGAAAAAATAAGAATTTAATGATTTTGTATGATAGAGGTTCTGGCTAAAATCTTGGGTGGTTCAAACCCCATTATTCAATGGTTAATATGTTTGAGATATGCTGTTGTGTTATTATATAGTTATATTATTAGAATATATGTATATAATTATAATGGGTATAAGGAATAATAAAATAAAAAAAGTGAACAAGAAGGAACCTTAGTGAGCCCATCCTATATGAAATATAAAGCACCCAATGGGCCTATAGTAACATTATCAAGTGTCCCAATGCCCCATGATTTTGAAAATCTTTATTTATATCCTAATAGCCCATAAACTGAAGGCGTCGATCAATGTGTCACATCATCCTCAAGAGGATATGACCTGAATCCCCCACATGTGTAACCTATATCATATTTTGACATCATCCTCACACCATGCTTCCCCAAATTATGTTGTCACTTCAACTATTTTACCAATCATAGATGTTGCGTCAATCTCCCTACTATGTCATTTCATTACGATGGCCACGAAAATCCATGAAACGACACCCCGTATATACCACAATTGTGTGTTAGGAGAAGTACAAATGATATAAAACCCCTTAATAACACATCAATACAATCACTTTTTCAATCCACCTATTTGATGAGGCCTATGTGATGCCCCACTACCCCTCATACATGTTTCACAAAATTTTCATACTAGTCTCACTAAAACATTTGTGACAATGTAGTGTAAAAATCATCCAAAAACTATTATATATTGATATTTTCAATGAAACTGATCTGTCATTCATGTATTCCCACCCAATTATAATTACATGTCACTAGGACTGAGCTACATGTCTGGTTCCCAATTATATTTAAAATTTTCCTCAATGATTCTTTTATACCTGTTACTAGTGCTGTAGATGCCTATCATGAGTAGACCAAAATAGATCCTATGATTTATCCTTAAACATCCTCTTATCTATTATGAATACTACTCTCAAAATTTGATATATAAAATCACCAGTTAGATGTTATCTACCTATAATTGAAAATGAACTACTTATTTTTTTCACAAGAGTATAATTTATTTGTGTTGGGACATGATTGATTGTTGATCACTTTAAATGGTTCATCAAGCATATATTTCTATGGACTTGATAATAAATATTTGTTATATGTTATTTTGAAAAAATAATTATATTAATCATGTGAAGAAAAAATATTATACATTTTGATAGGCACATTTAATACTTCTGAAATAAAGTAGGATTATATATTAGGATTACTTATACATTGGATAGTATAAAAGAAATATCATCATACATTATGTACTATTTTACAAATTATTAGTTTATGGGGGAGAGTATTCCACTCTCATTGGTAGGTGTGTATCGATGTGGGTATACCAAAAAAATGTTTTATATAGCAGTTAAGTGAGAGTAGATTAATACAACTTCACTATGAAAGTTAAGTAGCTTTTATAACATCCTTTTTTTCTTTACCTAAATCATATTTGTTATGTAGAAAATTATGGAATGTTGAGCTATGGTTGGGTTGTGGGAATATATTCTCTCTATGAATCAAGAATTTAATAATATTTTGTAAACTAGATAATTGAATCTTTAATGGGTATTTAGGCATTTGTATCTCTAAGTAAAAGATATATGGTTCTCAAGTTTTGTGTTTACTGTATATAGAACATGAACAAGGGGAATAACATAATATATACAGGAATTTATATAATTATGGGAATAAATTTTGGTCTTGATATTTATACCAAGGAAAATATATGTTTGTTACAATTGAGTTACCAACAATGTGACCAAATAATTTATGATGATATATGGGATGTAAAAATTGTGTCTAGGGTAGGCAACTTTCACCATTAAGATAGTGAAATATAGTTGTATCTTGGGAGGGTAAATAACACCATAATGGTGAATATTACATATGTGTTCATCTTGTGAGGGGTTTATAAACCAAATGAAAATGATTTATAATATTATATATGGGATTAACTTTTCCACCATGTGATTGATGATAATATATAGTGGTATCGAGAATGTGATGTTATTCCCACTAAGGACTCATGTTGATATATATTTGTATTTTGGATTGAAAATTTTTCCCTTCAAGATGGATGATGATACATTATGGTGTCTAACATTTTTTATTATCCCCTATATAATAAATATGGATAAGCAATGGTATCTATGTTGGGAAATTATCTCATAAAGGATCTGAGATTGATAGTATTTGGGCGGGAACTATATTGAACCTGGGTACTAATATATGAATTGTTTAGACATATCGTAAAAAAATTTATAATTTAGATATCATTAACTAGGGGTGACATGGATAATACATTTGGTTATTAAAACTGTTATGTGTTTATTTTATTTTATTTATGGGCATAAAACAATGTAAATTTTTTGTATATAGTTTTTATGTTTGGTACATCATTAGCCATGCGATACTAACTTATACTAAGAATCACTTAAGGATTCCATGGAAAATTTTTATCAAAGAAGACCTATTTCTTTTGGGCATAGGTAGGTAAGATTCTATGTCTTGGATGGTGGAGATGGATATCTTAGATATTGTAAGGACGTGAGAATAGGTTCGAACTCAAGATTATGATGTGGTCATATCTGTATTTTTCATTAGATTTCTGATGCATATAGTCATCCATAATAGATATTAGTTATCTAGACATGAAATTTATATAATTTAATATACTAAATAATTTAATGGTATGTCTCATTTTATTCTTATTTTTATCGCCGATTTCATAATTTCGTTTTTATTTCTATTGATTTTCATGATAATCTAATATATGATATTTATGATTCCTTTTATCATAATTGGATGTATGTGTATACTATCTTTATGATATCAATATAGAACGTAGAATATGAAAAAAACCTCTATTATATAATGATGTGTGACTAAGATCATGTGATGATCGAATCTATTAATTTTATAGTGACTCATATTTGGACATTACATCGGGTGTTGGAGGTGAAAGTTTAGTAGTGTTTGACTTCCTTTATTATTAAATTCAACCATTTTAGAGTTGATAATCATGTGGTAAAACACAAGCACATATTATTGTTACTTATCAACCATAAATATGGATGATGCAGTTTAATAATTTGTATTGTAGCACTCTGGTTTAATCCTCATCGATTGTACTATTTTTGGAGTGAATTAGTTTTGTTTCATATTTATAAATGGGGATTGTTTGCAGAAAATAATTCAACAGATTTAGGGATTAATATTAGCTAAATAATTATTTTTTTGGGGGTGAATGTCTTATTTTGGATTTAATAATATTACATCCTTTATATTTTCAAACAAATTTCACTCAATTATCACACACATCACAATTTGATTTTGATTATAATTTCTTGTTTCGTCTTTCATCCAAGCCTTAATGAGAGTTTACATATTTACCAAATTTCAAATATAGAAGATCCAATATTTTATGAACCCATGATTTTTTGGAGATAATATCCATCAAAACAATAGGTCAATAAAATGTTTAAATATTCCAACACATATCAAATTTCATTGGTAGAATTTTAATCAGAATTACTTCTATTGAGAGAAATCACTCAATCAATTAACATACCAAAATTATCCCTCAATCAAATGGATGACATAGTCATCCATATATATTTTTTAATATCGTTTGTATTATTATGATGTTTTTTAAAAAGAAAAAGTGGAGAGATATGGGGAAAATAATTTTGCGAATATATAGAAAAAATGAAGGGGAGGGGGAAACACACACCTTTTATTGAATAAAAAATATAAAAGTAATGATTTTAATTTCACATGATTTAAATAAATTTTACACCATTTATATTAAAATATATATGGTGGATAGGTACAATATATTGTGATTAGGAAACATGAATTGAACAATAAATAAAATTTCAATCTCAAAAAATGAATTTCTATTGAATATACAAAAATTACATGAAATTTAAGCATAGTATAATGGTCTCTCGATTAGAAAAATATTATTTGAAGGACCTAATATGTATTTGAATTTTTTTTCATAACAATGCATCTTCATATGTGATTAAGTTAAAAAATCATTTCATTTATAAAAGTGGGATAGTTTTATAGCCTATGGGGGTGGACAATGTACATTTTAAAACAAACCTTCATGTCTTCCGATCAATTAGATTAGGAAAATAAAAAATGTATAGGAACTAATCTTCATAAAATTTTTATAAATTGATGTGAAATTTTTAGCCTCTAAATAGGGTGGACATTATTCTTTCCTATAGAACTATATCGTTTTTTTGTAATCTATGTGGTCCTGTCATGTTTTCTACCAAATTTTTCATATAACTCATTATGAAAGAGTTTTAGGCCAAAAAAGATAATTTTAGTTCTATAAAAAATATTTTAAATTGGTTAATACATTTCTAATGTATTTACTGAAAAAAAATTATAATTTTAATTGGTACTATAATATTCATGGATTAGGGGACGTTATAAAATCCCAAAATCAATATTGGGCTTGATTTAATTCATATATCAGGAAGTATATTTACTAATTTTGGAATTAAATTTTTTCCCTTTATTGTAATGGAATTTTAATGGACTTTTATTGACATATAAATTAATTTTTACATCTGTATTGATTGGAAAAACTACTACATTTTATACGATCTTTTATAATTTTAGATTAATTAGTCCATCATTTGTTGTCTATATGTAGCTTTAGATGATTGAATAATCAATTACATTAGATGAATGTTCTATTAAAATTTTAATTAAGATAACTAAAAAAAGAATAAAATCAATTGGAATTTTAAATTTAATGATATTATCAAAATAGTGAACAATACAGTGATTGAATGAATATGAACAATGATCTCCAAATATGTTTTTGATCAATGCATGAACATTTTCTAGAACATAATCCCTTTTTAGTGTAAAATATATGAAGGTAGAAACATACAGTCATGAAGGAATATGTAATATCATTTGTCCCATTGATTATGTAGTTTATTTCGACATGAACATACAATAAAAAAGTAAATAATATCTTTTTAACATAGAAAAAAATAATAATTCATTGACCAATTTGGTGATAGAAATACTAGTTCACACATTCAATGTGAATTTCGTAAAAAAATTTCGTACAATCATGTTACTAAAATATCTTTTTTTCATGGTCATTATTCTAATTGTCCAATGTGGGAACTCCAAATGTACTACACCCATAATGGTTTTTTTGTCAAGGAAGATCACTCATTCAAAAAAGGGAGAAATCATACTGTTTCTATGAGATCTCAACTTATATTACCGATCATATTGATCGGCTGATTTTAGAAGAATATTATGGGGGGTTTAGTTACTATGTTATGATGAGAATATGATATCGGAAATAGAGGAAAGGTGGAGTAATGTACCATCATGGAATATTGAAGATAAAATTTTATAAATGAAATATGGTAAGTTATTAGATAAAATATTCAAAAGTTAAAGCATCTATAAAGAATGAATAAGTATATATAGAAAATTGAAATAAGATTAAAATTTTAAATAGGTAAAAACTACAAAATTCTACTAAATACACTTGTTAATATGATGCAACTCTTCTGTTGTTATTATCCTTTTTTTCAGAAGATATTTCTTGAAAAAATCTTACAAACAACATCAAAAATGTATATTACCTATTATTAAAATAAATTTTATTATTCAATAAATGATAAAATGTTTAGGATGAATTTATTTTTACAGATACAATAAACTACCATTTATTTTTTCCCCTAATTTTTCTTTTGTTTTATTATCAACTTTTTGGTTGTCTTAATAAATTTAAATTATTTCTGTGAATAATGATAGAGAAATGCATATATTCACAAATCTCACTGAGTTGAATCCTCTACCTAGATATAAATTTATTTCATCCATTAAGAATGTGATAAAACAATGAAAATAAATGAAATTATATTAAACATAAAATCCATTTCCACACACATAATGTTTAAAAAAACATGGATGGAAAATAAATCTAGATGTTGGCTGTGTTGGTGTTTTTGTCACGTTATTAGGAAATAAAAAGAATTTCCTTTGTTTTAAGGGGCCTTCAAAATTATAATCAATGTGAGGTTACTGGGAGGATATTTTTGTATTTTAATTCTCATGTGGTTAAATAAATTCTTCTATCATATTAATTCATACTAAGGTATGAAACTCATATCGAAGTTCCAAACACTCATGAATCACAATCAGAGGTGAAAATACCTAACAAAAAAACTGTTGTATGTCACACAAAAATAAAATCATATTTCTATTCACATAGTAGTGGATGAATAATTTTAATGATTATAAATAAAACTTTGAAATATTTTGGGCCATGAAACATAATTTTTTATTAAATCTTGTGATGATAAATTTATTTGAGTTAAACTAAATATTTTTACTCCCAAATGTTTTTGGAATATTTTTCTAAATTTAATAGTGAGTATTTTTATTTCATTGATTTTTTAATTTTTTGTATAAATACACAACCACACATAGGGAAAGGAGGGAGAAAAAATGGGTGATGAATTACGTGGAAAAAAGGAGAGAAGTTTTGAGAATATTAATGGATATAGAAGTGAGATATTATGAGATACTGGGGAGGATGTGATATAGTCATAGTTAAATAGGATCTTCTATTTGGGATTTGGTGGGGATTCATCTATATACATATATGGATTTACACAATCAGATTAGGATTTAGTGGAAGTGGATGTGGTTCATGGGGTGTGTGTGTGCTCACATGGGGAGTCCTTAACTGATGTACAATAACTCGGAATCTTGTTTTATAAGAGGGGATTTGGACATGCACTTCCCCAAAGGAGATTACATTTGGATCATTATGTGGACATTCCCAGTGATAATTATGCTTACCTAAGTGAATTATAAATTGATAATTGAAGATAATTACAATTTCACATTATTGAAATAAGATTCACTTTATGTGTTACTTATGGAGTGCATTATACATTTATTTGTATAGATTGGAGTTCTCAATAAAATCTAGAAAAATATTATATTTTACGTTAAAATATAATAATCTCTCTTAAAAAAAATTAGAAATCAATGTTACTGGACTTAATTCCCCAAACTGACATATTTTATATATATATTGTTAAATTTCATTCCCAACCAAAAATTAGTCTAAAAGTATAAATACCCATTGGTGTTTATATTATGATTAAAAAGAAAAAAGGGATTCATTATGACTCTTAGGAAAATATTTTCATGTTTTCAAAGAAATTATCTCAAGTACTTGTTTCACATTTATATAAAAAATTAAACCATTAATGTTTGATGCTGGTGATATAGAGATGATGTTTTATATAATAAACTATTCATTTTCAAATTAAATTCCATGATTTTATTATAGAAATTTGGTCATGAGTAACTTATCACATAACATGGACATCTAGATTAGAGGAAGAAATGGGTTTTGAAGAAATCACTAACAATATGTGAATCATCAATTTTATAAGGTTTGGAATAGACTCATCAAGACACATTGTAACATGTAATAAATATTTAGTAGATTCCATAGGAAGGGGAAATTATCCAATGAAATCATTTCCCCAAAAATAAATGATCTCAATTGTTGCCTTTAATTCAACTGATCAAATGTTATTTCAATTAAATAGTTAAATTCCTGATTCTAGTGAATCGATATATTTGAAATGGTTTTGTCATGGAAATTTGAAAAACCCTCAATTCCATTAAATTGGGTGTGTTTATGGAAATTGGATGATTTAAATTGTTTATTATAAATTATCGATCTAATGGAATTGATTTCAATTAAATTACTGTACATAATTATGATAATAAATTGTGTAATGATGGAATAGGATGTGAATGGATATAAAACTGGTGAAAATTTCATAAAATGATTTGATATAAACCTTGTTGTTTTATCTTATTAAAATGGTATTTTTTTCAATAAATCATGTTATTTTATAAAATGAAATGAAATTATAACTTTTGAAATGGATTATTTTTATTGACTGTATTTTTAAGCACTCTCAAAAATAGTTCTCTCATCATGTAAAATGGCATGCAAGCCTTAGGTAGTTACTGAGTTATTGGGATACTATATATGCAATGACAACGTTCTAAATCATAATTGAAGTGGGTCATAACCTCGTCTGATTGGGGATGAGGCACCTTTGGCATGTGTCATAGGGACATGTGTATACAAATTTTTCTAAGTTCACATAGATAGTGTAGAATTCTATATCTAGTAAATACTATTGTAATATTTGGAAGATGACCATGTGGCTCAGTAGATTATTTATAATTGAGATATAATTGTATCCTACTGAATTTGAACTACTTTACATGCCTACAAAATTTATATAATATATTTTTTAGATAAATTTATTTAATTAATTGTTTTAGAAATATCACATCATTTTGTAAAGTCTTTCCTTACAATATTATTCCATCATTTGAACTATATAACATGATTTTTTTTAGTTATGAAATAAATGTTTAAACATGTTTATCATTAATGTTGATTACATTACATTGTTAAAAAATTGTTGGAAAACGTAATGGAATCCATGGTGAGACCCTAATATGATTTTTAGATCAAAACCAACTCTAGCATTCAGGTGTTTGTAGACTTCCTTCATCCTAGTTCGAGTAAGGGGAAATGATCCCTTGGAGGTGGATCCAGCTGTTGACCCTTGGAATTGGTGAGTTGTGTCCTCCGGGATGTGGGTTGTGTTTCCCTATCTTCATACTCGAGTTGTAATGGTTTGGGATTTTAATTCCTTGTTGTATTATAGAACCTCACACCCAATGGATTTTATTTTGTTACGGATACTACGTTTTTTTTCTTTTTCTTTGACATTCTTGTCAAAAAGTTTTTCCCAGTTATATGATATATTATTCCTTGTGTATGTCATCGAACCTTGGGGATCAATATCGCACTTCAGCCTATGTTAGGGCTGGCTCTGTTATCTGGTTACAAGGGTACAAAGGCAGGTGCATGACATATAATCTATATAAAACTATATTAATAATATTTCTTTATTTTACACACAAGTGTGACAAATTTTAATTTTCATTAAATTTAATATTATAAATGACATACTCTCGTAATAGTGGAAAATGAAGGGTATAAATTCGGAAATATTATTATTTTGGTCATAGAAAACACCTAAAAAGAAATTAGAACTACTGTTATGGTAATTATATAAAATTTCTAATATTATTTTTCCCTTAAATACTTTATGTACATTTAGAATTACTAATAACAAATAAAAAATTTATTATACATATTGTCCAACAATATAAGGGAAAAATTTAATTATTTCTAACTCCATGTTAATAACATGGAATCCATTTATATATATTAAAAACCAAAAGATTTTTGGAATTAATTTAAATTTAATCTTTTTTTGGAATGAAAAAATGTATTTAATGTAAAAACGTTTAAAAGTTCACAATGTTTTCATATCCAATTTTAATAATACATAGATTCCAATGACATATATTAGATTAAATGATATAAAATCGATCTAAATAAAATTTAAATTCATTAAAAAATATAATTTAATACAATATATTATTTTTATGAATAATCTATTTGCAATTAAAAATCAATTATTATTTTTTCACTATTCATCAAACATGAAATTTATTAGAAAAATATAGAAAACTCAATAAAATTAATTATGATTTTTTCATCCAAATTAAATGTTTCTGTTTTGAAATTAAATGTTTAAATGTTATGAATCACTGTTTAAAACAAGAGTTCAATCAAGAATTGGGGAGTTTAATTTTCTTAAACCCAACTTTTTTTAGTAAATTATGAATTTTTTATGTCATGTATAGAAACCAAATATTATAAATGTTAAAAATTAAATTCTGTATATTTTATATATATAATTAATGTAATTAAATATTTCTAACTTTCTTATTTGTTGGTATAAAAACACTTATGGACATTAAAAAAGTTTTTTAGAAATCCAATTCCATTTATTTAAATGGATTTTACATTAATTTATAACTATTTGGTAAAATAATTATACATAAATGCACAATACAAATTTTCATATTTCAATTAATAGTGTTCATTCCTATCATTATTATGGATTTATTTTAACATTAAAATTTAATTAACATTATATTGTTTTTTTGTCAATATTTGATGTTGTTTATTATAAATGTTATCGAACATTGTGATTCCTTTTAAAAACGCTATATGATACATTCTTTCCATTTTATGAAATTTCATCCTCTCTCTTTGAACTCTGGATTAGTATATATGGATTTAACATTCAATATACCATTATTTTAATCCCACATCTGATGAATGGTCTACAATCAATCAACATATGAATTATGAAAGGGAAGTATGGAGGTCACATGAGATTACACATTGGAGTGTTCCATGTAGAAAACATGTATATGGAATAGATACTAAATATCATGTTTCTAATGGATATTTGTTGATATAATATTCAAAATAAAGTTAAGAATCTGAAAACCATAAATCAGTGATTGGTAAAGAGGTCATTGATTACATATTATAAAACTAAATAAATAACATTTTGGATTCAAATTTAGGTTCATTGAGTTGAGGGGTAACTTTTAATCATGGCTAATGAATATAATAAAATAATCATACATTACTAGTATAGTTTCGTCATTTAATAAAATATTTTAACTTCCATTGTTATATTATACCTCTATTGTTTCACCCAATCCAATAATTATCTCATATTCTAAATTTATAAATCCATTTATATCATGAAATTTGATATTTATTCTCCCAAGGATTTAATAAAAATTTTCAATGAAGAAAAAACATTGTACCTTGATCACAGTGTCCACATGATTTCATTTTTTCACATAGAGAAAAGCCTCATTCATTGAAATGATGATTTAAAGAAACAAAATTTTTTTTTGTTATCATAGATATTTCATTGATGAATTGCGATGTATGGGAGTTGGAAGAAAAAACATTTGGAAAATATTTTAATATGACATATAATTTTAAAAAATCTGAGAAAATAATATTTTTAGAAACAATTCACTCCGAGTTTCTTTTGAATCATTCCGGAATGGTTCATAGAAAAACAAAATAAATATGGTCTAATATAATAAAATTTAGACCCAAAAATATATATTTTTGAAATTGGTATCATTGTTTATCATATTTATCAAAATCATATTATGCATCAAAATCTTATGGTAAGGAAAAATATATAAAAAATACCGATATAATATTTTATTTTTTTTAAAATATAAGAATATTGAGAAAATAATATTTTATTAAAAACAACCCATGAACTCTAGTTGTAGTGAGGTATAGAGGAGTATTTTGATATTTCAGACAACAATTTTCAAGAGAGTTGTATGTTAGAAACTGTTTTAGAATCGTCATGACATTACTTTGAAATAAATATTACCAAAATTTCATGATAACAAGATAGGAATGCTATTTGATATTCTATTACATTGATTTTAAACCGACATTCCTCAAATTAGAAATTTTATAAATTCCATATTTAAATAAAATAACATAAATAAAAAAGTATCATATGTTTAACAAAAATTTATAATCCATAATGTTGTCAAATCCATTCATTTGATGTGAAATATTAGTCCCCAACCTTAAACATTACATAATCGTGAAGTATTATCATGAATATAATTTTATCCACACTGAGGATCTTTTATGATTTATATTTTTTAGAGACATAGGTCATCATTTAAAAATAATGCCCCACATACATAAAAAGTTTATACTACTAAAATAATATTCAATTTTTTTAATATATAAAACATTTAAAATAAAATAGGATTTTGTTTCAAGAAAAAATATGCATAACATTCAAATTGACTTTATACATTATGTTACCCATAATATTACCTTGTGAAAAAATTTTATAAAATGGGATTATCAAATGAATATAAACACTAAACATTAAATGAGAAAAATAAATCATTAATCTTTGATTACTTTTAAATCCATTAAATTATTTTCAAAATGATATAATTTTCACTCAAGAAACATATGATTTTAGATTACCACATTAAATGATAATATTATAGTAAAACTACATTGGAAAAATAAATAATAATGATATCTTGCAAAGTCAGTTCCATATCACTATTACATATACTGTATCGTTCATATCTATATAAGGAGTAACCTTCCGGGTTATATTTGGAATATTGAATGTAGAATATTCCACTAATCTCTCCAGAGAAACCCTACTGATATCTCCATCTCATTAACCAATGAATTGGAAAAATATAATGGGTTCACCTACACTAGATTTATACTTGATTAACCAGTACTCATAAACAATGCTGATGAACGTGAACCTTATCATAACACATAAATCATGAATTAGTGAAAATTATCGTTTGCAGTTTGAAATCGCAATTAATTTTTACAATGTCACACTATTATAAATGGAAACAAATTATTTGAATATAAAATAGAAAAAATGTATTGTATGTATCCAAAAATTAATGTCAAATTTAATTATATAATATTTCATCCATGATTGATTTGTCACAAACCATTCATTATTGTTTTGGTAAATAGAGTTGATATAGTAAAGTTAATAGGATGTAATAAATTAAAAACCATACCTTGAGTACTGCTCATCACAAATGATATTAACCTTCTTGAATAATAAAAATATGTCATTTATTTACATTCACAGGAAACATCATTAAAGTTATCATTAATTTTATGTCACTAATTATCTTGTTATAATAATTTTTTGTGATGTATGTTCATTTTAGAGGTTTTTTTCGATATTCAGTATTTGGGCAAATAATGAATTTAGTTTGAACTAAATAGTATAAGTGATCATAATTTCAAAATATAAAAAATTATTAATTAAATTATTATAATATCTAAACACTAATCATAATTTTATACGAAACCATTATGTATTGTTATTTAAATTGAACTACGTTATAATCATGGAGACTATAAGACAAAATACACATGAGAAACGTTTCCATGTTTGAACGTTAATTATTTAATGAATTTGATTACTATTTTTTCACTAAATAATTATCATAATATGAATAATTTCATAATAGAAATTTAATAATAATATATATATATATCATACGTGTGATGTTGTGATGAAAAACAAGTCGCATTGCCTTATGTAGGTGGTAGTTCGCATGTACATAGGAATGATGATTTCATTTTTATGTTCATTGAATGGTAATATTGTCTATGATATATTATTATTTTTTAATTATAAATATTTCATGAATATTATATATACACATTAATTCCATCATAATTTCAACTCTTGACAGATAGTGATAGAAAAAAATTTATATCGGTTCCTGAGGTCGTAGTCCATCGTACACAAGAACAAATAATTTGTTTCCAATTTGATGAAAGTGAATATGGATTTAGATGATGATATTAACATTATGAAATCTTATTATAATAATTATATAAGAGTTTTTATTTCATTATGGATTAAATTTTTTGAAGGAAATGAAGTAATAAATAATATAAACCACTTACCTAAAACGATAAGTCTCTTTCAGATAACCACCATTGATTAACAATAATACACCTATATATATAGTGTTATGGTTAAAATAAATCATATATAATATAGGTAAATATTTGAGGAAAGTATTTTTTATGATAATGGAAGAAATATATAGGTTAATAATTGTGCTGTTGGGGTTTTTCTTAGTGGTAAGCACCCCTAAATTCTACACAAAAAAATGGTGGTGCAAAACCCAATGGGAGCAGGCACTGTAGTAGTACTGTAGCATAATGTTGTAGCATCATAAATGTAGCAATGAAAGAAACTATAGTAGCGACAGGTCACTTTAGTGGTAGCAAGGTACAGTAGATGCTGCGGGTATTGTGTGGTGTTGTCGCATTGTGGATATTGTAGCTATACAATTCACAGATTGGGCCTTGGACCAAAACAATAGGCCTACAGGCCATGTAATGGGATAAATGTCCATTGGCCCTTCGTTTTATGTAATGGGTCTCCATCTACGTAGTTATAGAGGCATTTTCTTTGCTTTAATAATAAATGAGGCTTCGACCACAACTTTTTTAAAAAGGTTATTAATTGTAATGAAATTTGAAAATTTTGTTCCCTTTTATTGGATATGGGTCGGGAACTTTCGGAATTCACCAAAATAATAAATTTATATAAATTATGTTTGTATTTAAAATTGTTAATAATAGTAAATTTTAAATATATTTTTATGAAGTGTCAAAATAAATTCATCCAATGAATATTAGATATCTTTTCAACCTATTTTATTTCATATATTTTTGATTTAAAAATTATTTAACAATTTTATGTATCTATTGGGATATCATAAAATATTATGTATGAGGAATAATATATTTACAAAAAAAATTAAAAATAAAAATAAATTAGTTATTTATTACATATAAATTAATATCCCAATATTTTGAAAAAAATGCTTTTTTAATAATTTTATATCATTTAAAATTTTTTTTAATATAAATATTGTTAAATTTGACACGGTTCATTACAAGACTTTTTAAAAATATCAATACTAAAAGGTAAATTGAAATAAATACTTCTCAATAATTAATAACTATTAAAATTATTATAAAAATTCATGGATGACAAATATCATCTCATATTTTATTTACTGTATGATTTTTAATTTCATTTATTCGTTATTTAATTTAATTAATCAAATACAACAACAACTTTTTGGAAGCCGTTATTTTAATTCTTTAATATCATATAATTTGAAAAAGAATTAACAAATTAAATATAATAAATTTAGATTCCCCAATAATATTTATATGTAAACATTTCTCCTATATAACCACATATTAAAAATATTTCACTTATTAAAAAAATGTAGCATATTTTGATTTTCCACAAATTTGATGTTATAAATTTCATAAACTAATTGAAGTTGTTTCCAAAGATTATAATTTAATGAAAATGATTATATTATTCGAAAAAAACACATACAATGAAATTCAGAAATGTGTTTATGGTTATTTTTTTACATTTATAATATTATTTTTACTCCTAATTATCATATTTACTATTAATCACCTTAATAATAAATGGAATAAATTTAAAATTCACATTTTTCCAATATAAAAGGGAAATATTAAAATAAGTTTGAACATCAAATTTAAAAATATTAAATTCATTCTTCATGATTAAATACACATACATTTCCTAAATTAACAATTAAATTTTAACCATGTCTAGAGAATGATAATTCATGTTTGTAAAGTTCAAACAATCAAAATTTGAAAATGTTTTTATATCAAATTAATATGTTAACATGATTCCAATGACTTCAATTTGATAAAATGCTATAAAATTTTAATAATTAAACAATAGAATTATTGAAATATATAATTTTGTACTATAAAATATTTGAAAAAATTTTGTTCTCAATTAAAAATGCAATATATGTTTACTCTACACAAAAACATGGAACTTATCTATAAAATATAAAAAATTATACCAATTAAAATATTTATTTTTTTATTCAATAGAACATGTTTATTTTTAAAAATTGAATTAAATAGTGTGAGAAATATTAAATTTATTACTTGTTCACCATAAAAATGATGGAAAACATCCAATTTTTAGAAAAATACTTCTTATATGTGTTAAATTGGATTTTTTCTTATATAATGTATATAAAATGCATAATATTAATATTAAAAATTATACTGATTATATGTGTGTGTATGTGAGACATTAATATAACCATACAATAGTGATTTTTTATTTATTGGCATAAAACAGGGTTGTGCACATTTAATATTTTTTTCATAGAATCTATTCATTTTATTTTAAAAATGGTTTTGCAGTCATTTATAACTGATTGGTCAAATAATTATGGGATAAATGTATAATATATGTTTTCAAGATGAATATAATTATGTTCATACTTATCATTCCAAAATCTTTAATATAACAGTGAAATTTAAATTATAATATTTAATTTCTAGTTTTACATTGATTTGGCGTATTATGTATGCTATTGGACAGACTATTTCCATTTAAAAAATCATAATTTAATAGATATATTCATATATAAATATTCATTTAAAAAACAAAATATTTTATTCCATCATGTTAATCTACTTAATTTTGTAATTAGAAAAAATAAATGCCTTAAATGCTGACATAATAATGATTCATTGATTTCATAATTATAACAAAAATAATATTTTTTATAATAAAATTATTAATAAAATATTATATTAAATAAATAATTTCACACAAAAGGTTAACTGGCAACATTGACATATTAGTGAAATTTTTGAAAATTTTATTTGAATTTAGTTTACTGTTATGTTATTTTATAAACCATATAATGAATATTTTTAAAAATCACATAAAAGTTATTTGAAAATAAATAATATTTTATTAAAGGACATAAAATTTACAAAAATTAAAACATAAGCTAACTGATTGGGATATGGCTGAAAATTTCATCAATGATCATATTTTGGTACATTTGGAAATTTATATTAATTATATTTACCTTAAAATTTTAAAATACATAATATTATAATTAGAGTTATTCGTATTAAAGTGGGGTTAAAACAAAATGATTAGGAATAAAAACTATCATAAATCATATTTTTTCATTGAATGATTTTAATTTTACCCATAATCATCCTATATTCCACTTAATTCTTTTTGGATCCATTTAGTATGACATCCTAATAATCTTCAGAGAAAAATGCTTTAAACCTTGTCGTGGTTTTCCATTTTATTATCAAGGTAGTAAAAAAGGAATTATGAGGATAGTTATAATGGTGAAGTCAAATTTTTTTATTTATAATCATATAAAATGATGATTTTATAGCCATATAAGTAGTTACACTTTGTTTAATGTTTATACATGAAAAGTGTGATCTAAAATAATAACAAATATATTTTTGGCAACAGTCAATGTGTTTTTAGTGATTTTGGAAATCATCAATTACAAAACAAGTAGTTGGGTTTCTAGTCATGTAAACACTTGATTGTTTATTTATATAGGTTTCTCATTAAATTTCTTTATTCATAGTTTCAATATTTGTTTTTCTCTCGTACCAAGAGCCTTCCCCATGCATTTATGTGACCTCAAACCCTACTGGGTGATTAATTCATCAATCAGTCACGGTTGTGAATGATGTGTGACTTTTTGGGAATTAATCTTCCCTATATAATCATTTAATTATATTTATCATCATTGGTTTTGATATAAAATCTTGGGATAATGGATAAAACCCCCTTTTTGAATCAAGATTCATGTTTTAGTTTTTCGATCACTTTTGCCATCATTATTGTTGGTATTTTCTGTTGCGGGCGTTGTCTTTCCTTGAATGATAGGTGGTTACATTATGATTACAAAATACATGTTTTCACTAAGTTGATTTATTTAATTAAATTTTCTAAATTATATTTTTTTTCATTATTTTAATCAAATGAATTTCAATTGGATTATTGAAAAAATAAATTCCCATTGAATTGTTGTTTTAAAAATGGGTTTTTTGGAATGAAATTAGAAAACCCCAAATTCTATTTAATTGGGGTGTGCTTACAGAAATTGACTCAATGAAAAATTATTAAATTAATTTTTGAAATGGATCTTGTGTAAACTTGTGAAAAAACCCAATTCCATTGAATTTTTGGTTTATTGTGAAATTGATGGATTTTTTTGAAAATTGAATTGGTTGATTTTATTATCAAATTGAATTGTAAAATTGATTGGAAATTATAATATTATGAGAATTGAATAAAATGATTTTTATAGGAACTATTTAGTTCTATCAGGGAAAATGTATATTTTTTTTATTAAATGCTAGTGTTATATTTTGTAAATGGAAAATGAAATATTAAAAATTGAGAATGGGATTAATTGTATTTTAATAATTCATTAAATAAATTATGCATTATTTTTTCTTCTAGGGAACATGAAATACATAGGTTTTTAGTGAGTTATTTTGAAGAAACATTATGATTTACAGATTCCCAAAACATTAATGTTGCACGTCACATTTCATTGGCAAATGTGAGGAGTCCTCTTTGTCTCAAGTTCATAGGGACGTATGTATATGTTGTGGTTTCACCATGAGTGGGGAGTCTCTATGTCTTAGAAGTATTATACCTTCCTAAATGTATGCCCATATTGATCAATTGATTTTTTTTTCGAATTAGTATATTTCATTGTGTTAAACTATTAAATTTACATATCATTTCTATAAATAGTTTTATATAAGTTTGTTTATATATGATAGATTTGGAATGTTACATTGTTTTAGAAATATTCCACCTCTTGAAATGTAAATACTTTTCTTATAATATTTCCATAAATTCAAGTGTAATTCATTAATTGTTTTCAAATTAATTTTGAAATGAAAAAACTATTTGTTTAAAATTGAAATAATTTTATTTGGTAACTTTAATATTGGAATATATTATGGGATCCAAAGTGAGATGCTACTTGGATTGTTATCTGAAACCATACATGTTCCATTAGGTGTTTTTAGATTATCTTGTTCCTAGGATGATCTTGGTTAATTCACCAATTGTAGGTGGTCGTAGATATTTATATATGGACTTGGTGATTTACTTTCAAGTTAGGTAATGGGAGATTTTTCATATTTCCTAGTACTTTTGTTATAGTACATTGGTCTATAATCATTATTTGAAAAATTATACAAACCTCCCTATGAAATTTCTATTATATGAATACTATATTGTTTATCTTGTTCTAAAATTTTGGTGCAAAAATAATTCCCACGTTCTATTTGTATGAAGTTGATTTGTAGTCACCCAAAATTCTTTATCAGGAATTCCCTTCAGGCCATACCAGGTCTCACTCAGTTATCAGGTTACAATAAAACATTGACTGGTTCATGAAAATGTGTTGTCAATGGTTCACCTCAAACTTCTTGTGTTGATTTCAATTGTCAATGTGAAATATTATAGGGACATAGTGAGTAGTTTCAATTCTGTTCTTAATTATCTCTCATCACAATAAACCTTATGTCATTAGGTGTAGTCAGGGAAAGGTGTCTTGGGCAATATATGTAGTCCACTCTATACTATTTTATTTTGGTTTATTGAAAGTAAAATCATTTTTCTCTCTCTATTTTGATTAATTTCCCTATTACACTGTTTGTTTGAAAATATAATTCTTTCATTGTTTATTGCAGATTTTGATTTGAAAAATTATTTCTAAAAGACACGTGAATCAGATCTAGGGAGAATCTACAGTGAACCTCATCATGTGAACCCTCTCGTGGTATTGAATATGGTTGTTGTTATATTACAAACTCTTTATTCTTTGAGACATGCACTTCTTCCATTTCACATTCAAGCTAATGCAATGGAACCTCATATGAATGATACCAATATGTGTTCTAAATATTTCTATATATATAATCTATAACATTTTGAAGTATAAAAAAATCCTCAAGAGTCTAAGGAGTCATTGAGCAGAATATGGAAATTTTTTGGTTCTTCAACACCCACCCCCCAAAACAAAATGTTTAGTGTTCCACATTCATGTTGTATGTGATTAGATTGAGATGGTGTAACATTATGTTGATAGGGAAGAAACATTATGGATTATAGTGGAAAGAAATCATAGTTTTTTTTTCATTGACCAGTTATATCTACATTCGTTGATCTTCACCATGGAATCTGAGTGTTTTAAAATCATATAGGATGACATGACCATGTAGGATTTTGGAAATTGTTTGGTTGATATTGTGATGTTTTAACCAGAGACAGTGTCAAATGATAACATAAAGGATCAATAGATTGATTTTGGATTTTGAAATTATATTATTTGTATGGTTATCTTTCTGAAGGATCCTTCTTAAGAAACAGGCATTGGATAGAGCCCTGACATTCAAAAAATACCTAGATAGAAATTCGGTTTTATCAGGAGTTTTTTTCTCCCAGTGGTAGTGATAATTATTCTAAGGGAAAGATTATGTTTTATTATTATCATGGTGGTTTTTAATTGAATTATTTTTCAAAAACTTTTACAATGAAAATCATATGTCATTTGATATGATACCAGTGTGGAATGATATAGAATTCATATTGGGTTTTCACTGAGGCAGCCAATGTTTGGGGTTTATATGGATGCTCAAGCCATCAACATTTCTTCTTCTATGTTATTACACATAAAATTGTGTCATGAGATCATTATCACCTTATAAAACATTATAAAAATCAGATTCCTCATTTGAAAAAGGGTTTTAGCTAGAGGCATTTGGAATGATAGAACATCACACAATAAAATAGTTTACAGAGGAAGAAGATATGGGGCCACTGACCAAGAGAGGTACCACCAGTATATCGAAGTCATTAGTGGCAACATAATTTTCTAATGTCTCATATAATCTAATGATTTCAATCCATGTTATTCATATTCTAAATCATTCAATAGATTATTTATATTGGGAAATAGATATTAACACACCCCTTGGTATGATGAGATAGTAGTTTATTTTTAGTTTCTCTTGTGTTTTCTATCTTTTACAGATTGAGAATTCTTGGTGCTTTTAGATTCTATTCATTAATACTATTTATTATATTTTTTGAATGGATATGATCATTGATAATAAATCCCATATTTATTATTATCCTTAATGGCTCCCCTTAACTACATCATATAGTGTGTGTCATTCCTTCTTTGGAGAATATGACCCCTGGTGGAGGAGAGAAACTCCTTCATATATAATGTTAATGAAATTGATTTTAGTGTTTTACATTGTTATATTTTGGGAATAATTGAATATTAATCTCAATCAGGTGATCATTGAGTTTCCCAATACTTTTTCTTTAGTCTACAGTAGTTTTCCCTAGTATAGGAGGTGGAAATTTGAATAGACATAATGCTTGGTACTGAACAAGTATTGATTCCATATAAATATATAAAACTCTATAAAATGAAAATATTTATGTCGATGTGGGATGATCATATTTATAGAGGCTTCATATAATTGATCATGTCACCATGGGTTGTTCCATTTCACTTGGTTAAGAAGGATTATGGTTCAATTTCACATTGAATTAAATAACGAAAGCATAATAAAAAATCAAAAGGGAAAAAAATATTTTTAACCATTGATTGAGGAACTATTTGATTAGTATGAATTGGGGATGTGGTGCCTGAAAATTGATATTCATTCTAGCTACCATAAATTGTGGATAAAAGAACATTAAAATCAAAAGACCTCATTTTCCAGCTACTATGGAAATTATGACTACCTTTTTAGTCCCTTAGTCTAACCAATTCTCTTGTATTTTCAATTGATTTGTTGAATAATATTTTACATGAGTAACTTTAAACCATATTTTTAGTCTTTTTAAATTAAAACTACATTTAATATATTTATGAGTAGGATATGGTGCATCTTATTAGAAAATTTTTTCCATTTCAATGAAATCATCACCTTTATTCAACGATCTAAAAATATGATTTCCAGATTGAGGATGTGATCTTATTTAGAAACATGATTTTGAGCATATGAATATTAGTTTATCATGTGAAGGTACTGGTTTATATGAATTGATAATGACAACTAAATGTTTTAATGATTCAATGATTCTTTGTTTTATTTGTGTTTTATTGTCAATTCATCATAGACATATCTAAGTTGGCACCTCTGATTACTGAAAAATCTCTGAAGGGATAAATTATTTATCAGGATGATGAGCCTTATAACTATTTTGAGGAGAAGAAACATCTTTTTACTGATGATCATGTGTTTAAAATACTAGAGGTGGTTCAGGTATATGTGGAATTTTATAACACATCTGGTTTAGTCTTGGGTTGTTTCTTATTGTATAGAGACGATGTTGTTTTTAGGTATCTTAACTTCATAGGACACATGTGAATAATTATTCATCCAAATACTATAAACATGTACTAGTGATGTAAAAATAGAGAAATTTTTGGAATTACATTTTCTGATGTTGGTTTTCCATGAATTCAGACCAAATTTTATCGAGTTATATCTTCTATAAAAAATCTTTAATTCCCAACTAGAGGAATTGGGTGGAATAAATTTAGTCCATAGATTTCAGAATAATGTATACCATGGTGAAAGGGAATGTTGTTGTAGACTCATTGAATAAGATACATCCAACACATGAAGTGAATGAGTCATTAGATGAGGGGACATTGCTGTCTCTCTTTTCAAAGTTGTATATTAGAGTTCGAGAATCAGCGGTTATGGTTTCCTTGGCCAGTGTTTACTTGACGTCTACTCTTCTCAAAATGAATCGTCATGAATAAATTATTGATGTTTAGTTCTAGGGAATTAGAGACACATTTTATAGTGGGGAGACTGTATTTCATTTTCCATTTCCAAAAGAGGGAATTTTTTTATTTAGAAACTGTTGTGTGGTACAATTTTTTTTAATGAATATTGTATTTTTTGGATTTCTATAGTTTATAGTGGGTAGTTCACTAAGGATCCATGAATATGTTCTATGACATTTAGTGGAACATCTAGTGGACATGTATGAGAAGTGTCTTTGTTGATTCCATTTTTCATTATTATTCATTGCAAAATGTTATGGCTAATAAATAGATGCCTTTGTGTTGGATTCACCCACATCGAGTCCTTACTTTGACGTGGGTTAAGATCTTTATGGGATTTATGATTTGGTTACCACCATAAAAAAGTAAAAATAATTGAATATGGGTGGTGATTGTCATGTTTACTAAATTTTTACACATTATAAACATTTATGATACAGCCATAGTTGAGCAGTTGGGAAATCACTATATGAATGTGATTGATATTCTGCTTGGAGTTCCTTCCACTATTGTTTCAGATGTGGATTCTTAGTTCACATGTATATTTTTTAATGAAATTAGTGAGGTACTAGGATCTCACATATATTTGAGTGATTCATTCCATAAGATGTAAAATATCCAAACAGAAAGAGATATACAGATTCTCCAGGTGATTCTTTTCTCTTTTGTTCATGACTTTGCTGGCACATAGGATGATCACATGGGGCTGGTTGAGTATTCTTATAACAAAAATTTCCATTGCATTATTATAATGACTTTATTTTAGGCCTTTAATATCTATCCTTGTAAAAATAAATTATGTTGGTCATAGATTACTGAATTTTCCATTGTTGGATGCAATTTGGTCCAAGAGACGACATCAATGATCTAGTTGATTCATCAGATAATGGTGAATACAAATAGATAATATATGTCTTATGAAGATACTCCCCATAGAATATTTGAATTATCAATTGGTGTTTATTTGTTCATGATGTATTAACATTAGTTGGGTCATTGAAGGCTTTGAAGGAATGGTAAACATAATCCTCATTTTGTGGGACCTTTTGAGGTAGTTGAACAAGTTGGAAAATATGTTTACCATTTCAGACATTCCCAATAGATTACATCAATACCTAACACATTACATATATATATTCTATGAATGAATCTATGGGATCTATATAATTTTTTTCACTAGGGAGATCTTTTGGATGAGACTGATTTATCCATAAATGAACGACTGATCGGGATAGTTGATTCTAAAACAAAGCCACATTGTGGTGAGTGGGGGTGTGTTAACATTGTTTAATGTCCTATAGAATCATATTAATTATTATAATGAGTAATGGTATTATAATTCACTAATAATAAATTAGGGGCCTCTCCATTAAGATACAGAAAAATATAGGCAAGCATTCTAGAGACATAATGTTATTATAGTGGGAAGGTTGTAACCTCCCAAAAACCTTACTATAGGTACATTTTAAACCTTATGGTGTTTTTATTCTTCATTTCCTATATAGGGAAAAGAATGAATTGGGATGATTATTACAATGGTGATGTCATATATTTGATGGATTCACATTATAAAACACATTGTTTCATCATCATACTGGGGATTTACATGAAATGTAATGTGCTTAAACGATGTGTAACTTCTAATATAAAAATAAATACATTTAAAAAATCAATTCCATTTTCACTGGTTTGATGAATTTTTAATTACATGATGTTTAATTGTTCTTCACATCATTTAATATAAATTTTATTTTAAATAGTATTATCGAATTAAATTGAAATTTCACATTCCTAAAAACCATAAATCTCAATCTAAGAGCCTCCCCAAGCATTTTTAGTTCTCTAAATCCCTTCAGGTTTATTTTATTTTTTAATCACTAGTGGATGTGAATGTGTTGTGATATTATAGGCATTAGTTCTAATTAAAAATTCATATAGTTAACATTATCTCATTGGGTTTTAATATAACATACTAGGGTTAATGGATCTAAACCCCATGTCATTGAATCTAATTTCAAGGTTGAGTTCCAAGATCATTTATGTATTTATTCTAGTTGGAAGTTTGTATTGTAGGGGTTGTTTTTTCGTTAATGGTTGGGGTTCTATTATGATACCCAAATCCATGTTCGCCCTAAATTAATTTAATCAATATCAATAGCTGATGTTAAATGAATGTTAATTATTTTAATTGATAATATTAAAATTGGTTTTCATGTAAATCCCAATTTCATTGAATTGGGGTGTTTAAAATGGGGTGTTTGAATTAAATTAGAGAACCCTCCAATTCCATTGAATTTGGGTATATTTATTATAAAATTTCAATTAATTTTTTATTTTAATTATGTAGTTGGATCAGTATAAAATTTGTGCAAAAGAAAAATTACATTGAATTACACGAGTAATGTGATGAAGAAGGAATTGTGTGAAAAATAATTTAATGTGAATGGTGAAATTTATTTGGCAATTGAATTCATATTATTATATTGAAAAAATGTATGAAAATTGTTTTTATTGAAATTTATTGGGTCTATATCGGAAAAAAATTATTCTGATTAAAAACATGTGTTATAATTTTAAATTGAAAATGGCATATTTGAAATACATCTTGGGATTAGTTTTATTTAATTTATTCTTAAAATAAATTATCCATAATTATTTTTTATTATAGCACATGGAATCATATGTAGTTATAGTATATTTTTGATGACACATTGCGATATAGAACTTACCAAACAAAAATGCCACATCTCAAATCTTTTAGGAAAAGATGATGAGTCCTCTTTAGCCCATGTTCAACAGGATATATGTACATATTGTGGTTTCACATTGAATGTACAGTCCTCATAACATATAAATATAATACCTTCTTAGCTATTTGACCATGTTGGTCACATTATTGTATTAAAAATTTATATATGAATTTGTAGTAAACTATTTTACTTTACACATGATGTATATATACTATTTTATATAAATGTTTTTATTTAATCGATTTGTTAAATGTTTCAATATTTTAGAGATATTTCATCTCATTAAAATTAAATCATTTATAAGAATATATTCATTCATGGATGTTAAAATCATAATAGTTTTAATTTGGATTTTGAAATTCAAAACATATATATTTTATATTGACTGGACTATTTAAATTAATCACTGGAATTTATTATTGATTCAATATTTGGAACCTAGTTGGATATTTAGCTCACATGGTACCTATGCCTTATCGTGATCGTAGATTATCTATTTCTAGTTTTGATTAGGTGTATAGCTCCACTTAGAGGTGGTCTTAAATATTGATATGTGGACATTGTGTGTTGTGTTCAAGTCAGGACATATAAAATTTTTCAGGTTTTATAAAACATCTTTTATTATTCATTGAGTTTTTATGCTATTTTTAGTTCAGGTAAAAATCTCTTTATTGTGTTTCTTTTGTATACGTGTTGTCCTGTTTATGTAATTCTATAATGATGGTAGAAAAATCCTTCTTACATTCTATTTTTATGATTCTGGGTTCTAGTCACTAACATATGGGGATTGGGAACGCCCATCAAGCCATTTTTGTATTGGCTTATTTATGAGGTTAATATGTTTGTAGGTCTTGTTTGTAACACCGAGTAAATAAAATTAATTTGTAATAATTTAATATTCTGAATAATTCTATGTGTGGGCCTCCCCTCTCTTCTAAAAATTCACAATTTCTTATCTTGAAATCACAATTAAAACAACATTTTCATCATCCATTATCTTCCCAAGTACCTTCCATGTATCTCTCATCAAATTCTAGTGCTCTTGTTTTATGAATAACACAACCCTCAGGGGACTTCATATGTTAAGAAAATGATAACTTCTGAAGAATATGTATTTTTTAATCTAGTATTTGTATTATATTTCTTTATGAAATACTTTAAATTTTTCATTATATATGATTAAATAATAAATCTTTTATCCTCTATACACTGATATGTAATTATGTTTATATCATAAGTAAACTCCATCTACACTACCATCAAATGGGAATTGAAGTTATCATTATTGTATATGGACGAGTACCACCTCAGTAAAAGATGAAATTAACTTTCCATTACCTTCACTCAAAACATTTTATAATGATGTAATTATTTATAATATATTATTTTAATGAAAAATTTATCTTTATGGACCAACTATATATCATTTTTGTCCTTACTTGTCAATGTACTAAAAATGATTGTGTTATTCGGGCGTAAGTGTGAGCTATCATCTCTATGAAGAAATTTTATATGTTTTTTATCACCTAGTAATATAGATGATATATATAAGTATATTAAGATTACTAATATGATTTTGATGATATTAATATAGTTCAATAAATATAAAATTATACATACATTCTATCCATATAGATCATTGAAAAATGGAAACTTTACTCTTGCATACGTATGGCTTACTGTCTCCATGATCATAAAATTGTATCATTTTTGAAAGCCACATTCGAATATTTTTTGGTAAAAAAAATTGCCTATGAAATTTATTATTATTTCACTAATAATATTATTATAATGATTGACTAATGTCCACATTTACAATTGACATGATAACATATTTATTTTCGACTCAAGTACCAAATATAGTCAGAATGTCCAAAAAGACCTTAAATTATTATTTAAATATCATAACATTATAATAAGTTACATAAATTGAATAATAAACATAAATAAGTTTATATTTCATGTAAATAATTAAACTATGTTTATTATTCAGGATGAAAAATATTTTACTTGATGAGTCAAACTCATGGGTAAAGACATTCTTATTAAAACATATCTAATGTTACTCCTTCAACAATATTTTCAAAATCCATAAAATTCTATTATAAACCCTAAAAAGTGATGAAATTTCACAAATTAAAAAATATTAAATGTTTTTAAGAATATTTTACATTCTTACCATTTTATTTTAAAATAATTTGTTTTCATTTATGTGTGTGACACTTTTTTAGAATGAAAATTGAATTTTAAGTAATAAATTTAATTATTATTTTACGTGTTATTTATGTATTGTGATTATGTTATGGTAAATGGTAATTACATTCAATAATACGAGGTTCTATGATATTCTACAGGTGGTGATCTTGGAATAGCTCTCAAATGTGTTGGGTAATGAGACAGATTTTACTGGTAGGGTTTCTCTAATGAGATTAAGGGAATATACTATTGTAGTTAATATAAATTTGATCTTGATGGTTACTCCCAATTTATACATGGGAGATATAATAAATTAATGATTTATAAGGAAGGTACTATTATAGTTAAATTTATGATTTCTATATTCTATGGTGTTTTATGAAAATCTTATAATTTTGTTAGTTAAGGAAAAGAGATTATATTTAATTGGTGAAATGTATAACATTGTTATAATGAATTCATTGCTTTATAATTATTCATGGTATTAGTGTCTATTTATTTATTTTTATTTCCATCACTAATCCTTTTATGACAATCACATATTTTATAATGTATTTCAGAGGATATAAACATGGGTTGGAGAAAGAAGGAAATAAAGATGAATTTTTAGATGATTTTCTATTAAATGATTCCATGATATTTTTCAAATAGATTTATATTGTGGAATTAATTGATACTGTTTTAGTATTATCCACTTTGTACGATAATGGGGTGTTACAATGTAATTATGAACTAATTCCCTAAAACTCTAATTTAAAAATATCATCAAATATGAATTCTACATTAAAATACTAGATTGTGCTACGTATAAGAGTGTGTCCTTATACATAAACCATAAGACTCTATATGACGATATTATGGTACGAACATGAGATATAGATTAAATAAAATCTCTTAAATATTTATGGTTTGGATTGGTTACATCAAAAGGTGATAATAATTTTGAATAATGGAGGATAAGTGGACCCCTTTTATATGTTAGGGGAGGAAATGTTTTAAATTAACTAAATCATTAAAATAATACAAGATATCATTCAAGTAAATGTTGAGAAAATATCCAAAATTAGAAATATAATATAACATAGGGATGAAATTTCATTAAAAAAATTATTTAAAACATATTATGTGGAACATTCACCCTAAAGTCTTAGTTTATTTATTGGTAATCAATTTTAAACCTAACAATGGAATCACCATTTTTATTATTTTTATGATATATTATGAAATAATGAATGTTGAATCAAGGAAAATAGTTTATAGTATGATTCAAAATATTGAATCTATTTCATATAATTACATTTTTATAATTATCAAAAAATAATTTATGATTAAAAACCAAAAACCAATGAACCCTATTTCTCTGAAAAATCAGTTCATAAGAATAAAACTAAATTTACACTCACTATTTTGATATAAATAAGTATTAAATGAATTTTATAATGCTTTGTTCAATATATATCTTACAAATTCAATTTAATCATTAAATAATTTTGTTCATTAAATTTTATTGAATAGAAAAAATTATATATTAATATAGTTTTGTAAAAATAAAATATTTTTACCATACAATTATTTTATCTCCATTTAAAATATTTTTATAACTAATGAATGAATGACCATTGAGCAATTATCAATTAAATATTTTAAAAAATTTAAAATAGTGTAAATTATATGAAATTATATTATATGTAGAAAAATATTATTTTATAGAAAATAAGGCATTTAACCATGAACTGATTTGAAAACAATAATGATTATTTTTTGTTGATTAATAAATAAATTTGAATTAATATATATATATATATGAAATACATTGTTAATCCTATTCATAACCATAAATTCAATTGGTGGTTTTCTATGATTATAATTTATAATTGATTATTATGAATCAGGTATGCATGTAAAGAGTTATATCAAGTACTTAAATTATATATTAAATTAATTCATATATAATACATAAGTTTCATGTTATACACCCTTATAATAATATATTCCATAAAAATATATCATCTAATATATTAAAAGGATGATACTAATCCCTCATACTGTCCTTAGGTTCCCCCTAGATTTCTCAAATTTATTACTTTTCTAAAAAACATTCACCAAATGTGATGTTTTACTTATTATTAAATTCCCTCTATGATATAGAATATAGAATTATAGTTACACAAAATAAATATTACACTCCTCTTGTAAAAACACATGGTTTGGAATTTTTGATGTATCTGTTATATTCTTATGAATAAGAGATATATAGAACACATCAAAAACATGGTAGATGATGAGTGTGTGTGGGAAAAAATATTCTACTATCCATTATCAATAAAAAATCTCAAAAGGGTAATATATGTTGGGTTTATGGTTATTATATTTAAAAATATTATAAGATTCATCCAAGAATATATTCATAGTAAAACCATATAAAATTATTGACCACTATATCTACCTTGGGATTTAAAATTTAGATTTTCTATCACCATTGAGATACACTGATGAGATGTTGAATGACACAAACCATATATCTCGTTTCCTCAACATGGCTCATGTAACAATATATTTTGTTATCTAACATCATCCTAGATTGTTGTAGTTATACTATTATTTATGTAGATGGATTCGTTGGGACTCATTTGAATACATTAGTGAACTCTATTGTTATTAAAAACATCATATGGATGATGTTGTTATTCCAACAATCATTGAGTTCAGGAGAAAATTATCTTAAAATATTCTCTTGAGTTTTAATGGTTCTATTAATAAGGATGACATTGTGAGGATGATAGATAGTAATAAAGAAAATATATCCATAGATTACTGATTAATTATAATGATCATTAAGGTTAATGAAACCTCACCCTTTTCTAAATTTATATCTATCTATACTGATCTAGAGATAAATCATATCTTATTGAAATTAAATATATTGACATTGTAACTACATTAAATATATAACAAATATCATTATTCCATTTATATATCATAGTAAGTCCAATGATAATATATATTGTTAAATTTTCCCATTTCCAATCATTTATGTCTATAGATTGTAACTCCACATTAGATTTAATTCAATCGACCTTAACATATTCTAATACTAAGAATCCAAATACACACTCTAACATAAATCTCCTCATTATAACACAACTAAAATCTTACATAAGGATTCTATATAACTTTTAACATCAACAATTCATTGATAATTCTGATATAAAATCTTCATCAAATATATACTTCATAAAATATGGTATAATATTTCTATATTCTTTATTTAAAAACCTGACCGTTCCATCATAATAATAGTTGAATTTTGGAACATTTATCACCTTTTCTACAACTAAAGTTCATATTACTCTACCGTACTAACAAACTAAATTGATATTTTTCCTGAAAATTATTTAATAAAGATTAAATTTCGTCCCTTTATTTATTATATCACGTTCTATCATTTAAAAATCCATATATATCATATAATTTCTCACCCCACAATAGAAAATATTGAGCGATCTTATTGTATCAATGTATATTCCACCTTATTCTCATTCCTATGGTTTTAATTGATTCAAAATATGTGATAAATTACCAATTCCAAACGTCTCCATTTATACATATTCAACTCATTCCATGTGAATATATACATTAAAATATTATTATAATTATATATAGTACACATTTAAATATAATTATAATGCCTATATATAATTTATGAGATGATTTTGTGTTATAACTCATAGTCGTGTTTCGTTTAATTTTTCTCATGATCCTTCAATTTTCTTTAGGAATAAGCTATCATATATAATTATGTATACAAATCACCTCAACCCCTTCTTAAAATCATCAATATATATAAAAATATATCTCTATATGGTAAGGTGAGTATTAGTATCTTAGACAATGTTCTCTTCAACTCATTGATATTATCCCCACAGTCATACATGTAATGTAATTTGAGTCACCTATATATTAAAATGGAATATTATTAATAATATCGATTAAATCAATGAAAAAAATGGTTCTTAGGAATGATGTTTGTTTTAGTCTCATAATCAGTGACTTTTAAATTATAAGGATCAACTGATATTCCCTCAGTCATGTCACACATCTGAAAATGATTTATATGTAACCATAAATAATATTTTCACAATTTAGAATATAATTTTTCATTCATCTTGGAAGTTACCATAATTACCAAGTGAATATCATTAAATTTTTTTTCATATTATATATATATATATGAATCTATTTGATGAATACATCAAAAAAATTGATCAACGAAATATATAAAGAATATATTTACTAAATATATAAATATAGAGGAATAATTATTACTCCCTAATAGATTTAAAATAATTTAATAGTTTTCACAACAAATAAGAAATGTTGTCTAGGTCCTTTCTTTACTTTTTACCCTAAATTGATAATTTTTTGAATAAATTTTTATATTGGATATTTATTGTGCCTCCAAAATTTGATAAAAATTGTCATTAAAACATTTAAGATGATGTAATAATCCCAAATTCTATCGCATAAATTCATTGGTTACATTATTTCATTAAAAACAGATACATTAAATAACATCCCAAAGGACCAAATATATATGTACTCTTGGAAAATAGGAAACATAGAAGAATATTACAATACATTTAAAAACATGAAATTCAATATGGTGAATCTAAAAAAAATTACATCCATGAAATCATTCAATTAAACCATCCTTATTTAAAGAGAAATGAAAAAAATAAGGTAGAGGTCACTTTTCTAGTAATAGTAGTTCTATATAAAATCATCTATGAATAAATATATAATAATAAATAAGTAAGAATAAATATGAAAAGCTAAATACATGAGAAAAAATTCCATTTAACAAATAACATGGCTATTTTGACTATATGAGGAATAATAAAAATTAATATGTAAATAACTGAACAGACATTCATTTTAATCAATAAATTGAAGGAAAATTCATTCATGGAGAAGATCAATGCAATAATATCATGGATAATAATAACTAAATTCATCATTATGAAAATGATTATAATTATATGTCATTCTCATATACATCATGATACTTTTTATAGTAAGACCATTCATTATATGGTTTAAAACCATGTGTAGAAACTCATTTAGTGATTTCATACTAAGTATTCATATAGGAATATAAAAAACTTAAGTGTCTATATAATCGTTGTCACCACCATCTTCTGTGTGTACATCAATTTCCGCATACGTTAAACATTCCATTGTAATTTGTTAATAATATTATTTATCAATAAATTTTTGTATTGTATAAATGAATTTGAATATCCTGATTTCCTCAGACAATGAATAAATCTCAAAGTATAAACCTACATTTATTAATAATATAAATTTTAATATATTAATATATTTATAGAAAAATATATATAAATTTAAGATAAATGTTATCTTAAATTATAATAATAAATTGAATATTTGATTGGAATGTTAATGGATAATAAAATTAATCATGGAAGATAATATCAATAAATTCCATAGTCAAATTGGTCGAAATAAATATAATGAAATAATAAATATTATATCATAAAATAAATTTCAATGGTGTATTCAAAAAATAAAGGGGGTTTTTCACAGATGATTAGACATACCATAGAAAACTATTAAAAACATTATTGGTGACTGTACGAGTTTCAAATAGAAAATTGATAAAAAAATAATTTCTAAATTATGAGGACCAAATTTTAATTTGAAAAAAAACCTATAAAAATATAATGTGATATTTAATGAAATTTGTGTTCTTGATTGGGGAAAGGTTCTGGTCATGACAAAAATTCTAGAAAAAAATATTCCCTTTAAATATTTATAATGAATTTCAAAGTACCTTGTTTGTAAAATGATATGATTGTTAATTTTTTATTTTATTTTTAAATGAATTAAGTGTAAAATTAATTTATAAAATATTATTAAAACATTTCTTGATATTATTTTATATGAATCATGGATATTGAAGAAAAAATATTTTTGATAAATTAAATAAATGGATCCATATTTTATTAATAAAGTTTTTTCAAATATTTTATGTTACATGGGGATAAAAATTGTATAACTACATGAAAAAAATTAATAAATGTATTTTAATAAAATTAAATGATTATATTATACAATTAAGAAACAATTTTCTTAATGGGAATTCATGTAAAGACAACCATGATTAAAATGAGATTGAAACGTAAGTCTCTTTAAACATTGGTAACTTATTATTTATAATCCCCCTGAATAGAATCAAATAAAATAAAACATTACATTTTGATAATAATTATATATTGTAGATATAAAAAATAAATTTTGTAGTATACAAACCTCATTAAAAATGAATTTGGTTTATCATGTCATAAGTCATGTTGATGAAAATATGAGATGGAAAACCCTTATAATGATTATAAAATTGATGGGAGAATTAATTAATTAATTAATAACACATATGAAAAGTAAATTTAAATAAAAAATTTCATTTAAAAAATAATATAATCAAAATTCATTAAACACATTTACTTATAATATAAAAAACAATAAATATGTGAATCAATGAAAATAAAATTAATTGAGTTATATAATTATATATTATGAGGTAATATTCAGTTCTAATCCAGTTGGATGAAATAATTGATATTAAATAATAATATTCAATTATTTATGAATTATTCTTGATATTACATATAAATGGAGCATTATGTGCAATATAAAAAAAATATATTTAAAAAATAACAATGATATTAATTTTTAATAGACCCAGTTTTTTTATAATATCATGTATTATACTCTAATAACATCTTATCACACATCAATTATTAATATTTTATTTTTTGTCGTGTAGTGATTTAATTACCTTGTTTTCTCATTCGTGTTTAATCATTATTATCTTGTTCAATGTTTATTTTATATCATTGAATATTATAAAATATTATATTAATATTTAATATATTTTATTTACATATTAGATTAATTTTTAAAAACATTATTTATTGTAAAAATAGAAATATGAGTCACATCAATTTTCGGATAATGTAGTTCATACGCACGCAGAAGTAATGATATTTGATCATTAACGGGTGAACGGTCTGGAATTAGAAGGTATATTAATTTCAAGTAATTTATATTATATATATATATATTAATTTCTCCCTCATTATTTCTACCCATGTGATTCAGTTTTGGAAAAAATATATTTTCATTAACAAGCTAATATTCTTCTGTACACATGTGCACTATTATTATTTCCAACATATTAGAGGGGGAGATGGATAAATATTATTCTATCAACATATTAATGTATAATTGTATGTGATATCGTGTTATTATCTTATTTAATTTTGTAAGACACAATTGATGATGTTAAATAATCATTAAATAGAATGATATTATTGAAGATAGTTACCTTTTTCCAATAAGAACCTCATGTGGATATCTTATTGAGGATATTAAGATTGTTCATTTGGTATGTAATAAACCAATATAATTTATATAAGTATGTATGGGAGATATTTTTGTTTTGTTATAACTATAAAAATGGCATCAAACGATTGAATATGTATGAGTTAAGAGAGGCCTTTAATAATTTAGTATGAGGGAACAAAATAATGTTTGAAAATAATAAATCAGAAGAGCATTTTTAACATCCCAAAAGTACCTGTATGGACTAATTTAAAAATATTTTAGGTTATAAGGCCTAAATATTTCTATAAAATAGTATTTATACATGTTTTCATCTAATTTTAACCCTCATATTCCTTGTTTTATAAATGGTAAACCCATTTCCACCAAAACTGTGATTTTTTATTCTATTTTCTGTATTAATAATGAAAAAAATAATATTAATATTTAATATAATATATGGTAGTATAATTAAATATATATAATATATATAGTTTTTTTTTCATACAGGATGAACAATAGAATTTAATGTAAAACCCAAGAACATGGCGAAAAAATTATTATCACGAAATACATTTTTCAAGAAAAAAATGATTTTATATTAACATTATAACTACTAATTATCATTATAGGGATTTATTTTCATCTAATTATATATATTAAATATTAATATTTCTAAAACCTCCATCATTATATATTATTCCAATTAATCAATATCATGGGAAATTATGCATTTAAAAATAATTTCCAGATAATTGTTATTTTATAACTAAAAAAACATATATCAAATTAGATATAATGAAGAAAAAAATGTAATAAATTGTTAAAAATTATCTTGAAATATTATCTCTCACTGTTGATTCAAATTAAAATAATATTTTAACTTTAAAATTAATAAATTTAATGATAACAAATAATATTATTTGAAAAATATGTATTTCAACTAACAACTGATATATCAACCTTTTCATAAAAATACATAAATGTAATACTAGGATAATATTCATATAGTGGTTTTAAAAAATAATATATTATTTTTCTAATATTATTTTTATATATATAATTTTAATGTAATACTAAATTTAAATAACAATTGTTTTGATGAATATATGTTTTAAATCATAAAATGGAATTACAAAAAATTAGAGAGGTTATTTACTAAAAAAATCAATAAATTTATATTTATTTGGGTCTATTAATTAATTTTTGATAATATAGTTAATCATAATAATTCATTACAATTCAACTGTGTAGTTATAATGGTCAACTTCAAAAAGTATCTCATGGTTCATTTAGTTTGGTTGTGACCTATCATATATGCTATCGAACACAATGTTCTAATTTTATTGTCTTGGTGTTATGTTTTCTTCAAGTTATATAAGTTATTAAAATTATTTAAATGAGATATTCTATAAAATATTATGTGTAACATTATCCCCACAAAAAAAATTACATAATCATTACATGATCATGGACTTGGGAAACACGATTTTGAAATTTGTAAATTTCTTTTATTGAAAGCCCACATTATAAAAATGTCTAAAATAATCATCATATCATAATATATAAAAATATGTGTAAAGTTCATCATTAATTAAAACACTATTGGTTTCTAATTAGGATAACATTGGGTGAATTTTAAAACATAAATATAGAAGAAAAGTTAAAATCATTATAGAGACTGATATAGATCATTGTACATAAAATAAGTGAATGATAAAGAAAATGCTAATGTCTACAAAAACACAAATCACTAATGAGTTAAAAGAACATTTTATACACAATATATGTAGTTAAAAATATAAAAAAATTGAATTCCTTTTCACAATGTTAGGTAATTCAAATATTTTTTTATGGATTTAAGGAAATATACCTTTTTGATGTATTTCAATTTTATAATATCAATTGGAACCATAGGTTGTGCTTTAATAAATTTCCACTTCATCACTTACTCAATGAAATGAATATCCAAAATAAAGTTTTATGCTTAAAGCACTAGAAAAAACCTTCAATAGTTCTCAATATTAATAAAAAAATGAAATGTGATCCTATCTATTCCATAATTAATTTAACATTACTAAAATTTATGGAACAATTTATCCAAGTGAAATAATCTATAAACATATAAATTAATACCTTTTTATTCTAATAATTATTATAAAATTTATTTATGAAATAATATTTTTATATTAACTTGTATTACATGTAGGATTGTAGTAGGTGATTCACCGTTAGCTCTATCCTGGTTTGAATTTACTCCCCACAACCACATCGAATGTGATGGGTTGTCCCCAAAAATGAATGCTATCTTTTTTGAAATACATGTGAACATAATTGCTTTAATATATAAAAGTTTTGATTAAAAATAATTAAATATAAAATAAAATATAAGATAAACCATTAATGTTAACAATAACATAATTATATGTCGGAAAAATTGAAATTCATTATTCTATATTTTTTTCAAATTCAAAAACAATTGGTTCTATTTTCAGTCTTGTAATAGATAATACCCTTTTTTCATGATATAATCATGTACCATAAAACCTCAAAAAAACATTTATAAGACACTGGAATTTGAATCTACCTTAATATAATAAAACCATTAATTTATTTATAATTTTATAGTTAATATTATAGGATGAAGTATATTCTTATTGAAATTCACACAATCCACTTATATTTCATGATACTTATATCAAGAATACCATCATTAAAAATACTAATACAGTTTAATTAATAAATCTCAAAAAAGAAATAATCAAACCCTTTTACATCAGCATAGGTCCTTCTTTGGAAAACCGTTTATCATTTAAAATAGGTAATAGAATCAGATAATTCATTACTTCCCCTAATTCAAGAAAACGAACACTAAATGGATTCTTATGATGAAATATATATCTCTACAATGATCATCAATATATTGATTTTTAAATTTTCACTGAATTACCTTATTTTCCACAAAAACATATCATTCTTTTGAAACAATCTCAAGGGTGTCATATTATACATTTCAAACAATAAATAAATCAAGAGATTTTTTCCCTTGGTTTTCACTAATAAATATCTTAGAAAACTCCATACTTATTTTATTTGGATAGTTAGATATTTGGTTAATGTTAAAAAATTTAATATTACTTTTGAATAGATGGTTAGAAAAAAATCATGATATCCCTCAGTTAAGTCATTATCCAACTTGGATTCTCATAATTAAGACATTATTGACTGCATTCTATGATATCATAGTTCTTTTAGGTTCTAACCATTATATTAAAAAACCCATGTTTTGTTAAATAATAATAATAGTGTGAAAACAATATAATAGTATATAGGATTTATATATAATGTATGAATATTTTAAATCTAGAAATACAATGGATTGAACTAGGTCATTAATTTTCCTTTTTCTTCCAATAATTCCTTATATTTTATATTGAATTTATATATTATCCAATGAATATCTCCAAGAAGTGTCAAACTAGGTGTGTAGTATGGATTTTTTTTCATGAATGAGGTAATCATCATGTCAAATAGAAGTGTGTCATTTTTAAAGTTATTACCCATAATATGAACTATTTGTCATAACCCCCTCCCCACAATGTGTACCCCTCCTGGTCCGACAATGTAAGAAGGGAGATAATGACTTCATAGTCCCTCCTCTAGTAGGCCTCGGTTTGGAAACTAGTACTAAGGGTATAGAAAACACACAAATGGGAGAAATTACCCTATAAGAGAACACATGTGGAAGAGAGATATACGATAGAGATCAACAAAATCCTACTCAACCAGTAAGATAAATGAAATCCCAATTAATCACATGAAATTCCATGCAACACAACTATAACTAAAAGGGAAAAAACATCAAGTACCCAAAAAATGTAAACCAGAAACAACCACAATCCCCAACAACTCCTGAAACCACCAGCTAGTAATAACCATCCTGATCTCCAACCTACTACAAGTGACCTGAAAATTAGTTTATATATACATAGGGTGAGTATAACATTATACTCAGTAGGATCCCCCCAAAAGCCACTCATTAAAAAGTAAAGAAAGCATGCTAAAGCACAGTGAACAACAAGTGAAACTAACTCGTCACCTAATATAGTATACTATGTTCCCACCCTTACTATAGATACTCCCACCAATTAACGCATACACAAATATATCATATAATAAAGAATATAAAGGGAAAAAAACTTCTACATCTCCAATAGTTTTCTGCTTTTCCCCAACATCGCCCGTCCTAAGCATCTCTCTTCAAAAATTCTTGCCCAGAAACACCTGGCCAAAGCACAACAACATGCACCTCATGCAAAAAAACCACCAAGTCCAAGTATGAAAAGTAACCAGAGTGTTTCTTGGAGCCACCATAGCTCACATAACCTGTATCATACATCAGGTATTATACCTCAAGCCATTACACCCCATACACCGAGTAAGGATCCTAAAGCCATCACATCCTATACACGTTACACAAATAATAGTCCATATAAATATATATCCAGAATATATGTGTGTGAATAACAACAATCCATTACAACCCTCTATACACATATATGGGGAAAACTAACCAATGTTCCTACCATCACAAGTAACTATTAAGAGTAGAGTGTGGGGCCATAGGGAGGAGTCATCCATTCATCCTCCAACCTGAATGTTGTAGAGAACACCACCCAAGGGATCAGAATCCTCAGGCTGTCAGTTTCCCTCACTAATAGGGTGGGGTAGAGTATAGAAACAAAAAAAATTAAGAGTATGTTATATCTCACAACTACACTATGGGAATAAGATAGTCTTAGACACAACTGCAGTTAACGTCTCTCAGACTCCGGGATGCTACCTCTAAGACTATGTATCCTATGAGCACAGAACCATTTATAGTGATTTAATAAATTTTTTCAATCCCATTTTTATATGTTCCACTTTGTGTTAATTAATTATTTAAGCATTAATTAACCAATACCAATTCCACATTAATGTTCATCAGTATCATAGCCAAGGTACACTATCCCTTTAAAATTACAACTTCATCGTTGTGTTCCAAAATATCCAACCCCATTTGGTTAACATCATTTATTCAATTATTAATTATTGAGTCACTTTCCCATATTATCAGGCATTATATCAAATCATTCTATGCTACTAAACACAAGGGGGCTCAATACGATGAGTATATATACTACCCATCGAGTCTTTTCCACCTATAGAAGGAGTGTAGAACCATCCTCCCTTAAGAAGCTAATCACTAGAACCACTTGGCATACCCCGCGTGACGTCACCTATCTCGGAAGAAGTGTACACAAGACCAACTTCCTTGATTAGTTGGGAAATGTAAAGTAGATAATCAACCAATAAGAATCAGCAAGAATCCAACAATCACATCCATCCCATTCCTTCATCCCTTGTGTCCTCCCCAATACCCACATGCATAAAATGATGGATCTCGCCCCACTAGGCTTCATCTATTGTGATAACCAAATGGCCTCCATACCTCCAAATATCTCAATAGCCATCTAGGATCACATAAAACAAAAATAATAGGAAAAAACATAATGTAAACTGGGATCTTGGACCTTAAACAAACAAGAGGGTAACTCAGAACCCTACAAGAAATTATCATTCAACAACGACTAGTTCATTTATCCATCTTGGATCAATCAATTTATAATTTGTTGGTTTCAAAATTCAGGAAACATAACCAGTAGGCTATCAAAATTGATTAAACATGCTTACTTCACCAATTTTATTAACATAAAAATACAACAAGAATCAGATTCATTTACATACCTCTATATCTTTAGCCAAAAAAATATCAATTAATACAGGAATATATACATTATAAATTTTCATCAAGATTGAATAGATATGTGAAGGAAGAATGGATATTAAAATATCTTGAAAACAAGAAGAAATATCATATGAACAATGTCAATTTATTTATCCGGTTAAAATATTTATTATGTCAATTCCATTATTGTCCAGTGGGATAAAACATGATAACAATATATTTTCACGTAAAATAAAATAAAAGCAATGAATCTCCTACCTAAAACAGTTATTAACGTTTTTATCCACTCAACTGGTTAGGATCCCTCTCTCGCATCAACTACATCCTCCCGAGGATTCCATGGTATGACCGCACCAACCAAAACCCAAGAAAACCCCATTAGAAGCATGGAGATTACATGCTATAATATTGAAAGTATAAACATGACAAGATGAATCCCAAAAGAATGACAATAAAACATACCTTAAATCGATGATTGACTGATACAACTTGGTTGCATCAAAACAGAGCATAACCAATCCTAGGAGAGAATTTTTTATTGTGCAACTTCTATGAGAAGGAATGGGTTTTTCAAGTGTCTCACACCCGAGAACAAGGAGAAAGAATTAGGTACGAAGAGATCTCTTAACTTTATAAGATTTAACTGATCGATGGTTTATGTTATTCTAAATTTCCCATTAAATTTGGATCACATTAAACCACGCGGTTTGACCAAGTTAAAAAACCACAAGCCATAGGATAAATTAATTTAGGAGTTATGGGCTTTGAATCAGCCATAGAGTCCTTAAAACAATAAATTAAATTAATTTTACATCAAAGGAAAATGCTAAAGGGGTGAAACTTGTGGGAAGTTTGAACCACTATTCACGAACTCGAAATTCGGAAAAGAAAAGAAGTGGTGAAAGTTATAAGGTCACCGTTATAGAAACACTATTCACAAATCAAAATTTGGTAAAGGATAGAAGAGGTGATAGTTAGAAGGTCACCGTTCTAGAAACACAGTTCAAAAACTCAAAATTTGGAAAAGGAAAGAAGAAGTGACAGTTAGAAGGTCACCTTTTTGGAAGCACTGTTCACAAACACAAAATTTGGAACGGGAATGAATATGTGACATTTAGAAGGTTACCATTCTAAAAACACTATTCACAAACTCGAAATTTGTTAATGGAAAGAAGAGATGACATTGAGAAGGTCACCGTTCTGGAAACACAATTCACAAACTCGATATTTGGAAAAGGAAAAAATAGGTGATAATTAGAAGATCACCGTTCTGGAAACACTGTTCAGAAACACGAAATTTGGAAAAGGGAAATAGGGGTGACAGTTAGATGGTCATTGTACATTAACTCGAAATGTGGAAAAGGAATTAGAAGCTGCAGTTAGAACATCACTGTTCTGGATACAGTATTCACACAACTCCAAATTAGGGAATGTAGAGGTTATAATTAGAGGTTACTGATAGAGGTTACAGTTAGAGGTTACCAATAAAACTATTCACCGATGGAACTATTCACAGAATTGAATATATGGCAAAGTGAATAGTGGTTACCATTAGAGGTTACCGATAGAACTGTTCCCACATGGAACTATTCATAGAATTGGAAATTTTGAAAAGGAAAAAAAGGGTACCATTAGAGGTTTCTAATATGACTGTTTACCGATGGAACTGTTCTCAGAATAGAAAATTGAGAAAAGAATAGAGAGGATATCATTAGAGGTTACCGATAGAGGTTACCATTAGAGGTTACCGATAGAACTGTTTAGAAAACCGGAAAATTGGGAAAGTGTTGGGGCTAAGTCAACATGGCCTCCATGAACACCTCAATCACCATTTTTTCACAACAGAATGGACCGAAGAGATCCATTCCATTACACTTTTCTTGAACCATATCGACATTATATATATAAATATGTATTTATAGGAATACCAAATAATACATTTTTCATATATCTTCAGAATTTCATTCTATACATATCATAAATGTCAATTATTTAATTATATTTCCCAAAATATTCTTTCAAAAATATAGTTCCCAAGGTCAATACTTAATATTCAATGACTCTAGGTATAATGACCTCAGAACAAATATAGAAATGTTGGTGGTTTCATTATTTAATTGGCATATGATGTAGTTCATCACAAACCAAATGAAAGAATAATAATGTGGCCTTGGTAAACTAGATGCATGATTGCATTCCAAATTACAATAGAAACAAGAAAATTAATATATTGATTGTATAAAAATTCAACATCCCAGACCTCATTCAAAATTTTTCACTTTATATAAAAAAAAGAAACAATATTATGGAGGGATCATATTTATGTATGTGTTATCTAATGTTTAAAATAACAATCAAAAATAATTAAAAAAATATAATATATAATCAATATTGAAAGGTAAATATACTAACACACATTCAATTTTATCTATAACTTTACTATCATGATTAGATAATGAATGATCAATATATAATTGTAATCAAATTAACATACATTCCTTTTTATAAATAACATAAAAAAATTGATACAATGGAATATATAGATGAAATTATCTATTTGATAATAATATACAAATTTTTAATTAATAAAAATCTTAATATTATATTTCATGATCTTAGATATCATGATATCTATATCCATCAATAAAATTCAGAATATGGATTAAAACAATGGAAAACCCCATTTCATTCTAAATTAATTATTCAACATATAATATTATTGATGAATTTAGGGGATGTATAATTCCTAGACCCATATTTAATTGTATGTCCAATACATTCCTCATATATAAAATTTTTTATTTAATTGAGGAACAAAATTATTTATCAATAAATGTTATTGTTGAATGATTAATAAGGGACATTTATATATCCACCATCAATCTTCTAACTATCAATGATAAAAATAATATATAAAAGTAAAATTAATTTCAATAAATAAGAATAAAAATGTCAAATAGTATGGATATTTTGTGTAAATTGATCTTCCAATATTAAAAAGAATCTGATTATTTCAGGAGAATGTTAAAGATCACAAAAATAAATAATGAAAGTAATTTCTCTACATTCCCGGTTCAAATTAATTGTAATACTTCAATAGAATGTATAAGGATGGTATCGTTAAAACATATCCTCTTTAAATTATATTTAAAATATACTATTTGTTATCAATTATGATCAAATGTTCCATAAAATTATTTAAAACATATTTTTTGATATAATTTTTACACTTATAAAATAACATTTCAAAATTAGGAATTTCCAAAAATTCTATGAATTTTTTTCTATGAAATCATCATTTAATTATTTTTAAATTATCATTATATCAATGAAATTTGGTGAATAAATGAAATCTTAGTTTATATCGAATGTGTTAAAAATGATAACTTTTACATTTGTGTAAGAAAAGTCAAATGTTCAGTGTTTGGAAAATGCTATGAGGTTAAATTTTTTAATTTTTTAAAATAAAAATACACGTAATATCAATAAATAAAACAATATAATAATTTTTCTTTATTTAATTTTTAGATTAAATTCATATTTAATAAAAATGATTTTTTTCAAAAAAGTGAAATGAGTTCGCATTTTGATAAAAATGATATCTCAATATTTTTATGTAAAAATTATAGAAAATGGTAATATTATATAAAAAATCATGAAAAAATAGATTAAAATAATAATAAATTAATCTATTATACAATTGGAAAATAATATTCTTTCAAAGGAAATTAAATTATAAATATTCTTCATTCAAATGAGATTGAAACATAAATCTCTTACCACAGTGGTAATTTTTAAATCATTTGTCCAATGAAAGGAAAAAAATTAATGGTATCACAAAATACCACGAATATTAAAAGATTAATTATATATGATATAAATATGAATTTAGATAATCCTCATAAAATACAACCACTTTATAACATTGCATATGTCCCAAGGAACATATTCTTAGACGAGAAACCCTTAAAATGATCAAAATGTTGATCTGAAAATTACTAAATTTATCATTTATGTGTATCAAATATAATTCCACATAAAAAGTGGAAATAAAAAACATTTTACAAAACAGAGTACATCACATATTAAATTATATAGTTTCAATGAATTTGAAAATTTAATGTAAACATATGTAAAAAAAATTGTGTTATGATATTATTTATCAATTGGTAATTTTCATGATGAATCTCAGTGGATGAAATAATTCAAAATAAATCATAAAATACTTTTAATTATGAAATATTCATGATATTTCATGTAAACTGGTAAGTATAATCACTTTATAAATAAATTAGATTCATAACATTACATTATGACTCAACAAATGTAAATTATGACCAAATCTCACAACTTCCGTATCCATTTGGTTGAACGGGCATTAATATCATGAAAAAATGTTTTATGTTTTTTATTAGTTTATAAAATAAAAATATTCATGTTTTTAATTTCATGTATTATCATTCTAAAATATCATACATCCCAATCATTAAAAATATATTATTATTAACATTTTGGGTGTAAATTTCTTTTTATCCCTAATGTATTTTTTCATAAGTGATTTGATTAAACTATATAGAATTGTGTTCCATGATACCAAGTATGAAATTAATGTTATTAATATCATATTTACATAATTTATGGATATTTTAAACCATTCCTAAAATTGAACATTGAAATTGGGATGTCTTGAGATGTGGAGATATTTGGCCAGACATATGCATGAGAAACAATATCATTACCTTAATGGTTTAACTTTTAAGGAACATGATTTGTTATTAATTTAATATAATTAATATCATGTTATATATATTATATATATTCAGTATTTCAATCAGTATGACTGCCAGTGTGAGTTTGTGATGGGAAAAAAATTACATAAATATGTGATGTGGTAGACTTCCGTACACATGAGCGGTGGATTTAAATAAAATTTGATGTATGAGAATATATATAAAATTTTTAACATAAATATATTAAAATTAATATATATGTAATATAATTGTTTTGATATATTTCATGTTAGATGATATAATTTAATGTGTAAAAAATAATAAATACAAAGAATGTGTTTACTAAGACTATTACCTATTTTAGAAATAAAAATTGCATAACATAATAATGATCCACATGTTGGAAGTTTTTAATTAAATATACAATATAATGATTCAAATTATTTTTGAACAGATATTTTTTTTCATAAAAAATGGCTTCATAGGTCAAATGAATTGAGTGTAGACTATTCCATCTTATAATTAAACATGATGACATACATGATATATCGAAATGAATAAATAATCTCAACATTTTTTTCAATTTAAAAAAGGATCCAAAAAGTATCATTATCGATCATTAGACATGATAATGTATATATATGGAAATAAAATATTATTTATATATGTTTAATTTAAATTTTATCCCTATAATCTTTTTGTATCCCTTGATAAACCCATTTTAAACTTAATCGTGACAAGCTATATTTATATTTTTCACTATTGGTTTTGAATAATATTATGTTCAACATATTATAAAATATAAATTATGTTGATAAAAAAATTATCAATTTTTATAATTTTATTTTACATAATTTCTATATTTTAAATTAAAATAAAATCTACAGATGTGCTGAGAAAAGTGTTCTCGGAATATTCATTTTTCAAGAATAATATAATCATATATATAATCTATGACAACTACTACTCAGGAAGATTATTTAATATAAAATATTTAGATATATAATATATAAATTTAATTTTAATATTTATATTATAAAATATTATTCTAATAAATAATATTAGAGGAATAATATATTTTTTAATTTTTTCCTAAAATTTAATATTCAAATTATAAAAATAATGATACAAGAAAATATGTAAATAAGTGATTGAAAATATAATCAATTTTTATAAATATAAGTAAAATTACTTTTTTAGTATGAAATAAAATATAATTAATAAATTTTTTCAATATTACTTAATTTAATGGATTAACATTAATGAATTTGAAAAAATCACAATTTTCACTATTCACTGAAATTTTTTTCCAAAAAAATCTCTATTAAAGTTTCTATATGATATTTTCAAAACATATATTAATAGTAAGTATATTTATAAAAGTGGAACATCAGTATAATTTTAAAAATAAAATGAAGACTAATACATTTCTTAATTAATATGTGTTTTGAAGATTTATATTGACATTTCTAAAAATGTGAGAAATATTTGCTATGCATTTATCATTAAATTTTTAATGGTTAGGACTTCAATATATTTATTCCAGACTTAATGATTTAAAATTCATACTCACAAATTTAAAATCTATATTATAATGGTAATATTTAAATAATATCACAGGGTTTTTTTATGGTTGGTTCGGCATATCATATATGTTATTGAATACAATGTTCATTATTAGAAGTATCAGGGTTGTGTAATCCATCGTATATTAAATTTATTAAATTTATTTTAATTAAATATAGTTTAAAATCTCATAATGATATATAGACTTATAATTCCTAATAACGGTCTTTTTAACATCTCACTAATTAATGAATGTTTGATTGATCATTATATCTTCTTATAAAATATGACATATGCACCCCATGGAGAAGCATATGGTTGGATGGATCCCTTATCAAGATTCTCCAAAATTTATATCCTCAAATATTTCAACACAATTATGGAACATTATATATGCAGTCTTGAAAAAGGAGCCACACTGGGTATGAGTTTTATCGATAAGTGAACATAAAGATTTAGAGGATGACTATGAAAATTATTAATGAAATTAATCCATAAACTCCATTTCAGCATAATTATTTTAAAATATAAATTTATCCTATGAAATCAAAAATAGATATCACTTATGAAAAGGAATGACGACTACAAAATGAATTTCATTTCAATTTTTATCATCATATTCATCCACTAACCAAAATAAAATCAATGTTGACTTTGGATTTCAAATGTGATTTCAGTTTACTATAAATTGAAATTAGATCTCTATATTGTGATATTCTCAGTGAAATAAAATATATTGATTTCAAATTAAGTATGAGTAATAAGATTCATATATTTAAAATTATTACCATCTTCCTTATGAAATCCAAAACCATAGTGGATCAGAAGTCCCTCATCACCATCATTATCTTCTTCACCAATTGATATATAAATAAACATTACATAGACAACAAATTAGTCTTTTCAATAGTTAATTATCTCAAAACATTCTATAGTTTCCCACAAATAAATAACTGATCTTATTAATGACACCAAAATATTAAATTTATTCCCCCCATAGAACAATTCATTTTCACATAATAATTTATAGCATTATAGCCTTCGTTAACAAATTTAAATCATTATCATGTTAATTTGATAAATTTACCTATGTTCTTTGTCCCACATTATCAATAATTTAGATGATAAATTATATTTCAAATATGGTCATCATCAATTTTACTCTAATAAAAATTCAATCTTCTCATATTATGTGTTTTAGTGAACACACCCACGTTAAGGTTGTGAATCACATATTAGAGATGCGGTTATGTATAGTCATATGATTTTCCATTATATCTCCCATTTAATATGGTGTAGCATGTGGATAATTATTTTATTTCCCATCAATGTAATTATCAATATGGTTCATTATTGTTCCATCATGTGAATAAAACCATGAATTCTTGTAATATAAACAACAATCGGGATGAAAAATTACATAATTTGCTAAAATAATTCATAGAAAGTCAAAATAATTATAAGTTACTATCAATATTTGATGCCTTAGGAAAAAAAATTTCATAAACTATCATTATCTACTCTAGTCAATCATAATAGTTCATAATTAAAATTTTTATTGACTTAATAATATTCATCAAGAGTGTCCAGCCAGGTGTGTGGTCTTAGGACCAAAAATCAAACATGAGTGATGGTTGAGTTGAAAAACAATACTCTCATGTCATAGTTATTCATCCCTATATATATTAGTTTAACAACTTCATCTATATTCTATGATAATTATAGGTATTTATTTTATAGGAAAACCATACCACTTTATTTAAAATACCATTTTTTCATATATACATAGTATCATCCTAGGGGTTTTCACTAAGATAGTATATTCATAATCTCCAAAATAATTAATCCTTTCTTCGATACCAAATAATTAAACATTTTCATTAAATATATAATATTACATTATTTTCAAGGAATGATAAAAACAACACCTAGAAATACATAACCTAGAACCCAAAATGTTTTGTAACTTTTGAGACCATATGAACAATCATATTATTTCATAAAATAACATAAACATATCCCATAAAGTTATACTATCATAGTACACTTATTAGTAATAAAATTCTTAAAACATTTATCCATAACCTATACCGGGTAAACATAGGAAAGGGTGGGATCTTTTTCTTGTTAATGATAAATCATTGAGATATCTGTCAATGATCATATATAATGATAACATTAGTTTAAAATAATGATAAAATAAGCTTAATATAATAAACACATACACCACAATTTATAAATCTCAATCATAGAGTAAGGATTTTTTATTTCAAAAGACATAAATCATATATTAATCAATGATCATGGGACATGAGATCATATAATAAGAATAATAACAAAATAGAATAATTCAAAACATATGTGGAATTGTCATAGTCATATAATTAATTTTCAGGCCAATCTACGATGACATTTATAACATTTTGGGAATTGTATAGACACTTGGGTACCCAGTGTGGTCTTTCTAAAACTTCTCTTGTACCCTCAAATGAAATTGGGATAACCTCTCATGTACCATCATTTAGGCTATAGATAACCTCATTTGTACCTTTTGTGATCATAAAAGTGTGAAACATCTATATTAATTGTTGTGAATTAATTTTTCCACACATCACATAATCTTAATACATTCTTATTTATTCATATTGATCATAATTTTTTTTTAATTTTTAATATATTTACCTATTGAAATGAAAATAGTTTTCACTATCATTTCATCATCATATAAGATAACGATCAAGATAAAGAATAAATATTTTATCTTCGGACCATTAAAAATCGATTAAAGATAATAATTATAAAAGGATATTGTTATTGATGAAAATAACATTAAAAGACCACTATATCATTTATATTTGAATAATCCACTCCATTAGGGAACAATAGAACTAAAATAAATAAACAAATATATAATATAATTAAAATAAAATTTTGTTGTAAAAATCGCAAGGAAACATTTAGTGTAATATTTATGTCATTGGGAATCCATGATATAATAAAACTTCATTGATGAGGTAAATGATAAAATAAAGATATAGTTTATACACATTGTTCCAAGTACCCCCATTAACAAAAATATATGTATAAACTTTTAGGAAATACTCATATAAGGAAAAAAGGGGTAAAAATTGATTCAATAATTATAGAATATTAAATACAGTGCATAAAAATTTTCATGAAAATATGGACATTATTGAAAAATATTCCAACCTGAAGTGAGGAAAAACTTAATTTTCTGTAGAAATAATATTTATGTCTTCATTGTAATTAATTAGTTGTAAATGAAAGGAAAAAATAAATGAATATAAATAACGACATTATAAGAAAAAAAATTACGTTTTTTATTGATTGATCATGTAATGTTATCATTTTAAATTTATTCACAGTTAATCCCTATAGAAAGATATATTATAACATAAAAATTTTATACATGGGTATCTTTTGAATAATAAATCACACAATATAAACAAATTAAAATGAAAATATAAATTCCATTAATACACTTCTATTTATTAAATGAAAACTAAAATGGGGTGATTATTTTCACTATATTAATCTATACTAATTTATTTAATTAATAAAATAATTAAAAATTGTTCCCTTAAGAAGAGATTTCTGATAAAAAACGATTATTTTGTTGGTAAATTTTGTTTATCCATGTTATAAAAAATTAGATATATGATTTATGAGTTATTATTCATAAATTATCAATAATTTACATTGAAATAATTTATAAAAAGTGATGAATATAAAAATATTGATGATATTTAAAAAAGGGTTTTGTAAAATATATATTTTAATCATGTAATTATTTTATTAAAAATATATGTTATCATTTAATAGTAATTGATCAAAAAAATAAAAATAAAAAAAATTCAATATATAATCCTAAATGATGTAAATTTAATTCACAACCTCCATTCCAACGGATTGGTTTGACTCATGATGATATTTCATGATTCGTTTGGACTCAAGGTTTTATATGAATTAATCTGTCAATTAAATAAAATTTATTTTGGTAGAATACATATATAATATCATAATTTTATTAGACATAAAAAAGGGTGATGGGGTAAGAGAACTCGCATAGAAAGAAGATTATTGGTACGATTTCTGGCATCCAAAGTTTAATTTATTGAGATATGATTATTAATCAATTTTATTATAGTTTTTTGGGCTTATGTATTAGACATTTATTACATTAAAATTAATTATTAATTAAATTGTTTGGTTTTTTGGTCCATAATGTTAAATCCTTTAATGGGATTTCGATTCATGTGTTACATTAGATATCAATTATTTTGATAACTCAAATAACTTTCCATGAGTTATAATTACTCTTCATGAACCCTATTTTACTATACTGGGTTTCATCTATTGTAATCTCATTGTTTTTTCCATGACTATTTTTGAAAAAAAAATATATTAACATTTTTAGTACCAGGAGTTACGAAGGAGTGGGATTCAAAGAAATAGTGGACCTAGAAATGATATTTGACAAAAATTAATTACATTAATATCATGCACCTTAAATTTTCTATAAAATGTGTAATCTATATATAATAGAGTATCACATTAGAAATATAAGGCCACTATTGAGTCCTTAGCATGGGTTTTACACTAGAATTGACATTACATTGAATCATGTTGAATTTGAGTTTTTTTACTGTCTTTATATAAATTTTAAATGAATTATATAAATTTATTAATTTTAGGTGAACTTATATTTATTATTAATAGATGGAGAGGAAGAAATATCATGGTTATCTATATAAATCTAGGGGTATAGTGGATCTTTGATAGGATTTATTATTGAATAAAATAAATCATGATCGATTATTAAGAATCATCATTTTTATTAATCCATATTGATATTAACAACCATGGTTACATATGATATTTCATCACAAGTGATTCTTAAAATGCGAGGTTGAAAGTTTGATTTTAAGGGTTTCATTCTATTTAATATTTTAATTATGAAAATGAATCTGTACCATGAATATTAATTGATTCACGCATCAATGGTTGATATATTTTAGGATGGACTTAACTGTTCAATATTGGTTTTCCATATACATTCTTCTATTATATGAGAATATATCGAGGGAAAAAATAAATAAAGTCCAATTTTTACTCCTACAATTTATATTTTATGTTTTCACACCCATTTGATAAATTTACATTAGGGGGAATGCATTTGGTCAGTGGTACAAAGAATAATGGGTATCTTAACATTGTTGAATTATTCTTGGTTTAATGTGTCAATTCAATGGGTGTTGTGAATGATCAATCACGAGGTCAAGGTGTAAAAATAGAGAAAATTTGAGGTTGTTTATGATTATATGAATAAATTTTTTTTTCAAGGTGAATAAATTGTCAATGATAAATATGTTATTTCTTATGATATATAGAAATATTTATGAGTGGATTGAGGCCACGTTTCCATTGAGTGGTGATGGTGAGGGATGTACGACCTAATATTATAGTTTCATGATGATATCAATAGTGGATGTAACAAATACAAATATTTTTTACATGATAAAGGGGTATGGAAATTCTTATAGTACATGAGTTATAATATTATTTTAAGATCTTAACAGGACACCAGTTGTGGTTCTAGGGATTTTAACGGTGTGATAAGGATCACACACCATGTTGTCCCTTCTATGAATTATCTCAGCACGAGGGGGTAACATGCTATGTATCTTAATGTATACACATTCATGGGCTATGTACACATAGTAATTCATGAACTCAAAAACATATAGGGAATAGGGGCGTAGTCAGGTACTCGAACAAGGCATGAGGTACATATTTATCTATTCAGTATATGTTCATAGGTAGATTATCATATGTTAGACATAGGAATGTCAATATTTATCAAAACATTTTTTGTACCCTATGTAAATTCGACATACATAAATAGATATATCTTAGAGCCCTTTTTTATTCTAGATTTGGTTTAGTTGAGCCTTATAACTTGTCCCCTTCCAATGAGGGTATATTGAGGTATTATGTATTTGACATATGATTCAGATCTGCTACTAGTGTTTAGTATTTTACAGAGATTGGTGAATCCCCTTTGTGACCAGTGTTGGATCCTATATAATTCTTGGGTTTTGGTTTTATTATCTGAATATCCACCATGTTATGGGAATTTATTACCTACATGTTTTTTGGATTCTTTTTAGTTTTTTGGGGTTCCCTTTATAGTGCTAGGTTTGATCCCCAAATAGGTTGGTCAGATCATCTTGATATATGTTGAGTACATATTGGGTTTATCCTAAGGATCATGCCTAATTGGATGAGAATTAATTGTGATGTCATGGATCGAGGGGTGAGGACTCCTACAGTGATGGTTAACTACAATTCATAATTATTATCCTATAGATTTATGTATTTTTTGAGACCACATGATACCATCTTTTTAACATGCTAATATTATTTGGTTTTTTTTAGAAATTTAAATTTTTTATATTTGGGATATAATGAAATAGATAAATTAGTTTTTTTATATTAAAAAACTATGTTTTGATTGAATTTAATGTAATATCATGTTGATCAGGTACTAAATAAAACAAAATATTTATTTATCTCTACACAAAACACAGTGTTTCGCTTACAGAAAATGGAATACTTCCTTTCCACGGAGTCATAGGTAACATACTAGACTGAGTTTTACAGAATAATAATATATATTTTTTAAAATATTTAAAATATTAATATATAAAAAATCCTTTAATATGGAGGTTGGAAATATTATTTATGAAATTATGAAAAATATGGATCAATTAATTTGTTATTAATTATTTCAAAATTAATATACGAACCAATTAAATATAAATTGAATGTTTTTATTAAAACTACTTTTATGCTCGTAATAAAATCTTATCCAAATAAATGAATTTAATTAATATTGTAGTGTGATACTAATGAAATATATATATTTTATATTCAATAAATCATATTTATATTTATTGAATATTTAATACAGACATAAGAAAGAAACACAACCAATATTACGCATAAAACCCAATATATTTATAAAAAATATTTTATCTCATTTTAATGGTGAAATTATTATAAATATATTTTTTTTAACTTATAAATAATAATTTTCAAAACCAAATTTAATTGTTTTATTTTATTTAAAGAATATGTTGGGTGAATGTGTGGTATTTTTCTATGAATAGTCATTTGTTGATGAATAGTGAAAAATATTGAAATTTATTTCAAAAAAAATATTGATTTAATTTATTTGTATCGAAATATTATATTTGATTAAAATATCACTTTGAAATAATATATTAAAACATATCAATCATTCGAACATTTTAACATTAAAACCAATAATTTTTACCCCATTTTCTCGATGAATTTCAATTTAATTTCATAAAATTTTGTTTCTTTTAAATTTTAAACATTTATTAATTATTTAGAATAATAATAATTTATAATATATAATATGATCAATTAAATTTTTTTTAAAAAATATAAGTTAATGGAATTAAAATTAATTATAATGATGAAAAGAAAAATTAGAAAGGCAATGGGATATATTTTAATTACAAGGGACATAATAAACAATAAACCTCTCAAAAATCAATTGGATTATCATATTTAGACATAACCCTCAATTTAAAGTAATTATTTTTATTATTTGAGCCAACTAAACTATGAAAATCCTGGTTGCAATTCCCTTTTATAAAATATAAAAAAATGTCAATCATACTACACTATAAAAAGAAACCCACCCCTACCCCTTATCCAGACCTCTAATGCCTTTTTGATCTACAAAAATATGATCATAGAAGCTCCAAATCACCCTCAAATCATTATAGAACCATCCCATTAGTCATAAATATTTCCAAGTAATCCATTTTGTGAAAACCATATAGAGTTACCCAGATATGCGATAACATACATCCTCTGTAAAGACCCAGAAATTCGGTGGAAATTTTCTTTTCATAAATACATGGGATTTTTACGAGTCTGTGAATTTTTACAGCAGTTGATTCCGAGGCCCGGTGTTTCTAGAATCAATTTATGAACATTTGTTGTGGTACGATCAGTAAAAGTACAAGCGGGTTTTTATAAATAATGAACTGCTGCTCAGAACTGAAATATGAGGGCACCGTTGAACTCCCAGTTCCGATATTAGCTTAAGAATACATTCACCTCGACGACAGATGGTCGAGAATAAAAGATAGTTTTTGGATTTTTATTAATAAATAAGAATAAAATAAATTTTACAACACTTTGTTTTATTTTTAAGCTTCCATGTGTGTTTTTGTTGGTTAAAACCTCCACTCGGGAGTTGGAGGTGGCACCGACCCACCCTAGCCTCTCATGAGAGGTTATGGTAGTGGGGACCAACCGAATTTAACATCACGTAAGAGATTACGATGTGGGGACCACAAAAGACTAAATCCCCAAATTAATGGGTGGGTGGAAAATCTCTCAACTCCCCCATCAATGAGGGGGGAGTCCCGTGACCTCCTCTACCATTTATGGCGTCACCATGTCCGTTTTAATTAATCGGACAACCAATAATTTATTATGCCAATCATTCACATTTAATTGATGGATCCAATTAATTTATTCTCCCTTTTTGAATTTTATGCCAATGGAATAATAGATAACTAATAGATTATTTTTGTTGGCATGATTCATTTTGGCAGAACAGAGGAAGTGGAGAGCTATGGAGAATAGCTCCCAACAAAGAAGGAGGAACCTCATCTTCCAAAAGAGAACGATGAACACCAACAAACATCTTTGACTTTCTCCGTCAGATCCTACCGACGTGGAGTGTCTTCCACGGCCGACACAACTTGGGGTTTTGAATGTGTGATGAATGCGGCGAATGACGAACTTCATCGTCTTCTTTTCGCAACACCGTCAATGAGTGAAGAACGCCTATCGACGGAACAAAGGTAGGGGGTTTATTGCATAATGATGTTATACACTTCTTCTTATCTTCTTCATTGAATAAAATGGGATTATTCCGACTTGTTGTTGATCGTATGTTATTCTTGATTAGATAATTGATATCTCGCTAAATGTGGACGGTGCAGGCCAACCTAACATGTCCCGACATCCTCCGTCGATCTATTTCTTTTTCTTGTGGCGTTCTACGACATGGCGATGAGGAGACAATGATGAAGGCGTCAACGACAAAGGCCGTGCTCCCCGTGGCCTTCGCAAATTGCGCCTCCCCGCGGCGCCCTGATGCGTCTGGTCGAACACCGGCGGCCCGAGCGGCGCCCAGCCCGCCTGCTCACGGCCTCCCGACACCCGACCCGCCTACCCGCGGCCCGCCTGCCCGTGGACCCCCGGCGCCCCGCCTGGCGCGGCCCACCTGCCTGCGGCCCTCCGGCGCCCCCGCGTCCAGCTCGGTGCCCTCCCGACGCCCCCGCGGCCTGCTCGGCCCCTGCTGTACACTGCCCGACACCCCTCCAGCATGCCCGGCCGCAACCGCACCCTACCCGGCGCCCCCTCAGCCTTCCCGACGCACCCGTGGCCATCCCAACCTCTACTGCGCCCTACCCTCTACAAACGCTGCCAGCCCGCACTCAGTGCGGCCTGCATGTAGGTCTCCTAACCTCCCGGTTCGAGTCTCTCGAGCCAGGCCTCTCGCAACGCTGGCCGAACCGTACCTGGCCTTCAGGATGAGTCACATTTGTGGTGACCTCCGGGCCGAACCACCCTCGCAGTCTGATTGGTTGAGCCCAGTAGACCAAGCAAAAAACTCAGCATAATGACCCAGCCAACGGGCTGGGTCAGACCCAAGGAGTCTGACCGGCTCGACCCAGACTAGGTCGGTCCAGACTGGGTTGGGCCGTGTCAGTACTACCAGTTCTGACCGAACCCATGCCCATTTCAAATCCATTACCTTCTTGGTCCATATCTTTGGCACTGAACTTCCATTTGATGAACCATCAACGACGCCTGTATTCTTGGAGTGAAGTTATCCCTTTGAGAATATCCCCTGGAGTTTCGGGTATAGTTGAGATACTGTCAGGTTGGATCATACACGAATACAACCGGGGCCCCCGAGACTAAAAGGCTGATAACTAATAGATCATGCATCTGATTGATGCACCTTATATTGTGTTGATATCCCTATGACGTGTAGGACCATTAAGATACTTCATCTTGGGAATTCGTGAATGTCGGAGTGTCGATCAGTATCTTTTGGATCATATCTTATAGAGACGAGCATACATTTGTGTGGGAAATTAGAATTTGGATGAGACTTGATGAATGAAGACCGATTCAACTCAGAGTAATTTAAAAATCCATGTGGGGGTGCCTCTGTGTCAGCGAGTCCGACCCATGCTGGGGATCGCCTCTGTTTGAGCGGGGTAGACCAACGATACTCGACACGTGGTGTACCTCAGCAGGATACTAGGGGGGCACCTCTGTGTGAGCGCAACAGACCCATGGGGGGGATCACCTCTGTGTGAGCACAGTAGATCCATAGAACACGACAGGAGGAGTACCTCAGCAGTCCACGTTAGTAGGAAGCACCTTTGTGTGACACAGAATGCCCACACTTCTCGATAAAGAAGGATTTCTCGAGGAACCGAGGGTTTAGATTGATATTATTCCTAGATTAAAATCTTGATTGATCAGAGTCAATGAATTTTGTTTTTTTCCTCAAGATTGAGATGGGTTACTAGATAAATCTGGTATATGTATGGTAATATGCCTAATTAATGGTTATCCGTTGAATTTATAATTTGTGGTTTCTCCTTTTTTGATTTAGTGAGACATTGAGGGTCTCGATCATTCTAATGAGTATTGTTATACAATCCCCTACACGGGTTATTCCCTCACCTCATTGTGTTGGTTACAGACGATGGACGACGCTGACTGAGTTAGAGAGTAACAGGACTGGATGGTACCCAAAGGTGGATCACTCGGTGTGACGGTCCACGGAGGAGAAAGACGAACATGGAGTGCTGAGGAAGTCATATGTACCAACCATTCAGGTAGGAACCCAGGAGAATAACCCAGTAGATGCTTTAATTTTCTTCAGTTGTACTTTCTTTCATTTGTACTTGTACATTCATGTTGGGTTACATTTTCGTCTTCTTTAGACATTCAAGAACATCTTTTGTATAATGTTTTTATTAGTGTTTTACTTGAAGTTTTGTACTGTGATGTGATTTTTTATAGTTATAAATGCAATGAGTTCCTAGTTTAGGGATTTACACCTTTTATTTTAGTCGCCAGCCCATGTCCTATGGAAGGCGGGCTTGGGGTTGTCATGATACAGGCCCCAAGGGACGGGTCGTGACAAATTAGAATCACAGGTGTCGGTTCTACCACAGATCTTAGAACTCGTATCTTTTTTTTCTGTGAAGCAATAGTGTTAAGGGTACTAATTGTGGTTTTCTGTTCAGGGAGTCCAGTGTGGGTGGGGGCAGCCGACGTATCCATACACGAGGACCCTGACTTATGATTTCCAACATAGTGCATGAAAACACTGATTTCGTGCGTGTTTCCAAAAGTTCTCTTTAAGCCAGCTCAACCATGTAAACTCACCTGGAATAATCTTTTGATAGAGTCGCATCTGTTTCTTTTAGGAATCCTCCCCACAGACAACCAGTTAGAGCCCCAATAGTCATACGCACTGACTTCACAGAGAGCGACGAGGCCTAGGTGTAGGGCCCTTTAACAGCGGAGGCACCATCAGTACTATTACTCGTTGCGCCACCGATGCCACCAGCCATAGGTCAACGAACACTATGAAGATTTGGTCGAGGTAGTATGTTATCTATTAGATTCATCAAACCATTCTAGGTCCTTAGCAAACTAGGCGATGTGGCTTACCGCAAATCTCTTAAACCTCGGTTACACTGAGTGCAAGACATCCTCCAAGAATCTCAGCTGAGGAGACACGTGCATGACCCTTCCCACATCATCGACCATGGAGAGGTGGACGTCGATGATGGGGTGACTTTTATGGAGGTTCTAGTGGAGATTGAGGAACAACAGGAGCAGGTCCTACATGGATGGTTGATACTTCCGGTACATGTTCTCTGGCATCAAGGGAATATCTCGGAGATCCATGGGAGTGGGGGCTCAGATGCATCCACAGTACCCCCATTTGTTTCCTTAGTTTGAGTTGTATCATTCGGGGATGTAAATCCCCGAGGTGGGGAGAATGTAAAGGCACATAAATTTTTTGGAAATTTATTTTCATAAATACATGGGATTTTTATGAGTCTGATAATTTTTACGACACGTGATTCTAAGACCTGGTGTGCCCAGAATCAATTTCTGAACTTTTTTTCGGGTACGTTCAGTAAACATACAAGAGGGGTTTTATAAATTTTGAACCAGTGCTCGAAATTGTAATACGAGGGCACTATTGAACTCGAAGCGCCGATATTCACTTAAGAATACATTCACCTCGATGACAGATCATTGAGAATAAAAGTTAGTTTTAGGCTTTTTATAAAATAATAATAATAAAATAATGTGTAGAAACAATTTATTTTATTTTGATGCTTCTATGTGTGTGTTTGTTGGTTAAAACCTCCACTTGGGTGTTTGTGGTGGGGCCGCCACACCTTAACCTCCCATGAGATGTTATGGTTCTGGGTCCCCCAAGAATTTAACCTCCCATGAGATATTATGACGTGGGGACCACATGATAATAAAACCCCCCAATTAAAGGGTCGTTGGAAAATATCTCAACTCCCCTCATTAATGAGGGGGGAGTCCCTTGACCTCCTCTACCATTTATGGTGCCACCACATCCATTTCAATTAATTAGAGAACGGATAATTTATTAATACAATCCTTCACATTTAATTGATTATCCAATTAATTTATTCCCCCTTTTTGAATACAATTCCAATGGAATAATAGATAACAAGTCTATTATTATTGTTTCCATGATTCATTTTGGTAGATCGGAGGAAGAGGAGAGCTAGTGAGAAAAGCTCCCAACAATAAAGGAGGAACCTCACCTTCCAACGAAGAACTAAGAACACCAAAAACCCTCTTTGACTCCCTCCCTCAGATCCTACCGACACGGAGTGTCTTCAATGGTGAAGCAGCTCAGTATTGGGAGTGCGTGATGAATGCGGTGAACGACGAACTTCATCATCTTCGTTCAACAATACCCTCAATGAATGACAAACGTTGATCGACGAATCAAAGGTATGGGGTTTATTTCTTGATGATTATATACCCTACTTCTTATCTTATTAATTGGATAAAAAAGGATTGTTCTGACGTGTTGTTGATCATCTTCTATTCTTGATGAGACAATTGATATCTCCCTAAACGCGGAGGGGGCAGACCAACCTATCATGGCCCGACATCCTCTATTGATCTCTCTGTTTTTCGTACGGCATTCCACAACATGGAGATGAGGAGACAACCACGACGAAGGTCGAAACGTTGAAGTTCATGCTACCCAAGGCCTCCGTGAATCGCATCGCCTACCCGCGGCCTCCCGGCGCCCTGCACGGCTTGCGGCCCGCCTGCCCACAGACTCCCAGTGCCATGCCCAGTGCATGGCCCGCCTACCCATGGCCCTCCAGCGCCCTCGCGCCCGTCCCAGTGCCCTGCCAGTGCCCCAAAGGCCTGCCCAACACCCCCGCGCCAGGCTTGTCACACTATCGGCGCCCCCGCGGCATGCCCGACCACTGTCACGCCCTGCCTAGTGCACTATTTTGTGCCCCAACGGCTTACCCGACGCCCCGCTTCTGCCCCCGCGGTAGAGGTCCGCTGGGCCAGCCCTAGCGGGCCGTCCCATCCAACGGGCTGGGTTGGACCCTTCGAGTCTGACCGGGTCGAACCAGATCTGGTTAGCCAAGACAGGGTTGGGCCGAGTCAGTCTGACCGTGTCAGACCAGACCCGGGACCATTCCTGAACCTTTACCTTCTTGGCACATATCATTGGCACCAGACGTTTGTTTGATGAGAAATCAATTTCGCCAGTATTCTTGGAGCAAAGACGTTCCTTTCAGATAAAAACACTGGAGTTCGGGGTATAGTTGAGATATGGTCAGGTTGGATCGTACACGAATCCAATTGGCCCCCCTGGAATAAAAGGTTGATAACTAATAGACCATGTGTCTGATTGACACTCCATATGATGTGTTGAGACCCCTATGATGTGGAGGACCATTGAGATACATCTTCATGGGATTTCGTGATAGTTGGAGTATCGACCAGTAACTTGTGAAGCAGATATTCCAGAGACGATCATGCATTTCTGTGGGAACCTATTAGCTGGCTGAGACTTGACCACTACTGACCGATTCGACTCTGACTGATTCGACTAGCCTAGTGTGGAGTGTCTCTATGTGATTGCGGTAGACCCATGGTGGGGGTACCTATTTATGAGCACAGTGGACCCACGATACTCAACACGCGGAGTACCTCAGTAGGCTACCAGGGGAGCGCCTCTTTGTGAGAAGAGGAGACCCACTGTGGGGAGTGCCACTGTGTGAGCGCAGAAGAACCATGGTACTCAATAAGAGGAGTACATCAGAAGACCAAGTTAGTGGGAAGTGCCTTTTTGTGATGCGGCATGCCCACTATACTCGATATAGAAGGAGTTCTCCAGTAGCTGAGGGTTCAGATTGATAATATCCCTAAAATAAAATCTTGGTTGAGCTGAGTCAATGAATTTTGTGTTTTTCTTATGATTGAGATGGGTTACTAGATAACGAAGGTATTGGTTTGGGCATATACCTATGTAATGTTTGTCCATTGATTTAATACTTTGTGGTTTATCCTTGTTAGATTAAGTGAGACCTTGAGGGTCTCAGGGTCCGTACTGAGTATCGTTATACTCACCCCTCGATGGGCTATGCCCGCACCTGTTGTGTTGGTTGCAGACGACAGACATCGCTTAATGAGGAAGAGAGTAGCAGTAATGGACTTTACCTGGTGGTGGATCACTCGATGTGACAGTGAATGGAGGGGACGGACGGACATGGAGTGCTGAGGAGGCCATTTGTACCTACCCTTCATGTAGGAACCCCGAAAGACGACCCAATAACTGCTTTACTTTTCTTCAGTTGTAATTTCATTCAGTTGTCCTTGTACTTTCTTGTTGGGCTTATATTTACTACCATTTTTACATTCCATAACTTCTTTTGTATACAGTTTTACATAGCGTTTTCCTTTCATTTGTGCACTCTAATGTGATTATTTACCGTTATAAAAGCAATTCATTCCCAGTTTAGGATTTATTCCTTTGGTGATAGTCACCAGCCCCTGGCCTATGGAAGAAAGGCTTGGGGTAGTCACGATACTGGCCCAGGGGGACGGTTCGTGACATCCACAATCTCCATTGTGTTATTTTCCTTCTCAACCACATAAAATCACCATATTACATGGATATATAATAAAATAATGATACTATATATATATATATTCATATTTATTCTAATATTATTATATTCACTTATATACACATCCATCTAATGGTTATTAAACTTACTTTTATTGTCTATGGTGAACTACTTTATTAAAAAACAATGTCGTTCATTTTTCCTCTACCACCTCTCACTTTTTGTCATTAGAATGGATAATAAATTTTTATATGATTTATAAAATATTTAATCAATATTAATACTTATGGAATTATAATATAACACAAAACAAATTGATTTTCATTTTGACTAAATATGATGATTATTTTTGAGGAATTTTGGACAATCGTATTCTCAAAGAGATGTGATTCGTTCACAATCTACATGGAAATCATTAAGTGTGTATTTATTGAATTTATATGATATATACTATCTAAAATTATAATCAATTTATATATTATATATATATATATCAGTTACATTATCTCCCCTAATATGATAATAAAACTGAACAAGTGTATATCTTTATGTACTACATAATGTCTTCAGGAATGGTGTATTCCAATTCATATATATATATACAATTTCGATTATTATGAATAAATTTATAATAATTATACATTATATTCATATTATTATATAAATTATTCAATATATGTAAATAATGATCAAAGAAAGAGGATAAAAAATAACAATCCAAAACATATATGAAAAACAATAAAATATTACATTAAACATAACAGTAACAAGGATTTGTTAATAAAAGATTAATATAAAATAATAAAAACATAATATTTTGTATTTTAATTTATAATATTGGTTTTTGATTTATTTATAATAATCTTTTACTTATCATACATTATGATTGAACATGTATGAAGAACGTCAAGAAATAAGGCAATGTATTATTCATCTCACATTTTATTTCAGGGAGATACATGCCATATTCCCCACTATCTATTTTTGCGTGGTCTATATACTACCCTGTAACATGTTATATAATTAGATAAATTTATTTATTTATACAAAACGATTTAATTGATGTTATAATATCATGGGGATCAAGATTTAATGTTACTCAATAGTAAGGGGTTTCTTATCTTAATTTTATTTTCATTTGGGAAAAAACATGTTTTCCTCCGATTTCATATATGTGATATGTATAATACCCATTTTTATATTAAATAATTATTATAAATAAATTTATTTGTAATTAAATTCCTATTTTATGATATTTATGTAATGTTTTTTATGTTTAAAAAGTTAAAAAAATGGTAAATTAAATTTATCTCAATTTTTCATCTTTGTTACACATTCCATGTTATGCACCTATATTCTTACACGTGGTGCATACACTAAACGTTGAAATGTTATATATTTAAAATCCTTATTTTCTTGATATTTTAATCTTTATGAAATTTTATTTCCTTAAATGGGTAGTATGATTCAATGTTACTAAGTGTAAGATTTTATTGCAACAATCTCATCGTTTATCAAGATTATTTATGATAATTATTTGTTGATGGAAATTACCATATGAATTTCTATAAAACTAAAAAAAATTATTCTATATTATTGGGACATTATAATATAAATTTGTACTACAATATTATTCTTTTTTTAATTAGCATAACTTATAAAATTTTTTTATTAAAATTCTACAACATCTCTTCCTTATTTTGGAAATATGTGTGCCTTCGAAACATTTTTTTCTAAATATATATTAAAAAAAATTTCACTAATTTCCTGTGATGATTATAGGGAATTTTTACTGTTTTTTTACATTCTTAATAAATGGGATTAAAATTAACATTTTTTTCTTAGGAAAATACAAGAACATTAATTAGCATATAAGGTGGAAGCAAAATATTCGGAACATATAGACGTACTAGACATCAAGGATGACAATCAATTTATACTTCAATAGTATCTTTAAAAGAATATTTTTAATGAAATGTTTATTCCTAAAATTTTGGAATTGGTTTTATTTTAAAATAGGTTTTAATGATAATGGTGTTTCAAAAAATCGTTTTATGTTTAAAAATGTGTTTTAAATGATATTAAATACTCCATTAATATGATATAAAAATGTTATTTTTTGAGAAAATGATTTCAATGATTTTAGATATTATTTTTTCTGTTTTCCATGTATTTTTCAAATAAATGTTTTTAAAACATATTTTCACGATACATTTACATATTCTCAAGGGAATATTGTTTAAAAATTATTTCATCGATTCCACGAAAAGTTTTTATGTTTATTTTCAATAAATCATTTTTCAAAATGATTATTTTTATTAATTTTTTTTCTAATAACACAAAACAGTTTCATCATGAATTTTTTATGAATTATTCAAAATATTTCCCATCTATATTAGAATCAGTTTGCGTCTCTCATTTCATTTTAGGAAATGATCCCAATGTTCTATTAATATTATTTGAGTAAATGTTCTATGTTTTAATCGAGTGATACTCATGAGACTTGTTTCTATTCCATGCGTTATATGTTTATGAAACCCATTTCGTTTTTATGTGTTATATAATGAATAGTCCCATTTATTTTTAAGGGTTATTCTTTTATGAAATAATAATGAAAAATATATCATTTGAAAAGGTTAGGAAATTAATTCATGTTTTTGATACCCATTTTAATAAAAGGGTTATGATATGATTGTATATGATCTTTTAAAACACATATGTTTGATTAATTTATAAGATCAGTGGGACCTATATCTTCATCCAATGTGTTGTGTGATGAAAAATGGATAATAATCATAGTGGGAACACATGTGGTAGACCAATCTTAATAACAAGATGGTATATAGGATTCAACCCGAGGATAAAAATAATCAGGTTCACATTTTGTATACCATGCCTTAATGTAAAAGGGTAAATGGGATATTCCCCAATACTGAAAACAACAGGGTAGAAAGGTTTTTATACCATGTCCAAAGTAGGTCCATAAGAGATTAACCCATTCCCATCATGAAATGAATTTATTTGTAGGTAGTAATGACATTAGAATTTCTATGCTCATGTGTATACAACAACTTCCATTACATACTCCTTTATTGTGCCTTTATGTGTTATTCTCTTATTCCAAATTTTATTATTTTCTTATGAACTAACAATCCTTATTACAAGATTAATTTTTATGATATTTGATATGTAGGTCATGATATTTTAATGTTTCAATCACGTTCTCATACCTTTATCATCATTTTTATGCTCACAAGTATCCCTTTCAAACATCATATAGAATATGAGATCACCCCTTTTATATTATACATCCGCATGTTCTGATGATACATTTCATGTTTTATATGTCTACAATTGGTGTTAATTTTTGAGATCATAGTGGGAAATTATGTACCACACTCATGTACCAATGTTTACCTTTCAATCTCTCGCAATGAACTAAACTAATACATTAGCCAGTTGTCTATTATGTATTATTTTATGTATTCCACAAAAATGATGAAATTAGTATGTATATTAATCATGGTTCATTATAGATTTTTGTTTTTGATTATATCTGGTTTCACTATATATTACATTTTATAAATATATTTTTTTTGAGATAAAAAATATTGATTATTTATTCTTGGTGATGTTTTAATTTCATATAATGTGTTGTTATACTCACCTTTATATTGAATGTGTTGTTTATAAAAATGATGATAACACTTTAGATAGATTCGTGGAAAGATATGGATAATTAATATCATAATTTTCCTAGATATAATAAATTTTATTATAGAATATTTTATTTGAATGTGTTCCCCCATTTTGAGGAGTTTGGAAGCTCTATATGTTTTTGGATGTTTTGTGGAATATTTATAGATTTAAATAAGATATAACGAGAAATATTTTTTAATGAATTATTTGTTTTATAGATTTTTACTTTTTCAATGTTTAATGGGCATATATGTGTGTGTGTTTGAAGAAGATAATTGTGATTATGGCTCCCATTTATGTGTTCTTCTATTTCAGTTCTTGTCATCGTCATATGGCTTTTTTTAGGTGGGTATGGGGTAGACTGACTCAGGTTATCACCGAACATGTGATTTTGATGATTTATGTCATAATAAAATATTATATTTATATGGTTCTACATAATAAAATGTGCATATATTTAATTTATACATATCTGATTGGTTTATAATTTTTGAAAATAGTGTTAAAGTGTTTCGAGTTCATAATTTTGGCCTCAGAATCAAGAGTTGGTATGGAGGCAGACACATCCATTCACGAGAACATTGATTACCTACTTTTTCACTTGATACATGTAAGCAATAGTTGAAGTAAAATATTTCAGTAATTATAGTATTTAGAAATCATTTATGGTTTATATGTCTCACTTATTTTGTCCAAAAATATATATGTACATACAATGGGTTTTCATGTTTAATTCCAGATTCATCCATGAAGACATTCAGGTAAATTACAATACATGATCATGATCCACCATGTAATGAGGATTCAATACATGGGACTATAAAAATGATACCACCTCTTGGGGATTTTCTAGTATTCCATAACATATCGAATAAAGATTTATACTTGAAGTTACAACTGAGGAAGCTTGTAGGCTAAGTGCATTGCATGATTTCTAGAGGTAGTGGCCTCCCCAATTTTATGAAAAACCTGACTGTCAGCTGGATTAAGACGTGATAAAAACATTCTACTAATATTTAAACCTCATGAGGACACCTGCATAACATATAGAAGTCCTTTATGAGCCTCATTTGGGTTTGAGGTATGAGATTTTGAATTATAGTAACATAGTCGATGATAAGATATCTCTCTCCTAGATAGAATATGGGTTTCTCTTTATATAGATGTTTTATCTCGACACACAAGATGTAACATTCCAGATAAATAAGGAATAAGACACTTTTAAAACTTATTAATATTTGGGAATTAAATATTAATTTTACTTTATAGAGGAATCTATGTTCTATGGCGTACCCAGTACACAACTATGGGTTTCTTTGAAATCTTATGTTGCACACTAATAATATAATATTATTATTTTAAGTGGAAGTTAACACATATCCGTTGTATTGGTAAAATTGAAGAGAAATAACTAAAACGTGATTATAAAAATTTGATTAATTTTTTTACATTTATCAAGTAAAAGTTAGAGGCTTAAAATGTGAATGAATCCAATTTTAAGCACAAAATTCTCTAATATTCTTTAAAGGGTCGATGTACTGCCTTTTGATGGAGAACCCTTTTTAAATGTAGTTTATCTTTTCTTTTATACATTCTATTTGAGCAAATAATTTCCTGCATTATAATGGGGACATCAAAATTTAATTTCTATAAATTTTTTGACTTATTCTGATAAAGTTCATTTTTAATGAATAGTGAAAAAACTTTTACTTTAATACAAAACTATGTTTTAATCTATTTTATTTATATGGATAGATTATATTTTTAATTTTTTTAAAGTGTGATTATAATATATTTTTACCATTTAATCTACAGTTGGTCTTTTGAAAAAATTTCTCTTTGAAATTGGACATAATCAACTGTCAACCTTTTGATATTTATTGTTTCTTAAAAACACACTATTTGTTTTGACAACGGGATATAATTTTTAATTAATTAATCCAAATACAATGTTTTTAATTGGGTAAAATAGACAGCATTTTTTAATTTGGAATATCAAATATAGAATAGGCTGAAGTATTGGTTTTATTTTAAAAACCTCAATTTTTGATGAATAGTTAAACCACTTAGTAGTAGTTAAAAAATATTGAATTTTTTATATAAATGGAATTTTAACGCTTTTTTAAATTGAATTTTGAAACTCTGAAACACATGGTTATTATTATTAGGGAAAATTTGGTTCAATAAGATGAGAAATATTTGTTTGGTGAATAGTAACATTTGACTTTTATTTAATGCGCTTAAATGTTAATTGGGTAATTCAAGTTAAAAGAAATTTTGTAATAATTAAAAATTACCTTAACACTAGTACTAACATTATTGGATTAGTAATGGATGATAATGGGCAACATTGGGTCTCTTTTGGAACCCCATTGAGCCACTTATGAAAGATAATGACACTTTAGAGTAATTAGTTTAATGTAAAGTCAAAAATGACATTAACAAAAATATTATAGTGATTTTATTTTTATATGGTGTTATATAAGTAATAGTTTCTAATATAAATATTATTTCTAAATCTAAAAATATTTCCTACATCATGGTGTTTATTAAAATTTTATATATTTAATAAATTAAATTATTTATGACGCAATAATGATGCAGTGTTTACCTCATTAATAAACCTTATAAATAAATAAGATTATAAATATTAAAATAACATCAAAAAGTTGTCTAATTATTATTGTATGATTTTATTTCGACCATGATAACTCTTATCTTCGACTCTACTAATTTTATTACCTTTAGAAACCGAATATCATTATATAATAAAATAATATTATCACACTTTCATAAAGATCCGCTCCTCCCCCTTATAAAAATTCCTCACTTCTAACCAATTACAAACACCTCTAAAGCCTATAGTCTCTTCCAAAATATGACCAATTATGCTCCATACGTCCATATTCTCCTCCCAGCAGGCTTACCTTAGGTAGAACGCACATCATGAAGTCCTTTTGGATTTAACTAAAGGAAGTTACCCAAATTAATGGTAATGGTCTCTCTTAACTTGTTTTCTTTTATTTTACTTCTCTAACCACTAAAATATTTTTATTCATTTATTTTTTAACAACACCAGTATCCTCAATATAAATGATTGTTTTGATGTGATGTATTCAAACTAAACTTACACACACCTCCATTTAATGGGTGAAGAACATACTATATCTGTGGATGGAAAACTAACGCCTCACGAGATGATAATTGTTCGATTATCTTCTACCACCAATAATGGTGGCCATTATGACGACACTATATTTATATATGATATATATTAGGTTTATGTTTTCTTCATTCTTCTATATTTTTTATAGTTTAGCTTTATATTTTCCATTATAGATAAATGCGATAATTTAATTTGAGGAAGTGCGGACTACAACCCCCTCAAAGTGATATGACATGTTAATACCATATGTGGGACATATAATGAACATAGTTAATGATATTATATATGATATTATATATGATATTATATAGGAATATTTATATACCTATGTATCAATATTATTTACTTCCATTAAAATAAGAAATAGAAATGAAATTACAGTTAATGTGTACGTAGGACTTACCGTCTAAATGAATGGTGCATTTCATTTCATACCTATAAATGATATGTATTTATATATATATATATATATATATATATATACTGGATATATATGATATTTATGATATCTAAATAATGAATTTCATTCTGGATATAATGGACTATTTACAAATGGACAACTTGTAAATATAAGGTGTTCGTTTGTTACTCATGTACCAAATATAGACAAAATGAACGTTATTAACATAAATTATTACATAATGTTTATTACATGGTAATAAGTAATATAAAAGATATAATAAATGTTAAAAAATGTTCTTAAACAAGTAGATATTAACAATTGTTTATTATACTGAATATTAAAGAACGATCCTGTCAAGTCGGACATAAGGTAAGGGACTTCGTCTCAATCTCCTTTAACTAAGCCATATTTTGTTTTAATACAGGACTTTCTTTTATACGATGTATAAACAAACTTGATTTTTTAACGAGAATCTTCTTCTACGATGCATTTTACTAAAATAAAAAAAGGAATGTTTCATTTAACGTTAGAGGTGACAACAACCTTTTTTCCATCACGAATATTATTTGATAGTTGGCTTCCTTAACAAGCCATAATGTTTTTAATCAAAAAATAATTCCATATATTCTTTTGTGTATTTTGGTATTGGTAACGGTTTTGATAATGGATTTTTTAGGTCGATATATTTTTGAGATTTATTGTGATTGAAATGTGGAAATGAATTTTCCTAAATATTTTTTTTATGTGTTAGGATTTTATAATGGTACATGGACATTTGATGGTTGGTTACGTGAAAAACCAAATGATGGGTGGTGATGTGAAAATCAAGACGGGTGGTTATGTTATAAACTCCAATGCATTGGGTATGGAAGTCAGCCATGTCGCTATTTTATTTACTGCTATGTGTGGAAGTCGGCCGTATGGTTATTTCATTTAAGTATGTTTATGTCCCAAGTTACCTTTATATGTTATGTGTTCTTTATATGGGTTTTTTGGAAACCTTTTGGTTACAAAATGGTAAATAATGATTTTTTATTCAGTGAAGAGTATTTACAACTTCATAAAGGTGAAAATAATTACTTATGATAATGTATTCATGTTTTACATTTTTTTTTTGAAAAACTACTAGTTTAACTTCTTTGTGTATCCTTTACTGAGCTTTTAATGTTCATCCCATATTTTTGAAATGTTTTTTATAGGACATAATCTGGAATAGGTTCATGGATGGGATCAAGGAAAAGTGATGCTGTATAAAACATAGAACTAGACATGGCCCTTTTTTTCAGGAGTTCTAGTCCTGTATAAAAAATGGAAACTATGTAGATATGTCTACATTGTAATATTTTGATATGTAATAGTTATGTCATAATACTCTAAAACTCTAAACCTGAAAAGTTCCTCAATGTGAATTTTTCATTTAAATAAATATTATGTAATTTTGAAGTCCGTGTCCTTATAGTTGGTATCAATATTCAGTTTAGAAAACTTTAGGATTTAGGGTACTGTTAAATAAATGTCTACAAATTAATTTATGGTAATATTTAAATGATATAACATTTTCAGATTACCATGCTGCATTGCCTAAGATATTTGTGTATTCAGAATTGCTTTTGGCAGTGGAAACATGGAAGCTATGTTGGGACGACATCCGGAGGAAGAAAACCTTTCAAATCGGCAACCTGAGATGGTCAAAATCGGAACTGAACATTTTGATGCAGCGATGGCACATCTGACTCAGTCTATAAATGGTGGTGGTGTCCATGAACGAGATCATCCAGATCAACCACAGAGGAATATATTAGTAGTGGAAATTTCATGAGGCAAAAACCCCCATCATTCAGAGGATCATCTGACCCTATGCTATCAGAAGGGTGGGTTAAAGAATAGGAGAAGATTTTCGATATCATGGGTTGTTCAGAATATCAAAAGGTTAGTCTTATTGTTTACCATTTTGAAGGTGAAGCTGATCAGTGGTGGTCAATAGTAAAAAATATCATGTGTAGTGAGGATATTGATTCTCTTGATTTGGATGAATTCAAAGGTATGTTTCTTATGAAATATTTTCATAATGTGGTTCGTCATAGGGTTGAAAAACAATTCCTAGAATTGAGGCAGGAGTATGACTAAGTGGTTTCTTATGAATAAAAGTTCACTTGATGGGAAAAGTATGCAACAAATATCTTCTGAGATCTTGATAGTTAGATAAATCTATTTTACTCAGGAAAGAAGCCATGATATCGAAGAACATTAGCCTCTCGTGAGTTTAAAAGTTATGAGACAATTGATCGATGTGTGGAGAAGGTGGAAATGGAGTTTGACGACGATCAAGTGTTCTTTGACAAAAAACAGAATAAGAAGTCTAGTTGGAAGGAAAAGGTGAAGAATTAATCAAATAATCTTGGAGGTAAGAAAAATAAATATCCAACTTGTGAGAAGTGTGGTAAAAAGCATCATGGAGAATGTTTATCAATGTCTGTAAAATGCTTTGGGTGTGGTATGTCTGGTCATATTTTCATAACTGTATGTAAGATGATGAAGAAGGCAATTAAAAGCCATAGGTAAGATGTTTTAAGTGTAATGAAATGCGACATTATGAAAATGAGTGTCAAGAGAAGAAATCAACTGAGGGAAAGAATCTAGACTTCAAGCAGAAAAGGGTTGTGAAATCCTCTAAAAATATTTCAACAGATGTTGGGACATGTAATGAAGTAGTATCAGGTACACTATTTGTTTGTTCAGATTATGAAAATGTGTTGTTTGATTCAAGGTTTACACACTCTTTCATTTCTGAGATGTATTCTATTAAATTGGGAATTCCATCTCAAGATATGAATACAGAACTTATGGTAATAAAACCGTGGAGGAAATGTTGGGACAAAACGAAATTTTAAGAACCTTCATATCCTTGTGTGTGGAAAGAATCTACCTGAAAAACTTCTTGTTTTTCCTCTATTAGAATTTGATATTATTTTGGGCATGGATTGGATTTTTGTTTATTATGCTAAGATTGACTGCAGAGATAAAGAGGTTTCTTTTCATAATGATTTTTAGTTTGTGCACAAGAATGAACCCTTGATTTTGATAACATATTATGAAGTAGAAAAAATGGTAAAAGATGGAACTGAATGTTACCATGAACATATTAATGAAAACAAAGAAACTGGTCAAATTAATTATTTTCCAGTGGTAAATGAGTACCTTGAAGTTTTTCCTGATGAGTTGCCTAGTATTATACATGATCGGAAAGTTGAATTTACTGTTGACTTAGTTATTGATGTTAATCCAATTTCAAAACCCCCTATCGAATGGCTCAAATTGAACTTATAGAGTTAATGAATCAATTTCATGAGTTATTAGATAAAGATTTAATTCAACTTAGCACCTCACCATGGGGTGTTCTTATCTTTTTTGTTAAAATGAAAGATTGTTCAATGAGACTTTTCTTTGATTATAGAGCATTGAATAACATTACTATTAGGAATAAGTATCCTTTGCCTCATATCGCTGATTTTTTTGATCAGCTTCAAGGAGATCAGTATTTTTCTAAGATTGATTTGAGGTTGGAGTACAATCATTTGAAATTAAAAGAGGAAGACATTTCAAAGACCACATTTCAATCAAGGAATGGCCATTATGAAATTTTAGTTATTCCTTTTGGTTTAACCAATTCACCTACTGTATTCATGGATCTTGTGAATAGAATTATTTGTGAGTTATTGGATATGTTTGTGGTTGTGATCATTGATGATATTTTGGTTTATTCCAAAATTAATTAGGAACATGAAAGTCATTTAAGTGTTGTCCTAAAAACCTTAAATGAAAGGAAACTATTTGGGAAATTCAGAAAGTGTGAGTTTTGTTTGCAACAAATTTCTTTCCTTGGTCACATTATTTCTAAAAATGGCAGAACTGTTGATCCTGCTAAAAAATGTTGTTGAAGAATGGACAACACACACAAATATAACAGAGATTCATATTTTTCTTGGTTTGACAGGTTCTTACTAGAGGTTTGTTGAAAATATTGAATGGTTATCTAGTCAAATGAATATGTTGACTCGAAAAGGTGTTAAGTTCGTCTGGACAAAAGAATATGATGATTTTTTTCACGAATTGAAATGAATATTGTTTTATGCTCCAATTTTGGCAGTGCCAACCAGAAATGGTGAGTTTTTTATTTAAAGTGATGCCTCATTGAAAGGAATTTGTTGTGTACTAATGCAGAATGATCAAGTAATTGTCTATGCTTCACGTCAGTTGAAACCACAATATATAAATTACCCTACACATGATTTGTAATTTGCTGATGTTATTTTTGATTTTAAAATTTGGAGGAATGATTTTTATGGAGTAAAATGTGAAATATATACAGATCAGAAAAGTTTAATGTATATATTTTCACTCTAAAATAATTGATAATGAGACAGAGGAGATGGCTTGAATTAATCATGGATTACGATTGCACCATCCACTACCATCTGGGAAAAGAAAATAATGTGTCTGAATCTTTGAGTCAAAAAATGTATTGATTCATTAGCCATGGTACATTTGGAACAAGATAATTTGGTTTTTGATTTGATAAAATTTGTCATAGAAGTTGATAGTGAAGAAAATATTTCTATTTTGTATCAGGTATCAATGAGATCATCTCTATCAAACAGAATAAAGCAAGCGCAGAAAGAAGACAGTGAGTTATAGTGGATCAGAAGGGTAAGTTGTCTGAATGTAACATTTATAATTATTGTGTTTCGAGATTTGGAATGTGATTATGTGTGCCTTGTTATTCACAGTTGATGAATGAGTTGTTATGTAAAGCTCATAGTTCCCCATTTTCAGTTCATCCTGGACGAACTAAGATTTACAGTGATTTTCATGAGTAATACCAGTGGGATGGAATGAAAAGAGATATTTCTGAGTTTATTGTGATGTTTTTGACTTATCATTAGGTTAATGTAGAGTGGAAGTTGCCGAAAGGGATGCTTCAACCTTTACTGGATCCAGAGTGGAAATTGGAAAATATATCCATGGACTTTTCTGTGGGATTACCAAAGACATCTCGAGGTAATAATGCAATCTGGGTTATAGTTGATCGATTGAATAAATCATTTCATTTCGTTCATATTTGAGATACATTGCCTCTAGATCAACATTCTCAGTTTTATAATAAAGAGATAGTCATGTTTCATGGTGTTACCCTCTCCATTATATTTGATCGTGATCGAAGGATTACATCTAACTTTTGGAAAGGCCTTCATAAGTCATTGGGTACTGAATTAAATTTTAAAACAGATTTTCATCCGCAATCAGATGGGAAGTCAGAACAAACAATTCAGACCATATAGAATATGCTACGTGCTTGCTCATGGGATTATCAAGGAAGTTGGAAGCAATAAATTTTTTTGGTTGAATTTTAATATAATAACAGTTTTCATTCTAGTATACAAATGTCTCCATTTGGGGAATTATATGTAAAGTGTTGTTGAAATCCAACGTTTTGGGTTGAAGTAGGTGAAATGAAGATGATGGGACAAGAATTGGTATAAGATATGGTAGAGAAAGTTCAGTTGATTCAGAATCACATGAGAACAGCTCAGAGCGGATAGGAAAGTTATGCGGATAACTGGAGGAAGGATATTTCTTTTAAGGTAGGTGATCATGTCTCTCTCAATGTTTCTCCATAGAAAAGTGTGATGCATTTTGGTATGAAGGGAATGTTGAGTCTGAGGTTCATTGGACTATATGAAATACTAGAGAGGGTTAGATCAGTTTCATACAAGGTGGCATTTCCTCCAAGTTTATCCTAGGTACACAATGTTTTTCATGTTTATATGTTGAAAAAGTATATACTAGATCTATGTCATGTTTTTATCCTAGAGTTAGTTAATTTGGAAGAGAATCCCTCTTATGAGGATCAACTAGTCAAGATTCTTGACCATATAGAGCAGGTGTTGCGAAATAAGGTAATTCACCTAGTAGTGGATTTGTGAAAAAACCATATGGTGTAATAGGAAACGTGGTAATATGAAAATGCAATTAGAGATAAATACCCCCACTTATATGATAAGTGAATAAAATTGTGACGACACAATTCCCAAAAGGGGGAAAGATGTAACATCCAAGATAAATAAGGAATAATATACTTTTCATAATTATTAATATTTTGGAATTAAATATTAATTTTACATTAAATGGGAAACTATGTTCGATGGCGTACCCGTTACACAACAATGGGTTTCATTGAAACCTTACGCTTAACACTAATAATATAATATTATTATTTTAAATGGTAGTTAACACCTAGTCATTGTAATGGAAGGAATGAATAGAAATAACTAAAATGTGATTATAGATGTTTTTAATTGTTTTTACATTTATCCAATAAAATATAGAGGATTAAAATATGAATGGATCCAATTTTAATCACAAAATACTCTAATCTTCCTTAAAGGGTCGACATACCACCTTTTGATTGCGAAACCTTTTTAAATATAGTTTTTTTCAATTTTATACATTCTTTTTGACCAAATTAAATCCTTCTTTATAATTGGGAAATCAAAATTAACTTTTTGTAAATTTTTGGAAATTCTCCGATAATGTTCATTTATTAAGTAATAGTGAAAAATAATGTATTTTAATTCAAAAATGTATTTTATGTAATTTATTTATATGGTTTTATTAAATTTTTAATTGTTTTTAAAGAGTAATTATATTATATTATTACCATTTAGTATATTTTTGGTCTTTTGAAGAAATTTCACTTTGATATTTGACATAATCAACTGCCAATCTTTTGATAGTTATTTATTCTTAAAAACATGCTATTTTTTTGACAAAGAGAATTAAGTTTAAACTAATTAATCCAACTAATATGTTTTGAATTTTGTAAAATGGACATCAATTTTGAATTTGGAATATTAAATATAGCATAGGGTAATTTTTTGGTATTTTTTTTAAAAAACATCAATTTTTGATGAATAGTGAAAGCAGTTAGTAGTAGTTAAAAAAACCAAATTTTTCATTACAATAAAATTTTACCGCTTTTGTGAATTGAATTTCAAAAATCATAAATACATGGTTTTTATTAGTATGTAAAATATGGTTCAATAAGAGGGAAAATAATTTTTTTTCACGAATAGTAACATTTGACATTTATTTACGGCGGTTAAAGGTAAATAGGGTAATTTAAGGTAAAATGAATATTGTAATAATTAAAAATTACCTTAACGCTAGTATTATCCGTATTAGATTAGTAATTTACTACCATGGAAATATTTGGGTCTATTTTGGGTCCCCATGGAGCAACGTATGAAAGATAATGACACTTTAGATTAATTAATTTAATGACAATGCAAAAATGATATAAACAAAAATATTATAGTAAATTAATTTTTATATGGTGTTATATAAGTAATAATTTTTACTTTAAATATTTTTTGTAAATATATAATTATTTCCTACATCACTGTATTTTTTTATAATTTTTAGATATCAATTAAATTAAATTATTTATGACCCAATAATGATGCATTGTTTACCTCATTAATAAATCATTTAAATAAATAAGATTATAAATAATAAAATAACAATGAAAACTTGTCCAATTCGTATTGGATGATTTTATTTCGACCATGAGTCATATTATCTAAGAATATGATTATTTTTTGACCTTTTGAAATCGAGTATCATTATAAAATAAAATAATATTATCACACTTTCCCTAAGAGCCCCTCCTCTCCCTTATAAAAATCCCTTACTTCTATCCTATTCCACAAACCTCTAAATATATTATCATAGTCCAAAAACATCCAAATTATGCTCCCTACATCCCTTTCCTCCTCATAGAAGCTTCACTCAAGGAATAAGGCACTTCAAGAAGTCCTTTTGGTTCAAACCAAAAGAATTTACCCAAATTAAATATAATGGTCTCTCTTAACTTGTTTTCTTTTATTTTACTTATCCAACCCGTAAAAAATTTTATTCCTTTATTTAATAACAATTAAAATATCCTAAATATACTAGTATTTTTTTATGAAATGTATTCAAACTACACTTACACATACATTTATCTCATGGGTGAAGAACATACTTTTTCTCGGGATGGCAAACAAACGCCTCACAGGACGATGATTGTTCGATTGTCTCCTACCGCCTATCATAGTGGCAATTTAGATGACACTATATTTATATACTATATATAGTATGTTTAGGTTTTCTACATTCTTATGGAATTTTCTTTTATATATTACCTTTATTGTTTCCATTATGGATAATCGTGATAATTTCATTTGAGGAAATACAGACTACCACCCCATCAAAGTGATTTGAATCGTTAATTCCATATGTGGGAAGCATAAAGGATTGCGTTAATGATATTATATATGATATTATAATGGAATTATAATATACCTATGTATCATTATGTTTTAATTCTATTAAAATAAGAAATAGAAATGAATGTAGCGTTCATGCGTACGTACAGCTTACCGTCTCCTTGAACGGTGCATTTCATTTCATACCGTCAAATCATATGTACTGATATAAATATATATATATAATGGATATATATTATATATATTATATCTAAATAATGAATGTCATTCTGGATAAAATGGACTATTTACCGCATGGAAAACTTGTAAATATAAGATGTTCATTTTTGACTCAAGTACCAAATATCGAAAAAAGGAACATTATTAACATAAATGATTACATAATTATTATAACATGGTAATAAGTTATATAAATGTAATAATAAAATGAAAAAATTCTTAAGATAGTCAAAATTTATTTTATTTTACTATTCAGGATATTAAAGAAGGATCCAGTCGTGTCAGACATGAGGTATGAGACTTTGTCTCTATCTATTTTCATTGAGGAATATATTATTTTAATACACGACATTCTTTTATACATTGTATAAAAAAACTTTAATTTTCCAAGGGAATATTTTTCTACAAATCATTTTACTAAATGACAAAAATAAATGTTTCTTTTAATGTAAGCGGTGACAACGACCTTTCCATCATCGCAAGTATTATTTGTTCATTTTCTTCCTTAACAAGACATAATGTTTTGTAAGGAAAATAAATACCTTATATTCTTTTATGTATTTTGGTATTGAAAATGGTTTTGATAATGGATTTGTTATGTCCATATATTTATGTTGTATATTGTGATTAAAATGTGGAATTGTTTTCTTTCTTTTATATTTTTATTATGTGTTATGATTTTATAATGGTACTTGGACATTTGAATGGTGGTTACGTGATAAACCAAATGACGGGTGGTGCCGTGAAAACTAGGATGGGTGGTTACCTTATAACCTCCAATGCAATGGGTAATGAAGTCGACCGTATGACTATTCAATTTAGTGATATGTGTGGATGTCCACCGTATGATTATTCCATTTAATTATGTTTATGTCCCATGTAACATTTATATGTTACGTGTTATTTATATGCGTTTTATAGAAACCTTTAGGTTACAAATGTGTAGGTAATGATCTTTTATTCAGTGAAGAGAAGTTACTACTTTATAAAAGTGAAAATTATTACTTTTGTGAAATTATTCATCATTTACTTATTGTTTTTAAATACTAATAGTTAACCTTCTTTGTGTATCCATTGTTGAGATTTTTTTTCTCATCCCATGTTTTTGAAAAATTTTCACATTAAATAATTTGGAATAGGGTCAAAGATGGGATCATGGATAAGTCATGATGTCTAAAACACGTAACTAGACAAGACCCTTTTTTCAAGAGTTCATGTTTTATGAAAAAAATGGAAATTGCGTAGAAGTGTCTAAAATGTAATATTTTGTGATGTAATATTTATGTCCTTATTCTCTAAAAATCTACACCGGAAATGATCATCAAAATGACTTATTAATTTAAATCAATATTATGTAATTTTTTAGGTTGGGTCCATATACAACAATCAATATACATCAATGAGATTCTACATCTATAATAGGAAACTATGACTGTTTATGTGTATTCAATGATGTTTTTTCTATTTGAAAATACTCCCTTTATATGGTATGAGATAAATTAATTACGGAAATGAATTCTTTATAGGAATTACACAAAGATATCATATCTTAAGGGAAATATCTATTCCTTCACACCTATTAATTTGTTCATAATAAGTATATATTCATTGAGAAATTCGTGAAGTGATGACACTTATAGTGGGTATTGGTAGTCGTAACCCAGGAGATGGGACCCCAAAATCTAGTACTAGATGGTAGAAATAGGGATCCATGAATGAAATAAACTTCTAGAGACTATCATCAATTATTCATTGGGAGAGGAGGTTATTCTCATGTGATTATTGAGGACATCTGGTAAGGTATTGTACAAAAGATAGCATTATTGACATGAATAAGGTTAAGGGACTGCCCCTGAAGAGGTTGAGGTAAGAGAAAAGATGTATACAGGGTGGAAACATAGAATATGGAAAGTTAGATCAATAAGAAGAGGTTTATTACTTGGACTATTCCCACCAGAACCCAATGTGGAATGCACAAGGATTAGGGAGTTGGTAGAAAAGGGAATTGACAATTGCATGTAGTTTTAACCTACAACCCCAATGATCCCATAATTAACAAAGGTATGATTATTTTCTAAAATACATTAGTTATGGTACTAATATACACACATTTGAGATAGTCCATTGATGTTACTTCACTTTATCAAGACATAGAGATTATTTTTGAGCCTTTGGCATTACCAATATAGTTGGAGAATCAATTAGGACATGGTATAATGATCAGAGACTTTTTTCAGTAATGTGGCCTGATGTGTGGAGGGGATAATATCTAATGGGTTGTATTTGTTTTCGCAATGACGAAATATGATTTCATATTAGGTATGGAATGATTATTCAATTTTGATTACAAGATTTATTATTTTTGTGGGAGGATGTGGTGTAGATATAGTAGTGGGTCATGGTATTATATTATGGGTGAAAAATAAATCATATAAGATTATGATTGATAGAAACATAGGATAGTGAATCCAATTACATAGATGTTCATTATCATGTCTCTTGGAGTAGTGGATGCTTTTGGATTTTAGTTTTCTATAATGGTGGTGGGATATGAAGGGATATTTATTATGTAAGAGTCATGATTACATTACATATAAGATATATATTTTTTCATTTAGATACACATCGACATGATCTCGATATCAATGATGGTGTATCAGTTGGATAATATATAGCTATTAGAGTTGATGGTGGACGTGAAAGAATTATAGATAAAGGGATTCATGGAAGTTAGATTATTCACCTGGGAAGACCAACTATTGTTATCCAAGAATGAAGATAGGTTCATGAGGATGTGTGTTGATTATTTCCACTTGAATTATGTGACACTGTTGAATAAGTATAAAAAATAATGTATCAATGAACACTTTTATCACTTGTTAGGGGTGTGGTGTTTCTTAAGGATTTACCTCAGATCATCTTATCACCAGTTGTGATTATGAGATGATGACATAATGAAGACAAAGTTTAGTCTCTCTATGGAAAATATGAGTACATGTTGATTCCCATAAATTTTATGAATTCCCCATAACTTTTCAAGAGAAGCATTAACTGGATAACAAAACCATAGTTTAACCAGTTTGTGGTGGTATTCATTGATGGAAAAATATTGAAATAATCATCTAAGGAGGATGAAATAAAATTAATGTTTTTCTAGACAAACATATAATGAACCGTGTTTAATGGAATCTCTCAAAATGTCATTTATGAATATAAGGGGAACACTTTATGTGACATGTAATCTCATATGATGGGGTGGTGATGGACTTGTCAGAGGACATGGTAGTTTTATCATAGAATCCTCCCATGTATGTGATGGGGTTGAAGAGCTTCCTTTGTGTGGTAGTATATTAAAATATATGTTTTCTTAGTTTTTTGTATGATATCATAACCATATTCTATATTGACCAAGAATTGGTATACATTCATTTGGAAAGAATTGTATCGTCAATGCTTTCAAGAGTTGTGGAATTGTTTAATGAGAACATCCATAAATAGATATATATATGGGGGATTTGAGTATATAGTGTTATGGAATTCCTCAGTGGTTGATCATGGTCATGCAATGATACAGATGTAGACTGTGATTTCAATTGGTGTCACAAGTTGAGACTACATGAGTATAACTATGAAACCAATGATCATGAGAAGGCTCTTGTACTATTCAACCAGAAAATGTGAAAAAAATCCCTTTTGTTGAGTGGATTATCTATATATATTTCCTTAAGAGTCTCATGTGTATCTTATCTCATAAGTATATGAACATGAGATAGAGGTGATGGCTACATATCCTCCATGGCTTTGATTGTAAGATTTCATATCCTTATATAAGGGGGAACACGGTGGAAAAAAAATTTATTAGGAGATATTGTTATCAGTTGTATTGTGAGGCAACGTAGTAGATAAAACCATTGTATTTCTTCGTAATGAATAAGAAAGGTGCCCCATATAATCAGTAAATGGATCTTAACCACAAATTTTATAGGGTGTTATGGAAGATCATCAAGGAGATGCTAACATTGAGGAATTTCTAAGACAGTTATCTATTGGACATGACCCGAATAGATTTTTTGAATATGTGGATCATATCATCTTTTCCAGAAGATGGACGATATTACCAAAGATATTTGGGAAGGAGTTGATAAGGTAATTCCAGACATCCCCATTACTAGTTCATTTGGGAGTGGAAAATATTTAAATGTACTTCCAATGTTAGTTATTGATTCTTGACCTAAAGAAGTCAGTATTAATGTTTTTGTAATGATGCCTCACTTATCGGTAGTTGAATGTCGAGTACCAGGTTCCAATGGGTTTATCGGAATTCCTTTAGGTTCCAAAGTGGATGTGGGATTTTTTTTATTGATGAAAACAATGATGGGGATAACACATATGTCCATTGGACAAGATTACATTTGGGTGATCAATAAATGACTCACCACATATTCCTACTTCATTATATGTTTATAGAAAATTTAATAAAACTTCATGAGATGTGTATACATGCAGAAGATTGTTCACCTCTATAGAGTTACATAATAAACGATTACTGGTTGTGATTGTTCCTTCACATCATGGTTATACAAGTTATTGGAGGGTTCCATTTGGAGTCAGTTGGATTATATCAGAGTGTTTTTTCACATAATATAAAAAAATCAATAAAATCCCTTTAGGTTCTGGAAGACATATATTCTAAAAGAATGTTTTACATTGATCACAGTTGGGATGATAATCCTAAAATTGATAAATTTTACATAAAAAACTATTATTCCACAACGAGAATAGAACAATTTGATTACATGTATATGATATATATATGTTAAAACTGTTCTCGAGTAACCTAATATAGTAAATATTATTTTCTTAGAGTCAGTGAGTTCTTTGAAAATGATTTTTTATATCATATAATAGAGGATATAAACTAATATTGGAGTCATAAGTCTTATGGGGAATTATGTTAGAGACCTTTGGAGTTCATGGAGGTAGACTATGTGTTCTAGTTGTGTCTCCTCTATATGGATGATGGATATATGGATGGGGTGGAAATATATCCTCTATATTGATTACCCGTCCCTGATACTATGTAGAGTTATAGAGGTATCATACCTAATAACTCTATCATGACAGTTGTAGGAAGTACATGAAATCTTCCGCTTGTCATAGCTGAGGAGGTATTTTTACAACCCATCACAAGATACTTATTAGGGGTAGATGGATATAGAATATTGAAAAAAAATTATAGTATCTAGGAGAATTATGGATCAATATTATAGGATTCTTTTTGATTGAGTGATTCATTTGGTGTGTGTATGGTACCATCACATTAATCATTACAATATAACATGGGAGTGAGATACCCATAGGTGACATTAATACCCACATTTTTGTGTGTGTTTATTTTTTGATTGTCTGAACAAAATATATATTTTTTCATACAATCTAATTTCATAGTTTATCCCATGTAATGATTTGAAAATAACTATAAATCTTTTTCAATCCATGTTTTGATGCAATTGAAGATTCAAATTTTGTTGATCCTAAAATAGATGTTTAAAAAATATAATGTATATTTATATCATTCCTATGAGTTTTCCCAAAAGAATTATAACAACACACAATAGTAATTGTTGATAAAAAATTTATGTTTGTCATTAGGTGAAAAGTATGGGTTTTAGCCTATGGGCGACATGGCATTAAATCACGTTTGATTCTAAACGTGGGATCCCTCATGGAAATTTTTTTAAAAGAAATTATTTAATTTAACATAGTTTTTTATTAAGTTCACATTACCTGAGAGTTTCTATAAATATAATGTTATGAGGAAATATTATGACTAGCTGCATAATCCAAATAAATAGAGTATCCATTAGTAGTGATGTTGGGGAATTCAGAAATCTTGCTCTATAACTCTGGATCTTATACACCAAAATAGATTGGTGATCTCACCAACAACAGTGATGAATGATTATCCGTTAATAAGAATGTACCCAATTTATTTTTTTGACTTATGTTTTAGTTTACAAAATATTTATTTATCCCATGTCGAATGTGGATAAATCTAATGAATAATAATTTATTCATAAATCAATGGTTTATTTAATTTTAATATTTTTTTATTTTTTATTGTTTATTTATACTATACATTCAAATTTTATTTTCCTAGTGGATATATGATTCATGTTAAGTGTGGTGATAAATCTACTCTATAGACAAATATACATATTGATTGAGCCCTTGATTCTAATGAGTAGTGACGAAAAGGGATGAGTTACCCCAAATATGAGTTTCCCAAAAAAATTGATGGTTTTGGAATAGATCATTGTATTGCATTAACGATTCTCAAGAACATGAAAATAACATGGTGTGGGGTTTTTAATTAAGAATTACTAAGTTAGAACCACAACTAAAGAACTGGGGTGTTGCAGAAATGATATGGGATTCACACAAAGTGGTCTTAGTCACACACTGTGTGTCATCATTCTAGTGGAATTCGACAAATCATAGAGGATACATGATTAAAATATGAGAAAGTTGAGTAAGTCCTACACTTTACATTGTCCAATGGATATGAATTTATCCATATAATACGACAGGGAAAAGGGTGCACATTCATGTCTGGAGTATATGAACATTGGTAGAGGAACAAATTCATGCATATAAGAAGGTTCATATTTGGTAGTTTATTCCAAATTCCATTTGTATATACAATATACTACATAAATGATATATTGGAGGCCTTCATCTCATTAGTGTTAACCATGATCTATTGAGTGTGATACATTTCCCCTTTCATAGTATGGTATCGTGTGGAATTAAATCCTCAATATTGAAATGTGATCCCCTTTGAATATGTAGTATTGGAAGATGATTGGTACACCGCACTATAGAACCAGGTTCAGATCCTTTATCATTCATAAGATGAATTCTTAATATTTTCATGACTACCATGAACAATGTGTCTATTACCTATATAGAATACAAATATGGTATGGTTTATGGTGTCTACTTGTGGTCAGAGGTGTTATCCACTATATTGATTATTAGATATTTTGTTATCTGCTGAGTAATTCATGGGTAGGGCCTAATGAACATGACCATATTCTTGAGCATCAACAAACATTTCATCGCACATAGAGTGTGTACTCTCAGAACACGTGTTACCCATAATCCACAACTAGTATAATGTTCCTTAAATATTGGTTGAAACTAGATGAAACCGGTTTTTTTGTTCTGAAATATTAGGATGTTTAATTCTCTTATATTGTCTTCATATCTTATGTTGAGCTTACTAGTATTGATGCATTATGAATTTTGTTATTGGGGTTTCCTAGTCGGTATTATTACAATCACCCCATCACTGGAACATCTCAAACGTTTCTTGTATTATACAAGTGATGTCTCTTTACAGTTTCCTTGGAGGACATGGAGTTAGTAGAGCATAGTTGGTATATAGGGACATATTTTTTACTATTTGGTATCATTTTATAGTAGTCCCCTCATTCAAATCTCATTGAAATCTATAAGTTTTCTACTTGAGTTTGTATTTGGACCCTCAATGCCTTTAGATTTCAATGAGATTTGAATGGTGATTAGGGCCAGACATATACATTATGATTTTATTTCATGGTACATTCTATACCTCCCTAGTGAAAATGGAATTTTATGTGAAATCTATTTCCATTATTAATTTATTTCCAACAAATTTCATCATCGATGAGAATAATTTGCATCCACTATGATGAAATTTTTTCCCATGTGCCCATATTTTTTTTCTATTATTTTCAAGAGGATACTTTATTACACATTCTATTATATGGGTTTAAAAGAAAATTTATTTCAAAATGATAACATATTTTTCCATACAATTATTTTGAAATCTGTTATAATTAAATACATATTCTTTTTTATAAACATGATGAGATTTGAAATCCTTATTAGTGAAGATTATTTTTAACTACAATTGTGTTAATTTCACATTTTTGTAATGTATTTTTTATTTATCAATTATTTATTTTTTTTAAATGATTTATTTACAAAATGTTTTCATATAATTATTTTGAATCCATTATGTATTTTTTGGGATCTTTTGTTAAATATTCATTTTAATGAAATTAGTTAAACAAATTGTCTTCACATTTTTAAAAATGCCTCTTGTAAATTGTTCATAACATCCACATTTTGAGTAATATTAAAAATAATTTATTAAAAACTATATTATATATTTCATCACATTACCTCTATATCTCTAATGTTATTATTTACATTGAAATTATTTTTTTGTAATCACTCTTAAAGATATTATTATATACAATTTTGGAATGAATGAATTATTTATATCAATCATTTATATTCATGAGTAACATTTCGATGATACCATCTAGATATTTTTTGAACAAATATGTTTTACCCATAGGTTATTTAGGATTTGATTAATGACTATTTTAAATTGTAAGATATATATATATAGATGATTGATGAGGGTGGTCTAATATATCCTTCTAATTATATTGATATGTTGTCATGTGATAAAAATGAGGTACAAGGTTTGATACCCTAGGTAGTAATAAACAATGATCTGTCATACCAGAGTGAATAATATACAATGAATTGTGATGCATGAGTCAATAGTGGGTCGTAACTCCTAATACATGAATCAATAATGGACCACGATTTATCATACTATAGTCAATAGTAGGAAGGGAGTTACTATTCTCTATTCGTAATTGGTTGTATGATGTAATTTCTTAGCCACCATGTAATGGTTCATAGAATTTAGAAAAATAAACCACTATGTAATGATTTCCATAGATCAGGTTTCTTCTATAATTGCATCTTATTGTTTTTAATGGGAACTACAATTCCTCATGGTTGATTTTATGGTGGGGGTGATTACGGTAGCATAATCATTCACATAAATCCATATGATTCATTTCACATACCCATTCATGTGGTCTCTAATTTGGGTTTTCCATACCCTTTAGATATTAGGATTGTTCCTATAATAGGAGATTCTTATGTATCCCAATTAGAGGATTCACAAACCACATTGTTCAATAATAATTAATTGTACACATCATACATTTTATGTTTGTGTGATGAGAACTAGAACATAAAGATTAATGTCATGTGGGGGGGTTATCTAGGTGTTTGGTTCCTATCAAATTATATAGTTAGACTTCTACATGTGAAGCCCTTTCCCATTGACTTAACATATAATCTTTCCTTATAATGAGATTACCTAAAAAAGAATTTGGGATGATGAGGATTATGTAAAATATAACTCGAAGGAATACAACCTCCCTAGAGTGGGATTAATAATGTTGGTAATATGGATCAATTGGGATTATGATTGTTTATAGGTGTTAGGATTTAACATGAGGAGGGATTACTATGTTACCAGTTAGTATATACATCATAACCATTTATTTTGGATATTTTGGGGTCTAAAACTATTATATTGGTCGGGATAAAAATATTTTATAATGATATGGATATGATACCCCCTATCTTCTATTCCCACGTGACTATGATTTCAGTCATAAATAAGATATTATAAAATTTTTATACATTGAATGAACTAATTAATTAATTGGTGGGTAAGGATAAGTGTATGGAAAGTGAGGATATGTCATGTATGTACGGATATGCGATTACTTCATTACTAATACTCATAAGCCTACCCTACCTATATGTGACAGAGGGGTAGAGAGAGATTCTACAAATGATGAGGGGGTCTTGTCGTATGATTTTGTTCACATTTTGGGTAATAGTTGTTGATTTATGGCTCAGGAAGTCATTTACCACCATCCATAAAGATTATATACCCTCTAACAACAGAATGAATTAATGTGAATAATCATTGGGCCGCACCTACTATGGATGTTGAATGAAGGTCTTCATTTTCCGTTGGAATACATGAATCGATGTTAGCAATTCATGTTTTTTCCATCTCTATGTTGATTTCATTTAAATCCCATGTGGGTGGTATCAATAAAATAATTCCATGTTTTTGGTATGGAAATCATTATATAAATTGGATTATTTTAGGGGACCAATTTTAGTACAAATGTAACTGACAATGATTGTATAAGACACAAAGTGAGAAATCACCTACGGATTCCCAATTTTGTAAACATAACATTTTTGTGTGGGCTGTAGGATCAAAATGGTTGTTACTCTATGATATAGGGAATTATTCATAGTGGTTTTCCTTCACGTGTGTATGTGGAATTACATTTTTAGGTGTCTTTTCATTAAAGATTCCTTTATGGGGTATCCCCTTTTGTAGTCATGTTATGGGGTAGCATAATCACATTACAAAATATAACCTTTCCTACATAGTTTCTATACATATTTCTTTCTTCAATCCATATCTCCTCAAATACATGTTATTTATAATCCATAAGAAATAAATGATTTTCCACTGTGGATTCTTTGCCTTATATCATACTCGGAGCCATGTGGTCTAGTAATAATACATTCACCCACAATGTTTATTATATTTTTTGGAGGATGGGGGACTATCTCACCTTGGAAAATATTAATTTTTTGGGGTCTTTTAAAGGGATTACTAAGAAAAATACTAAAATGAAATGTGGGGGCCTAATTTAACTACCACATCTCATAATAAAAAAATATTCTCATGGAAGATGATTCCATTCCAACAACTATAAAAGAAATTTCAGTTTTAGGTTGCATCAAATTTCACACCGCATAGAAATTGATTTTCATTTTCTAAAATAAAATGAGTTGGGGAATCCCCATATAAAATTTTCATTATACAAAAGTGATGAGTTTGTTTTATTTTTTGAGTACTTAAATAATTTTCAATATATGAATTTTTTTATTAAAGGCTTGTAGATTTCCAAAAATCTTCATAGCTTCTTCATATTCTATGTATACTTATTCAGGCACCACAATTATCTCCAATCACAGTAGCGCTTGATTGACACAAATAAGAGAAAATTATAAACAAGAATTATACCTAGTTCAATGCTCTAAAAAGTTCATGTTTACTATAATCATGGACTATGTTTATAAAATATTCTAACTCAAACTCATTAGTAATGTTTTTAACTATAGGTTCATTGTGAATCATCCTGAACGTATAGCTTAAGATACATATTCAATAGAGATTTACCTTTATGAGAATCATTTTACGAATACTGAAATATTTTAGTATGAAAACTAGTATCTTTGTGGAATCATTATCATAAATCAGAATAGAATAAATCCCACATAGTGATGGAATATCATCTTGTAAATGAGAAAATACATATCACACCATCAATCAACATAGTGTTTTTTTGCTATTTAAAATTCCACACGTTAAAAAATATGACATATTATTCAATTCTTATTTATAGATATATTGAATGATGATCATCAGTGTTTTTCTTTTTTATGACCATTATTATGAGGAGTATTATTATTTAAAAAAAATATTGAGGCTTACCAATAATACATTCTTATTCATAAAAACTATATCAGAAATAATTTTCTTTTAAGGTAGACTCTATACTACCTTTTTTGATAAAATAACAATAGAAACCAACAATATATAATATGGTGATCTAATTCATCTAGTTTAACAAAACATTCCATCTACATATTTTATTGGGTCCTAAAATCTTGTTCATGTGAACATATCAGATGTAGGTCATGTAATTTTTTTAATTGAGTAAAAGGATTTTCTACTCAATTAATGGTTCCTTATGGAATCAGAATAATAATAATAATGACAATATATCCCAAAATTCAACTATTCAGGATTACCCATCTATTTTTAATCACCGACAGTGAGATTCCATAGGAGGGTGTATATTAATGGTGAAATGGTGTCTACGATGGATTTTATCTGATGAATTTCCCTTGGAATTTTTGGTGGCCCATTATTTCTGAATAGTCATAAATAGTTAGAGGGCAATGTCTATACCTGGTAGTATGGGATTCCTAATTAGCCATGAATCCAATATCTAATATTTTCTATGAATAAATAATTTAATGGCTCTCTTGTACTAATTCCTTTATCCTTTCGCATGGTGAAGTATGGTTTATATTGATTGATATCTTCCAATTACATGGGATTACAAACTATGGAATTTGTAAAATGATTTTATTCATGTGGATAATATATAGTTAGATACTAATAGGAACTTCACATTAGCTATACACTAGTATAGTGTGCTAGAGAAGTCACTAGGTCATCCCCTTCACATATGTACATATATTTTATTTAGTGACTGTATAAAATAATACCTCCAATTCTAGGGTATGTGGGTGTTGTTTCAATATAATTTGACTCATCAAACTCAATAATCCATAAATTATATGTTTTGGTACTATTAAACTCTCTATATGGGTGATCCTACATATTAAAACATATTCTGTTGTCAGATATATCATAAAAAATTAAGAGGGAAGAAGTTTTTTCATGTTTTTTAGTGGATGGACATACCAATCCTATGATGCATAAATTATATTTTTTTCCTTTAACCTTAATAAAGGATTCCATGTTTTTAAGGTGAAAAATTATCATCCATTGTTTACACAAACTTACTCAACATTAAAAATTATAGGGTTATATATAATAGGGATACAATATATAAACCATGAGGGGGTCATTTTGATTTTTATATTTCATGATATCAGAACACATTCAATGTTATCAGTATTAGTATACCATAATGATTCCTCATTCTTTTTTTTATCCCTAAAATAATTAGAATTGTTTCCATCCACTGAAAATACAAAAACACTTTTAGTGTTAATCAGATGACAATGGATTCTATATTCATTTATTTTTCCCCATATTCAGCAACATCTAGAGAGGTGATAGAAAAAAGGGGGATTGGAAATATTCACGTATATTGTTTCTTTTCAAAATGGGATTTTGGTATCACTACTAGATAGAGTATAATATTGGGAAACTTCTCCCCTTGTATGGTTTCAGAGAATATTATCTGTTTTCAATAAAATAAATATTTACCTTTGACTAGGATGAATCATGAATCATATCTATCCAATCTCTATATTCCATAAAAACCATGTTTCTAACAAATTTTTACGAGGCAAAAATTCACGATTTTTATCATTCTAAGTGTTCTAAGGAAGAAGTAGATTCACATTTCTCGCATATATGATTACATAATGTTTATATATTTTAGATTAAAATGTACTTAATTTTACAAATACTCTCCCTAGAAAAATTATATCCTGAAATTCATAATTATACTTAATTCTTACTATATCCATCATCGAGATTCAATGGGAATCAATGATGGAAGAATTTCCATAAAATATTTCTTTGATAATATCTGAACCATATTCAAAGAATTTTATTATTGATTCTATACCTCTAGTCGTTGATGAATTCAATATAGGGACATTAGTATATCTATAATATTATTTTTTGAGGAAATGGCCTTGGCGCTATGTTTGATGTATTATAATGGAGACTCGAAGATAAATTTTATTTATATGTTTAGAATAATTAATAAAATATTTATTGAATTGGGAATTGGTGGGCATGATTGTGAATATTTTTCCATAATTATCCATTAAGTTAAAATATATTCGGATGATTTTCTAGATTGAGAATATGATCTGGCCCAGTCTAATCATTTAAAATGTCATGTAGGAATATTGAAACATGCTTCTTGGAATCTATATATTTTATCCACTAAATAAGAAAAAAATTAGTATTTCATCATGGTATATAATATAGATCTATGATAATATAAGATTTTAGTATTATGTTGAATGAATAATTGAAATTTGAAAACATGGAGCTATGTGAAATTTGATGAAAACGCTAAGAGTTTGAAGACTATTTTAGCAAGACACACCCATTGGTTGAAAATAAAGGTTTGAAGAGTGAAAATATTGTGAAATCCATTTATTATTAATTTTAGATATTATAAAATATATTAATCAAAAAAATTCAATTATTATTGAATTAATTTTACATATCCTCCATTTATTAATAAAAACAAAGAGACTACATTAGGTTGGATATTCCTATATATCTATTTTTTCAAATGATCGGAAACCCAGATGTTCAGATTTTTTTATTTCTATGTTTTTTATTTTGTATTTTAATATTATAATGTAGTGTTCCAATAGTAATGTAAATATATCATGAATTATTCGACTATTGAGTGAAATCATCTATCATAATGATGAAAATTTAACCAAAATTAATATGTTTCCATCTTTATTTCATGTGGTTTATGGATGTGTATATTTATAATTACCTTCACCATAATAAAATTGGTAGTCTCTCTGAAATGGTTAATAATATTGTATCAAAAATTTTAATATCATAACTAAAATATCATGAATATGTATTCTCAGTGATAATATATTTTCAAAGGTTGAGAGGCCTAGTAAGGGTAATTTTTCTGCTTCTAGGGCTAAAATATTGACCTTTAATACTATATGTATTTTCCATAATAATTTAAATTTTACTATATATATTATGTGAAGAAGACATATATTGAATGCCAAAATATTTTCTCTGTTTTCCATTTTCAGGGGTTTAGACCTGATGAGAATATTCCTTTCAATTTAAATGCACAATTCTTCCAACATCAATAAAATTGTGTTCCTAAAAATGAGAGACATTAATTTTTCTTTAGTTACCACATATCAATATTTTCATACTAATGAATTATATATATACATTCATTGTCAGTTTTGGTTCATACAATCAGGATAATGATACTTATGTTTTAGGTAAAAAAAATTTGATAGTGATATACTAAAATAGTGCTTTATAATTAATGACGGTTCAACATATTTTAGATGTAAAATTTGATGTTTAAATATAATGATCTCAATATTTTAATTTTATATGAAATTATCAATTAAATTCATGTAACGTTTGATGATGGAAAATATTCAAAATGATTTTTATGTTATGATGCCCTCATAAAATATAAAAAAATGGGTTTCCCTAGAGGAATGAGGTTTCTCTCGTTCACAATACACGTTTAGAGTAATATTATATGGAGACATTTACAGAAATATTAAGCATATTGAAAATATTTAATTCCCTAAGTGATAAATTATGTTATCAATTATAGGAAATGTAAGTTCTGGAATTTAAAAATTTATCAATACCATGAACTAAGGTTTGGAAATGATTTTTTTTCTTATAATGGGTAATTTGGAATAGAATTTATTATGGATGGGAAATTGACAACATATATTTTTTTGTATATAGATATGGGGACTGTTATTTCAAACACAAACACAAAAATTTGAGATCATTGAAGAAATATAGAACCTGGAATAATCACATGAAACCTAAATATCATGCGAGTCATGCTCTATGTGAAAAACATGTGGATATTATGAGACTATACTTGTTGTGGGAGTGTGGAGAGATTAATATTTTTTTCTAATTATTTATGATATAATAATGTATACTCCATCATAAAAAACATCTGGTTTTGGTATAATACACAAAAATATTCCACTATTGCCCTGAAATAATGTTGAGGATGTGAAGAAAAATATAATTCCGAAATTAGGGGTTCTATGATCTAAAATAATGATATAAGAAGAATCTGTAATGGGTTACCATGGAATAAATTATTAAAGAGACTTCTTGTATGATTTCATCTACTAATATGGAGATAAGAGGGTATTAATCTATGGATTAAGGTTCAAATAGTTGGAAGACAAGGTTTGAAAATGTATAATGTTGGGATACATTTAGGAAAATTGTGAATATTGAAAAAAGATGTCATTCAAATTGAAATATCTTGGTAACTGATAGCTTAAGTAAACTTATATGGAAATGAGATTACTTATATTTGATTTTTTTATTTTTTTAAAAGGAATAGGTATAGATTACATTGATGTTATTCATAGTAATTTGGAAAAAAATTCATAAATATTGTCATGTATAGACATTACTAGTATTTAGGATAATATCCATGGAATTTTGTTCATGGATGAACCATGGATAATGTAAAGACCCGTAAAATTCAAGGAAAATTTTTTCTTAATTTTCTTTAGAATTTTACAAGAGCGCGGTTTCAGACGGCACCTGATTCCGAGGCCCGGAGTGCCCGGAATTAATTTCCGAAGTTTAGCTCGGGTACGTTCAGTGAACGAACGAGCGGGAATTCCTAACTTTTGATCCGGTGCTCGGAATTGAAATCCGAGGGCACCGATGAACTCGCAGCGCCGATATTCGCTTAATGAGACCTTTTCGGGAGTTGCGTTTGTTACGGGTTGAGAGTTACGTTTTGGGGTTTTTCAGTTAAGTTAAATAAAATTTGTGTAAGACAAATTTTATTTTAACTTATTTAAAAACCTATCAAAGGTGGTTGGAAGTGGGACCCACACCCACTTAACCTCCCTTGGGAGGATTAAGTGTGGTGGGGCCCACACGAACCCCTTTTCTTTTCAAATTCTCTCAACGTACCTAACCCCTAATTAATTGGCTTAGGTTACTCTTATTTAATTTTGGGGGTAAACTCTTTTGAATTTCAAACATTTGAAATCCTTTTGAGTTTTGTGTTAATAAAATAAGTGGTATTCTTATTTTATTGAGGGTTCTTTGTTTGTCTTTGGAGAGCTTTCCCTTCATCTCCAAGCTCTGACGAAGAACGAAGAACGTCTTCATCCTCAACGAAGAACGACAACTCTTCGTCAAGGATCATCGACTCGGCGACCCGGTATCTTCGGACCTCTTCTTCCCCCCCGAACCTCCTTCGTCGGCAATCAAAGATCCGAGCGACGTGTCTTTTCGGGCATAACTCTTCGTCAACGGATTTGACGAACGACGACCACGACACCCGACCTCCGCGACGCCGTCTTCCGCGGAGCGTAGCAGAACCTTTGAATCCTAAACCCGAGGTAGGGGTTGTCGAATTTCTTTTGGATTCCTCATTTTTATTCTTGATCGTGCTTTTAGAAAGATTAACGTGTGACATGTTTTTCTTTAAGTTGCGTTATTATTATTAACGCGAGGGGGGCCGGACCGCACGAACACGGCCGAACCCCCCCCCCCCCCTCCAACGTTCTTGTTTAATTCTTTCGATGGAAGTAAAGTGGCGTGGTGCCGTCGCACCACGCGGATTACCGAGCGTTTAATTTACGCAACGCCGTCGCGCTACGCCGAGGAGAGTCTTCAAGAACGCGACGCCGTCGCGCCACGTTGGAAAGAATCGAAGCACGGCGAAGGGGCACAGTGCCGCCGCACCGCGCCGGATGACGAACGCCGCGGTCGGTTCCGGGCCGCGGCGGGACGAGAAGACCGCGGCCGGATCCGGGCCGCGGCGGGATGAGGAGACCGCGGCCGGTTCCGGGCCGCGGCGAAAGGGAAGACCGGCGGCCGGGCCGCCGGCGTCGGAAGCCGAAGAAGGGGACCGGAAATTCCGGTCCCGTTTGATAAAACCGGCCGGCCAGCTGGCCGGCCGGATGGCTTAAAACCGGGGAATTTAATTCCCCGGCCAACCATGAAAACCCCCCTCTTTAAGAGGGGGGGCGTTTCTTCAAAGGGAGGGGGCCGGCTACCCCCTCGGTTCCACCAGCAGGCCCCCCCACGTGAGGGGGGGGGGGGGGGGGGGGCGGTTTTTAAAGAGCTGGCGCGGCACAAAGGCCGCGCCGTTTTTTTTTTGAAGGAACAGCGGGGGCAATCAAGCCCCCCGCGTGCTGCCACCCCCGTGCGGCACCCGCCGCCGCCGGCGCAGCCCGCCACCGCCGCCAGCGCAGCCCGCCGCCGCCGCCACGCGGCGTGCCGCCGCCGCCGCCCGCGCAGCCCGCCGCCGCCGCCACGCGGCACGCCGCCGCCGCCGCCGCGCGGCACGCCGCCGCCGCCGCCACGCGGCCCGCCGCCGCCGCCGCCACGCGGCCCGCCGCCGCGCCGCCACCGCCGCGCCGCCGTCGCCGCCGCCGCCGGCCGCCGCGCCGCCGCCGCGCCGCCCCCGGGGGGGGGTCGGGCCGGGTCGGCCCGGACCTGGACCCCCCCGTTTCGAACCTGATTTGGTTTTTGGCTCATAACTTGAGCCTCGGACCTCCGAATGACGAACCGTCTGCGGCAACGCGATCCTTGCATCGAGACGGTCGTTTCGATATATCGCACTCAAGGTTTCGGGTTACTTTGAGTTCGGCCGGGTTGGTTCGTTCACGAAACCAACCGGGCCTTCGGAGCGGAAACGCTCATATCTTGAGCCACGAACGTCCGATTGACGCGCCGTCAGTCGCGTTGTGTTCCACTTAGTGAATCGGATCTTTTGGCATACTCCGCCCGAGGTTTGGACGCAGGTGGAGTACGGTCGGGTTGGTTTTTCGTTAAAAACCAACCGGGCCCCCGGAGACGAAAATGCCAATAACTCACAGACCGGGCGTCCGATTGACGCGCTGTCTGTTTCGTTGACTTCCTCTTGATGAGACGGAACTTTTGACATACTCCGCCCGAGTTTTGGATGCAGTCGGAGTATGGCCGGGTTGGATTGTTCCCGAAATCCAACCGGGCCCCTGGAACGGGAAAGCTGATATCTTTCAGACAGGACGTCCGCTTGACGAGCCGTCAGCGGCGTTGGTGGTTACGTTGAGTAACGGTCCCTTTGAGTATACCCTATGGGAGTTCGGGGTGCAGTTGAGATACGGCCGGGATTGGTTTCGCTCACGAAACCAACCGGGCCCCTGGGACGAAAAGGCTAATAACTCACAGACCGGGCGTCCGATCGACGCGCCGTCTGTTGCGTTGAGACCCCTGTGACGAGACGGACCTTTGAGACACTTCTTCGCGGGACCTTGTGATACTTGGAGTATCGACCAGTAGCTCGTGGAGCGGACCCGTGGTTTTTGACAGTGGTGGTGCGCTTGGATGCAGCAGCAGACCCTTGGCGGTGGAGAGCTTGGTTGTAGCGGCGGACCCGCGATACCCTATGGAGTGTGTGCGCTTGGTTGTAGCGACAGACCCGCGACGGTGGAGACGAGCGTGCAGAGTACAGAGACCGTGTAGCCGGCTGAGACCTGACGACTGCTTGACCGACTCGACTTGGAGTGAGTCGACTAGCCCAGTGGACGGAGCGCCCGGTACTTGGCGGCAGACCCACGGCGGACAGAGCGCCTGGTAGTTGGCAGCAGACCCGCGGTACTCGACAGGAGGAGTACCTCAGCAGGCTATCTGGGTAGCGCCCGGTATTTGGCAGCAGACCCTCAGCGGACGGAGCGCCTGGTAGTTGGCAGCAGACCCGCAGTACTCGACAGGAGGAGTACATCAGCAGTCCTAGGTTAGTGAGCGGCAGCCTCAGAGTCGTGACAGGACCACTGTACACTCTAGAGACGGAGCTCTTCAGCAGTTACGGTTTCGATAATGAAAATCCTGGTTTGAGCTGAAACTTTTGACCTTTGTGTTTCCTCATGATTGAGATGGGTTACTTGATAACTTAGGTATATGTATGGGCATATACCTGGATAGTGGTTATCCGTTGATCTCATGATCCTTGTGTTTCCTCATGATTGAGATGGGATACTTGATAACTTAGGTATATGTATGGGCATATACCTAAGTAGAGTTTATCTGTTGTGATCTTCTTGTGGTTATCCTTGTTGGTTTTAGTGAGACCTTGAGGGTCTCGGGGTCCCTACTGAGTATCGTTATACTCACCCCTTCACGGGCTATGCCCGCACCTCGTTGTGTTGGTTGCAGACGACGGCCAGTACTGGCAGAGGCCGAGTGTTCGAGGACTGGACGGTACCTGGAGGTGGACTATACGACGAGGCGGTACACAGAGGCAGACCACTGGGCGGGACATACTCGGAGCGGATGGCGGGACCCGTGGAGCAGAGGAGCTATCTGTACCCACCCTTCAGGTGGGAATTCCAGTGGACATCTCAGCGTAGCAGCTTTACTTTTCAGTCGCTGTTTTCCTTTTCGAGTTGTACTTTACAGTTGGGCTTGTATTTCCGGCCCCTTTTTACTTTTCAGCTCTCTTTTTTGTACTTAGTGTTTTACTTCCGCTTGTACTCTATGGTGCTTGTTTTCTTTTTTTAAAGGCAATGCCTTCCCAGTTAACGGGATTTTACGCCTTTGGTGCTAGTCGCCAGCCCCTGGCCTATGGAAGGCGGGCTTGGGGTAGTCACGGCACGGGCCCCGAGGACGGGTCGTGACAAATTGGTATCAGAGGAGTTCGGTTCTACCGTAGAACTTATAACTCTGATGTTTCTTTCTGTGAAGCAATAGTGTTGAGAGTACCGAGTGTGGTTTTCAGTTCAGGGAGTCCAGTGTTGGTGCGGGCGGCCGACGTATCCATACACCAGGACCCTGACAACTGATTTCCGACTTTGTGCACTAAAACACTGATTGCGTGTGTGTTTTCAAAAGTTTTTCCCCTTAAAACAGCTCAAACCAGGTCAGCTCACCAGGTATAATCGTTTGATCGTGTTACGTTGTTTCTTTCAGGATGGCCCACGGAGCAGCGAGACTCCAGTATAGGGCCCTTTTTCAGTGTTGGCACCTTCGGGTGGTGTACCAGCAGCACCACCACCCGTTAGGCAGCAGATGCCACTAGCTGACGGTGCACGCTAGCAGAGCGCGATGCACGAGTTCCAGCAGTAGAGGCCTCTGAGGATACGAGGCGAGACAGATTTCCCAGGCAGCAGTGGACTGGATGGAGACGAATGCTAGAGTTCTACGCCTAGCTTGGATACTAGTAGAGCAAATGATGATCTTAGCTCCAGGTGTTTCCAGAGAGTGACCATGAGGTTGGTCCTTATAGTAACGAGGCCTCGGTGCAGGGCCCTTTGTCAGCAGTGGCACCGGCGGTAGCTCTACCCGCCGAGCCCCCGATGCTTCCAGCAGCAGCCGCTGACGATGCACGTCGCCTCAGCGCACTGCATGAGTTTCAGCGCCAGCGACCGCCCAGGTTTCGCGGGGAGACGGATCCCCAGGCAGCAGAGGACTGGCTGGAGGCAGTAGTTCGAGTGTTTAGGCTAGTGAGGACACCAGCAGACCTCATGGTGATCCTCGCTGCGAGCCTACTACACGCAGCAGCAGGACGATGGTGGAGCTTGATGCTCCAGGTGCATGATGAGGCATCTCTTCTTTGGACGGACTTTGAGAGCCTCTTCTGCTCGGAGTTCGTCCCAGCCACCCTTCGTGCGGTACGTATCCAGGAGCTTCTACAGCTGCGGCAGGGCAGCATGACGGTCGCTCAGTACGCGGCGAGGTTCACCGACCTTTCTCGTTACTCGACAGACATGGTACGGGACCCCTTCTTCCGGGCCCGGACCTTCGAGCAGGGTTTGAGACACGAGATCAGGGCATCGCTGATCTCCCTCAGCTTACCGACTCAGACTGGAGTACTGGAGCGGGCCCTTCTGATTGAGAGCTTCCTTGCTGAGTCTTCACCAGTGCAGCGACCCACCGCAGGGCGGCACGTAGCGGAGTCTTCGGTAGCAGGTAGCCGACAGATGACTCAGGGGTCCAGACAGACCAGACCTTCAGGCAGACGACCTCAGGGTACTGGCTCAGCAGTGCAGGGCACACAGCGCGGAGTCAGTCTTTTGAGTGGAAGACAGTGCTTTGCGTGCGGCGGGCAAGGCCACATGGCTCGTGACTGCCCGACCCGCCATGCGGAGGAGCAGCAGACGGTTGAGGAACCACCTAGGCAGAGGCAGAGGTTCGACCGTGGCGGTCCGCAGGGAGGAGGCGGACGAGGCAGAGGAGCTGGCCGAGCAGCAGGTGGTGGGCAACGCTTTGAGGCTCTGCCACCACCACCACCAGGAGGTCCACCCCGACCACAGGGAGTAGGTGGACATGCGAGAGCACAGCTTCAGGCAGCTGAAGCTTACGATCATGGAGCTCTGGGAGCAGGTGGACAGGAGCAGAACTAGTGGATACATCCTTGTACTTCGGGTTCCTTGCTGCTTTTGTGTAGCGTCTTGTATTATGAGCTGCAATAATAAAAGACGCATCCTTTGTGAAGTTTTCATTCCTGTCCTCTTTTGTGATGTTACTAAGAGGTTTCAGTTGACTGTTGACTTGACCCTCACTTGTGAGACATCTACTGGAGGAGACCCAGTTACCACACACTGATGCCGACAGTGTGACTCAACCCTTGGAGGCGAGAGTAACGGTTGGATCTCTTAGTAGTAGCGTCGAGGCCTTACGACGTCATCCATGGTATGGATTAATATCATCCATGTTAGGATTGACTGTTTTAGGCAAAGAATGTGGTTCATCCAGGGGATGAGACCAGGTTTCTCTTTTCGGCAAAGAAGAAATCTTGTAGCTCTTGTGGGACCAGAGATGGTCCGGACCACGTCAAAAGAGGTCCATGTCATCCAGGAGCGGGTCCTACATGGACGATCGATTCCTCTTGTGCGCAACAGATGGCGGCACGGGAATCTCCAGGAGAGCACATGGGAGCGGGAGGCTCAGATGCGTGCTCAGTATCCTCTCTTTTGATTCCCTAGTTTTTGATGTAGCTTTACGGGGACGTAAAGCCCTGAGGTGGGAGTAATGTAAAGACCCGTAAAATTCAAGGAAAATTTTTTCTTAATTTTCTTTAGAATTTTACAAGAGCGCGGTTTCAGACGGCACCTGATTCCGAGGCCCGGAGTGCCCGGAATTAATTTCCGAAGTTTAGCTCGGGTACGTTCAGTGAACGAACGAGCGGGAATTCCTAACTTTTGATCCGGTGCTCGGAATTGAAATCCGAGGGCACCGATGAACTCGCAGCGCCGATATTCGCTTAATGAGACCTTTTCGGGAGTTGCGTTTGTTACGGGTTGAGAGTTACGTTTTGGGGTTTTTCAGTTAAGTTAAATAAAATTTGTGTAAGACAAATTTTATTTTAACTTATTTAAAAACCTATCAAAGGTGGTTGGAAGTGGGACCCACACCCACTTAACCTCCCTTGGGAGGATTACGTGTGGTGGGGCCCACACGAACCCCTTTTCTTTTCAAATTCTCTCAACGTACCTAACCCCTAATTAATTGGCTTAGGTTACTCTTATTTAATTTTGGGGGTAAACTCTTTTGAATTTCAAACATTTGAAATCCTTTTGAGTTTTGTGTTAATAAAATAAGTGGTATTCTTATTTTATTGAGGGTTCTTTGTTTGTCTTTGGAGAGCTTTCCCTTCATCTCCAAGCTCTGACGAAGAACGAAGAACGTCTTCATCCTCAACGAAGAACGACAACTCTTCGTCAAGGATCATCGACTCGGCGACCCGGTATCTTCGGACCTCTTCTTCCCCCCCGAACCTCCTTCGTCGGCAATCAAAGATCCGAGCGACGTGTCTTTTCGGGCATAACTCTTCGTCAACGGATTTGACGAACGACGACCACGACACCCGACCTCCGCGACGCCGTCTTCCGCGGAGCGTAGCAGAACCTTTGAATCCTAAACCCGAGGTAGGGGTTGTCGAATTTCTTTTGGATTCCTCATTTTTATTCTTGATCGTGCTTTTAGCAAGATTAACGTGTGACATGTTTTTCTTTAAGTTGCGTTATTATTATTAACGCGAGGGGGGCCGGACCGCACGAACACGGCCGAACCCCCCCCCCCTCCAACGTTCTTGTTTAATTCTTTCGATGGAAGTAAAGTGGCGTGGTGCCGTCGCACCACGCGGATTACCGAGCGTTTAATTTACGCAACGCCGTCGCGCTACGCCGAGGAGAGTCTTCAAGAACGCGACGCCGTCGCGCCACGGTGGAAAGAATCGAAGCACGGCGAAGGGGCGCAGTGCCGACGCACCGCGCCGGATGACGAACGCCGCGGCCGGTTCCGGGCCGCGGCGGGACGAGAAGACCGCGGCCGGTTCCGGGCCGCGGCGGGACGAGGAGACCGCGGCCGGTTCCGGGCCGCAGCGAAAGGGAAGACCGGCGGCCGGGCCGCCGGCGTCGGAAGCCGAAGAAGGGGACCGGAAATTCCGGTCCCGTTTGATAAAACCGGCCGGCCAGCTGGCCGGCCGGATGGCTTAAAACCGGGGAATTTAATTCCCCGGCCAACCATGAAAACCCCCCTCTTTAAGAGGGGGGGCGTTTCTTCAAAGGGAGGGGGCCGGCTGCCCCCTCGGTTCCACCAGCAGGCCCCCCCACGTGAGGGGGGGGGGGGGGCGGTTTTTAAATAGCTGGCGCGGCACAAAGGTCGCGCCGTTTTTTTTTTTGAAGGAACAGCGGGGGCAATCAAGCCCCCCGCGTGCTGCCACCCCGTGCGGCACCCGCCGCCGCCAGCGCAGCCCGCCGCCGCCGCCGCGCGGCCCGCCGCCGCCGCCGCCAGCGCAGCCCGCCGCCGCCGCCACGCGGCACGCCGCCGCCGCCGCCCCGCGGCGCGCCGCCGCCGCCGCCACGCGGCCCGCCGCCGCCGCCGCCCCGCGGCCCGCCGCCGCGCCGCCCCCCGCCGCGCCGCCGTCGCCTCCGCCGCCGGCCGCCGCGCCGCCGCCGCGCCGCCCCCGGGGGGGGGGGGGGGGTCGGGCCGGGTCGGCCCGGACCCGGACCCCCCCGTTTCGAACCTGATTTGGTTTTTGGCTCATAACTTGAGCCTCGGACCTCCGAATGACGAACCGTCTGCGGCAACGCGATCCTTGCATCGAGACGGTCGTTTCGATATATTGCACTCAAGGTTTCGGGTTACTTTGAGTTCGGCCGGGTTGGTTCGTTCACGAAACCAACCGGGCCTTCGGAGCGGAAACGCTCATATCTTGAGCCACGAACGTCCGATTGACGCGCCGTCAGTCGCGTTGTGTTCCTCTTAGTGAATCGGATCTTTTGGCATACTCCGCCCGAGGTTTGGACGCAGGTGGAGTACGGTCGGGTTGGTTTTTCCTTAAAAACCAACCGGGCCCCGGAGACGAAAATGCCAATAACTCACAGACCGGGCGTCCGATTGACGCGCCGTCTGTTTCGTTGACTTCCTCTTGATGAGACGGAACTTTTGACATACTCCGCCCGAGTTTTGGATGCAGTCGGAGTATGGCCGGGTTGGATTGTTCCCGAAATCCAACCGGGCCCCTGGAACGGGAAAGCTGATATCTTTCAGACAGGACGTCCGCTTGACGAGCCGTCAGCGGCGTTGGTGGTTACGTTGAGTAACGGTCCCTTTGAGTATACCCTATGGGAGTTCGGGGTGCAGTTGAGATACGGCCGGGATTGGTTTCGCTCACGAAACCAACCGGGCCCCTGGGACGAAAAGGCTAATAACTCACAGACCGGGCGTCCGATCGACGCGCCGTCTGTTGCGTTGAGACCCCTGTGACGAGACGGACCTTTGAGACACTTCTTCGCGGGACCTTGTGATACTTGGAGTATCGACCAGTAGCTCGTGGAGCGGACCCGTGGTTTTTGACAGTGGTGGTGCGCTTGGATGCAGCAGCAGACCCTTGGCGGTGGAGAGCTTGGTTGTAGCGGCGGACCCGCGATACCCTATGGAGTGTGTGCGCTTGGTTGTAGCGACAGACCCGCGACGGTGGAGACGAGCGTGCAGAGTACGGAGACCGTGTAGCCGGCTGAGACCTGACGACTGCTTGACCGACTCGACTTGGAGTGAGTCGACTAGCCCAGTGGACGGAGCGCCCGGTACTTGGCGGCAGACCCACGGCGGACGGAGCGCCTGGTAGTTGGCAGCAGACCCGCGGTACTCGACAGGAGGAGTACCTCAGCAGGCTATCTGGGTAGCGCCCGGTATTTGGCAGCAGACCCTCAGCGGACGGAGCGCCTGGTAGTTGGCAGCAGACCCGCAGTACTCGACAGGAGGAGTACTTCAGCAGTCCTAGGTTAGTGAGTGGCAGCCTCAGAGTCGTGACAGGACCACTGTACACTCTAGAGACGGAGCTCTTCAGCAGTTACGGTTTCGATAATGAAAATCCTGGTTTGAGCTGAGACTTTTGACCTTTGTGTTTCCTCATGATTGAGATGGGTTACTTGATAACTTAGGTATATGTATGGGCATATACCTGGGTAGTGGTTATCCGTTGATCTCATGATCCTTGTGTTTCCTCATGATTGAGATGGGATACTTGATAACTTAGGTATATGTATGGGCATATACCTAAGTAGAGTTTATCTGTTGTGATCTTCTTGTGGTTATCCTTGTTGGTTTTAGTGAGACCTTGAGGGTCTCGGGGTCCCTACTGAGTATCGTTATACTCACCCCTGCACGGGCTATGCCCGCACCTCGTTGTGTTGGTTGCAGACGACGACCAGTACTGGCAGAGGCCGAGTGTTCGAGGACTGGACGGTACCTGGAGGTGGACTATACGACGAGGCGGTACACAGAGGCAGACCACTGGGCGGGACATACTCGGAGCGGATGGCGGGACCCGTGGAGCAGAGGAGCTATCTGTACCCACCCTTCAGGTGGGAATTCCAGTGGACATCTCAGCATAGCAGCTTTACTTTTCAGTCGCTGTTTTCCTTTTCGAGTTGTACTTTACAGTTGGGCTTGTATTTCCGGCCCCTTTTTACTTTTCAGCTCTCTTTTTTGTACTTAGGGTTTTACTTCCGCTTGTACTCTATGGTGCTTGTTTTCTTTTTTTAAAGGCAATGCCTTCCCAGTTAACGGGATTTTACGCCTTTGGTGCTAGTCGCCAGCCCCTGGCCTATGGAAGGCGGGCTTGGGGTAGTCACGGCACGGGCCCCGAGGACGGGTCGTGACAGATAATGTATCAATTCATTACTACATGTTTATCTGTGATGAGAATCAAGAAACCTGTACTCCTGAAAAAATGGTGTGATAGGAGAACATCAACAGAAGCTACCATCCCATCAAGAAAGGCACACAATAATAGGTAATTTTATTTCATTTATTAGTGACATGAACTATATTTTTTTAACATTATATGGTGAGGAATATACCATAATTTATAACATGATTTGACAATTATTTATTTGGTTCCTTTTATAGTCATGTACCCATGTCCCTTTTAACAAAATTTGTATTGATATATCCCAATAAGATGGTGATATCTCCTACAAAATTTCCATTGGTCCATGATTTTATATCCATGAATCACTAAATATATCATTTAAATATTAATCAAAACACATGTATTACTTATGTAAATGACTCCCTTTAACGATCAATATCATTAAAAAGTGTGGTATAATTTTCATCAAATTATGGAAAGTGATGAGATCTGGTTTTTGGAAATCACTATATATCCATTGGATTCATGAATCATGACACACATATTTCATTGATATAAAATTCAATTGTTTAGGATATAAAAACATGTAGGGTGGGATATTATTCTAATTAAAATGTGATTGGACCCAAGATTCCTGAACATTGGAAAACACGTTTCTCATTGACATGAGAAAACAAACACATGTATTATAGGAGGATGGATTCTCATGGTGTAAATTTTATTTATTTTAAGGTTAAAAGAAATTATTTTATATATTTATTAATATTACATGGGTTTACTAATTAATGTGAAAAGCATGATAAATAATCCGATACTGATTTGGTTCAAACATATGATAGTGGTGGATTTTTTATTCATTGTTATACTATTTACTTATCTGGGGAGCCTAGATGTAACTAAATAACACATTTGCATATATAAAAAATCCACACACAGCTCTAGATAGATGTTGTTATTGTGCATAAGAACATAGATCAATGGTACTTATAAGGTAGGGACACAATATTGTGAATTTTGACATCATATGAAATGCATGTTAACCATGACATTTAACATTATGATTTAATTCAAGATACATGAATTATAGAATCATAAAACTATGATGTCGGTTACCCTATTGGAATAAATATTATAAGGGATCACATCATTAAAATTCCATTAGAATGTGATACAAAAAACATTATGTTTGTAATGGTTGTACTGTGATTTAACCATACCATCTAAGGAGGACCTTATTAATTTTCCTAATCCCATGTGACCTATGATCGGTGATAGAGACATAGAACAATTATATATTTCATTATGAGACGGGGTTATTCATAAAATATACTAAATATATAGAATAAAAACTCCATGCATGGAGTGTATTTTTCAGTAGGTCTGGGTGAACCTAACATGGGAAGGACACATAGTAAAACATTAGAAATATAATAGTACCCCAATTAAAAATATATTATAAACCCCATGAATTAAAATTAAATTGTAATAATGTATTCATTTTACACTATACTATTGATGTACATTGTTTATAGTAAATACCCACATTAATGGTTGGAATCATATGTCGGTAAGGGGATTTTTTTCAGTTGGGTCTAGAATGGTGGATCCATGCATCACTATGTTTCCGATTATAGTTAGAATAAATAAAAGAGTAATTCACATACTTTTCCATTATTCAGTGACATAGACTTATAGCTTTTATATTGGGTGATCTGGAAGATCTATATTCCTTTTATGGTCATTCATTCATGACCTTTCGTTTTAGTTTAACTCCATGAGGTAATGAAACATATTACATTGAAGGAGTGTTAACATGATATGTAGGAGTTATGAATTAAAAATACCCTTGTCTTTATGATATCATGTCATTTAAAAAGATACCTTGATGTTGGGGAAATATACTAATCTGATAAAGTCATCATATATTTTTAGGAAATAATCTTCTTTGACGGAAGTATCCAATGAGTTTAGAAAACAAACTCATGTGGGGCATCCCAAAAACATCATCTGGGGATTTATGGGATTAATAAATGGGGAATAATATTCTTAAGACATAGCTTCAGATGAAACTTTTACTTTTCTGTGGAATACATTATCGTTCAATTTAATTTATTATTATTATAATTATATGAGTCATGGGTTATAGGGCCCTGCGAGTAGGAAAACACAATTAAATTTAGGGATATGTTTTTTTGGACTAATGGTTTTTGGTTTTTTGTGTTATATGATTGGTAACATCATTCATTAATAACGTGAAATATTTCCTGTAAATATTTCAATAGTGGTGTAGTAGTATACTCACAATCAATGAATATCAATTAATATTCACCACTGGAATATACCTTATGGTTGAAAATAGGAACATACCATATTTGTTTAAGAATTGTAAATGTTTTCCTAGGTATCATCTAGTCTATATGGTCCAATACATGTTCTACTTTACATAATGAATGTGAATCATCATTTTGTATTCTCTTTACATATTGGTTTGATGAAACTATAAGTGATGAATGTTTCATAGTTTCTTCACAATAATCCATTTTAAATCAACCAAATGGTTTTAGGACTACATATTTGTTGAAAATTGATCACAATTAGTGATTCAGTGTGAATGTAATTGTAATTAAATAAAAAAATTGATTTTTTTCCTCTTTAACCATTATATATAGGGTCTCTAATATATTAGTATAGTTTGTGGTGAAGTTTTGCCACATGGGGTTTATGAGTCTTGTTAGTTTTAGATTTCTTATCAATGACTGCCATTTACTATATTATGAATGATATTATATTTCTAAAATCCTTGATCTATTCATAATCTATAACATGATAAAAACATGAATGATTTGAAAAAATGTTACTCTCAGTAAAAAAAATAAAATTTTAAATAAAATTATATGTTTTATTTTTTCCATTGATTTCATAACATGAACAATAGTCATATTAATGAAAACATAATTCATAATATTTGGTATTATTTTTTCCAAAATTTTTTGAAAAATATTTTGTTTTCCATTGTGTAGAATAATTCAGTAGTATATAATATGTATTTAATCTTATTTTCTATAGTTTGAGTGTATTTCCCCATTATAATCATTACACATAAAGAAAATATCTAGGACTATATGGTGTTATGAAAAAAATATCACCTTGGTAAATGAAGTTCTTCTTCACTTGAAATGAATGACCCTGAATAGATAATTATGTGAATTCATACATAATAGAATGAAAATATATATGTCCATCCTAATTTGGTATGAATTCTTGTTTCTTAACTGGTGGGAACAATAAATTCAAGAATAATATTCGAAAATAATAAAAATACTCTCTTGCACATCAATGTTTCTAAATAGAATTTAGCCAATGCCTCATTTATAAATTTCCTATTGATTATATGGAAAATAAAACATCTGTTAAACTAATATCCCACCATTGGATTTAAACATTTCTGGATCATTCCATTAAAAAAGTCCCACATTGGAGGCAGTCCAGTATTGGTGTCTTCTAATCATTTCAAGGGTATTCTATTTTATAGGTGGAGCATTTCTCATTGATCACATCCAAGTAACTCTTAAGAAATGTTAATTACATTATATGATGTACAATACTGATGACTATTTCATCCATATCCGGATCTACTAAATATATAGCCCCATTTTTTTTGTGTATCGTTCTATGCATACTATTGTAAGTATATAATTAAACATGATAACTCAAAGGGGAACTATTTCATCACCCTTATAACATAATCAATTTGGAGTACCCAATCTTCTTTTTTGATTGTGAAATCACTATTTTAATTCATGATTACTAACTCATAATTACCATTTATATTCATATGGTCACTATTATATTCAACATTTGTTAAATTATTGTAATAGGGATTGTTAATTTGCTGAATTTCTAGAACCAAAATCTATCAATATGATGAAATATAGTATAATAGACTATTTCAGAAAGAATAGAATGTACCCAACCTGAATTTATTGATTTTGGGGTCTCCCTTTATTTTTTCTCTTTTAATTCTAGGAACATCAACCATATAAAAATCCCATGTTTTGGGGGAGCCCTGTAAAATGAAGATATCTCTATCTGGAAGCTCATGATTCATAATAAGTAATCCTATAGATGGATTTTATATGATGTTATAAGATAAATCCTTTAATTGTTTTCCATCTTCTTAGGATTGATCTGAATATCAAACTACTGCTGAATGACCATTCTCTATGTAATACTCTAAAAAAACATGTGGTGGTTGAGGATGTATTTGAGTATGTTATTTTGAGATATCACATATAAATAATGGTTTTGAAGTTAGTTCCTCGATTTAATTACAATGAATATTAATTCTACATAGTTCTCACAATCATAACAACAACTCTCAATATCAATTATGGTTCTACAGTGAAAATAAGGAATGATTCCATTTCTAGTATAATTATTTTGTATAACGAAAGAACACAATGATAATGGAATTTATATCTCAGATAAGATGAGTGAAATTAAGTAAATAGGTATCAACCATAATTGAGTAATAAAGATATATTTCATGATAATATAAAATAGTATATGACAGTCAATTTCAACTAATATGTATCCCTTTTTCCTCGAATTGGTGATTAGTAGAAACCTTCCTAAATGTTTATGAATTAATCATCAAATGGAAGAATGGTTTCATTATAGTCATCTCCATTCATTGATGGTTTTAGTGAGAGTAATGTTATGAATATCCATTTTTCATGGTATTGACAACAATTTCAAGATGATAAACATTCCTCTAATGAAAATTTACTGAGGCAATAGAGAAAGAATATTTCAATTGGATCATTTCATGATATTATGTTGTAGCTTAATGATAAAAGTATCAAGGCCATAAAGATTGTCAGACTTTTTATGATATTTCACAACAAAATAATTGATGTATAAATCAATTGGATTAACCAAAAAGTGTAATATATGTCGTGTAGAGTTCTTCAATACGTAACATCAATATTCCTTACGCCAAAGGTAATTACCAAACATCATATTACATCCTAAATATATTGTAATGTATTTTTTATCTATATCATAGGGTTCTATTTAAATTTTAATATACCCCAAAAAGTTATCCATGAGTTATAGGTCTTGGAATCCATACATCACATTAATCACATGTTTTTCATTGTGAAATAATAATTAATCTTTTAGATAATGATGATTGATATTATTACGTTTGATGCACACCAAAATCATTATATTCCTCTTCATTGATGGGACTATATTTTGGTTCCATTTTGGTATCTAGAATTCCTGAATTATGATGAAATTTTATTATATTATAAACATTTTCATTATCATTGGTGTCATGAGTCAGATGTGTTCTTATCAATAACTTCTTGTAACTATGATGATCTTCGGGTAGACCTAGGCTGTGAGAGGCCACATCGGGTTTGAGATCATGTATTTATTTTTAAATCCATCATATAAACTCATCATACTAATTGACTAACAATTTATGTACATCATGTTCTCTGATTGTAATAGCTCCAAAAATCAGTATAGATCACACATATTCCCTTATTCCTTGATTTAACTTATATATTTTATCGACAGTGGTAGAGACATTATCCTCAAATTTCGTAGGAGCATCGTTGGGGTCTTCATTATCTTCCAATTCCATTGAATCATTATAGTTTCTCTATTTGGGATCGATGAGTTATGAAATGAAAGCATTTAAATCAGATTAAATATTAATATTCAATGATCAATGGTTAAATATGTTTATATTATTTTATGGGGACACAATAATTCATTTATTATTGTTGGTGTTGGGGTCTTTAATATTTATTGTAATAAGCCATAATGTTATAATGAAATTGTGATTTATTTAAATGTATAATTATGTATTGTGGTTTTTGAAAATAAATGAACTCATTTGGATTTATTATATACTATATAATTTATATGACAATTAATCAATTTTAATATTGATAAAATATCTGTTGAATAGTGATTAAAAGGTCATTATAAATATTGGGTTTTAACAAATCCAATTTTTATTTAAATTTGAATTGATGGCCTCAACCAGTAGCATAGTACCATATGAAGCACAATAATCTAATATTTAGAGGGAGATAACATAACTAAGGATTTACGTAGTCCAATCCAAATTTGAGATCCAAGAATATTTTAACAAGAAAAATAAATTATTGGAGAAGATCAAACTCATCAGTATCTTGACCCAATCTATGTTTGTAAAACCAGCCAAGGAAAATCACATCTTCACACATTAAAATTATGAATTATTAAATTCTATTAAAGGGATATATATCTAATACACACCAATCTATTTTCTAAAATTTTTATAGAATAATTAATATATTTTTGTCATATTATTTTTAAACTATGAATGATTTTGATATTGATACAGTTATACCCAAATTGTATTTTTAGGTAATATTCAAATTCAAATAAGGGATGTATATTTAATAATTTTGTTTATTTTTTAAATGAATAATATTTTAATAAAATTTTATTCATAAATAATTTTTATTGAATATAAATTATTATATAATTATCATAGTCAAATGAGGTTTTTATAAGGGTTAAAAACATTATTGTAAAAAACCGATGATTTTGTAATGAATGACTATTTTATTTTAAAATTAAAAATTGAAATATTTTGAAAATAATTTTAATAAAAATAATAATATTTTATGATATTGAATATCAAAATTATACAATGGAGAATTTTTCATAATTTTCTGAGTGAATAGAATATTTCGAAAAAAGTAAATACCTTATAAATAATATTTATGTATTATGACATTATATGATCCAAAAGTGATATAATAAATAAAATAAATTAATTTAAAGACCAAATAAATATTTTCTATTTAAAATTATTATATTTTATTTTTTGTAAGTTTTATAATTCCATTATGAGTCCTCTAAAAATATTAATATATTTAATGGTTTTATAATCATTTTTTAAGAGTATGAATCACGTCCAAATAAGAGAGGGCATTGTTTAATTTACATAGGTAAGTTCCCATATAATATAATTGAACTTGATCACATTTGGTAGGAAGTACATGAAATAACATTCGATGGTTTTTGATTTTATGTTATTTTATAATATATAGTCCAATACCTATGTTTGACATATAATAATGTAATCACTAGACATTTCCTATAAAAGCCAACCTATGCTCCTATTCCTCTTCCTCAAAATACATTGGAAACATTTTAAATCTACCCTCTCTTCCCTATAGTCCACCCATGTCAACCTTAATCTCTCAAGAATTTCTCCCAAATCATTTGAATTCCCACACTCAAGAAAGGGATCCTCACCATCTCTTCTATATTCATAACTCCATATTGTCATGCGCATTCTAATTCCTATTCATTATGATGCATATGAATTTACATCTCCCTATTACTGCCAATTATTTCATAAATTATTATATCCCAATTTATCTATTATCTACCCATTATATGAATTTTTTAGTGGTGTAGTTATGCAACTGAAATATATCCATGATTTTAATTTCACAAATAATCGTGTATTGAATAAGTCACCAACCTGATATCAACGGAATTCAGATCTATAAATGTATAACTACATTAATTGGTAATTACATGTAATTATTTCCAAATCCTTTACCATGCAATAAATAATGATAAATAATGAATCCATGTGTTATGATCAATGAGTAACAATTAAACATGAGAATTAAATGTAAGTGAAGGGTGCACCAAAAAATATATAGGGCTACAATAAATTGGGTAATGTTAAGTCTTATGATATTTTATGTTTAGACACGGAATGAAAAAACTTTTTTATGGTACTCCATTCATCATGATTTTTTGGAAGTCATCCTAGACCTATGTTTATGATGTACTCGTTTAAGTAGTTTACAGATTTCCCATGTCATGATTATCATTCTATATCTTCTCCATTGTAAATATTTATGATTTAAACTCATTTAATTTATCATTTATTTATCAATTGTATTTCATTTATTATTTTCATCTTGTTAATTCATTTTTGTTTAATTACTGGGATTTATATATCACCCATTTATTCTCTTTCTCACAAGGATATCCGATATCGTTTTAAGTGATTTCATGTTAAATAAGTATTATATAATGTTTTTTATTTTACATTTTATTGTTTTTTTTAAATTCATATAATTATGAGAGAAATTATGAATATTTTCCTTGTATATTGTATTAGACTTAATATTTTGTTATAAATCATTAATTTATGTGTAATAATGTGAAGGGTTGAAATAGTATGTATCAAAGGAATAGTTTTCTTTTCATTGGAGTTAGGATCAGAAGACTCTACTGAAATCCTTAGGGATAAGAATATATAAAAGAAATCATCCATAAATTTTGGTTAATATTGATTAATTGATTTATCAAGAAATTAAATCTGTCTTTGAATAAAACATATCTATGTGGTTCTGTCCCAAATGTAACTTAGTGTAAAAACTCCAACATGGTCTGTTGGGCCTATCATATTGTAAGCTAGTTGATGAAAATAAGCTTTATGGTGGATATGATTGGAAAATCATAGGTGATATCCTTTGTTAAATTCATTATCACATTACATGCTAATATTAATAGAATAAAAAATTCTCATAAGAATATTTTAGTAAATAGATTATGGATGGCATAGATTGAAGCTTATTAATTCTATTATAATGAGAATAAATATAATTTATAGGATATTATATTAGATTCACTTAATTCATGAGTATATGATAAAATAGTTAAAAATATTCATCCATAATCATTCCAATATTATAGAAAATATCAATATATAAGAGTAATTAGGTAAATAATCAATGCGATGAGAAATGTGATGGCTTCCAAAATGAGATCCCCGACCCGATGGGAGCGGGAATCCAAAACAATATGATGATACTATCTTAGTTAAATCCTGATATGTATAGAAACATGGATCAAGTGGTGTTCCATATTCCCCCTAATAATGAATATTATTCATTTTAGTCTTTTAATAAAAAAGTAATCGTGACTTTAAATTTATCATCTAATCCCTTAATCAGGTACTAATTGATATACTACATAGAGAGGACCATCTATATCCTTCAATGTTATGAAGAATAGAATGTTCTAATGGTTTTTATCATATAGAGGGAGAAGATGACCGCTAGTGAAAATTGATCAAGAATAAGAATCGGTATTATGATACCAAATTGATGGAGTAGAGAGAGTTTTGGGAAAAAATTCATAATTATTTTTCTCTCACGCTCAAATAAAAATGAAGGTGATTTCCATTCCATAAAATAATAAATGTCAAATCTATCAAGGAATATATGGAAAACATCACATGAATTTTATGATAAAACCATTATGTTTTAATTACCCATAAATTAAATGTTTAATACTTCTTGGGTGACGTAATACCAAGTCTAGAAAAATCAATTACAATTAGAGACAATGATATATATGTAGAAATTTTAAGATGTACCCCCAATTATGAAATAGATTTTGGAGAATCTCATGGGTATCATAGGCAGATGAAATGAAAAATTGAGGTTAATTCTATATTTTTTATAGAGAAATATATAAAATATCCTGAAATTTCAACATCCCACCTGTCAAATATATGAAATGAAGTTGCCCAGAAATTTCCCAAGTGTTATGAAAAAATTCATTAGCTATGGGAAGGAAGGGAACCTAGCTAGTGGTTGCTGATAGAAGAATTTCACTAATGTGGTAGAGGAATTTAATGCTCTTGTAATCCATCAATTAATTTTTCATTTCATCAACTACATGGATACAACACACTTCTAAACCAAATAAACAATTCACTGGGATTTCAGAGACAACCAACAACCTCCAAGGTAGCATGAGTGATATTTTTCCATCACAAACTTTGAGGTGGATTCTAAAAAAATAAGTGGTGACATGTATACTAGATATTCATTAATTTATAATCTAAATAAATCTTCACTTGGGTTCAAATGATTCATTATTATCACAATATTTCAGATGATCTATTCAAACACCACTACAAAGCCTGGTAGATGAGTTGTCGGTAAAAAAAATGAGGAAATTATTGTGTCCTATTATAGAAATCCTCCCATATCACAATTTCTGGGGTAAACATAAAAATTAAACATCTAATACTCCATTTGGTGGACGTTGATAAAAATTTTTATGTATTGTATTTCCATATATAGAACAAATATACATTTTTTCAATAAGGAATTCACTCTCCAAATCACGAATTGACCCATGATTATGTACAAGTTCAAGGAGGGGTGAATCTTATCTACAAAAAATAAAAAAAGATATATGTTATTTCCCTATGAGAATTTATGTCAGTAAAAAAATTCGAGTAAAATAACTGAATTATATTTTATGACATGATTATAGTGAGGGAATACACTGATGTGTTCTATGAGGAATTTCATTGTCTTCCTCCTAGTATCGGGATTGAATTTTCAATCATTCATATACTTAAGTAAGTAAAAATATCATTGAATCAACATCTAAGAGATCTTATGGACCATCAATAGATGAATAAAAAACTACATTATAATGATTATAAACAGTTTCTTACTCCCAATTTATTCACAATGGGTTTTACCAGATCTATTCATCTAGAAGAAGGATCCTTCAATTCACCATGCATTTATTATCGTGAGATCAACATTTCCATGATAAAGAACACGTATCCTTTTCAAAATATTTATTACATGTTGGATAAACAATATATATAAGAAAAATCATTATGGGTTGATTTGTGGTTGGTATATAACTATATTTATGTGAACAAAGAGAATATCAACAATAATTCTTTTTTATATAAGGATTCAGCACTATGAGTTTATAATAATGGAATTAAGACCCACCAATTACTTAATATTCATCATGGAATGGATGAGTTGGCAATTTAAATAAAACCTAATAAATGTTTTGCAGTATTTATATAGGAAATTCATAATATTATCCAATAACCAGGATGATCTTGAGGAGAATCAATGCACATTTTAAAAGTCCATCCGAAAGGATAAGCTTTATTCCAAGTACAAATAATATAAGTTTTGGTGGAGTAATTCTCATTATTATTTTTATATATTTAGAGGGTATGGGATATCTATAGATCTATTATGGAAAAAACGAATTAAAGAATAGAATAATCCATTATCTATGATAGACATCCATCATTTCCTTGAAATGGAGTTTTATCATTTCAAATGTGCTCACTATATACACAAGTGGATAAATATTTATTTTGTTCAGCGATTCTTTGATGAAGGGCATGGATTGTGTATCAATGCAGGATAAAACATTCATAGTCTAGGATTCATCATAGTTGAATATTCATGAATATAGAAACAATGATATGACATGGAGTTATTTGAAATCATCTAATCATTGAAAATATGGCGGAATTATCTCTTCAGGTAAAGGTGTGAAGTATAAATGAATACAAAAATACTCAAGAATAGTATAACACATAATGAGTTGATTATGAAACAACAATGATGGTTAGAGGTGATTAATGACTATGAATCCTCAATCCACTACCATGTTAAGAATGTAAATGAGGTGTAATATTCTCCATGTTTAAAGGATACAAATATTTTTCATTAATTACAATGGAGAGGGACGTGATCTTCGTAGATTTGAAGAAGATCGAAATTTGTAACCTATATGAAATAACACCAAAAAAAATTCTCAAATATCACTTTTTGTGTGGTTATTGGATTATTAAATATATGATGTTTTAATTAATAATAAATTGTAATCAATATTAAATATAAATATTTAGAGTTTAATTTGAATGAATATGGAGTTTTTATATGTCATTTAAGATTATGTGTACCCTCACATAATTATTTAGAGATTGAATTATTGGATGATTCACATATCTAAAGCAAATTGATCTACATAGGAATAAAAAATATTTATTTATATATCCATGAACAATAATTATTGGAAAATATGAATAAGTATATCATTGAATATTCATCAAGAACTATTGTATGTTATCAAGTGAAAGCGGGATGTAAAATATATATGGTTATGTTGAATCCAATACACATAACAACATAAAAATTAGAAAACAACACTATGGAATTTTTCGTTGGTATTCCAATGAAATAAAGTGGGAATAATAGTAAATTGGTTTTTTTGATAATCATATATAGACATAACATTTTATTGTGATTCGATATGATTTCTATTTGGAGAAACATCCATATATATACATTAGAGATGCGGTTAGGCTACCAAATGTACCACTATCTAATGTATGTGATCTAGAACGACGATTCACATCTATGTTCTGGAAGAGTCTCCATCATTATTGAATACTATGTTGAACACTTTCATGATTTTTAAAAAAGTTTTATTGGAAATATGAGTGAAATTTATATAACCATGAGGATATGGTGAGATAATGTTCTATTTACTTCAATGGAGGATGGGATCAACATTTTTTTATAATTGAGTTATCATAAAATAAAATTATCCACTCAAGAATAATAATGTATTATATTAATACATTTATTATAAGAGGTGGATAAAACCTACATGGCGGGTTGAATTTTGGGAATGAAAACTACATGGTCCTGAATTGGATGAGGAAGTGGTGGAAAAGGATAAGACTATTCAACATCCCATCATGGATTCTCATATTCGAATGAAGAGTTATTGTTAAAATCAATGAATATTATTATAGACTGTTGTCAGAGGCGTTGTAATTTTTCCATATATCCAAGGAAGAAAATGATGAGATATGGGAAGAAGGGCATGACTTATCAATTTAACGTGAGTCTTTTTGGGATAAATTATCACATTAGTGTGATGGATTATCAGATAACCCTCCCAAAAAACCTATATCAGGAGCATGATATATTCTATATATCCCTATTGATAAAGTACACACCATAACATTAAAATGTACTAAATCTAGACATTATCCATTGTATAATGAACTTTCATATTAGGAGTAGACAAGGATGGTCTTATATTATAGTTAAAAATATCTACTGAATAAGAAAATCCACTGTGTCAATTATTTGTGGAGATACCACATGTTCGAATAAGCAACATGGGACCAGATAAGGTGATGAATAATATTTACCATCAAATATTTTAGTGAGGTAAAAGTAAATTTCAAGGGATAATTTTCTTAATGGGTAACATCCCAAACTATTATAAATAAAATTGTTCATCTTATCTAATTAAATGTCTTATTATTTATTATAATTATAGATTGAACATTCACTACATTGGTTTTATAATAACCCATTGGATTTCAAAAGCCTACAATGTATATTTAATATTGATAAAATAATTATTGAACAATGATCACACGGTTATATTATATATAGGGGGATTTTCTATCCACTAAATAATTCAATAAATCGATTATGAAGCTGAGAAAACCATTAATATTTTTTAGTATTTTCAAGTAATTTCTTATGAGTATGAGTCATATTAACTTAATAAAGGGTATCAAATTATTTTATATGGTCCTTTACCATATAAAATAATTTAATCCACTTTTATTTGTTAGAAACCATTCTAAAAAATTGTAATTTTTTTCATTTGGATTTTTTTATTTTATGGAGTCCAATACATGTTTTTGATAAATAATAAATAATGTTTCAATAATTTCAAATTTTTTCTACAGAAGATACCATTCCACTTAACAAAAATTACATGGATCATATCACTAATATTTTCTCGCCCTTATATAGTACTCCCAATGCACCCTCTTGCTCTCAAGAATCTCCCCACAATAATTTTGAGTCACATACTCATGTAAGTTATCCTAACATTATCTCTATTACTGAAGATTCATTATTCTTTCACTTCTAATTCCTATTCCAAAATTTGGGAAATATAATTCCCTATAAATATTACTACCTATTTGTTGTCAAAATTTTTATATAAAAATTTACCTCTAATCAACACAATCTATGATTATTTATGTGGCACTGTTACGATAAATAAATATCACTATGATTTTCTATTCCAAAATACTTGTGTGGTTAATACCTCACTTATTTATAAAAAAGGGTTTTCAAATTTATTAACTTATACCAATTTGAAATCTAAAATTTTATGTATTTATTCTAAAATAAATTCTCTTGGAATAAAATATGATGATGAATGATTCCACATTGTATGATCAATGTGGAACACATAAGAAAAAAATGACAAGAAATTGATGGGTGTGCATAATATTATATTGATCTACAATGAATTGGGTAAAGTTTTGTATCATGATACATCACTAAGGGATATAAAGTGAGAAAAATTCATTTATGGGACATTTTCCATCATGATGTATTGGTATTATCATTATGCATATGTTTAGGATGTAGTGTTTTATGTTGTTTCGGCATTTACCATTTATTGATTATCTTAATAGATCATGTTACACTATTTGTGTTTATGATTCTCACTCCATTTAAGCCCTATTAAAATGACAATTTCTTACCACATAATATTTTATTCATGTTATGTCAGGTTTATTACCTTACAATTATTTATATCTCACACCTCTATTATTTATGTCAATAGGTTGTCCACAGAATTTTAAGTGCGAGCACATTAATGAATTTTTCACCAAAGACGATTTTTCCATATTTTATGATTGTTATGTCAAGTACCTAATTACAAAAGAGACTAGTATTTCGGATCTTAAAGGTTATATTATGTGTAATATTCTATAGTAAATTATCAAAAAAAATGTTTAATAAATAGAATGGTTGTTATATTTATGGCTATAATAGAAGTAAATTTTCATCTAATTGTAATCTCACATATTTTATTTTACTTATGTGAACCACATACCAACCATTGAACTCTTAGAACAGGTATGTTAGTGTTATGTAAAGACTTATTTTTGGAAATAAACCAATCAATATAATTTTTTTAGGAATTAATCCAATCTCTTCAATAAACATGGCTTTGTTGTTTTGACAATCCATAGGTTATAATGATGATTTTACACTACATAATGTTCTAAATGTCTCACTAATGATTGAAATGGGGAATTGGAGATATTATGAAGGTATTTTTTCTTATTGGAGAAAACATGTCCTTAATAGAGAAAATACAAAGGCTTTACCCAACAGAGCGACCAAGAATTCATTGTTGGATATGTGGTCCCCATATAGATTTATTCCCATTAACTACTGTTGGATCATTTGTTCTCTCTAAATATTCCAATAAAATTAGGAGACAGGCGAGCCTACTCCATTAAAATTTATTAAAAATAAAAGGGAAAAGGTACAAGAGCATTCCGGAAGGAGTTTTACAAATACGTGTATAAACATCACCATGTAAATCTGGATGAACAATGATATCAAAAAAATCAGGAGCAACAATGGACCAACTTGAACCTACCTCCAGAATTGCCTGTTTAGAAAGAGCATCTGCGACTTGATTCGCCTCACGATAAACATCAAGCACTTCAATAGAGATGGAGTCTGCTAACCGAAGGAATTCCACCCACACTGAAAGCATCCTCCATGGAACATTTCAGGACTGATCTCAAAGAATTTCAACAACAGTGGATGAGTCAGATTCAATTTAAATGTCATCCCATCAAAAGAAAACTTCATACCTAATAGCTTTAATAATTTCCCAAAACACTGCCTCCAAATAAAAATCATTACAAATATAGTGAAAAAAGAATCCTTTGACCAATACCATGTGGGTACGGTAGACACCTCCGCAACCATCCAGAACTGGTGCTCCAGATAATGCACCATCAAGTTAACCTTCATCTAATGTGAAATAAGAGGGATCTATCTAACATGCTTCTGCATTAATGGAATCCTTGATCTTCCATTAATATTAAGAGACATGAGTAGGGTTATGTCAGAGACATCATTTTATATTTCCCCAGTTTGAATACATGAAGTGGTCCTCACATCCAATTGAGTCGCGGAGACACCACCATGAAAGGAGGGGACATTGTTATTGAAAATGAGTTCATTTATGGATGTCTAGATATAAGAAAATAGACTGGACACCCCTACATATAGCTACAAATGAATCTTCTCACTGCCTTCTGCATTGCTCAGTTAGTAGAACAGGTCATCAATTGATTTCATTGAGAGGTTGCAATGGAATGTTGCCTGCAAATAGTTCCAGATTTTAGCAGCAAACTTTCATGTAAGAAACATGTGCTCATCAGATTCAACCTCATGTAGATAGAAAAATCAAATTGAGGCTAAATTAATTCTAATCTGCTGCAAAGCAGATGGAAGAGGTAGTCATTTTCTCCATACCCTCCATATTAGCAATATAGTAGCTGGAGGAATGAAGGGCTTATGAAAAGTAATAACCCAAGGTGAGTTCTGAAAAGAATGACCACATAATCTTCTATAAAAGTCTCTATTAGTGAAATTACCATTCAAATTTGACGTCCAGATGAGCAGATTTGAGTCATGAAAGTAGTATCTATCAATTTCACAAACAACCGGACTAGGTAGATTATAAATAATAGAGAAATTACATTGATAGTAAGAAATAGTCAAATCCCATAACAGTGTAGGGATGCAGATATAATCACTAATAGGACTTGATATCTAGTGAGTGGTCCATAAATTATGAGAATAATTTTTGGACACCATCCATTTTGAGGATAACATCATGTCAGAATAAGATTTCTTGAGTTTAGGCCAAATGGATGAGAAAAGATAAGTTGAATGCCCTTTATGACTCGTGTCAGTAAATATTATTTTAAGAAAATCCATATATATATCAGAAAAAGAAAATAAGTTCCTAGTGAAAATATTTATCAATGTCTAATTGAAGAGAAGAATATCATTAACACCTATTCCTTCCTTATGAATAAGCTTAAGGCAGTCTTTCCTGGCTATGGTGATCAACTTCCTCTCATGGATAGAACCAGTCCAGGTGAAATTTCTGATTTTAAAAGCAATATATTTAATCAAAGCACTGGGCTAATGATAAACTGTAAAGGAATAGGAAAACATTGATGTTATCATAGAATTAACTAAACATATTCTCCACACTTGAGACAAGTTTTTTCATTTCCAATTGGATAGTTATGTCAAAATTTTCAGAGCAATATTCTCCAGAAATCCTTTCTTGATCCAACCCCAAAATAGAGGAACACAAAGATAGATAACAGGGAGCACACCTTTCTTGACCCCAAGCTATCGAGCCACTCTAATCTACTTCTAAATAGAGATACCTTTACCAAAAATGATAGTGTATTAGCTATAGTAAATTACCTGACCTTAATCCTCTTCATAGTGAGAGAAATTTTCTTTAATGCAAGAAATGGTGCATTTTTCCTCTCTTCCGAAGAGAAGGATATCATCAGCATAAAACTGATGTGATGGAGCAAAAAAATTGTGTTGAACATTCATCCTATGAAAAACACATAGTTTGAAAGGTCAGCGAGACACCAGCTCAAATAATCTTCTGTAAAGGCAAAAAGAAGACCATAAAGAGGATCACCCTGTTTAACACCTCTTGAACATTGAATGAAACCCTTGGGAGTTCCATTAACAAGAATGGAGATTCTGGCACTAGAAATAACAGTGTTAAAAATGAAAATAAACTTTTGTGAAAACCCATTTATTATAATGATATAGAAAATGAATCTCCATCTAATAGTGTCTAAGGCTTTAGAGATATATATTTTTGAAGCCATATGGCCATCCTTAACCTTTATTTTCATCACATTGACACACTCTGAGGCAGTTTATAAACAGTTATGAATGTTCCTCCCAGGTATGAATCCTATCTGATTTCTTGATATATGACCCCTGGAAACACTACACAAATGATAGGTTATAATCTTACTAATGTTTTTTGGTAAGGTATACCCAATAGAAACCGGTCTAAAATCATTGATGTCAAGAGCATTGTCCAGTTTTGGTATAAGAGAAATGAAACTTGAGTTCATTCCAAACGGCATATAGGCATATCGGAAGATGTCATTCACAACATTAGTCATCTCAACCTGATAGATGTCCCAATAGTACATAAAGTATTTATTCGTAAAACCATCAGGGCCTTCTACACTATCAATGTTTAATGAGAATAGGGAATCATGAATCTTTTTAGTATTGGAAAATTAAACTAGTATTCTATTTTTCTCATTTTCAATGGATGGGTCAAATCAATGGATGATATTATCAAAGATCTCTTAATCGGAGTTAGAGTATAGTTTTTAAATGTAATTAACTGCAACACTAGAAATCACTATTTGAAAAGAAAAGAGATTTCCTTCAATGGTGAGCACTTGAAGAGATCTCATAGCACGTTTTTATCTGTTCATACTATGAAATAGTGTTGAATTTATATCTACGTCTTTCAACCACTTGATATTAAACTGATTGCGTTCTAACTTCTCCTTCAGATCAAAAAACGTTTCCATATTAGAAGTAGATTTTATTTCATTATGTGTTGGAAAATCTTGCGAGGAAGTCTATTGTTGACTGTTTGAGAGAGCCCTTTCAACCTCCTGAATATCAGTGTCAATGGAGGAAAAGGTCTCCTGACTCCATTTCATCAGTCTTTCATTTAAAACATTCATCTTATAAGATAAGGAATGAGAAGGGCTACCCAAACATTCCACTTTTTATACCCCAACACAACTTCCCTACAACCTGGGATAGTTAGCCAAGCATTGTTGAATTTAAATTGGAGAGGCATATCCCTCTGGGTAGAGAGACAAACATCCACAAGAATAAAATTGTGGTTAGAGTTTAATCTGGGAAGTGTTCTCCCAGAGACATTGATTTCCTTGTTTCTATCATCCAATTGTACAAAACACCCGTCCATCTTACTAGATTTCCGACCATTTTTAGTGTATCTCATCCAAGTGAACTCAGTTCCAGAAATTTCGAGCTCAATAAGGCTACATTTTTTAATACAAACAGAACGATCTAGGGCTGCGTCACGACATAAATTCTACCAATTTTCTCCTCAGGTCTTAGAACCGTATTGAAATCTCCAATCAGAATCCAGCTATTCATCATGTTCTCATATATATACACTATGTTTTTCCAATAATGACATATTCTAATGTAATGTTAAAAAGAATACACAAAGGTAACAGAAAGGGTGGAATTTCTGAAAATGAAATTAAGAGTAACTGATTGAAAATATGATGCAACTAAGGTGAGTGAGACACTATTATATATAATCACCCATCGAGAATCAGAATCATTTAATGGTAAATTTCTATCAATGATGGAATATAAAAGTGAGGACCATTTGAATGATCCCCGTTTGTCATTCATCATTTGTGGCATAGCTAATCCAACTAATAAAGGTTTTTTGGTCACGAGAATGTGCCTAAGGTTCCTGACCGTGGGAGAGTTCCCAATCCATTGGCAATTACAAAATAAGATACACATTTCATTGAACTTAGCCAAGTTCATGGCTCGTCATTTATACTTGACACATTCGTTCGAGGGGAATCAGTTTCAATGCAAGGGGATGCAACATAATCCCCATCATCCTCCTCAACTGTTAGTAATGAGAATCTGTTGGGAGATTCAACTGAGATAGTCATCAGAGTAACATGTAATATTCACTTTTCCACCTTAATCAAATTTACTTGAAAGGGCTCTCTCGAAGTGAGAGAGTCCATACCAATCATCAGGGTGTCTTCTGTATTAATAATATGGTATGGAGTCTTCATAGAAGCCTCTATATTCAACTTTGGGGCTGGGATATGCAAGGTAACCTCTGTATTCAGAATAAGTTCTGGGGTGACTCTATGACCAACCATGACGTGCTCATTAGGGGCAGATTCCAGAGCGGTTGCAGGAATAACAATTACCTCCCCCTGTTCCTCAGTCCCATTTCTCACCATGATTTCCTCCTTAGGGTTAACAAGGGTCATCGTAGATGAATCACAATCCACACTATCCTCCATGGACCCCGATCTCTTAGCATGATCCTTCACAATTTCAGTAGGGGGATCCATATGGGTAGGGGATATTTATTGGCCCTATTCCTCCTATAGTTCTCATCCACCTTCCCATAGACATTACTCAAATTACAGTGTTTATTCATGTTGCAATCTGGGGAATAATTTCCCAAAACTGACAATTCAAGAAAAATTTTGGCTTCCTTTCAAATTGGATTCCATGAGTAATTGTGCCATCATTTTTAGGCAGGACAACTTCATCCACAAGGGTGGAGGACATGTTAACCTCGACTAAAACTCTGGAATAATGCCCAAAAATAGGATTTTTTGTATGCCAATCAAGCATGATGGGGTTCCCAACCAATGAAGTAATATCTATTAGAATTTTGGGGTGCCAGTAAAGAAGGTCCAGATTATATACCTTGATCCAGATTTGAGTGTATGAGTTCTTGATTGGATTGGGATAAAAGTTCCATTCCCATTCGTGAATCCTTATAAAATCAGGATTGGGAGGCATCGATTAGTTACTCCAGGCGCACCACTTCAACGCATCTGATGGGAAGAAGATTTGATAATCCCCCGACCCATCGTCATCATCCTCCAATCAGAAAATCCCTCAATCTCGGTATGTCACGAAATGATCTCAGGGAACGTCCATGGTTTCATCCCATTTTCAATTATCAGTCATGTAATAATTGAAAATCGACATTGCTTCAATAGTTTGTGAACCGCAGATTGATTGGTAGAGACATGTTCTATTTTTCCTTTTCGGATTATCCTTCTAGCCGAGTCCTCACAATCAATAAATGATATGTTCCATATTTCTTTAACGGAATCTGAATTTTTTTATCCAACATGTTTCCATGACGAGCATCAGATGTCCTCTTTGAGCAGATATTGAAGAGGTGTTTGTGGCTAACTCATCCATCCTCAGCTTCACAACCATATTTTCTTGTGGACTCATCGACATAAAAATCATTATTACCCATGTTATGGTTCATATTGAAATCCTTTTTTTAACATACCCTTAATTATACATAGTATATAGAGAAATATTTCCCTATATATAACCCAATTGAATAAGTGTTGGTTTTTGAGTGGGATTGAATAATATTGCATTATCAATAAAATCATATCGAGTGTCAACATCATATATTTTATTCAATACATACTAGGTCATGAATTTCCTGTTAATTAAAATATATTAATCTTATTCCCTAATGGGGATAAATGAATGACATTAAAAAATGTCAATATATACATGATATAAATCATCTATAGTAACCTCAAATTAAATTTCTCATGGGCTAAGTAGGGACTCTACATGTTAACCCTAGTGATGCTTCAACTATTTATGATTATCCAAAATCGGATCAATCATTTGAAATAAGGACAACATCTTCAAGTTTTCATATTTTTTAGAAAAATATCTATGTATTCCAATTAGGTGATATCCTCTAACTAGAATAATGGATTCTAACATTCCTAGGGTCAAAAATCATATGGTTGGGAATGTGATGAGGGAACATCTCCTACAATTAGATTAAGTTGGCTTGCACTGTCTACATAACTGGGATGATGAGACTATTGCACCCATTCTCATTGATCTTCAATAATAATTATTCCATGTTGAATTATAGGTAACATGGGTGAGTTTACCTCCCCTTCATGAGTTCATTGATGTTATATTCATTAATTATCATAAGTATATGTGGTTTTGGTGGGGATGTTGCCCCCATATTAGGTCCATCCATGACTACATATTCTTCTTCATTGCTCTAGAGGCCTATACCTATTGTTGTATGATATGACATAGGTAACATAGGTATATAATCATTCCCTTCATCAGATAAGGGATCCACAGAGGATATGAAATAAATTCCACTAAACATTAATTCTTCATATGACAAATATTCCACCTAATTGCTCAATTAATATGTCACTATTTACTGGGATGGTTTATGTAGTCATGGTATTGGAGGCATAATGTCTAGTAGATACATTTTTGGAATTTGAATATGTATTGGTATTTTTCATTTTTTGATTACATCTCTTCTTGGAGGATTAGCTATTGGAAGATTGTCGTTACAAAAAAGTTGGCCACATCATAAAATAAGAAAATGTAGGTTATTTTAGATTGATTAACAATTAACTAATGATATAATGTGTATAATTAATATATTCATTGTCATTATGTTGATGAGATTTTCAAAAACCTAACTCATAAATTATATACATTCATAATCTTCTATATGATCAATGAAATAACCACAATCCACTTGTTCTATATGATTACCCAACATCTCCTCCCTATAATAAAAAATATTTTACAAAATAAACAAAAATAATCTTGAATAGTGTGGGCCAACCTGTGTTTGAAGAAGATGTAATTTTTCTAGACTTCGAGGTGAAATTTAATAGAACAATTAGTCTATGGATTACCCAATAAATTATTTTACATGACTTATATAACATAACGTATAATATCCCTAGGTCAAAAAGAATAAAATTTATCGTATAATTTTTTAAATTGGGATAATTATTTTGCCATCTCCTATCATGATCGGGATATTGTTTCTATTATTGTTTTTTAGAAGGAGGTATTGTTCTTGGAGTTGTAGTCATTAGAGTTGGAGATAGTGTTTCGACCAATCTAATGGTGGAATTTTTTTTTCCACTCCACCCACTATCATTATACAAGATACTGTTACTTGTCTATATTTAGATCCTGGTTAAAATTGAAAATCATCCAAATTACATGGAAGTCCTAATAGATCCCAAAACATGCTTCAATATTTTATAGTAATAATCATCATTTGAGCTTGTCATGAAGGATCTCAATTAATTAATCAAACAAGTCTTCTTGAAGATTTTTCATGTTTTTGGAGTTTTTCAAACCCTCCCAGCTATTGATAATGTACAAAATCTTATTATTTTATTTCCTTTTTCTATTTAATATGATGTCCATTTTCCTTATATATTTTATAGAGAAGAATTGATATAGAAAATTTCAAATTTTTTCTTCAATCCATTTGATTGAAGTGGATGTTAAATTTGTATAACAAATAGAGGATTGTCCTTCTGTGGTCTGCATGAAAAAAAGTATAATGGTTTTCTATTTCTCTTGCAGTGTTTTAATCATATTAACATATCTAGACACAAATATTGTCAAATTTTATGACATATCCTTAATCCATTGAATGCAAAATATTTTGGAATTAACAAATTTAATGGGTGAAGTATTACATTCACCCATTAATTGTAAGGATTCTTTGCTAGTTTCATTGGTTCAAATCATTGTTCAATCAGTTCAAGCCTTTCTATCAATATCTCAATGTTGTAGGAAATCTCAAGGGAAATGATTGGATGTGTATTTCAATTAAGAGCTGTGGGGAACTAGTTTAGGTTACTGTGTAATCTCTTATGATACCGCTGGATAGTAACCTATAGAGAATAACCAATAATGAATCTTTAGACATGGCTCTATTTGAATCACTAATGGAGAAAACTCCTTATATCAAATTACCATGGGGTCCTAAAAATAGATTTTTACAACCCATATTTATTTTATTTTATGGGTTTACATTATTTATTGAGATGATCACCCCATATAGAGGTATTTTATCTATGAGAGATATATAAGTCTCCACATTAAGAACATACCCAGAAGGGATATTTCCTTTGAGTAATTCTACAAATATCATTGTCAAGTTTGTCATCTCTTCCTCAAATTAATAATATCATTTATCACATTATATATGTTGACCCTCATTGAGTGGTGTGTGATATGAGGACACACAATTACACATTCTTGGGTTTATTCTCCTCGAGGTGGTGGTAGTGTAGCATTATAGGGAGTATAAAAATTCATAGAGAGACTATTGTTTTTTAAGACACTTCTTATTCAGTAATTTCATTATGAATAATGTTTATGACGGAAACACATTCCTCCTATTATTATTTATTTAATTCAAGTCTCATAGTATTTGTAGGGGTGGGGGTAATAATTTTCACAACATCATAATTACTAGTGGGTTGAGTATTAGAATTCAAATAAAAGGATGGTCATTTTATATAGGAAAATATATTAAAAAAAGTAAATTTTCAATAATTTTTACCACAATATAATTTATTATAAAATAATTATGGGGATTTACCCTTTCCTTCATGTATATTATTACATTCAAATATAAATTTATGATTCAAATTGAATCTTCTGACTAATTCATTATACATGATCCCTATGAGAAAGATGAATCATAAGATGTGACGAAATGGGAGGGTTCACATTGTATTAGTCCTCCTAAGAATAAATATAATGTCTTCATTTTGGGATGAGGTTGAGGTAAATATTACCCCAATTCAAGTGGAATGGGTCACCCCTTTATCCATTTATGATTCCTTTTTAACTGGATTGAGTAATATTGAAGGGGGATATTATGGTAAAAATGTCCCCTCCCATGTGGGTTGGGGTTTCCTTTTTTTGTGGTTGTGACTAATAAATATTCCCTTTCGATCTTGTGAAGCATAATTTGAACATGATATGGGTTCCTCATAAAATTATCTAGTCTGATAATTGATTTTCAAAGCATTGATGTTGTTTGATAATTATAATCTCATTAAAAATAATTCTAAAACTTATCATACACTTAATGAAATGGTAATTCAATAGATTTATCTCTTATGGAATGATGTTTGTCTAGTTTTTTCAGTTTCAATTCATACACAGAATAAATTCATACGTTAGTGGATCTCTCCTATAAAAATATAGTGGTTAATGAATTTTCATTATATAATATTTCATAGTATTTTTTGATTAGGGATTAGGGTGATGTGATACACACCATGCTCACCCCACCCACTGATATGAAATTTCGGTAGGTGGCCGAAGATCAACAAACAGGACATTCTTAATTCATAAAGAAATTCTTGCCGGAGACCATTTTTTTTCTATATTTTGGAAACATATAGCTATAATGACATATAAGAAAATTTTATGATGTAATTATTCTATTACCATAAGACTATTTTCATATATATCATAATGTAAGAATATAACTTTTCGGGTATAAAGGGTCATCCATTGGTTGATTCAAGAGACATGAACAAAATATTTTAATAACTCATATGGAACACAATATTGATGGTTGGAAACATACCAAACATGACATGAACACTTTCACACCCTAATGGTTTCCCCATAATCTATGAATTCACCTCATAATCTACAAAGCATTCTACAACATAGTATAACAAAACAGAATGTTTCCAATCCATATTATGGATATGGATGGGATTATATGGATCTACATTATTACTATGTATTGAATATGATCAATGGTTTTTTATATAATTATTGTTCCCTTGAGATATCTTCTATTTAAAAATGTGTATAACATATTATTGATAATGAATCATATATTACTTTCTAAATCATTAAAAGTTCATATTCATATGAGGGTTTTCTCAAAATTTATATAAAAAGTGGAGAACCTTTTTGTCAAAATACAATATTAATATATGTATAGAGATTATAGGAAATTAAATAATGTTGAGTACTATCACAATTTCTTGATGAAATAATATATAGAAATTTGGAAACAAAAACCATATGGATGATGATTAAGGAAGTGATTGAAGGGGTAGGAATTTTTTTGTTTGATCTTATAACTAAAAAGAAGATTTCTTTTGTACTAATCAAGAGAAGGGTTATAATGATTAAATATTTAATGATCACATAATAATCTTAATTATAGATATTATAGAGACTACTGACATAGTAGCTGGTACGATTTTTTGGGAGATCCTTCACAACTATGATTTTTGTTAATGCTATTTGGTAATTGAAAAGTAGGATCATGTGACACAATTATTAGATGCATAATGGACTCACGAACAATAACCTCTAGTAGAGTGGGGTTGTGGTCCAACTCATGGATTTCTGATCTCCCTTGATGAAACAAATTTTTTATATTATCTATTGTCGGGTATGAGTTTCATATTATGGACAACATATTTCATGTATTGGATCTTACCTGCGCTACTCTCAGGTGACTGAAATAATGTTAATATAGGCCTTTGGAGTGTTGATAAGGATATATGCATGCCATAGAGTAAAAATTGATTTGGAAAAATAATATCCAGATGAAATAGATATGTGTGTGACCATTCTTATTATCCATTTATCATGGTATTTGTTCGATGACCCTCCTAAATTGGAGCAGAAATACACATCTTTTCCAAGGTGAAAATTGTATCATGTATATGAGGAATATTAAATTTATATGATGGATTTTTTACCTAGATCCAAACCACTAGTGTTGAATTCATTATATCTTGATATATTTTTATATTTTGTAAAGGAATAGATGTATACCCTTATATCATTTATAGGATGTATGTGGAATGTTCTACCACATGAACTGGAGTATGTGATCATTTTGATATTAAAAAATCATGTACCCCTACTTTTTTCATGTATTTTTTAACAATATATACTAAAAACAAACATTTTATGTTGTTGATGTATAGGTATTCTAATATTTATTATTGGGATGTGCATGCATGTTTTGATGGTTCAAGATAAACTATTTTGGAATACTTGATGTACACAAGCATTTATATGCACCTCTTCATAATTTTATTCCATGTTTTATTGGTTGGATTCACTATATGGTACAAAGTAGTTATCATATTACTAAATTATTTATAAAATATGTTGGTGGGATGTCCTCAGTGGTCGAATCTTTGTGGCATGATCTGGGGCCTTCAGGACAACATCATCATCTAACTATGCATATGATAATGTTCTTCATTGGTAGTAGATGATATTAGAAATATCCCTTCATGACTAATTCTATGGTTTGTATACGAGTCCCCTAGTGACATCATGATATACCTACCTATGGTAAGCATGTAACGTTTTGTTGTATTCCTAGGAAATGATTCAAATTAATTTTGATATGGTGAAAGGTGTTGTATGCATTGTTTTTTCAACCTAACATCATTGGGTAGATAGATAGTTGGGATTTACATATTATAGGGACTCTTTTGTGGCCTCAATTTTAGGGCGGTACCATTATCATGGTACTCATAATCTAATAAATTTGATTATCAGAATTCGTGAAATTGGGATGAAGATGGTATTTTATGGAATTTTAAGGACATGTCTACTGTGACAATAAAAATAGACGTTTTTTTCAAAATGTAGGATAACATTTTTGTTGAATATAAATCTATTGAATTTTACTATAGATGTTACAAAAAAGGAAACAAATCAGAGTATCATAAAATAAATTAGTTTATGAACAATTTATTATCTTTGAGGATCAATGTTTTTCTACTTGGATTTTTCTACATATATTAAGGGGCTGAAAAATTGGGAGACACATTTATTATTTTTAATTAAAGGATTCCCATTAGGATATAGATTTTTCGAATGGAAAATAAGGGTGACTGATGGAAAATTATGAGGGGTTGAGTATGTATTCATAATCATTATAATCAATCCATCATTTTAAATTATTATCCCCATTAGAGTGGGTTTTAGGGGGTTTTATTAACAAAACAAGAAAAAACACATGGTTCCTATATCATTGATGATTTGTATACATTATTTAAATTTTTTTCCCTCATTGTAGGATTTTTTCCAATGATTCATTTGAACTCAAATAGTCCATGATAATGGATGTTTTGGCTTGTCACACCCATTGTGGGGGGAAGAATTGTTTCTTATGATGGGACACCATTCGAAATATAGGTCATATTCCAAAATATTATATAAGCGATAAAATAAAAATGGCCACCCTACACATTTTCTATCTATCATATATAGATTCCAGGAAAACCATCTATATGTATCAAATGATCCCATTCAATATAAATATTTTTATGTATCTATATTTCACTATTTATATATGCAACTATATAAATAATATACGGCTTTTAATTTTTTTTATGTGGAAATTATATAATATAATGATCAATGAATAAATCCCCATGATTGGGCATTCTGGATTTTATTACCTTCTAGGGAGGTAGTTTTATATATTTTATTAGGATTTCACCCAAGAGTGTGGCTTCATAAATTTTCTTTTGAATGCAATTAGAGACCATGTAGAAAAGTTATACATAATGATACACATCATCCCTTTTATAGTGATGCAAAAAATAAAACAACCATGATTTTTTGTGTCATGTGCAATGACATCTAGGGGAATGGTTCAGTTTTTTGGATGGCGTGGTACTCAAAAATCAATTCTCATTTTTAGTTGATATGGAAGGGAATATGCAACTTTATCAAGTTGATCTACACTAGAATTTGGAGTGCTGGGGATGATGTATCAAATACCTAAAGAAAATATAGAATCCTTGGTGGGGGAATAATCGTGATAGTAATATGGCCCAATACAAATCATGATGGAAAAATATTTTCGAATTGATCCTCATGGAGGATTTCCAAGTATCCCATTAGTGCACAAATTTAATACCACATAGTAAAAAAATGTTGGTCCTATTCCATTGAGGTAGGACCAACTAAGGATATTTTTTCATTCTATTGATATTATCACCATTGACATCTATCAACATGAGTGATATTATCTATGTGAGAAATGGGAGGAATTATTCGATCTGAAACATTATATGATAAAATTTATCTTCAATTACCATAGGGTTCAAATATAAATATTAATGATACATATAGAAAAAATTATATTGTCTTACTCATAGAGGAATTATTGTATGACCTCATTGCACATGTATAATAAGGGAAGAGGGGGAGGCTAGATATGATAATGTCTTTTCATATGATTCATTTGACATTTCATGAAACATTTTTCATCACCCAACTAGAGAATTCATATAACACTACCCATAGGGTTGGTATTTTCATTACAAGAGGACAACATAACTATGTATATTATACGGATTATATAATTTTGTAAGTATAAATGTGGGACATACATTACAATAAGAGTGCACGACTGGAAGGGGGACACACTATTGTGTCATTTCCAGAGGAAATGTGATTTTGGATATTGTGGGGTAGGTATCAATGATGTAATTCATATAATATTTAATGGGTATTGGGATGTCAGTTGGATAAATATTGATGGAGACAATATGGGGAAAATGCTACATGGAAATAGGGAAGTATGACCTAAAGGTAATCATCACCATGGAATAACGCATTCCATATTCATATCATTTCTATATAGGAAGATAGATTAGAAACTGTATTCTCCCATGAAGGAGGGGCTTCCTTATGATGGTGTTCCATCATGTAAGAAGTTTATGAAATTTTTTGGATGTCCTTTCATAAATGATCCCTTTATGAGAATTCTTATTTACATTTCGACATTGTATTCCAATGATGGATGACCTACCAGTGTCTTTATGTGTCATAAATATTGTCTATATGTATTTCACATGTCTTTTCTAATATATCTCTAAAATAACTATTTTTAAGGCATGAAAAATAATTATTTCCTAGGAATGGATGCTTTCTCGGATATCATACTACATGTTCTATGGTCGAGTAATAATAATAACACCCATTAATAATATTTTTTTGATTGTTGGTAGTGAATCCTCCACACACTGTGAGATGACATGTTGATTTTTTGGGCTATGAAAATGATGCCTAACACCAAAAATGAATATCATCATATTAATTGAATAAAAATGTTTTTAAGTTAGGTTATCTCATGGGAATTGCCAAAAAAAATTTAGGTCACAAATCTTTCTATATATCTATATTTAACTTTTATATTTTATCATTAGTGGTATATACATTATTATATAATTCCGAACGAGCATTTTTGAAGTCATTATTTATTTAAAATTACTTTTAATAATCATAATTTCAATATTTTGGATTTATGAGTGATGATATTAAATTATTACAGTTAGATTAAATTTTTATATTAATAGATCTACTGTTATAGATGTATCTATTCTATAGTGGAGACACAACAATTCACTCTATTTTTACTGCTGGGTTTGGGTCTTATATATTTATTACAATGACCAAAAATTTAATAAATAATACAATCTTTTTCACATAAATAATATTCATATTAAATAATATAGTTACAAAAAACATATTCACTCATTTGGTTTTATTATATTCAATCAAATTTAAATGACCATTAAGTATTTTTACTGTTGATAAAATAGTTGTTGAATAATTATTACATGGTCAATAAAAATATAGTGCTTTAAAAAATCCAATTTATATTTAAAAATGAATTAATGAAAATCCGATTAATGTCATTACCTATGAAGCTAATTTATCTATGATTTTGAGGTAGGTAGTTGTACTAGGGATTTTACTTGATAAATCTCAATAAGAGATCCAACAACATAAGAATGAGAAAAATAAATTATGGGAGTAGTTCAATATCAGTGATATCATTAACCAAACTGTGTTTTCGAATCCACCTAACAAAAATATCATCAAAATAAATTAATAAGGAAACAATTTGATCACTTATAAAATCAAGGATTTCATTGTTTTCGAGCTTTTTTTTAATTAGGAATAACCTCTATTTGAACGATTCACAATGCATTAAATTATCATTTCATTTAATTAACAAAGATGTTTGTTCTTCACATTAATACATCATAAAAATACATATAAAACCCCTTCATGAATTTATTCATTCATCTTATATCAATATCGCCAACTTATGTTAACATAAGAAGGGTCAAATAAAATTCCTAATAAGGGTAAACATATGAATTAAAATTTTAATTTAATCATTGATAATATTAAATTCATAAGGTTATGATGGAAAATTAAATGATTATGAGTATAATAAATGAATATTAACACCCATAAATACTAGGATAATCAAATATGAAAACATGGAAGAAGGCATTAAAAAAGGAAAATTTCATATGGATTTATAATATCTTCAATGCGATATCAATCGTGGAAAATTTAACAACATAAACATGTATAAAACATATATAAATCCTATTTATTTCATGGAACTTCATCTCATAGAACACATATAGAACCCAAATAGATCCCTTAAATGTTTGAAATACCATAATTCCATCTTCAAATACAATTTTCCAAAGAACGTATTCCTTACCAAAGCATTGGAAGGAGATATAGGTCCCACGTGTCAACTAATAAAATCAAATATTCGTGTTCCACATAATATTAAAAAATTTATCATAGAATTAACTATATAAAGATATGTTTTCTAGAAACATCATATCATAACCCAAGAAATTAAATGGGTATCATAAACATATAATAATACAATATTTTATGGAAAATAGAAGTGTTTGTTAATCATTTCCTTATAGTATAAATCATTAAAATAATCAGTTTGCACAAGAGCATTATCATTATATAACCTTTGGAAGAGATTTGGGTTCTATAAAATTTGTACCATCAAATATTAACCATTCTGAGAAATAATATGAACATAATCCTTGGATAATTTTTAATATTAAGGAAATGGTCACTCCAACAAAATTCACCTTATATGGAAAATAATTTTGAGATATTATTTAAACAATTTTAGGAGGAGAATAACCTTTCAACTTTGAAAGACTATTTTTATTATATAAAACATTATGAAATTAATTTTAATTTGATATAATCTTGAAAATGTATAAGGGAATATAAGAAAATTAGAAGAAACCATTTTCAAACATTCAAATTTTATGGAAACTATTTCATCACAAATAAATTTCGAATACTAATATTTCAAATAATATTTATGAAAATATTTTCACTCTAAAAATATTCATTATAATGTATAATTTAATCCCTAATAAATAGATTAGTCATGATGAGGGGGAATTCCATAAATTATGTGTACATATTAAATTATTCCTTTCATAATTTTATTAATAGTCACAAGAGACTTGATCTTGAAATGTAATGAGGGTTCCTTTTAAAAAAAATTTAGAATGTAAAACATCGGAATAAATGTCTTTTAAAAATATTTGGATGAAATTAAAATATATCTTAAAACATTTTAATAAAGGTTTTTTGGGGAAACATTGATTTTTCAATGAAATATATTATTATTGTTTGATTTAAAAAAAAAATATTCATTATTTTAAGTACTAAATATTATAAAAATGGTTTCATTAATTGAATAATAATTAAAAACCTTAGGATAATAAAATTAATGATAATTAATGATAAATTTCACCAATGGAAGCATATTTATAAACATTCTTGACAAACTATGAGATTATAGAAATATAATATTTCCACATTGTATTCATTGAAACATAATCCCCATGAATGATTAATATTATATGAATAATTCATTAAAATTAAAAGAAAATATTAATGATATATCAAGTTAATGGTATACTATATACACCTTGTTAATGAGTTTATGTGTTTAACGTACATTTGTCTCAAAAAAAGAAAACTATGAGAAAAATTATCTTAAAACAATGGTTAAAATGAAATTGTAACCCCATGAAAGAGAGATTCTATATATAAATATAAAATCCAAATAAAAATAAATAAATTAATCCTAAAATAATTCTATGTTTTGATTAAAAACTATATATAATATATATTAGGTGAATATGGTTGTGTATGAAGTAAAATAAATGTGAAATGGAGATACCCTAACCCTTTGGTAAAATTAAAACAACAAAACCCATGATAGAGAGATCCTAAAATGGATATTAAATTACCCATTAATATACGGACAATATTTATAAAAAACATTCCTAGGAATATTTACAACAAACAATAAAAGGGGTGAATCACGCATTCATCTCAAAAAAATAACATTTAGACGATATAATGCCTTACCAAATTCTTCATTTTGGTATAAAATTCTATAAACTTATTTATATTAGATTAAAACATGTTATTTTGTTATTATAGAAACATTTTAAAATAAGATATGATTTTTATGACTTTTTAATACCTGTCTATAAACAGTTTCATCTAAAAGGTATTTTCAGGTAATTCCCTCGTTTTTCTTACATGTTTTGATTTGTTATTTTTTTTGGTATGCTTACTTATATAATTATTTAATAATATCTTAAATTTATACCATTATATATATATATATATCATATATTTTCAATATATATTTTTAATGATTATTCATTAACATTTAGGTATAATAAATAAAAAAACCAATAATAAAGAAGATAAGCTATAAGTATAGATGAATGTCATTAAAATTTTATTAACATTTTGAATGAATGAAATTACAATTATATGTATATATTATCATTAAATTATTATATTTATTTCATATATATTATATATTATTGTAAGAATCATTCATAATATGTAATGCCCGACCCCATGAATCCCAGAGCTAGTACATTATTATTTATATATTGGAATGATTAGAAGTATAAAAATCCAGATGGGATTGACAATTTATTAGTCCTTGAAATCCATAAAATAGACACATTTTCCATAATAAATTGGTTAATATTAAATAAAAACAGGATTCAAAATAAAATTAATTACACAACATCATTGAGCTGTTCTTCAAAGGATTCCACTTCTTAACTTGAGGAAAGTAACCATAATAAGGGTGAGCTCAAAATCTAACTATGTTTAAGAAAATAGGAATCCATAATGAATAAATTAGAATAAATAAAGAGTGAAAAGTAAATAAATGATAAACAAATTCAAGTAAACTAACTATATAAGGTATTATTAATATGTTAAGGTATGAAACTGAAAACCAATTCCATTTATTCAATGAACTAAAATGATATGCATCCATATATATGACAACTAGAAATATCTTATATAGATAATAATTGACAATAAAGGGTATAAATTATTTTTACTCTATTCCATGTTTCCTAGGACCATGGAACCATTACCGTCAAGACCTTTCACAATATTGTTTTGCATACCGGGTAAATGGGTATCATAAACATATAATAATACAAAATTTTATGGAAAATAGAAGTGTTTGTTAATCATTTCATTATAGTATAGATCATTAAAATAATCAGTTTGCACAAGAGCATTATCACTATATAACCTTTGGAAGAGATTTGGGTTCTATAAAATTTGTACCATCAAATATTAACCATTCTGAGAAATAATATGAACATAATCCTTGGATAATATTTATATTAAGGAAATGGTCACTCCAACAAAATTCACCTTATATGGAAAATAATTTTGAGATATTATTTAAACAATTTTAGGAGGAGAATAACCTTTCAACTTTGAAAGACTATTTTTATTATATAAAACATTATGAAATTAATTTTAATTTGATATAATCTTGAAAATGTATAAGGGAATATAAGAAAATTAGAAGAAACCATTTTCAAACATTCAAATTTTATGGAAACTATTTCATCACAAATAAATTTCGAATACTAATATTTCAAATAATATTTATGAAAATATTTTCACTCTAAAAATATTCATTATAATGTATAATTTAATCCCTAATAAATAGATTAGTCATGATGAGGGGGAATTCCATAAATTATGTGTACATATTAAATTATTCCTTTCATAATTTTATTAATAGTCACAAGAGACTTGATCTTGAAATGTAATGAGGGTTCCTTTTAAAAAAAATTAGAATGTAAAACATGGGAATAAATGTCTTTTAAAAATATTTGGATGAAATTCAAATATATCTTAAAACATTTTAATAATAGTGTTTTGGGGAAACATTGATTTTTCAATGAAATATATTATTATTGTTTGATTTTATAAAAAAAATTCTTCATTATTATAAGTACTAAATATTATAAAAATGGTTTCATTAATTGAATAATAATTAAAAACCGTAGGATAATAAAATTAATGAAAATTAATGATAAATTTCACCAATGGAATCATATTTATAAACATTCTTGACAAACTATGAGATTATAGAAATATAATATTTCCACATTATATTCATTGAAACATAATCCCCATGAATGAGTAATATTATATGAATAATTCAATAAAATTAAAAGAAAATATTAATGATATAACAAGTTAATGGTATACTATATACACCTTGTTAATGAGTTTATGTGTATAACGTACATTTGTCTCAAAAAAAGAAAACTATGACAAAAATTATCTTAAAGCAATGGTTAAAATGAAATTGTAACCCCATGAAAGAGAGATGCTATATAGAAATATTAAATCCAAATAAAAATAAATAGATTAATCCTAAAATAATTCTATGTTTTGAATAAAAACTATATAAAATATATATTAGGTGAATATGGTTGTGTATGAAGTAAAATAAATGTGAAATGGAGATACCATAACGCTTTGGTAAAATTAAAACAATAAAACCCATGATAGAGAGATCCTAAAATGGATATTAAATTACCCATTAATATAAGGACACAATTTATAAAAAACATTCCTAGTAATATTTACATCAAACAATAAAAAGGGGTGAATCACGCATTCATCTCAAAAAAATAACATTTAGACGATATAGTCCCTTACCAAATGCTTCATTTTGGTATAAAATTCTATAAACTTATTTATATTAGATTAAAACATGTTATTTTGTTATTATAGAAACATTTTAAAATCAGATATGATTTTTATGACTTTTTATTACCTGTCTATAAACAGTTTCATCTAAAAGGTATTTTTCAGGTAATTCCCTCGTTTTTCTTATATGTTTTGATTTGTTAATTTTTTTGGTATTCTTACTTATATCATTATTTCATAATATCTTAAATTTAGACCATTATATATATATATATCATATATTTTCAATATATATTTTTAATGATTATTCATTAACATTTAGGGATAATAAATAAAATAAACCAATAATAAAGCAGATAAGCTATAAGTATACAAGAATGTCGTTAAAATTTTATTAACATTTTGAATGAATGAAATTAAAATTATATGTATATATTATCATTAAATTATTATATTTATTTCATATATATTATATATTATTGTAAGAATCATTCATAATATGTAATGCTCGACCCCATGAATCCCAGAGCTAGTACATTATTATTTATATATTGGAATGATTAGAAGTATTAAAATCTAGATGGGATTGACAATTTATTAGTCTTGAAATCCATAAAATAGACACATTTCCCATATTAAATTGGTTAATATTAAATAAAAACAGGATTCAAAATAAAATTAAATACACAACATCATTGAACTGTTCTTCAAAGGATTCCACTTCTTAACTTGAGGAAAGTAACCATAATAAGGGTGAGCTCAAAATCTAACTATGTTTAAGAAAATAGGAATCCATAATTAATAAATTAGAATAAATAAAGAGTGAAAAGTAAATAAATGATAAAAAAATTCAAGTAAACTAACTATATAAGTTATTATCAATATGTTAAGGTATGAAACTGAAAACCAATTCCATTTATTCAATGAACTAAAATGATATGCATCCATAGATATGACAACTAGAAATATCTTATATAGATAATAATTGACAATAAAGGGTATAAATTATTTTTACTCTATTCCATGTTTCCTAGGACTATGGAACCATTACCGTCAATACCTTTCACAATATTGTTTTGCATACCGGGTAAAAACCCTTGAAATTTTGCCAACTATTTCATCTCATAAGACTAATGATGTATCGAGTGGTTATCTATAACCAGGATCCACCTAATTTTTACCTATTAAAATAATTTCTCATAAATAATATTTAATTTAATCAAAAAACAATATTTCTTATCAAATATCAATATGGAACAAAAGATACATATTTAATAATAATTCCTCAGTTAATCAAATAACTATCAATGTTTATAAAATATGTAAATATGGTATAAAATTTAGGAAATGATAATATAAATAGCCCATGATTGTGGATATTTAAATAATTTTATTTTTTCCATGAAAACATTAATAATTTCATGGAAAGTGATATTGTAAATATAATCAATAAAAACATTCATCAAGAGAGTAATCGTTAGACAATATGTAGTGTCCCACACCCCTTTGAAATGTCTGAATCATAATATATAAGAACAAATATCAATATGTGAAACATTTAATATATTTATAATTATTATATTAATTAAATTAAATATCAAAATTTTGTTCACCCAACAAAATATAATGAATTACTGCATAACAAAAACCACTCTCGATAGAATGTAAATTGAGAATAATTCCCACACCATAACCATACTTTCTATTCTATAGTATATATACTTCTGTATAGTGGTATAAAATATGATAGAAAATTATAATATAACCTTAATAAAGTTTATAATATCATAAATCATGTTTTTATAATATCTAATTCCCATTTTGTTAACAATAATTATTTATTTTAGCTATTTACGGTGTAAATTACATTGATTTCTCTAGTATGTTATCACTTGAAAATTGTTTTTCCTATAACATATATCATCATCTCATCCCCTACATAATGTAAAAAAATATGTAATTATCATATATTTTCATGATCTATATATTTATAATAATACATAACATTTTTATATAATTAATGATGTATACTCTCACCGAGATGACATGTTGTACTTATATATGAACGCTACATCCATTTCATTGTCATGATAAAAGAATGAAAATAAAATGTTAAATATTTATAATATAATTCCATAATGTCATTTTTTTATATATATCACATAATATTATTGAAAACAACCTTTATACATTCCATTTATAGCGTGAATGAGTCACATCATATTGATGTGGCAGTAGTCCACAAATCCAAAAATGATGCCATTATATTTACAAAAATGGAATTTATAAGAGTATACGTAATAAATGAATTTAAAAATATTAAATAAATAATAAATATCATACATGTCATATATAAATTCAGTTTACATCATAACTCACCACCATGAGATGCGGTAATGATAAATGAATAATAATCATTTTGTGAGGCAGTGGTTCCTCCTGCACATAATGAATATGTTTTATATCCATTAGATGGATGTGGGTGTGAATTTTTGTAGAAAAAATAACATAAATAAGCACTTGTTTTTTAAACTATTATTTTATATTATAATGGAATTATAATATTTTATGTGTCATGGAATATAAATAATACTAATGAGTTCAAGGAAATATGTTACCACAGAATACAGAAAATTCTGTTGGACTGAACCCAATGGATTACTTGTATGTATTTGATCTCAAGAGGATGATCCTTGAGTTAGGGTATGTATTTTAGTAGATATATGGAATGACCGTGTTCAATAAAATATGTCCTCATAATTATTTGTATGTTGGAGGAGAGGTGACATTTTTTAAGTAGTGGAGAATTGGCAGTCTAGTAAATATTAAGAAAGGGAATCCAGTCTGATATTTTCAATATCAAGTGGATACAATAAGGTACTATTGTTAAAAAAGGTAGTATAAGGTCTAAATAAGTGTGTAAAATGGATCTTGATCTGGTTTCTAGGTCATTTGGTCCCTTATGATCATGTTCACGTCTATTATTTAGCTAAATTTTACCTAAATCATACTATTAAATTTTAATTAGATTCAATAATTATTATTTTGAAAAACATTGTTGACTATAACTTGAATTATAAATAATTATAACTATAAATCTGGAATCAATTTTTCCAAATTCCAATCCCATAAGAATACTAAATTAATATAAATTTAATCCTCTACACATGACGATAATGTTGGTTTTTAAAAGAAAAATCACCCAAAAGATAAAAATGTTTCACATAAAATTCCAATATTAAATTGATTAAACTGAAATAAAATGGATTAATATCAAAATTATTTATCAAATTTAACCTCAAATGTAATTTATGGTATAATTTATTCTTATCAATAAATTAGATGAAAAAAATATAACAAAAATTTTATTTTTTTCACTATTTAAAAAAACAACTTTATTAAAAAAAACAAATAACTTTTCTACCACAACCTAATTTTTATGAATTATTTTTTTATTATTATTAATATGAAATATATAATTTATAAAAGTTCCAAAAAAAATTCATAATAGTTTATACATTAAACAACGGTAAAAGTGACTTAATAAAAATATAGTATTTAATGTGTAATATTGGGTTTTCTTATTGTTATATACCTTCCAAATCTAATGGATAAATGTAAAACATAATTGATTATATATATATATATATTTCACTAATATAACTCACCAATATGATTTAATATAATATTAAACTGTAAAATATTTTTTGAAAATATAAATATTATTATAAAATATTCCATTTATACTCAATTCCATCATATATTCATTTTTAGATTATTTTTAATCAATGAATTAATCCTAAATTTTTATAAACCATATATTTTCATAATATTTTCTGTAAAATTTATATCCAAAAATTTTATAGCGAGTTTATTTTTTATTAGAATAAGAATTTAATAAACAATGCTGATAAAAATAATCATTCATGTAATTTATGCATTCCCAGAATGTCGGTCTTGTATATAACAGAAACAAACTGAGTGATGTGTGAATTAAATTTTTTTAATATATCTAATTATTCAAAATTGTAAATATACATTAAATTTTTATTCTTTTATATTTCATTATGGTTTTAGTCCCACATATCATGAACTATATCAAATAGATGATTCTAACATTAGAATTTTAGGTTTCAATATTCTACCAACCTTAAATAAATTATGTCGTAAATAATTAGGCTTTATCTCAATGGTATGGTGAGTTAAAATATAAATATTTAAAATTCCCACATAGTAAAATGTGTTAATATCATATATTATTATTTAAATTGAAATTAAAGTACAATTGTCAGCTGAATTGGTTCATTAATTGGAGAACATACATTTTAAATGGACTGATGGATATGAAAGGGAGATTAAACAAAAATGTTATTATAGAGAGTAATAGTGGCATTTTCATATGAATTTTTTTTAACAGAAGGCCATAAACTATTTTTTTTAATAATGGTCATTGATACTATAAAAATATTGATAATAGAAAAATTTTGTTATTTAAAAACCCTTTTCATAGAGTTTAAGAATTCATTTAATCTCTATGAATTGAAGTAATTTTTTTTATAAAATCATAATTTTCCTATGAGCACTCCTTGAACTATTTTTTTCGTCTCTTAAAACTAGATATATCATATGGTGAAGTAACAAATTAACCCCTAAATCATCATTTAATGATCAAATTAAATCATTTTTTAATAGGCCGACTATTCCAAAATCTTTTTATAACACTCTTTTAGAATGAATGTCGCAAAATTTTCAAAATAAACCTATCATTATCCTTCACTCAACATATTAAATGAATTATGTCATCAAAAATAATTATGTGAACACCTTAACAATGTATTCTCTTAAAATATTGTAATAAAATGAATTACCATTATACATTATTGGGAATATGAAATCTTCCTTATTCCATAAATATAATACATATTATTGGATATATTCCATTAATCGAAAATTGTTTTAAACTCAATCAATGATATAAAAACCCAAATTCTCAAAAAATCATTACCCAGTTCATAGGTAGTGATTATATAACATATTTACATTATCTTACCTAGTTATTTATATATCCAAAAAAACATTTTTTCAAAATTATGAACATATTAAGGATTATCACTCTGTCAACCATGTGTATTCCCAAAAAAAATTAATGATATTATTAAATCATGTTTCATAGTACCATTGAACATTTAATCTCAAATATTTAATGAAATTTTACTATAATATAATTATTACATATTTCAAAACACTTATAACTAGATCATCATTGATAAAATACTCAAATGACTTAATTTTTTTATCTAAACACAATTCAATTAATCATTTAGTTGTATCAAAAAAATATTCTATAATTTTATCTCTTAACATATTCAAATTTCGTATATCATTATGTTTGGGGAATTATTTTGTGTATTGAAACATCCCCCTATGATTGAAAAAATATATAGTAGCCTTTTTATTTTTTACTTTTTATCCATTTTCCATGTGACCCTTTTATCATTACAAATGAAAAACTCACATTCCATTCATGAAATTCATTAATGGATTCCATAAAAATATCACTCAAAATAGATATTTTCAATCGTATTTTAATTTGATAAATTCCCCTTTTCTGAGTACTCAAAATACATCATTTAATATTGGATCCTTTTTAATATGTAGGATATCGTGAATTCCTCCTCTATTTTGAGGGCATATAAAACAATATATTCATATTGTGATTTTTTTTGGGAGACCAGTGTGCTTAGAAGATTTTTTATAAGACCATTAATGAGGTTGTCATCATTTAAATCTGTGTTACATATTTAATCTATATCATAAATGGTTAATCTTATAATGGTGCATTCATAATTTTTAATAAAATCTCTTTTTTTTCATTTTTATACGGAACTTTATCATTATATCAACTTTTTGTTCATGAAGGGATGCACTTATCTAATATTTTCTCTAAAATTCTTATATTATCCATGTCTTCTATTTCTTCTTCCACCCTTTTATTATGTATTAAAGAAAAAAAAATTATTACAATAACCTTGGGGACAATACAATTCATATTTATCCATTTCTATTTATTTGTATCCTAATCCAATGAATATATTCTCAAAATACAAAACCAATTTCTCATATATAATTAAATTTTATGTCCCACTATAAAATTTTGGATTCTATATCATAAAAATACATAACATAGGTGATTTTAGATAGAGAATATGTTGACCCATTTTAAAATGATTATTTTTCATAACTTGGTTATGTTGCTCTAATATTTTCATTATTTCATCCATTATAATACATGATATTTTGGTTTTCTCAATAAAAAAAATCTATCAATTTTCCTTGAGTATTAATACCAATTATCTATAAACAAACCATATATAAAAAATATCATAATCTATAATTTATGAAAAAATTATTCGTTATAGTGTTCAATCCCAAAACAGGTGGAACACTAATAATAAATTGAAAATGTTTTCCATAATTAATCTCATAAAAATAAACATGGATTTTTTTGGGGATATATTTAAATTAAAATCCATATAATGGGTTTTAAAAAACATGGACTATCATAATAATATATCCTAGGAGAATCAATCTAGGTTTTTAGCATGCCCCATTGTTATGTGACAAGTATCATCATATAACAGCTGACATTCCATTTTGTACATGTTACTCCAAGGTACATCTTTTCCAGAACAATGTGTACTTGTATTATCTAGAGAGATATATATTCCTAGAAATACACACATAAACTCTATCTTAATAAAATAATAGTATGTTCATCTATATATATATTAAATTTCTATCTTAGGGTTATGTTTTGTAATATATGTTTATTTAACCTAGTTTCCTAGGTTTGTGGTGTACTTCCTTTGATACAAACTACAATTTTGTGACCCCAGAAGCCCTGAGAAGGTGCATTATTTTATTACATCAACATGACTATAAGGAATCAAGTACTGAAATACCCAGTAGTTTAAAAATCATAGAGATATAGATTACTACGATGATACACATTTGAAATTCGGAAATATAAATAAAAAGAGGATATCGAATACGGATAATTAAAAATAAATAATAAAATATTGTTCAAGAGATTCTCTATCATAATCTCAGGGAAAAGAAACATAATAAGGGTGAGAAAATAGGATGAGGAGGGAATATAAAGTGGAATCAAAAATCAATCAATTAGAATAATTAAAACATGTCGAGATATATAATAATGAAAGCATGCAATCCTAATAATAAGATAAGGCAATATAAATATCGAAAGGTAAAAAACTGAAAACCCATATAATATAATATATGAACTAAAAAAGTAATGAATCCAAAGATATGTCGACACAAAATTTCATGGAGAAGTAATTACTGAATCCAAATGATAGAAATGATAAATTATTGGATTCCATGTTTCCTAGATTTATGGAACCATTACCATAATGACCTTTTATAAGATATTTTAGCATATCGGGTAAAAACTCCTCAGATTTAGCCGATTCTTTACTATCATGAGACTATTGATTCATCAAGGGGCTCCCTATAACTAGGACACTTCCAATCCATACCTACCAAAATAAATCATTATATATAATAATAAATTCAATGAATATGTAATATTCCTTATCAAATATTTTTGTTGAAAAATACATATCTATATATCAAAGAATTTGTATTTAATCAAAAAACTATCGAATTGAATCCTATTTTTGAACATCATATTCAGTTTATGAAATAATTATATCAATCAACCTGTAATGTTTATATTTATATAATGATATTGATTATAATATAATTTTTAAAATAATAAAAAATGTGATATTTTAATGATAATCATAAAAAACTATTTGAGCTTTGTAATAATTAAACATACCAAAGTGTCCCATAACACATTGAAACATTTCAGTCATAGTATCCATGAAGGAATAACATTAAATAGAGCAAAAAAATCATTATAAAAATGATATACAGGATATTACATATTAATTTAGAGTGTATAAACCATATAAAATTGAATTGGTGAATTACAAAAAATAATTCACAATGGATTGTAAATTGTGACAAAATCCCTCACCTAAAAAATCATTTTTGGACATTATTCTCTTTTTCAGTGGTTTAAATATTTTAATGACTTATTATATAAGATTAATAATATTAATAAATTCAAATATTTTCCTTTATTAAAATCTTATTATCATTTTGATTACAATCTTTTATAATTTTCACTAATTTTGATGTTAATTGCATAGTATTCTCAAGAATGTTTTGACTTGTAATTTGTTATTCCTATTACATAGATACTGATTTAATCATCTAAATAATTTAAACCATTATTTTATTATCATATATATTTTTTATATATGTATTATTAATAGTCCATAATGTTTTGAGATAATAAATGATGTGTACTATTTATGGAGACTGCAGGTCATATATATTTATGAACGCTACATCAATTGCATTATGGTATTAAAAGAATGAAAACTAAAAGATACATATCTAGATTATAATTCCATTTTAATATATATTTCATACATGATACATATTTTATTATATAATTCCTTCAAACATTTCATTAATAATGGTAATGATTGAAATTGATTAGAGGATGCGGTAGTAAACACTTTCGCAAATGATGTAGTAAAATTTACTAAAAATGGAATGTATAAGAGTATGTTTTTTAAAATAATTATATACGACTAAGGAAATAAAAAATAAAATATGTAAAAGATATAAATATAATATCGATCATAATTCCCCACCTTGAGAGGTGGAAATTTAAGCAGAACAATCATCAATTTATAAGGTTGTAGTTCGTTATACACATATATAGTACATTTGTTAGCCATTAGATGGAAGTGTGTGCACATGTAAGAATAATCCTTAACATAACAACATCATGGAATATATTTGATAATTATTTATTATAATGATTTAAAAATAAGATATTATGTGGTGGATAATTAAAATAAAATTGATTTTGTAACAGCCCAAGATTTTATAAAAAAAATATTCTTTTTAGTTTTATTAATGTCTTGTGTTGTACGCTACACCAAAAGGAGCTTGCACAACACACATCCTTGACTTGCCTTGCATTACACGCAATCGCGACCTTCCTCGATAGTGTGTGTAATACGCAATACTGAGTTTCACTAAACGACAATATGCTATAAAAATATTATTAAAACTAGCCGTTATGAATAGTAATAACCACTTTTTGAAATCCAGTAAATCTTATTTTTCAAAATGAACTTTATTTTTGGATTCGGAGTATCGAATTTAGCCTAAGGTGAAATTTTGGTACATTTCGGATAACTTTCATATTCTAATGAATAGTGAAAATTACTAAATTATAATTAAAAACAACTTTTTTAATCGAAATAATTAATAGTGATAAATCATTAATTTGAGTGGTTTTAATGTATATTTAGAATATATTTTTACAATTTAATACAATGTTGGTCATTGGATGTAATTTCACATTTAAACTAGACATAAACAAGTGTCAATCTTTTGATAGATATTGTTTCTTAAAAACACGCTGTTTGTTTTAACAGCGGGATTTAATTATAAAATTAATTAATGAAACTTATATGTTGAGAATTTTCTAAAATAGAAATCATTTTTGAATTCGGAATATCAATTATAGCTTAGGATGAAATTTTGGCATTTTTCTGAAAAACTTCAATTTTTGATGAATAGTGAAACCACTAAGTGGTAGGTTAAAAACTGAATTTTGCATAAAACTTAATTTTACCACTTCTGTGAATGGAATTTCGAAAATCCGAGAGACACGGTTAATATCAAGGACTAAAATGTGGTTCAATGAGATGAAAATAATTTTTGGTGAATAGTAACTTTTTACTTTTTTTTACCGCGGTTAATAGTAAATAGGGTAACTAAGGGTAAATATGATATTAATATTACCCTAACACGTGTCCTAATTCTATTGGACAAGTGTAAATCGACCAAAAACAAACTTAGGAATAAAATATGACCATTTAGGCCCACTTGGATTAGATTAGGACATTTATTATTAATTTATTTAAAGAAGGGTTAAAATAGTTAAAATCAAAGTTTAATAAGTAAATCATTTTTAATATGGGGTTATACATAAGATAAATTCGACTATAAATATTCATTAGAAAGCTAAAAAGATTTCTTAGATGGTGGTATTTTATTTGTAATTTTTAGACATCAAATAATTTAATTTATTTATGACACAAAGATGATGCAGTAATTATCTTATTAATGAAATATTCACATAATTGATAATATAAATACCAAAATAAATGTAATTTAAGACTTTTTATGAATTCCACTAATTTTCTAGGTTACTATGATATATTAGTGTTGATTTAATCAACTTGGTTCGAACATTTAATTCTGTTATGACTTTCACAAAAATTATATATCAAATAGTGTCAAAATTGACACAAAATAGTTTTTAAATCAAATATTATATTATTAATTGTTATTGTATTACTAAAAATCTAAGGTTCGGCCAAATGACTTAGATAATTATATATATATTAATAATAAACAATTTGGGGTTCGTTTGGCATGTTATAGTAAGTGTATTAACCATATAGTGAAAGCAAACAAAAAATACATGGTAAAAGTTAAATTATTTAACTTAGAGTTAAATCTAATTGATAAGGTTAAAATAATATCCTAAACTTGTCTAAATTCTATTGGTTGATAGTATTTCGACCCATCCCCACTTTAGCTTCGAAATAAGCCCTTTTGGAACCATTATAAACCGATTTTTACTTTAATATAAAATAATATTTTGAGATATTCCTAAGGTGCCCCTCTCCTCCCCTATAAAAGGACACCTCCTCCCCCTCCTCCTCACACCAATTTGAGCACTCAAGCTCGGCCAACCCCTGCCAAAATCTCTTCTCCACTTCCCTAGAAACATCCTAGGGGTTCTGGTCTTCCTCAAAGACCAATTTTAGTGCCCTAAGAGGAGGTCTCAAAGAGGCACTTCAAAGAAGAGGTAATTACCGTTACCAATTCTTTCATCTTTATTTCTTCTTCCACTTCTTCTTCTTAGTTTGTTTCATTATGAAGTAATAACATCAGTATCAATCATATACTGATATGTTATTATAAGTATGAAACAACCCTATTTCACCATCTATCCATCCTACGGAAAAAGAAATCACCGCGCGTGCGTACGTACGGAATACCGTCTCCACGCCGTGGTGTAATCTATTTTCCACCACCACCTTACATGGATGGGTATAATGGTGTAAAGAATAACTATACATAGTTATTACAACATCATATTGATTCTGATATATTGTATAATCCACTCCAATTCAATTCAATATTTATAGAAGTGATATCATCGCTCGTGCGTACGTACGGACTACCGTCTCCACGACGCGATGAGATTCATTCTCCATGTCAACCATTTAAGAATGATTATAGTGTATATATAAGAAATAATAATGAAATATATGACATTATAAAGCTACTGGATTTATGTATATATATACATATGTATGTCATCTACTTACATCCATTTCAAGACAATAAGGAAAGAAAAACAGCGTTCATGCGTACGTACGGACTACCGTCTCCATGAACGGTGTTTTTCATTTTATTTATCTATCTATTATATATATATATATACTGAATATATATGATATATAAATCATATTTTATATTCTGGAAGTAAGTAAATCATGATATAAGTAATAATGATGTGAAGAACAACAAGTCAAAACACCTACGATAAATGAAACGATTTTACCCAAAACGCTTCTTTAACATGGAATTTACAAAAGAACGGGTAATATAATATCATAAGTGAACCATATATGATATCATAACAATGAATATGATTCTGTAATAAGTCAATGACATTATTTAAATCATTATACAGGAGGTTCGGACACATACGAAGCAAATTGGACCTAAGGTAAGGGAAATATCACAATCTCATTTTTATCCGAGATTGTTTATTCGTAAGTATTTACTGGGGTGTATTTTATCATCCACATCCATGTTCCCTCAATATGTAATATTGTTTCCATCCAATTACAATTGTTTAAATCCAATTTTACCCTTCGGTGAGTTTTTAGTAAAAGATATGAAAGGAATCTTTTGTCGTTTTTCATACGAGGTAATTTTTGACTTTTCCGACAAAAGTACGAGAAGAATGTTTTTTTAACATAAACGGCACGAACGGATTTTTACGGTTTTATAAAGCCGTATTTTTATAAAGATTCCTCCAAAAGATTTCATGACTATTTTCAATAAAATCTCTTTCTTTTAAAAATTTCATGATATTTTGTGAAAAGAAATTGATTTTGAAGAAGAAAGGATATTTTCCTCAAGAATTCAATTCAAGTGTTTTATCAAAATTATTTTCCATCTAAGATAATAAAGTGTTCTGTTTCTATCCATATTTTTACATTGATTTGACTATGTTGTGATGGAATTATGTTTATGAATTCCTTTACCTTATATGAATGGTTTTATGATGTCATGTTGTTTAAGAATCCCATTTTTATTACATGGGTTATGCAATGATGTATGATTTATGATTTTGTGGCACACATAAGAAAGGATTCATTAAGAGATGGGTGGGACCTATATCTCCCTCCAATGCATTGGGTAAAGATTTTATATCTCATGAGATAGACATGGCTGGAATGGTAGGTTATACCGGTTCAGTGAAACAGGACTGAAATGAGGATTACTCGATTCAGAAAGGGACTTTGTCCACTAAGATAGTCTTGGCAATGAGTCTTGACTAACAAGAAATGATTCTCTATGATTATGTGCGTATGCCACAATGAGTAATGCTTTATGTTATGATTTCATTTTCACTTCTATGATTTATTCCATGTTAAGATATTATGATCTCTTTTGCAGGTTTTGATTTTCATAAAGATATGATATTATTTTTTATTTCCTTTATTTGCCCTTGCTGAGCATTTGAGCTCACCCTTTTATGTTTTCTTTTTCCCAGGATATAAAGAAAGGTTTTAGGTAAAAAAAGGAGATCTTTATGGGAGATATTGAAGATCTTTCACCACGATTAGAATATTACGTTCCGAGTTTCCAAAGACACTAAACTATTACGATCCTTGTGTGTGTGTTTTTGTTATGTACTAAGTATTCCGCAAAAGCAATGTAATTTCAATGTACGATAAGCTTCGGGTCTCTACAGATTTTGTCTATGAGAGATGTTGACTTTTAATTTAGAAACTCTATTTGTTTAAAAAAATGGATAACAAGGAGAGATTTCTACAGCAGCTGAGTATTCTATGAAGAGTATAATGATGTTAAAGAGCTATTTTGGTAGATATTGTTAACGAAAATTTTTATTTACAGGAGTGATAATGTTTCAGGAAATTATGAATTTTTATAGTGGAGGAGTGTCACTCTTATAAATTTTGGGAAAAGGAAATACCACCCATGAATTTCCACTGTAAGTGTACAAAATAATTTTCCATAGTTATTAAAAGTAAAGATAGTTCAAAAAAATTCCTTTAATTGGATCTTCATAATATTTCTACATCATTTGGGTACTTAATATTAGGGTTATGTCTCTTGTTATGATTAATTTTTCCTAAATCATTTTAATTAATTTTTATTATTTTCAGTACATTTTTTTCCATAACAGTGTTATACACATTAGATATTTTAAAAGAGTATTATTATAGATAAGGAATTTATTTTTAAAAATTCCAATTATCTATATAGTTGAGAATAATATACATTTAATACTAGAGAAGGGACAAAAATGCAAGTTTTTAATGTAAAATATCAAAAATATTGATATGCTTTTATAGTGAATTTTAAGGTGAAATTGACAAAAAATGATCTACATTTAACTAATTGATATAAATTGGTTCTAATTAGACAATAAAATAAATTAATATTTTTTGTTTACCATAAAAATAAATTATATGAATAAGATGTTTTGAAAAAAATACATCATTTTCCATTATACAATAAAAAAGAAAATATCACAAGAAATATACCACAATATTGAACCTAACAAATTTGTTTTATTATCTTACATAGATGAATTTTATATTTACATATATAATATATTAAATTAAAAAAATTGATTTAATATAAGTTATCTTTTAAAAGGCACTAAAAATTACTCAATAAAAATGACTAATTTTAAGGGTAATTAAAGGTAGGTTCTTATATAATACCATCCAAATAATTTGATTGAATATTAAAAAAATTATTGAATATATTATATATATATATATATTATTAACATTTTTTAAATGTATTATTTAATTAAAATTTCTAGTTTAATATGTCCTTTTTTTCATAAAAATATTTCTCTATAAAAAACATGAATTATATTTATTTGGTTCTTATATTCAATTATAATTATTTTCTAACCAAAAAAAGATTTCACTTTTTTTTATAAACCATATATTTTAATATGTTAGTTAATACTATTTATAATGACATATTTAATACCTAGTTAATTACTTTTAAAAATAATATTCATTAAAGTATATTTTTTTCTATAAAACTCGTTCTATCATGTAACACAAAGTATCTCAGTTTTGTGTTCCTTAATAATTATAGAATTATTCTAATATATCTAACATATTAAATATATTGTAATGTATCAGTGTATTCTACTACCTTAAACTCGTCGGGTCACATGCAATGCATTCTATTGATTATAAGTTTGTTACTCTATAATTTTGTGGTGTTATATAATAAATTCAATTTAATGTGTGATTGAATTACATCTATTTGTGAGGCGGTTGACCTCTTTAGACACAAAAAACATTATAATATTTCAAAAAAAAAAATTAAATCATGAAATAATATATTATATAATAATACTACAATTATATTTAAAATATATAAACGTATATATCATATATAAAAAGTATTTCCATAATTTTTCACATCCTTGAATGGTTGTATTGTAAAAAAATGACACCAGTTCATGAGGTAATTGTTTTCCATATAGAAAAATGATGTTTTCTAAACCCATTTGAGAGAAGTGAGTGATATTAAAAGATATACTGTTAGTATAAGAACATATATGTATAGATATGATAATGATGTCATTATATAATCATGATATAAAAATAATCTAATGAGGTGGAAAATGAAGTAAAAAATTTATTTTAGATCAAAATTACATCTACATAGAGTATCCTTTTTAAATTTTCAATAAATTGGTGAAATACATGATTTATTAAAGAATACGACTTGAAAAAAAGTGGAGGGGTGTTTTTTGTAATTACATCAGATGCCGGAATGTATAAATGGGTGGAAAGGTGTATAGAATTGAGAGGAGTGTGGTCTATTTTATAGTTGAGAATAAGTTAAAATCTGGTAAATACTAAAAAATATTTAAAATTGAGTGGTATAAAATAACTCATGTGCATCTAAAATTATATAAAAATATATTTGAGAGATTATTTATTTGAAAAAGGCCTAAAAAACACATAATAATTAATTTTCATTACATTTTGTTACATGATAACAAAGATTCATTTTTTTATTTTTATTTTTCCATTAGGGTAAATAGTTTTCAAACCTACGTAATTTATCTATTATGACCAAATTGAACTAATAATTTTTTTGAAAAACTATTCCCCTGACTTTAAATTTTAAATCCTTGTCAAAAAACAAATTTCAGAACTTATTTTTAAAGAAGTTAATATTATGATAAAAACCCAACCTTTTTACTAAAAGTGTCAGCTCTATATTTCTTATTTAGGGATCACTATGTCCATTAAAAAACCAAAATTTTTTCATTAATAAAAAACATATCAAATTTATGAGCATTTAAAAATTAATTCATAAAATATATTATTTTTAGTAATTGTAATTCATTTAATAGAATATCAGTTTTCCCAAAATTATATTAATTTAGTTTATGATATTATTTATAAAATTTTATTTTAAAAAATATAATGAAAATAAATTAATCCCAATATATTCTATTAATATTTTTTATCATGATATATTCAAATAATAATAATTTTGACCACAAAACCCATTATTTTTACGTCAATAATAATATTTTAAATGAATTTAATGAATAACTAAATATTCAATGTGTTGGTTATATATTAATTTTAAATAATATATATCATTTAATATATATCAAATATGGTAATTAAATTTAACATTCTTAATTTCCATGTATAAAGTATATGAAAAATGAATCACATTACTTTGTAAGGAGGTAGTGCTTCGTACGTTTGTGAAATATTATGACATTTAATGGATAATATGATGTATGAATTTATATATTATATAAAAATTACTAATGTATAATATTTTTATAAATATAATAATTATATTTTAAATCTAGGAATACATCTATCATTTTAAGGTGGTTATAGATTATAAATTACATCGATTCATGAGGTAGTAGTCTTCCTGACACATGATTGGCTATTTTGTTTCCTTGTTGATGGAAGAGTATATTTATATTGGTCATGAACTAAACTTAATAACACAATTTTATGTTTTCATATGGTTAGTATATTATATAACAATTTATTAAATATATTTTCTAGAAAATGAATCAATATAAAAATGATTGTTTTTAATGATACATATAAATGATTGTTTTTAATGATACATATTATCCATTGTTTTTCTAATTAGTGACTAAATATCCTTTTAGAATATTACTTTTTTAAAAAGAATTTCATTATCATAAAATGTTTCTTATTTTATTTTCAATGAAATGGTATCTAATGATTTTTTTATACATGTCTAATCCATATACATTACATATTATATTCATTAATATTATTAACTTTCCAATTAAAAATTATCTTATAGTTGTAACATATCTAATAATAATATTTTTTATATATTATTGGGTTTTTTAAAACACGATGTTGTGTGTATAAGATGTTATTATATAGATCAAATGTATTCAAAATAATAATTTCCTATAGTATCCGAGTGTTAATTTCTAAAATATGATTTTTTTTCTATAATATATTTAATGGAACTAATTTTTATTATATTAAAACCTTGTGGTGTTACACACACACATATATATATAAATATTTACATAACAGTTATAGTACATCTGAGATCAATCTTTATTATTTTTCATTAGCCAGGATATTATGATGGATGTAATGAATAAGAAAGAGGATGGAAAAACATTATTCTATATATTTTATATTCACCATGTAATATTAGAATAATGTGTGTATCTTGTTTTTTGTTACTCCAAATTTGGTCTGTCCTTTAGGATTAGATCCTTTGTGTCTTAAATCCATGTAATAATAAAGACACCATCTAAGGTTTAATGATGTTAGGGACATTACATTTGATATCTGAGGAGGTTTGATGGAATCAGCGTGAACTGGATTATACATAAACATATGTAACATGAGATTTATCATGATCCATTATTTTATTTGAAAACATATACCATTATAATGATATTTTATTTTGGCATAATATTTGTGATTATTATAAAATTAATCATTGTGTGTCATTGTTCAGGGATGACACATAATGGAATAAAGGGAATGAAAATAAATTAAAAATGTAGGCATTTCACTAAAGAGATAACTAATAAATATGGTATGATAAATAATACAATAATTTCCAATTTAGAGTATTTATCTCAGGTTATAAAAACTAAGGTGATAAATATGTAACAACCTATTACTCCATGTTTTGATTCGACTATATCAGATCTTTTCATGTAAAAAATCCTCTATATTTTAGTGGAAATATGTATACTTTGAAATAAATGAAAAGGATTAAATATATCAAAATATATTAATATATTTTTTATATATTTAATGTGAAAATTTTATACGATATGTTTAAAAAATATCTATCCATAGTTTTCATTACACTTGAACACTAAATACGCTATGGAAATATAAAGAATGACTAGGAAAAAATATAATGTTATTTTATTTCATATATAATACCCTTAAAAATCATAATAAATGTGAGAGGATATTAATATAATTTAAATAGTATGAAAAATAATGTGGTACATTGTTTGAGGCTAAAGTTGTAATATAATAAATTAATGATTTAACTATATAAGTAATATGGAATGGTAGATTATTCATTTTCATGAGGTGTTTAAAATTATTCTCTATAGATGTTGTAGTTTAAAAATCAATTTTTCATCTTATGAATATATAGTATAATTATTTATTATAATGATTAAAGAATTTTATAGATCATACATATTCTATTATAATTAACAAATGAAGAGGTTTGTTTAACACAGACAAAAAAGTAACTACTAAAATATGAATAAGAGAACATAGTAATTTCAATTATGTGGAAATTTTGAAAATAAAAATCTATGAAAATGATTGAATGGTGTTTGATATTATTTCATATGTTGATATAAAGACCATATAGACAATGATTTTAATGTAAAAAAGTATCCATTACCATCCAATATTTTTTTTATAAAGAAATGGGGAAATATTCCAAAAAATTGTTCTAGTAATCTAGGAAACGTACAATTAAATATGATATTTATATATTGAAAATATGGTATTCTTAATAAAACCGAAATGGAATTATTAATCTACATGTGTATTTTGATTAATGAATTTTTTTTCAATGTTAATTTGTGTCATGAAGAATTTATAGATTATTCTATATTATATTTTCTTTTGAGAATTGAATTCATATGATGAATGGCGATGCTGACCAAGAAATTGGATTTTATTATAAGGTGATATATTATAGAAGATATAATTTTGGGTGGACGATAATTCTTATATGATTCTGATGTTGATGTAATAATTGATAGTTGGTATAAATTGATGATTGAAAATGATGAATTAAATTGGATAGTAATGGTGACAGTGAGAATTATTACTGAGTTCATGAAAAAATATATTATGATGGAATTTATTTAATTTTTTGTATTTAATGTATATATGGAATAATTATACAGTAATATTTCAGAACCAGTTACCTTTTAATTTTTTTTTTATTTATTTTCAAATTTAGTATATGTTTTCAAGGTGTGAACATGTTCATTATATGATACTATTTTCTACATTCTGATTTCTATAATTATATTTTTGATTAAATAATTTATATTTTATGGTTTTTAATTATGTTAAAAATATTTTGGAGGACTCTTGGGATTATATATTTATTAAATTGATTAAGTAGAACAATGGAAGATGTTGATGAGATTTTATTGATTACTATATTATTTGATAACTAGTACTAACCATTATGGATTTGGAAAATATAAATATATGTGGGGACTAACATTTTATTATTTCAATTATCATATGTTTAGTTGAAAGTAAATTTTACTGAATTGAGCATGAAAAATTCTTCAACAAAAAAATCGTTTCGATAATGGATGTGATTGAGGAGGAAATTGATTAATGGATGAAATAGTACATTAAATGATGTAAATTACCTTGTGATATTATTATATATTGTAAAAAAATTACATACAAATAAGAAAAGTATCTTGAATGAAAATATTATCCTCATATGATAAATTTTGATGAATTGGTGGCTATTCCAAACATAAAAAATCAATTTTGTTCCAGTTCTTACATTTATCATGGAAATTTTCTCACTATTATTCAATGGAATTTATTTTTAATCTCCATTTCCATATTTTCAGTTCCCAAATAATGTTCTCTTACTTGGAATCTCTGTTTTTCGTTATTCTAGATCTTATTCATAAATCACTTTTCCTCTTTTAAAAAGTATTTTTATTAATTATTTTTAGGATGCGGGTTTTAGAAAAAGTAATTTTCAAAAGTAAATCGCAGAACATGATCGTGCTTTATTTACATATTTTATTGAATGGGTAAATGACACATGCCATGATTTTAAAATAAATATTTTTTTGATATTACAGTCAACATACAACAACGAGCATAAATACGACATATGCTTTTATTGTATGAAAATTATAACATAATCATTGTATTAGATAGAATTAATAGTGTCCAAATAATATCTAAATATATATAAATGTTTTATATAAAGTAATAAATAATAAATTTATTATACATAAAATAATTTTATTCTATAGAAATACATTTCCATCAAATGTTGTTTTATTTTAATTTTTTTTGAATTATATATTATTTATCGTGCAATTATAACTTATGTTATATGAAATGAAGGAAATTTGTAAATAATCATATAAAAATTATCATTAGGTTAAATTTTTAATTTCTTTTTAAAAAATATTGATTCACCTATGAATATTTAAATATATTGATTTTACCTAAAAATAGTATTCTTAGTTAAATAATTAGAATGCATATTTTATATATTAAATTTTATTGAATGTATTCATAGTTACGATATACTATTAATAATTCATTTAAATTAATTGGAAGAAATTATATTATTTAATTAAATATAAAAAATTTAATTTATTTAATTTAAAATAATATAAAAAACTATTTTTTCATGGAATTATAATTTTTATTCAAAATTTAATTTCCACCACATAATGAAATTTAATTTTGGAAAAATGGATACAATATATGGAATTTTATGTATTAAAATTTTAAAATATTAAAATTTTAATATTTTATTGTTATTGATATTAAATATGGTTAATAATTGTCACCACTATAAGGATAAATAAGTTCATTGTTGTTGATAATAATGTGATAATACATTAGAAAACAACACACGACTAGCCTTAGATTCATTGAATGATTATATTATATCCATAAGAATTCAAAATTTTGAAACATGACCATTAATGTAACAACTGGTTGTTTCGAATAAAATGATATTATGCTTGATAGCATATAATACACAAAACAATGAGCTTAAATAAAGCGAGAAATAAAAATATTTAAAATACGATCCATATAATCTACTCATTCATTGAGTGTGTATTAATAATGTTAACTAATTTATGAAATATATTTTTATATATCATTATAAATATAAATTTACTAATAAATCTTCTATAAATATTAAATCAATTTTTAATAATGTTATTTTATTCATCAAAGCCATATTTTACTAAAAAAGCTTTTTATTTCTTCTTCTGATCAAATGTAATGAAATATTTTTATAAATTTTCTAAAATTAATTCTAAAATTTTCAATTAATTTTTTTATATATGAATAACAAAATAAACATATGTTAATTTTTTTGGATTTTTCCTAAAAAATCTATTTTTTAGTGAATTGTTAAAAATAATTATTTTTGTAAAATGTTTTTTCTATTAAATAAAATATATAATATAAAAGTACAATTATTATTTTAATATGATTTAAAATAAAATAATTATTATTCGATTATATCAATCTGACCTTATAAAATTTGAATCTTCTTTATATTGGATTTTAGTATACGTTTTTTGTTGAGATTAAGACATAAAGTTTTATGACAATTGTTTTAATTTGAATAATATTTCTACATTTAATAAATAAATAATAGACCTATTATGTAACTATATAATGTAAAATTACATATTTTATATTTATAATTATGAATTTTATTTCATATAATGATTATTTCTTCTTATTTAGGTAATATAAAATCATTATGTACTTGAAAAATACATTTCTTGAAAAACATTCATTCAATGTAAGGGATTTGACTTAAATAAAATAAAACATATAAATAAAATATAATTTATAAAAATAAATTACAAATTTTAAATATTAAAAAATTATATCACATAATAATGCTAACATATTTTTTTCATAATAATTAGTAAAGAGATGAAGTAATTTTTTCATCGTCACGGGAAACAATATTTCTCAAGGGTAATTATTTTTATATAGTGGTTAAAATTACCCAAATAATTATATAAATAAAATTTTATGGATTTATTTACATCATATATAAGATATGTAATGATAATGGTCCATTTTTATCCTTTTTCGTATGTGCAATAATTTGGTAACACTTTTACTTTTAAAAAATTAACAATATGGCTGTAAACCCCAACATATAAAACACCACCCACTATCCTCTCTTTTTCAAAACATAAAAAAATATATATAATTAAATACCTAAAAAATTATCATCCCTACATCCCTCCACATGATCTATAATTTATTTTTCACTCAAAAATAAATCAAATGATGGCTTTTAGTTCAATCCAATGAAGGTTTTCCTAAAAAGATGTATAATTTTTTAACGAGAATTTGTATTTTATTTCATATTCCACATTATTAAGATAATTTTATATGAATATAATGTAAAAATTGTTTCTCCCATATACAAAGATTTTATTATTTTAATGTAATACACAAAAATCATATTCTTTTCTAAAAAATGGAAAATTGAACTGTTATTCATGTAAGTGGATAACTACCTCTTGTGAACCAATGTTATTTTACCATGGAATGATGGGGATTTTAAATACGATTTAATAAAATTAAGTTTACGATAAATTAAAAAAAAAATTGTTGAAATTATATTAAAAATACCTTTTTTAATTTTTATTCTGTGTGTGATACAATAATGTCTCTCGTGTGTTTGGTGGACTATCACCTCAAAACGCGATGTGATTGTTATTTCACTAATGATTTTCAACGTTGGTAATAAATATAATATTAATGAATATATGTGATATATATATATATAAGCACTATATCAATTAGGATATATTTATTTTTCTGTAATGATAACATATCATTTTCTTTCTTACCCATCCACACACTAAACATGATAATGTTATTTATGTTTTGTTGTAAAATACTACCTCCATGAAGAGATGCGATTATTTTTTCATCCTCACATCTCATAGATTTTATCAATAAGTATATTTAATCAAATAATATTTTATTTCTTATATTTATAAATTAATTTTAAAATAAATTAATAGTTACTTTTTTCTATAATGATCCGTGAAAATTTGATATGTTATTCATGCTTGTGTATGACCTACCATCTCAATGATTGTTACATAGATATTTTTTTATAAAAATAAATATTATATCATTTAGGAAGAATAATTGATATATGAATAAAAACTCATGATTATTATTATTTAGATATTTGAATAATGACATATATACTGAAGTCATAACACTAAATAAATTTTGAAATTTTGAAATGGATATATTCATAAAGCTATCAGAGACATAATTTATAATGTATTTAAATATATTCATAAAATAATGAAAGTAAATGATTCATGTATAATGTATAAATAAAGTATATTTATTAATTTTTCAAATTATTGTTATATTTTTATTTTATTGGAGTTAAAGTATATATAAAAACTGTTTGTTCTCTATATAGGTTTTTATATCACATTTTTGTTTACAAGTCATTATCTATATTCAAAAATTATATATATTTTTTGGTTTATATGATACCACTTTGAAATGATATATCAAGAATTCTTCATAGTTAATGTTATTTTATGCAAAAATTAATAATATTTAATCCCATGGTATTTTACATAAATTTTTTCTAGTGGAAAATGAGTTGTAAAAAAAATTTACATTTCTTGGGTTATAAATACTTTTCGATGAATTCATTTTTAATTATTGTGTTTTAAATGACAAATATGGTTATTTTTTATTAAATATTTATTTGGTGTATTTAATATTTCTACATATAATATCTATATTTATTAACACCAAATTCCTTGATATGATATTTAAGAGTTATTCATATTAGGCAACCTTTTTTGGGGGATGAAATCTATGAGATGAAACACACTTATTTTAGGAGTTTTATATAATATAATTTTCCATTATATATTAGTAATATATTTTTATTGTGACGTTTAATGATTCATTTCTACTAATTCACTTATAGATCCTATGATTTAGAAGTCAATAATTTGGAAAATGATTTATATTACAATATATTATTTTTTTGATTATTGATTATCTTTAAGGGTAATTTTGGTAGGAAATAACATGATATTATATTATTCTACTAAATTTAAATTATAATCGTTTATTTAGTAATGAATTTTTTAATAGTACATATTTACCTCACTTGTTATATAAAATTACTAGTTTTTTTTACTAAAATATTATAATGTATCACTATTCTTTCGAAAATACTTATTTCATCCAAATTCATGTCTCTTAAAAATGTTTCCCAAAATGTTTTTATATCCTAATATAATATTATAAATAAATAATGAATAATTTTTTTTATAAAAAATTCTTTTAATGAATCATACTTTAATATTCCAAATATATTCATTTGGAGTTTTCTAAAAAAATTGTTATAGAAAACCTTATTTTATCATACCTACAATGATCATAATATTCATCCATCATGAGAAATAAATGTTGTAAATAATTCCTTTTAATTTTCAATGTTAATTTTTAATGAAATTTATTTCAACAATATTTAGTGAATATTAATATTAAAATATATTTTTAAATTGAAATAATTATTTTATATAGGAATAATTTAATTGTTTTTATTGTTATTTCAATTCATTAAAATCAATGACACTTGATGTTACCGATGATACACTATGTATTATTTGAAAACATATCATTATCATTCTTTATATGGATGGGTTATTATATTTTCACAGTGATATTAATGTATCTTGTCCTATTTCTACAGTTTAATCATGTTATGAATGAGAAAATGGTTATTTTAGACATTTTTGAGCAAATTTATGATTTTATGTATTAAGATAACATTATGGTTCATGGGAATTCATTATATTGAAATGTGTTTATTTTAAAACATTTTAACAGTGTTCCTATTATTAACCAAGAATTGGTGGGTCAATAATATCCCTCAACTATATTTGGTATGATATTGGTCGTATTGTTATTAAATTTACATGACTTGTAATAATAGTAATTTAGGAATGATTTTCAAATGTTACCTACACGATTTATTATGATCTCTATGTTTTTTAATTAGTTATATATACTGATTAAAATCATATAGATCATGATTATTTATTCATATGAATTATTCCATTATAAAATATTATTTCCATGACAAATTTATATGGATCTCGGTGTGATGGGTATTAGTTATCATATGTTATTCTCATAAAAATGAATTCTCCAATAGTTCCCTTATTCTAATCATATTCTTTATTTTTAAATTAAATTGATAATTATAATTATATCCTTACTAATAAATTCATTTTCCCACTTTTATATTTTTTAAATTCTATGTTATGAATAATAATGTTAAATTATTTTTGTCTAAGAATAGTTTCTTCGGTGAATAGTTTTTTGTGAGAAATTGAAGACATAATATGAAATCTTAAAATTTGAGTATAGAGGTAATGATAATCTCTTTATGTCATGTTAAATTTTTATTATTATATTGACCCAATACTCTTGGCCTCTAATCCTAAAGCATTGTTGGTTATATAAGTGATCCATTATATCTTTACAAAAATTTAGGTTTTAAGTGAAAAAATTTGTTTAAATTCATAAACATCAAATACTAAAATTTTATATATATCATTTTAGTACCAGATCAAGATCTGTGGGTTTGGAGATATTGTATTTCTTTTCATTTATATTTTATTTTGATATTTATAATTTTTATGTGATAAATAATGAAAAAATCAAACTTTATTCGCTTTAATATCTATATTACATTCCATATAAAGATAAATAAAAGTTATTTTAAAATATAGAATCTTATTTGAAAAATAAATTATTTATTTTTATAATGAAAATTTATTTTTCATTTTTAGATATTAAATATTAAGCGTAAATTCTTATGTAACACCAACAAAATATTTAGTCAATTGATTGAAAAAATAGATAAATGATATTGAAAATAATATAGCCATTTTAAATAAAGGGAATTATTTTATTCTATTTATTTTATTAAAAAATATTAAATTTAGTTTTGTTTTATATTATTTCCTTGATATTAAATATTTATAAATATTTATTTAATATCAAATAAAATCAAAAGTGTCAAAAATAAAATTAACGATATTTTAGAGTAAATAATATTTCATTAATTGATTTTTAATTTATTAAAAAATATATATTTTCCCAAATTAATGGAATTAAATTGTAAACATCATCTATAGTCCACTTTGGGTTCATTTAAATTTTTATAGTAACAATTATAACGATAAAAATGTTGAAAAATATAATATTGTAGTACTTGTCAAAAGGGTTACTGTGGGGTTCTAACTAACTGATAATTGTGAAAACATAAAAAAATATTTCCATGATTTTTTAGATGTTATTATTTCGACTCAGGATCATATAATATTTTAATTATATAAATTTGAAAATATATATATATATATAAATAAATTATTAATTTAATTCATTAATAAATCCCATGAATTCCCCGACAATCCATTATAAAATGATTTCCATTATCTATATTATTTGAAAGAAATTTTGAACAATAGTCCAACCAATACCTACCAAAATCCATTATAATATTCCTTAACCACGTCCTAGATGAAACCTGAATTCCATAAGATCAGCCTTATGCACCTTATGAGGATATCTAATAGAAGATTATTGAAGAAGAAATAGTGGTATTTACTGATTATTTCATGTTATTAGCCTATTATACATAATAGAAATGTGTTTCACACATCCGAAAATATTAAATATAATATCATAAATTTAATTATATGTTATTTTATATGTTATTTTTATTTTTCTAGAACTACATTCCATCCATTGTTTATCCTATGAATGAGAAAATATAGATGTTTCTTTCATATGGATTATTATATATGAAAAGACCTGGAAATTACGTGATTTTTTGTGAAATACAAGAAAATTTTACGAGTCTGCAAAAACTGACGGTGCATGATTCCGAGGCCTGGTGTGCCTAGGATCAATTTCTGATGTTTTGTTCAGGTACGTTCAGTAATTATTCGAGAAAATTTTTATAACTTTAGAATAGGTGCTCGGAACTGAAACCTAAGGGAACCGTTGAACACGCGGTGCCGAAATTCTCTTAAGAAGACATTCACATCGACAATAGTGAGTCGATAATTAAAGAATTTTTTTTGGGTTTTCGTGGAATGAAATAAAATAATGTGAGCTTCAATTTACTTTTTTTGAGTCGCCATGTGGGTGATTGGTAGTTAAAACCTTCTCATGGTAGATGGAGGTGGGACCACCCCACCTAACCTCCCATGATAGGTTATGGTGGAGGGGCCCTCCCGAACATAACCTCCTGTGAGAGTTTACGATGGGGGGACCACATGTGGCTTACCCCCCCTATTGATAGAGGTGAGTAAAACCTCCCAAATCTCCCTCATAAATGAGGGAGAGCCCCTTGACCTTCCCTTTAATCCAATTATGCCAACTCCTGTAATTAATTTGTGCAAACCCTTCACATTAATAAGGTGAAGCCAAGTAATTAATTCATTTTTTTGAATTTTTTAAACTTAATTAATAGATACTCAAATTATTATATGTCACAACATTGGCATTTGGTTGAAAGGTGGGGAAGAGGAGAGGTTTTTGAGGATCAGAATTTTCCAAATGAAGAACGAAGAATGAAGAATAAGTTCTTCCAATGATGAACGTCGGAGATGATCCTTCTTCGACTTCCTCCCTAGGAACCTAATGATGTGGAGCGTCTTCCATAGCCGACAAAAATTGGGACTGGGAGCGTACGACGGATGCAATGAACGACGAACTCCTTCCCCTTCTTCCCGTGACATCAACGTCGAAGACCAATAATCAAAGGTAGGGGTTATATTTTTCAATTATCCCTTCTCTTTTCTCATCTTCAGATGGGAAGGAATCGATGCAGAGTTTGTAAAATTATTTTTGTTCGTCGTATTTTTTTGATGAACCAAATGTTACCACCATAAACGCGGAGGGGGCGGGCCAAACCATCATGGCTTGTCCCCTCCGCTGATCTTATTTATGAGGAATTTTGGCATGGCAATGAGGTGACAGAATGATGAAGGCAGCGATGACAAAGGCCAAGATCTCCATAGACTTCGCAAATAGTGCCACCCCTACGGTACTCTGGTGCTCTTGGGCAAACACCTCCAGCCCGCGCCGGCCCGGGCTTCGCCGAACCAGCAGGCCTCTGCGCGCCCTTTGCGCCTCCACTAGCCCCCCCCCCCTCATGGCCTCCCGGTCGAGCCGGTGTCACGGCTCCCTCATGACCACCTGGACGAGCCGGTGTCCCGACCACTTTCTACCTACCGGATGAGCCGACATCCCATCTCTCTCATGGAAACCCAGCCGGGCAGGTGTCCCAGCCCCCCTCACGGTTTCCTGGACAAACCGGCCAGGCTGCTCCCTCACGACACTCATGGCCGAACAGGACCCGAGCCCAGGCGGAACAGCCCTTACGGCCTGTTGGGTTGGGCCTAGCAGCCCGAGCCGAACCTAACAGGATAGACCACTCATTTTGTTGGGTCATACCCAATAGTTCTTACCGTGTCGACTCAGACAGGGTCAGCCCAGACTGCGGTGTGCCGGGTCTGTCCGACCGCGTCAGACCGGACCCAAGCCCACCACGACCCTTTACTTTCTGTTGGCCAAATATTTTCTTCCGGAGTACCTTTTTAAGAACCTTTACCGGTGCTTGTATTCATGGAAAACGACGGTTCCTTTAGGAATACCCCACATGAGTTTGGGGTAAAGTTGAGATATAGTCAGGTTGGATCATGCATGAATTCAACCAGGCCCCCAGGACTAAAAGGCAAATAACTCAAAAACAGAGTGTCTGATTGGCGTTTCTTCAGTTGCGTTAAGACCCATATGAGGTGGAATAAATTTTATTTACATCTTCATGGGACTTTGTGGAAGTTGGATCATCGATGAGTAGCTTGTGGAGCAGATCTACTGAGAACGAGTGAGAATTTGGGTAGGAAACTAGTAGCTGGATGAGACCTGATGACTGCAGACTGTTAGAATCGGGGTGATTCTAATAGCTCAGCGGGTATCGCCATGGTGTCGCGGAAGACACGTAGTGTGGAGCACCATGGTGTCGTGAAAGACCCACATTACTCGACAAGAGAAGTACCTCAGCAGGCTACAAGGTGGAGCGCCTTGGTGTTGCGGTAGACCTATGGTACTCGACAGGAGGATTACCTCAGCATTCAACAAGGTGGACTGCCTCTATGTGAGCGCGGTATCCCCACAGTGGGTATCTCCTCAATGTTAGCATGACAGACCCATAGTAATCAACCGGATGAGTGCCTCATTAGTCCAAGGTAGTGGGAAGCGCCTTTGTGTGACCCGGTAGGCCCACTGTACTCGATAGAGGAGGACTTTCCAACAGCCGAGTGTTAAGATTGATACTATCACTAGAATAAAATCCTGATTGATCTGATTCAGCAATTTTTGTGTTTACCTCATTATTGAGATGAATTACTTGGTAACTTATGTATATGTCTGGGAAAACACCTATGTGAGGTTTTATGTTTATTTCATATTTTATTGTTTACCCTTGTTGGATATTGTGAGAACATATTGGTATCGGGGTCCGTACTGAGTATCATTATACTCACCCCTGGATGGGTTATGCCCACACCTCATTTTGTTGGATGCAGATGACAGACATCGATGACTGATTCTCAGAGTAGTAGGACTGGATGGTACCTGGAGGTGGACCTTACTATGAGTCAGTACACCGAGGAGACTGACAAATGTGGAGTGCTGAGGAGGCTATCTGTACCTACCATTTAGGTAGGAATCCCCAGAGGATGACCTAGTAGCTTCTTTACCAATCCTTTAGTTATACTTGTTTTTCAGTTGTACGTGTACATTCCTGTTGGACTTTTATTTCGGGACCCATTTACTTTTCATCACTCCTTTGAATATAGTTTTGCTTCGTGTTTTACTTCCATATCGTACTATGTTGTGTGTATTTACCCTTTATAAAGGCAATTACTTCCCAGTTTTAGGGATATACGCCTTTGGTGCTAGTCGCCAGCACCTGACCTATGGAAGGCGAGCTTGGGCTAGTCACGACACGAGCCCTGGTGGATTGGTCGTGACAAATTGGTAATAGAGGAGTCGGTTCTCCCGCAAAATGTAGAAATTTTATCATTATTTTCTATAATGAAATATTGGTAAGGGTAATGAGTTTGGTTTTTAGTTCAGGGAGTCCCGTGTTGGTGTGGCGGCCGACGTATCCATAAACCAGAACCCTGACTACTGATTTCTGACTCAGTGCATGAAAACACTGATTGCATGTGTGTTTTCAAAAGTTTTTCTTTAAGTCAGTTCAACCTGGTCAGCTCCTCAGGTACAATCGTTTGACCTTATCGCAACTATATCTGTCAGGATGGATCCCTACGGATGACCAGTGAGATGCCCGAGAGTTGTACGCACAGATAGCCCATCGAGCAACGGGTCCTCAGTTGAGGGACCTTTTCTAGCATAGGAACTAACGGTACAACTCCCCGTTGGGCCACCAATGCCACAAGCCCCAGTAGTAGATGATTCATGTCGCTTGAGCATTTTGCATGAGTTTCAGTGCCTGAGGCCACCCAGGTACAGGTTAGAGATGGACCGAGTGGCGGGAGAAGATTGGCTAGAGGCTGTGGTGAGAGTCTTCTGATTAGTAGGGACACCAGCAAACATCATGGTGGTTCTTACTGCCATCCTTCTATAGGAAGTAGAAGACAGATGGTGGAGCCTGATGATCTAGTTTCACGATGAGTCAACACTATACTTGGCAGAGTTCGAGAGCCTATTTTGGTTGGAGTTTTTCCCAGCCACCCAACTTGTAGGATGGATACATGTGCTACTTTATCTGCAGTAGTGTACCATGATGGTGGCATAGTACTTAGCGAGGTTTACCGACCTCTCACACTACTCTAAAGATATGGTGTGAGACCCATTCTTCAAGTCCATGATCCTTGATTAGGGGCTCAGGCTAGGGATCAGGGCTTGAATGGTCTCCCTCAGCATCCTGGCGTAGGTAGGGGTGTTGGAGCGAGCCCTCTTAGAGGAGAGTTTTCTTGCTGAGCAGTCTCCAGCTGCAAAGACCCACCACTAGCCGAAATGTAGGGGAGTCTTCTATAGTTGGTAGTTAACAGATGTCGCAGAGTCCCAAGTGGACCAGACCCACAGGTGGATGACTGCATGACTCAGGATCTATTGTAAGGGGCAACCGAGGTAGAGACAAACATGCCAGGAGCTGGTACTGTTACACATTTTGTAGGTATGGTCACATGGAATGGGACTGTCTGACCCGCCATTCGGATGATCAACAGACGGTCGAACGACCGCCCAGAAAAAGACGGAGATTTGATCGATTTGTTCAGCAGGGATCAGGCATACATAGAAGATGATATGGACATGTAGCTGGTGGTTGGCGACATTTCGAGGTGTACCGCCACCAATAGCAGGAGTTCCACCCTGACCGTAGGGATCATGCATCCATGGGAGAGCTCAGCTCCAGGAAGATGAGGCTAATTATCATGGCTCTCCTAAGATTATTTTAGGTATGATCATTTTCTACTCCACCTTAGCTATAGAGTTTATAGAAACATGTACAAGTCACTCCTTCATTGTAACTGCCCTCGTTTGGAGCATGGAGATTTCGACAGAGCCATTTGCTCGATCCAAACGGCTAGAGACTCCTACGATACTAGACTCGAAGATTACGCACTGGTGCCGGCAGTTTAAATTACTCAATAAGTCGAGAGATTCGGATGGGATATCCTCATAGCTGCGTCGAGGCCTTAGGACAACATATTGGGTATGGAATGGTTATCTATCGTTCATGCTCAGATCGAATCTATCAGGCGCAATGTGCGGTGTGTTCGCATGGGTGGGACAAGCTTTACCTTCATCGGTGAGAAGGGAGTCTTTGTAGCACATGACGAACTTAATTGGAGGAGGGTGCAGCCAATAACTCAACCGTTGTCCTGCCTTACCCTCAGAGAAGATGAGGTAGAGTGTCTGGGCTATCCTGTAGTGGTGGACCAGTACACAGATGTTTTTCCTGACGATGTTCCTGTACTAACTCCTCATAGAGAGGGGGAATTCAACACTGAACTATACCTTGTGACGACACCTATATCTACACTAGAATATTGGATTGCTCCCACATATCTTTTTGAGCTGTAGGTACATCTGGAGGACTTATAGGGGAAAGGATTCATTCAGCCCAGTGATTCTCCCTAGGCAGCCCCTATTCTGTTCTCCAAGAAGGTGGATGAGACCTTGAGGGTTTTTGTTAACTACCGTAGCCTGAACCAGGTGACCGTGAAGAACAAGCTCCCACTCCCATGTATTGAATACCTCTTCGATCAGCTGAAGGGTTCACGGTGGTTCTCAAAGATATACCTCAGATTAGGATATCACCAGCTTAGAGATCAAGATGGGGATGAGCAGAAGACAAATTTCAGATATCAGTACAACCATTTTGAGTTCTTGGTTATGCCCTTCGGCATAACCAACACTCTATCCGTGTTCATGGGACTCATGAACATGATCTTCTAGACTTACCTTGATCGATTTGTCATAGTCATCATCGATGAAATTATGATCTACTCGACTACTGAGGAGGAGCATGCCTACAATTTTTGGGGGGTACTGGAGACACTCTTAGAGAACCAACATTATGGAAAGCTCTCGATGTGCCAGTTTTGGATCCGAGAGTTTCAATTTTTGGGACATGTCATCTCGGAGGCTAGAGTTGCAATGGATCCAGCGAGGATTGAGGTGGTACTTTTTTGAGAGCCACCCAAGAGTGTGACTAAGGTACCGAGTTTCTGGGGTTTGGCTTGTTATTACTAGAGATTTTTGCAATACATTTCAGAGTTGTAGCACCACTACCAGCCTTGACAAAGAAGGGTAAACCCTTTGTGTTGTCGGAGAGATTCCAACAGAGATTTCAAGAGCTGAGATAGAGGCTGACTAGTGCCCCCATCTTGAGGATTCCAGAGGACGGAGAAGGGTACATGTTCTACTATGATGCATCAGGGAAAAGACTCGGGTGTGTCGGGATGCAGGAGTGAGAAGTGATCACATATGGTTCTCGGAATCTAAGACAACATGAGAAGAACTATGTTACCCATGACCTGGAGTTAGTTATAGTGGTATTCTCCTTAATGATGTGGTGACACTATCTGATGGGTGAGAGTTTTTCTGTGTACTCTGATCATAGGATTCTCATGTATATCTTCTTTTAGAAGGACATGAAAGTGAGACAAAAGCTGTGGCTTGAGTTCCTCTAGGAACATAACTTTGAGATAATCTATACACATGAGAAGGGTAATTTTTTAGCATACACACTCAGTTGGAGATCTGGTATACAATAGCATGGAGAGGTGATAGAGAAGTTGGGTGCCATAGAGATATCCATTGTGGATAGAGACGAAGAATCCTTTCTACAGTCTCTTACAGTCACTCCCCCACTTCTTCAATGAGTTAGGGAGGTACAACATGAGGACACCGACTTCGAGACACGATATGCTCAAATATCCTCATGTCAGGAACCTCATTGATTTTCTAAAGGTGGAGAGCACGTCATCCTCTTCTGAGGAAATACTATGGTACCAGTGTAACATCATGAGAATGTTTGATGGAGTTCCACAAATCTCCTCTAGCGGTACATCCAGTAGTGGAAGAGATGTACCAGGACCTTCAACGATAGCACTGGTGGCCAGGTATGAATAAGTCAGTAGCAAAGTTTCTCTCTCGATGCCTCACTTTTCAACAAGTGATGGCAGTGCACCAGGTACCAAGAGCCTTGGTTCAGCCTTTAGAGGTTGGAGAGTGGAAGTGAGATAAATATTCATGGACTTATTTAACGAAATTCCACATTCATCTAGGGGTCATGACTCGATTTGGGTGATCGTTGACTGAATCACTAAGTCGGCCCACTACCTACTTATCAGAGAGCAGGGTTCAGTAGAGAGATTGGGACACCACTATTTGCAGGATATTGTGCGTCCTCATTTAGTTCCTTCATCTATTGTCTCTATTCATGACACACGGTGTACTTCCTGGATAGAGAAGGGGTTGTAGAAGGCTTTTGAGACGCAGCTTCGTTTGAGAACCGCCTTCCATCCTCAGACGGATAGTCAGACTGAGCGGACTATTCATACCCTAGAGGACATGTGATTTTCTTGTGTCCTCGACTTCTGTCATAGTTGGGAAGATCACTTATCGTTTGTGGAGTTTTCATACAACAAAAACTATAACTCCACCATTGGGATAAACCCTTTAGAGGAGTTATACGGGCGACCTTTTAGATCACCCTTGAGCTAGATTGACTCTGGGGAGTCAGTACTAGTGGGACCAGAGATGATACGAGCTACCACATGGAAGGATAAGATCATCCATGAGAAAATGAAGACTACAAATAGTATGTAGAAGTCGCATGGTAACTGGAGATGGATACCTCTTGAGTTTGATGATGGCAATCACGTCTTCCTATGTGTTTCACCTCAACAAAGTCTATGGTGATTTGGCTGAGACGAAAAGTTATCTCTTAGATTCATCGGACCTTATTAGGTCCTCTGTAGAGTTAGAGAGGTGTCTTACATCTTATCTTTTCCACCTTAGTTGCAGTGGGAGCACATCGTCTTCCATGTATCTCCGCTGAGGTTATACGTGCACGACCCTTCTCACATCATCGACCATGGAGAGTTGGACGTCGATGCTAGGGTGACTTTTATGGATGTTCTATTGGAGATTTTGGATCAAAAAGAGCGGGTCCAACGTGGAAAATCAATACCTCTAGTGTGTGTTCGCTGGTAGAACAGAAACCAACAGGAGAGCACATGGGAGTAGTAGGTCCAGATGCGTGGTTAGTAACCCCACATGTTCAATAGTTCAATTTGGAGCTTATGGGGACGTAAATCCCTGAGGTGGGGAGAATGTAAAGACCCGAAAATTTCATGTATTTTTTTTTAAATTCATGGGAATATATGAGCCTGAGAAAACTAACGATGCATGATTCTGAGGCCCGGTCTGCCTAGAATCAATATCAGATGTTTTGTTTGTGAACATTTAGTAAACGTATGAGCAGTTTTTTATAACTTTTTAACCGTAGCTTGGAACTGAAATATGAGGGCTCCGTTGAACTCGAGTCGTCGGTATTAACTTAAGAAGACACTCAATTCGACGTTACTGAGTCTAGAATAAAAGATATTTTTACAATATTCGTGGGAAGTAATAAAATAATGTGAGCTTCAATTTATATTATTTGAGCCGCCATGTGGGTTATTGGTGATTAAAACCACCTCATGGATGTTGGATGTGGGACCACCAGACCTTAATCACCCATGAATGGTTATTGTGGTGGCACCCACCTGAACATAACCTCCTGTGAGAGGTTACTACATGGGGACCACACGGGGCTTAACCCCCTATTGATGGAAAAGAGTAAAACCTATCAAAACTCTCGCATTAATGACGGAGAGCCTCTTGAACTTCCCATAAATTCAAATTTTCCATCTCCCCTAATTAATTTGTGCTAACCCTACAAATTAATTAGGTAGTGCCAAATAATTAATTCTTTCGTTTTTAATTCTTCCCAATGAATTAATAGATACACTAATCTATTATTTGGCACACCATTGGCATTTGGTTGGATGTTTGGGAAGATAAGAGCTTGGGAGGATTAGAATTCTTCTAACAAAGAACGAAGAATGAAGAACACGTTCATCCAATGGAGAAAGCCAGAAGCGATCCTTATTCAACTTCTTCCCTCGGATCCTACCGACGTGGAGCATCGTCCACAGCCGACACAACATGGGATTGGAAGCGTGCAGTAGACGCAACGAATGACGAACCCCTTCGTCTTATTCCCGTGACTTCAACATCAATGATCAAAAATCAATGGTTTTGGGTTTTATTTGTGTATTATGCCTTTACTTTTCTCATCTTTTGTTGGAAAGTAATTGATGCAAATTTTGTAAAATAATTGTTGTTCATTGTACTTCTTTGATAAACCAAATGTTACAACCCTAAAGGCAGAGGGTGCAGGCCAAACCAACACGGCACGACCCCTCCACCAATCTTGTTTATGATGAACATCGACATGGCGATGAGGCGACTGAATGACGAAGGTGGCGACAACAAAGGTTGTTCTACCTGTGGCCTCCATGTACAACGCTGCCCCCGCGGCAGTGCGGAGCTCCCGGCCAAACACTCCCATCCCAGGAAGTCCCGTACCGGCCCGAGCGGCGCCAAACTGGCCAGCCTGGCCTCCTCCCGGACGTCGGCCTTTTAGGTCGTTCCCTGCCTGGCCGAACACTGCCAGACCACCAGCTGACTTCAACCTACCCCACATGCCTCCCCAAGCTGGCACCCCTCACAACCTTCCGGACAATCCAGATATCTCATGCCCACCCAGCCGAGCCAGTGTCCAAGACACCTCACATACTCCCAGCCGAGCCGGCATCCCGGCTCCCTCGTGGTCACCCAGCCGAGCTGGTGTCTCGAACCCCCTCGCGGTGCACTAGCCTAACTGGCCCAGCCCTGCCCTCGCTACACTCTGGGCCGAACCGTCCCTGAGCCATGGCCGAACCACCCTCGTGGCCTGATGGGCTGGGTTCAGCATGCCAGGCCAAACCTAATAGGTTGCCCCACTCAATGGGCCATGCCAGACCAAACATGTCTAACAGGTTGACCTAGACTGGGTCGGCCCACACGGGGTTGTGCGGGGTAGGTCCAACCGGGTCAGACTAGACCCGGGCCCACCACAACCATTTACTTTCTTTTGGCCATATCATTGGCACTAGACGATCGTTTGATGAACCATCAGTAGTGATGGTATTCTTGGAGCACAAAGGTCCCATTGAGAATACCCCATTAGAGTTTGGGGTAATGTTGAGATACAGTCAGGTTGGATCATGCATGAATCCAACTGGGACCCTCGGACTAAAAGGCTAAAAACTCACTGACCTGGCGTCTGATTGACCCGCTGTCAATTGTGTTGGGACATCTATGATGTGGTGAACCTTTGAGATACTTCTCTGTGGGTCTTCGTGGAGTTTGGTGGATCAACCAACATCTTTTGAGCGGATCAACTGAGAATGAGCGAGCATTTTTGTGTGAACCTAGTAGATGGATGAGACCTGACAACTGTGACCATTTTAATCAATGTGATTATACTAGACCAGCGGAGAGCTCCATGGTGTCGTGGCTGACCCATAGTGGAGAGCGCCTTGGTGTCGTGGCAGACCCAAGGTACTCAATATGAGAAGTACCTCAGAAGGTTACGAGGAGGAGCACCTTTATGTGACCGCGACAGAACCATGGTGGGGAGCGCCTCTGTGTGAGCGCGGCAGACCCACAGTACTCAATAAGAGGAGTACCTCAGTAGTCCAAATTTAGTGGGAAGCGCCTCTGTGTTACGCGACATGCCCACTATACTCAATATATGAGGAGTTCTCCATCTGATGGGGGTTCAGATTGATTCTATCCCTGGAATAAAATCTTGGTTGAGCTGATTAAGAAACTTTTGTGTTTACCTAATTATTGAGATGGATTACTTGGTATCTTATGTATATGTCAGGTTATCTGTTGATTTTATACATTGTGGTTTATTATTTTTAGATTTTTTGAGACTGAGAGGATCTCAGGGTCCCTACTGAGTATCGTCATACTCACCCCTACACGAGGCTATGCCCGCACCTCATTGTGTTGGTTGTAGACGACTGATAGTGCAGATTGAGGATCAGAGTAGCCGGACTGGACGGTACCCAGAGGTGGACCTTACGACGAGTTTGTACATGGAAGTGATTGACGTTTGTAGAGTGCTGGGAAAACTATCTGTACATATCCTTCAGGTAGGAATCCCTAGAGGACAACACAGTAGCTACATTACATTTTTTCAGTTGTACTTGTTTTAAGTTGTACTTGTACTTTCCAGTTGGGCATGTATTTCCAGCCCCTTTTACTTTTCATCACTCCTCTGTATACAGTTTTTCTTAGTTTATTACTTCTATCATGTACTGTATTGTCTGTATATACACTTTATAAAAGAAATTTCTTCCCAGTTTTTGGGATTTACACCTTTGGTGATAGTCGCCAGCCCCAAGCCTATGGAAGGTGGGCTTGGGGTAGTCACGACACGAGCCCCGGGGGATGGGTCGTGATATTTTAGGCCTTGTGGTTTAATTCATTTTTCATATCCTAGTAAATAAATTTTATTAAATATTTATATATTGAATATACAAGTTATTTATGAATGAATTATTATTCTAGAATTTAAATATCATATATACCTTCATACCTTCCTGCCCATTTTAAACCACATATTGAATTATAATATCATATATAACATTATTGAATTATTGAATTATTATTTATATTTCTTTAGTTTGATCCACTAAAAACAAAAAATAGTGTTCATGCATATATACGATGTACAATCACCATGAATACTGTAATTTATTTTTATGTATATAACATTTCAAATTAATTTAAAAATAAATGTATGAAATAAATATGAAAATAATATAATTCATGAAATTATATATATTAAAGAACAATGATACCTATTTAAGGACTAAAACTACAAAATCAAAAATTATATATTGATTATAAAATCATATTACTAACAATAAAATTATTAAATGTTATTGGTGGATCATATATGATAATATAAATATGTATATTGTTTTTTAATATAATTATAATAAAACAAAATTCATTAAAAATTGGATTAAGATAACTTATATGCCATGCCGAACGTGAGGACGGACTATTCTAAACACAATATTCATTTACTAGGATATTCTTCATCATCAATGTCAATGTAATTTCATGAATAAATTTGAATTGATATCTAAATTTTATTACATTGTATTAATACATCATTTTGGATTTACAGTCATCATATATAATTACATTATAAATTCAATGTTAAATGTTATTATCTTTGTATGGCATTTCATCTTAATGTCTACTCTATTGAGACATAATTGGTATTATACCTCGATTTACTTTTATGTGGTTATATATATCCCCATTTATATTTTAAATATATATATGTATTTATATAAATCATGATTGTTGATTCAATTGATATTACTCTTTCCAAAGTAATACCTAATCAGAATGAAGATCTTATTTCTATTTTTATCACCTCTATATGTCATCTATTCCCTTATTTTGTAAAATTGGATTAAAATATCACATTTACTAGTAAAAGGAATTATATTTAAAATTTATGTAAAACAGTAATTTTCTTTTTAAGGAATACATATGTTGTTTTTTGGATTTGTATTATCCATATTATGTAATAACAATGAAAATGAATATTTTATTCATAACACATGTGACATTAAAGAGTACTCCCACTACCGTAAGTAGTTGATTATTTTTAGTTTCTTCTATAATATTTTAATTTATTAATAATGAAAATAATTTTATAAAAAACAATTTTAAATGTTTCTCATATATTTTCATATATTCCTCAAAATAATTTTTTTATAAAAATATAATTTTCTTAACGCAAAGATGGACACATATTATCTGTTATTTCTTGAAAAATTATGGGGAAATGCACTTTTTCATAGAACATACAAATTATTTTGATCATTTTACACTAAATTAATCTTAAATATCCATATACATTATGTGATGGATGTTCTTGTTTTAAAATTCATATAACATTTCTACTTAAATTGTTTTATATATATGTAATTTTACTGAATATGGAAATATTGATAATCTGTATTCCATTCTAACAAAATATTTTTAGATAAGGTGTATTATTTATCCATGAAATTAATAATTGAATATATGGGGACTAAATTAGAGATAAATTTGTGGGTGGGCATGAAATATTCTATCCCATCAATGTGTTGATAGCTCCTATGATGAAAACATGTTGGATAGTGTAATTTAAATGTGGTTTTATAGCATACCTAACCATCAATTAAATTTTGTTTTTGCATCATCTTGATGATATTCATATAATGTTGTTTGAGATCATGAAATCCAATAATAATAATTTCATTCATTGATAATTTGGTTCTTATTATCCGTTATATTATTATATTTCATATTACCCTTGTATTGGTTTCTTGTTGATGTTTTTTTAAATTAAATTTGATATTAGTAGTTTATATTTCAATATTTATTATTATTTATTAATTATGGATAACATCTATTGTGTGTAATACCTACAAAAAATTGGATATCATCATTTATTTGTTTTTATTTCCCCATGAAATAAAAAAGGGAATTATGAATATTATAAATATTGAAAGAATAATTGTATGCTACACATTTTAAATTTCCTATGTAATATGAGAATCATGATTGTATTTGGTTGTTCAAGAAAACTAAATTTCATTGACTTTCTTGATAAAATATGTTTTATCATATAATAATGTAAAAAATTAGACAACAAATATGGTTTATGAGAGTTACTGTTTTTAAACAAAATTATATTTAATGAATTATATTACTTCATACATATAAAATTTAATAATAATATAAAAAATATTTTATATCCACTTATGATGGTGATGATAAATGAAATAAATTGTACATGGAAGAAATTTTCTGCATGTATGCATGAGCAATGATTCAATTTTACCATGGTTTGGAAGCAAGAATCTTATGGTTGTTACTGAAATTAAAAAAAAAATTAGAAATATTATTATACATATTTTATTATTATGAGATCCATAAATATAATATTTGGATGTTATTTTAGAAGGAAGATTCACAAAATAACTATGGTATGTTGATAAACAAATCCTTAATTATCCTCCATTGGATCTCTTAATAATCCATCTTGAACTGGTCGTTTCATTAGTTTGAATAAAATATATTTATATTGGTTTTATAAATATTTCATCGTATATAATTTCCTTGTTATGGATCTCAAGGATTCCATAAATAGAAGTAGACGACTGTTCATTTTATATGTTGGAGCGGTCGAAAATTTTCAAAAACACTTAATATAAAAACTACTATAATGTCATTTTAAAGAGATATTAAAACCAAATGAGACCAATTGTAATGTAAAAAGCGGTGGTTGAAATAAACCCACCCAAAAAAATGAGACATGATCTTTTTTTGATATTTTTCGTTTATCACATCATTTAAATCACTTTTCAATTTATTTAAACATACTCCTAGGACTACATATTACCACTAAAAATATTAATTATGACCAAAATTTTATTTTATATAGTTTATAATATTAATATCATTATTCCAAATTTGGAGTATATTTTTTATATTTAGTTTTATTTGTAATAACCTATATGTAATTTATTTATAAAATCCGAAAGGAAAAATAGGTTACAAATTTTAATTAAAATAAAAAAAGAAATTAGTAAAATTATTTGTATTATTTATATTATAGACATTTTTTATTTCATTGATTATAATATTGATTTATTTTCCATTAAAACCCCAAAAACAAATTTTACTATCTAATTAATCAATTAATAAATGTTTCCAAAACATGTTTTTATTAGTACACAATATAACTTATGATATAAAATGATTAACAAAAGCAGATATATTGAAAAAATATTTTAAAATATTCTATTTTAATCCTCAAAAAAATATTTATTCAATAAAAAAATTTCAAATAATATTTATTCCATTAGAAAATCATGATAAATTTATAAATGTGAGAGTATTTGTAAAAACTGTAATTTTTTGTATTATCCCAAAAATATGGTTTCCTAAAAATCTATAAAATAAACCCTTACCTTATTTTAACAAGATGAAATAAAAAATAACATCATTTCATAAAATAAAAATTAAAACATTTGTATATATAAATTCAATGTAAAAAATATAAAATTCCTAATAAATTTTTTTTCTAAAGGCTACAATTTTTTCCAATTATAATTTATTTTAAAATCTTAAGAAATTATTAATTATTTTAGGGTTATTACACACCAATAATTAATTTGTATTCATCAATATAAACGATTTATATAATTTTTTAAAAAATTATTGATTAAAAAATTATTTTTTAAAAATGGTTCTATGAGAATAAATGGTTTTTTTGAAATTAAATTTATATATTTTATTTTATTAAATTCATTATAAAATATTATGTTGATGAATTACAACTCCATTATATAAATTTCATCCCATAAATATTAATTTTCTCAAATGAAAATTAATGTATCATTAAAAATTTATATTCCATGATGTAGATTTTAACATGGCATTGACGCTCCTTTTTGTCACCGAGTCCAATGGAATGTAAAGGGAAATTACTTAGCACAAATTGATTTATCCCTTGAAGAAAACATAAAAAATCAACAAAGGGAAGAACAAGGAGAACATTGCCTATAAGTCATGCAAGTTCCCTCATAGTCGTGCAAGTCCACTTGGGCGACGTCTAATGGTCGCTCAAGTGATTTGTGCGACCTAAGTGATAACTGCCCAGGGTCTTCTTCTGCCTATAAATAGATCCTTTGGGCCCCCCATTTCAGGAGGAATTTTTTCAGAAACTCAGATTTGAGCTCCCAGTGCCCTAGTCTCTTATCAGAGCTTCTGAAAAACATTAGAGGTAATTTCTTACCTAGAACTGAAGATCTAAAGAGTAGGAGGAAGGGTAAGTGTTGAAACTCATCAACACTTGCGTGCCAGAGTGGCCAGCCCTTAAGGGAAATGGCCACACTTGCACACCGCCTTACTCCTTCAATAGAACCTGCGCACCCCTCTTCTGTAAGAACCTCAAGACGATTCTAAAGGATTATAACAATATTCACTCAAGTATTACCCTGCTGGTTAATCAACACGCAAGCACCCATGTGTCGTGCAGGTATACCTGCACGACCAGGACTTGCGCGCCCACGCAGTACTTGTGTGCCTGCTAGGACATGTGTGCCCCTGCCTCTTTGGGTTCCCTTATTACCCATTTCACCCCTCTTAAGTCATTCCACATCTCCTATTCAAGGTTAAGTCTTCAAGAAACTATTCAATTCCATTTATGGCATGATTTCTTGATTTGACTTCCTTATATGAAAAGAAGTCTGTGGAATATCTCTCAAAACCTAGTGATCTACACATCATTATGTCACTAAATATTGAGATTTCATTCATTCAACCTCATCCTTTATGATGAGAGAACTCATTAATCTGGGCCTCCTTTTCAGGAGTAAGCCCCAGCCCCCTAATTTGGGCATCCTCCTTAAAAGTAAGCCCCAACCATAATTCTCTTAACATGGGCCTCCTTTTCAAGAATAATCCCCAGTCATAATCATTAACCGGGGCCTCCTTTTCAAGAATAAGCCACAGTCATAATCATTAACCTGGGCCTCCTCTTCAGGAGTAAGCCCCAGTCATAATTTTCAATTATGGGCATTCTCTTTAAGAGTAATCCCCAACCATAATATCATTAACCTAGGCCTCCTTTTCATGAATAATCCCCCTTCCCCTAATTTGGGCATCATACTTAGGAGTAAGCCCCATGTCCCTTAATTTTTCAAGTCTCTTAACATGGGCCTCCTTTTCAGGAGTAAGCCCCAGTCTTAATTCCTCTTAACCAGTCCTAATTTACCTTTGATCTGGGATTCCTTCTCAGGAGTTAAAACCCAATAATAATTCTTCTCCTAGTTTGGGCCTCCTTTTCAAGAGCAAGCCCCAAGTTAGAGTATTCAAATCTCTGTGAAGCACACATACCTTTATGGGCCATGTTCCTAGATTTCTTCCTTGAAGTAAATCCAAATCTTCATTTATTTGGTCAGTCGTACATACATAAGTCCCACCTTATTTCTTATGATTTTATGTTTCATGGAACAATTGTCTGATTTTTACCAATACCTCTTGTTTCTCAAACTGAGCATGACTCAAGTGGGCTTAGAGTGTAAAATTAATTATGAAATCCTTCTTTGAGCCATCAATCATAAACATAATACTCCCTTACTCGAACTATGTGGGTTCTGATTCCTTTTCTAATCAAGGGATACGTAGGTAGCCCATCTATGGTTTCTATCCCAACTCTAAAATAATCCATGTCCTTCTGAAATACAATAAACTTCAAGTGCCCCACTGAGTGTCTTTAAAACTAGCATGGTCATCATAATGACCAGGAGACTATTACGTATCAAAGGATACCATTGACTAAGAATCCTTGAAAAGTACAGAGGATTCTCTATCAATGAAGAACCTCGAATACATATAAAAGATTCACTAAATTTAATACATATTGATCATTGATTGTCAGATCTAAAGGAAAGCTCATTTTATTCTTGGTAATATAATAAGGATTCACTAAAGTAACTCAAATCTATAAAGAGAGTCCCGGAGTAGACAATAATTCCCCTCAATAAGGTGTGATGAGTACGACCTCCCATCCTCTCGACCAATGCAAATTTCTAAGCCTCATCAGTCCACAAACAATTGAGCACCTACCATTGGAATGTAGGTCCAAATGGATGTGGAATCATTGGATATTTCCAGTTCTACGAACAAACCCGTTAGAAACCGATTGGAATGTTTGAACCTCCCATCAAGGAGGTCATCCCTGAATTCTGATGGAAACAAAAATGGTGAACCTGACGTGAATCCTTAACCTAGTTAGAATGATGTTTTACCTATTTTTAGGCCCTTATTTAAAACACAATGAGAGGGCCAACAAAAACAATCATTTACATATGTGCTCATCCAAAAGATGTAGTGGCTGAATTTATCTTTATTATGTCTGTTATATCAAACAAGAACTTTTTTCATGATCCTCTGCATTTCCAGAATGGCTGTTCTCAAGTTCACACCGGTGAATACAGCTGCTGCAAATGCCACTGCTGCTACTCCTGCTGGATCGTCGTCCGCTCTGAGGATGACATCACCTACTCAACGTCTTAAACGCTGGGTATCAAATGCACTGGTTAAGGAGTACCGTCAACACAGTACCATCCCATCTCTGGAGGCTTCCTAACAAGACCTCCAAGTGAACAACTCACACTGGTCGTCTGGACAGTGCCGAATAGTGATCAAGAAGCAGGTGGTGCTGATTACCATCTCCAACCGTTTCAGGTCGTTATCCCCAGAACGCAATCACCAATCACTCCCATATTCTGGGGAGGTGAATGAGCAGGTCCCTCGGAGCCTTAATTCAAAGAAGCAGGAGTCCTTCCTGAGGGATCCTATAAACAATCGCCACCAGACTCGTGTGGTAGGGTTCCATCAACATGATGAGGGTACCGACTCTAAGCATTCGGCTCAGGTTTCTCGAAGCTGAGCTGGAAAGACGAACTACCAGAGGTGGAATCTGGTCAACAGTGAGCAGTTACTCATCTCTACCATCTCCGGATAAGTCCACCAACCCAACATGATGGCATGCAACGAGTGGTCACACACTCCTGCCCATTTTAATTCTGTTGTTCGACAGACTCGTCTGGCAGCATCATGCCAATCCCGCCAGGAAATTCCAGCAGAGTACTATAGGCAAAAACAGACACCTATTTATACATCATCAGCTAGTCAGTAGGCTCGTCTGACTACATATGATGGATCTCGTCAACCACGTTCGGCGAAGTGCAATCCGCAGGCACATACACCTGCTAGTATTAATCAAGCCTACCAACAGTCTCTCTTGGTAGCATTCGGAGAAGTCGGTCGGAAAGATCCGGTGACAAACAGAAGGAAGACTCAACTCTCTGCCCCCACACTTGAGTATTGTCAGAATTTACTGACAGGAAAAGGAGGAAAAAAGCAGGCACATACACCTACTCCAATCCCAGAATGGACTTATATCCCCGTTCTGGCAGCTGAAGTCACCAAGCATATTCTATCAATGGTGAAAGAGTAGAAGCAAATATCTGCTCGTATTCTGGATGCATGTCAGGATATTATAACAGCTTCAGTGGAATCTTAGGGAAAGACCCATAAATCTATCCCTAACAGTGGAGTGACACATCAAAAATTTACTCCGTAACAGACACACACATATGTTCCAGTCCAAGAGGGTTTTGGGGAATACTACCCCATATCATACGGACAACCATGTCAAGAACATACACCTGATTTGAGTGGAGATCGTCAGCCTAACCTAGCCATCATTCCTGATCAGGCACATTCACCTGCTCAGAGCATCCACTTTCGTCAAAAAGTTGTTTCCGAGGAGAGTAAGAAGGAATCTTAGAAAAAGACCTGCCCAGCACATTCAGGAGATCAAGAGCCAATCTGTAACAAGGCCTTTCTCAATGCTGGAGTTCTTGAATCCCTTAGACAGTTATCTATTGGAATTCAACATTTTACTCCCTCATTTCCCAATAATGGGAACCTTAATTCCGATGGTATTTATCATACACTTCCTCATGAAGGATTGCTTCATGATAATTCGGTTGATCTCGAAGTTTAATCTTCAGATGAGAGCCACAATAACCCTCTGTGTGGTCAGAAGACCAAGGAGCAAGAGATCTCATCTTTTGTTGTATCCCATTATAGTGGTCCTCCCCATGATGATGAATTTCACTATGAAAGTCCTCTCCGCAGTAGTGATGCACATTGCCTGGAAAATGATCTAGTGGACAATGTAGTGCCGAGAAATCCCTCTTATCTTGAGGCACTTGCAAATGTGAAACCTGTCATGTCTGATGCTTCATCGCTAGCAAGTGAAATAATTTCTCAATCAAAATATAGCCCATGGTATAGGTCATTCTCCGAACCACCCCTAAGTCATGAATCATCTAGTTTGATCAATGATTTCTCTACCAATATTGTTGAATCTGATTAAGCAATAAGGAAACAACAACTCTAGTCAAATCAGGTAGAAGAATCTTCATCAAATGATAAAGAAAAAATGGTGAACATGAGAAAACAAATGGTGAAAGGTGAAGTGCCAATCATGTTTTGGCCTCTGACTGACTCTCAATATGACATTCCAGAAGTGTTGACGGAAGATGAAATTCATGATATTCGTCTCAACATAGGGGAAACACTTTGTCATTTGAAAAATAAAGTATTATCTATGATTAATATGAATGTCATATTAAGATAGTAGAATGGTTACAACTTCAGATTGATTTGGTATCTCTATCAGTATCTCGATATCTGAAGGCTGAAAAGTAGTAGAGAGCCTTCAACGTTCATGCCTTGGTGCACTAAGAAGATTACGTCAGTTAATTGCTAATGCCCCATCTAGTATTCATGTCAGAGGATGGGGTGTTCATGGAGCACTGCATTTCACGATGCACTCCAGTCAGCAAATCCCACTGAAAATGGTATCATGCAATGTTATTTCCTATGGCAGGCCACCGTCAATGGGATTTGTTTGTAATCAAATTCTTACCCAAGAAATGGCCTCAACTAGTTCTTCTCAAAATCAAGAATACAGAGAAAATGTGGATGAATTACTTCTGCATCAAGCAAATGAGAATATTGAACAGACCTCTCTTTTTGAGCAAGCACATCACCAAGTGACAGAAGTGTCAGAAATCATCCAACGGTCTTTTGAACCATGTGATAAAATTGGATATAGGTTAATGCATCCAGCTAATTTACGGAATAATGTTCGCAAGATCAGGAGAGCTTTTAAGAAAGTATCTGACATAGCATGTCAAGAGCCACCCCAGCTCGCCAGACTGGGGACTCTTTTAAACCAACCCTCAGAATCAACAAATAAGATTCGAGGAGTTGAGCAGGAACATCAGGAAGAACCCCAATCCACCAGAATGAGGACTTTTTCAAATCATCAATCCCCTCCTTAGAGAAATTCGGTATTTTCTCGATTGGGGAAGAAGCCTCAAGAGGAACGAAGAGAAAAATTATCAGGAGATTCCATCCAAATTGCAGTTTGTCAAGAAATTCCTGAGGGATCGAATCAACAAAAGGGAATGTCTCATCAATGACATGGAAGAAGAAAATATCACATAAATGCTGATAGAAGGGATGCGATGCGTTATGAATCATTCAATTTCATCAATGCCATTGTTTCTGATCCACCATATGAGGATCACTCATGGGAATCAGATGAAGAGGTTCCTGCTCAAGAAGATGTATGCACGGACACAAATGAAGAAGGTGTGCGTACATGAAATGAAAGGGTTACTCAGAACCTAGTTAATCCTTCGAGTAACCCACTCCCCCCTCTCCAAAAAGGATCCAACAAGGGGGGGGGGGGGAAGAATCAGGTTACATATCCTTCCTATGGAGAAGGCCAATCTCTCTCACTAGAGCAAAGGATTACACAACAGGAGGAAGAAATGAAGTAATTAAGAAGGTTGAATGCAGAACTACTTCAGAGTAGTCTTATTCTTAAGCATGCTGGAGTCAGTCAGCCAAAGGAATTTTTTTCACCTACTGAGATGGATCAAGAATATCCTCCTATATTAGTACACCCTCACAGGTCTAATCCTACGGGTCATGTGCAACAACAGATGGCAGTGCTACCATCAGTTGCAGAACCAACCACCACATCTGTCCAAGCTCCAGTCATTGCACCTACCCAAGTCCAAGTTCAACCAGATGATTCTCAAAACTTAATAACTACTATTGAGTCATTAACTGCTCGGTTAGAAACGATGTAAGGGAAACGTGCATAGGTTCAACCAGAAAATAATGTTTACCCAATATGGGTAGATTCAATATCTCCTCCATCCAGTTTTAGGAACCCTATATTTCCTATTTTCAATGGATCAGGCTACCTTGAACAACATTTGATGCATTACGTGTCTTGTTGTGTTCGTATGATGGGAACTCTGGAGCAGTAAGAAGCAGTAAAACTCATATTCTTCGTACGGACTTTTCAAGGACCAGCCTTTGTCTGGTACACAGGTTTGCAATCCCGGTCAATTACTGGATGGGAAGATCTCCATCAACAATTCCTTCTGCAGTTCAGCTCAACATTGCCAAAGACAACAGTTTTTTATCTTACAAATTGTAAGCAAAGGGAGAATGAAAGGGTCTAAGATTTCATTGCTTGCTGGAAGGGATTAACATATTCCCTAATATTAACACTCCCTCAAGAAGAATTGTTGCCAATCTGTGTGGAAAATCTGTGTGATGAATTACGCACACCGTTAATCCCTTTGAAATACACAGGAGGGTTTTGAGACCTTACATAGATCGCTCAGCGGATTGAATATTCCCTTATACAGGCTAAGGCTAAATCTCGTGTAATTCCATCAGCTCCAGGAAGGAGAATGGGTAAAGAAGAAACTGCTACAGTTATGGTTAAACAAGCACCTGTACTTGTTTCTACATCAAAACCATTATCTTCTCAAAGGGCTCCACCTCCTGATCACCAAAAACAAATTTCGTTTCGTCCAGATGATCAAAGAGATCATAGATGAAAACAATTTTATGATTTGAAGAGAAAAACATACTCTTTCCGAAATTAACAAGTTCCGGGTTACATCATTTTGGCTTTGGAAAATAATTTGGTTCAATTTCCAATGCCCACGAGGCCAATCAATAAAGGAGATGAAAACCATCCCAATTATTTCTCCTTTCATAAAATGTTAAGGCATCCCATCCAGGAATGTTTTGTCTTCAAAGACCTCTTGAAAAAGATGGTCGACTCGGGACAATTCCAACTGAAAGGTTCTTCAGCTCAGGTAGCATGTGTTACTGCTACAGTTCCATAGGAGGAAGGCGAATGGAAAGAATTTAAAAGTAAAAATGCATAGAAGTATGATAATTGGATGGTCAGAAAGACAATCAACCGAAATCATGAAATTTTGCAAACACAATTAAAGAAACAGATTTTGTCTTCTGCCATGAATATTGTGGCAAAACCCTCTTCTTTAGAGGGAAAGTCCCCAAAGAAACAGAATGATTCAAAGAAAGGAAAAAAATCAGAAAAAGATGAGTATGTGTAAAAGACTAAATTGTCTTTGACTCTGGCAGACTCATGCCATCTACTTCGAATCCACGAGAACCGCCCCACCAAATGACAAAGCGTAAACAGGCTAATCAGGCAGAGTCTTCCTCAGACGAAGATTTAATCATCGGTTCTGTTAATATGATTCAATTAACAGATCCATATGCCAGTAGTAGTTTCGATTTCGATGAGCCTGAATTCCCTGTATCAAACAGTGTAATTAAAGGAAATTCCCTAAATGGTCTGGTATGACCTTAAACTACACAACCATCCAGCAAGATGTTAAACTACATATCAATGGTCCTTACATATGACCTTAAACTATTTGTACTTTCGTCCCACATGACGTTAAACAATGAAAAAGTTCCCCAAAAGGTTCGGTGTGACCACAAAATGCACCACCGTCCAGCAAGACGTTAAACTGCAAATCAATGGTCCATACAAATGATGTTAAACTATTTGTACTTTTTTCCCACACGACGTTAAACTATGAAAAAGTTTCCAAAATGGTCTGGTATGACCTTAAACTGCACAACTGTCTAGTACGACGTTAAACTGAATGTCAATGGTCCATACATATGACCTTAAACTATTTGTACTTTTGTCCCAGACGACGTTAAACTGTGAAAAAATTCCATAATTGGTCCGATGTGACCTTAAACTACACAACAGTCCAGAAAGACGTTAAACTACATATCAATGGTCCATTCATATGACCTTAAAATATTTTTACTTTCTTCCCACATGATGTTAAATTGTGTCCCATTCATTTTCCTTGCTATATGATGTTAAAATATAGAGAAATGGTCCATACATATGACCTTAAACTATTTGTAATTTCGTCCCACACGACGTTAAACTGTGAAAAAGTTCCCTAAATGGTCCGGTATGACCTTAAACTGCATCATCAACGGTCCATGCATATGAACCTAAACTATTTGCAAGTCCCTTACGTCCAGCAAGACGTTAAACTGTGATGTCCTAACTACATGATGCTAAACTGTATAAAAGTCCCTTACATCCGGAAAGATGTTAAAATACATAATCATCAAAGGTCCTATATGACCTTAAACTACACCACCGTCCAGCATGACATTAAACTGCACCATCCACGGTCCATACATACGACCTTAAACTATTTGTACTTTCATCCCACACGACGTTAAACTATGAAAAAGTTCCCTAAATGGTCCAGTATGATGTTAATCTGTGATAAAAAATCCCCAATACGTTCAACATGATGGTAAATGGTGTACTCTTTTTTCCTCACTGCATGACATTAAACTGCACAGTCCCCCTTTTGTCCAACATGACGTTAAACTATATTGTTTTCATCGTCCTAACTACATGACGCTAAATTGTACAGAAAGTCCTTAATATGTCTTAAATGACATTAAACTATGCATCATTATGGTTTTTGTTACCTCTTGTTTCTCTCACCGAGTATGACTCACGTGATCTTAGAGAAAACCTCAACCATAACACTCTCTCTGGGATACTAACCATGTGTAAGTACCAACATCATTTTTTGGTCGTTGTCCCCAAGAACAACGTGATCATTAATTCATTCTTTAATGAACTATGCGAACTTTTATCTTTTCCTTCTAGGCTGGGTATGTAGGCAACCTCCCAAAGTTCAATCCCATAACCAATCTCTTCACATCGGTTCACCTCTATCTCATACGATGTTCATTCGTGAATCTGCCCCTAGAATCAATATCTTTACATTGGTTCACTTTCGGGCTTGCTATACAACGTTAAACTATACAACGCTTTTTCCCAGTATGAAAATAATCTACAATATTCATTGATACCCTCACCTGAGAGGGAACCATTATTTACATTTATTTTTCAATCATGTTTCATTACAAAGACTACGTGGATATATGGCAACACCCAAACCTTTTATCTTGCGTTAAACCATCATTGTACTAATATCCCCTTTCACCCTTCACATGTACGAAAAAAATTTGTACATATGGTATTTCTAGAACTACGTGGGCTTGATTCCCATCCTTATGGGATACATAGGAATGTTCTAGTGTCCCTCGAATCCAGCCCCAAGTCTTTGGGCCTAACCCCAAATTCCAGTTTCCATCCCCTGGATGAAAAGTCCCCATGAAAACACACACTATGAATTTCTTACAATGGTCCAAGCTCTATGACCATAAACTAAGATCTCTATTCCGTTTTTCCCACACGATGGTAAATTGTAGTTTAAGATCTATGTATGGCTTGATTCTCATCCTTATGGGATACATAGTGAAGTTCAACATTTCAATTCAGGACCCAGCCACAACATGATTATGGTTAGCATTGATCTGTGTATCTCTGTATACATTGGAAAATACCCATATTTATGTGTCATAATCCAAACCTTAAATATTTTTCCGATCTTCATAACCATTTTCATGACCTCTAGGCACAAAAATGTCAATCTTCTGAGAGTTCTTTTTCCTTACTATGCAGCACGTGCCCATAGGTGGCCTTGCATAAGAAGTCTACATAACAGATTTTTCAGCCTAAAGATACTATTATCTGACTATGAAGCCAATTCCCATAGGTGGACTTTCATAATTCAACCCCCTAAGGGGTTTGTCAGATAGTGGTAACTTCATTCTTGGTATGAATGCCTCTTTTTTCCTTATTTGTCTTAAATGACAGTATGTAGGGATCCGAAAAAATATCCTTCCTTAACATATTTTTCCCATATCCTTTTTCATGATATGAAAGTATTCATGTATATGGTTTATATTCTCCTTCCCTACCTTTGGGTCAGACCTTTGTAGGAGTAATATCCATCCAGTTCTTCGATAATTTTGTTTGGAAATATCTTCTCCTTATTCAAGTACCTCTTTCCATACAACAAACTCTATACTTTGGTAAATTTTAATCTCCATAAACATTCACTGGATTTTAGCAGTAAGAAGGAAAATTTCTAAGAGTTATTTTTACTGACTATGCAGCACAAGCCCATAGGCGGGCTTGCATAAACAGTCTGCATAACAGACTTGATAGCCAAAAGATACTATTTATTTAACTATGCATCCAATGCCTTGAGGTGGCCCTATATAATTCAACCCCCTAACGGGTTTGTTAAATAATGGTAACTTCATTCATGGGAACTACTTCTTCTAATTCATTTTATCTCTTTTTCATGTCATTCCTGAGAATCAAATATTCTTAAGTCAAAGCTTTTATATTTTCCCTCATACTTGAGTATGGTAATATGTTTTCAGATTATTTTTCAAGGAATTGAGTCAATTCTAATTCATTCGGTCAAAGCTATTTCGACCTTAAACATTAGCCTTTTTATGTCCGATGTGCAGGACATTGAACTGCCCACAAAAGAAAAAGGAACTCTGAATAAAAGTCAAGTTCCATCTCACTAAACATACATTTTGTATGATTTAGGTAATATTGAGCAATTAAAAGGTTCGAAGTTTGTAGGTTTATTTATATTGATCCTAGTAAAAATCAAACTATGCTTACTAGGCCCATTGGCTAAGGTAAAATTTAAAGCAGGTAGTAGGAAAATACATGCATAATTGATTCAAGATAAAAGTACTCTTCATTGATGCACAAGAATTAGAGGGATATCTACAGATTGGAGCCTCTTCTCTTTTTTAAGAGATTACCAAAGATTGTCAACATAAGTCTTCACTTGATGTACAACATCTCGAGCTTCATCAGAAGCTACTTGAAGTTCATGCACTTGACCAACTTCACTCTTCTCAGCTTGATTGAGTGCCTTCTTGGAATCTGTAATGGTTTTCATGCCATTCGTTTCAGTTTCCTCCAGTGAATTATTGAGCTGATCAAGTTCTCCAGTAACAGCATCTAACTATTGCTGGAGCTTCACCTGCTGGACGACTTTTTCTTTGATTTTATGCTTCAGCTCATTCATCTTGGTAGCATAATCAGCCTCAGCTCAGGATACCGCACCCTCAAATTCACCGATGTTAAATGAAAATTTCACCCTGGTTATATCTTCGCGACACTTTTTTTCGTGCTCCCTTCTTGAAGATGACATGCTTCATCGCGATATGGATCTTTTCATATTCAAAACCGCCATGTCCTAGCATGAAAAAATGGGATAAAAATCGAGGGATTTTCAATGATAGCACTTCTAAAGGCACCACATATATGATTTTCCACATGTTTCTCCATGCCTTGCGTCGTGAAAAGATGAATTCTTTAAGAACATCTGGGTATGATTCAACATCATCATCAGAAGGGGGCATGTAATCTAGGATTAATGCACTTAAAGAAGTGCCATGTTCTGCTCCTTCCTCCTGACCTGTGCTTCTTCTCTTTCAATTCCAGTTGGTGCAGAGGCTGAAGCCTCACCTCCAGATCTATCCACTGTAGATGATGGCCCTGCACGATTAATTGAAATCTTTGGTTATCTTCAAAGGATAAAAAAATAATTGATTGTCTTTCAAATTAAGTACAATCACAAATATTGTTATCCCTTACCTGACAGTGGATCAGCAACCTGAGAAGACTCCTCCACATCTTTCCCAGTCTCAATAGGATCTTCAAGATGGGTCTCAAGAGGGTTTACTGGGTTTGGATCTACTTGAGATAATGTTTCTGCAATGGTAAGGTTGACAGCAATGTCCACACCCTCTTCAGGCATTGGCAGTTCAGCAGTTTCTATGGATGGAACTGCATATCATTTTCAGTCATGATTAGAAGTGTAAATTATAAGAAAATTTATTGGGTGAAGGATACCACTCACTCCCAAGGACTTCTAAATCACATGACAACTTTGTATGATGATAAAATTCTTCAAAATACATGCCATGATTCATCATTTCATCGAATGATATTTTAGAATCCTGGTTAGTCTCACCAGTGGGAGCGTTTTATGTGTCTTCTTGATGACTTACATCCTGTAGCCCCTGACCCTGGATAACATGTTTGGGTAAAATCACAGCATCAGTTGCAACAGTCTCCATATGATCTAATGCAGGAGTTGAACCTGAAGTATATGGAAGTCGGTCGGTGTTTCGTTCAATAGTTCATTATGAAGCATTGTTGAATTACCAGAAATAGATTCTTCTCTTATTGCAACAGAAACAGGAGGGATACTGGGAATAGATTCTAGCTCTTCTCCAGGAGCAGGAAAGTCAGCTTGGATCTGTGATTGTTCCACAGCACCCTCTATGGTCTTTGAAGGAGGATCAATCCTTTCCCTGAGGGAGAAAATTGAAGAATCCCCTGCAATCCCCAGAAATAGGAGTAACCATGTGGTCATGGGTACAAACTCATGATTACTCTATGGACTTACCACTGCTAATGAAGTGTTTAGATGTGGACTTCCTCATTCGTTTCCTTTGCTTCTTGGGTTTTTTTGGGAGTATCGGTAGTCTCCCTTATTGGAAAATATATTGGTGAATGGAAGGCTATGTCCAATGCCTCATTCATGGCCTACTGGCCTGGAGATATCTCGCCCGGTTCACGATGAGAATTAGCAGCATCCCCGATGGCAGTTCCACCAGGGATATATTTTGGCGAAGGAACCTCAGTTCCTTTCTTTGCAAGCTGCAAGATGAAGAAAGTAACTTACTTAAGTAACAAATCTTTGACTGGAATGAAGTTGAAATGCAAATAGGGAAAGTAAACTTACATCTTTAGGAGCCACATAATCATGCCACTCCTCATCTCCAAAACCACCAGACCCCTCAGTGGCTCCACGGTCAATCATTTCCTTCACCTGCCTGGTGATAGGAACGGACTTACCAGTGGCATATATGAGCACTTTCAGCTCTCTGATATAAGCTCTCACTTCATTGGGGTTATCCTTGTATTGGAGATTTTTAGAAGCCATAAGATTCCCTATTCCAGGAAGTTGTAGGCCCTCACACAAATCCAGCCAGGTGGTCTCAGTACCGCAGTATAAACTATACTATATCTGGACAGCCTCTGGTCTTAGATATGAAGGCTGCAAGGAAGGTCCTACAATCTTTGACTTCAATTTCTTCCTAGCTCCTATGACTACATATAGAGAATAAGAAAATAAGAATTATTTCTTTATGAATTAGTAGTGATAGAATTGCCATAATGAAGTAACTCAGCATGAGTTGATGGAGTAGGTCTTTTAATTCTGGCCGAAGGATTATATCGGGCACGAAACCGCTTTTCCACTGGTTGTGCCTCATCATCCCCATCATGGGAATCCGGTGAATCAGTTTCAGAGGAGGAGTCTATCGAATCAACTTCAGGTGGGGAAGCATCACCTTCATGAGGAATGGTTTCTTTCTCTACAGTCCTCTTCCATCTCCTTACCTGATAAACTGGGTGATTCAATATCCCTTTGGGGTATGATGCTATCCAGTGTTCGGCATAATATAAAGTCAAATTATGTGCCACTTTTTCAACTGGTAGATCAAATACTTCCCCAGTCTTCTTCCTTGACGTCAGCAACCAAAGTTACCAAGAAACCATCAGATGCTTCCCTAACCTAACATGTACTGGTGGAGATATAGCAATCTGTTTCATAAATTTGAATTGACGTGAAAATTTTTATGGTGCATATGCTTCACATATAATTTCTCTGTCAATCCCTGCAAGCTAGCATGTATTCCCTCAAATCCAAATGGGATGTTCCATCATCAACAAACCTCCCGGTTGGCCGACGTCCATAGGGAAAGATTTTTAATTCCTTAAACATGCTCAACCTCGATTTCATGTCATAGGCATTAAAATCCAATGGAGAAACTCCAGATAATTCTTGCACTGACGGCCTGAAAGAACATCCAGAAATTTGTAATCCATTCTGTACATCGTTTGTCCTGATGTGAGGGGCAATCCATCCCCATAAAAATTGGAATGGTCCCACTATTCTTAAAGGAGATTTACCCATTAAAACATGAAGTAAAATCCTGTGAATCTTTTCTAAAATGGGGGTAGCCAACCCAACCATTTTTCTCTCAGCCAACTTTGTCGCAATGAAAAAGGCCCCTGGCCTGACGCCTCCCATCGAATCCCTAACTGGCAAGAGATAAACGCTAAGACACATTTCCATGAAGCCCTCCAGACGAGTCTTCTTTGGGATCCTTTGATTCACCTCATATCCCCATTTCTCAAACTCTCCTACTTCTAGAGTAGGCAAAAATGTGTCAGGAGAACCCCTCTTCTCAGTTTTTGGGCTAGTGGTAGGACGTTTGGGCCTCTTATCCTTGGATATCTTTTTCTTGTATCCTTTTTCTTTCGACTCCTTCTCCTTTGGTTCCCCATCTTTCTTCTCAATAAGACATATACTCATCCATTCCTTCGAATGAATATCCATTCTAGAATGAGTTAATGAGGTCTCTAAACTTTTGAGCCTGTGTTGGATCTTAAATAATTCCCGATCTAAAGCAGGAGTCTTCTCTGAATCATTACAAGTCAACTTGGGTGGAATGAATTCATCATACATGTCACCAAACATTGGAGCCCCTGAGATCTTGTGGACATCCCACAGACTGATGCCTACTTCTCCTTGAGTACGATGGAAAGAATTAGTTACTGGACTCCAGTGGCTGAGTATCTCCGACACGAAGTTATCATCTATGTAAACATATGTTTTCCCAACCCAGACAACTTCTTATATCGCCACTCCTTTCAGATCCTCGACAAACTCTGCACAGGTTTGTCGCACCCAGTATGACCACATCTATGTTGTCTTCACGCCTCCCCCGGGACGGAAGTCCCAACTTTTCATCCAGCCTTTGGATTGATCAATCTGAGCATTTAGGAAGATTTAATGATGACAATGTAGTTGTAGCTCATGTGTATGATCTTTCAGATCTGGTGTACAAGGTCTATGATGCATCATGTGGCCTTCTCCACTGTTACGTCATTTAGAAATACTCCTCCACCTGAGATATTTGCTGAAGCAAAGTTGGTGTAATTCTGAAACCATGAAAATTGAAGATAGTTCTTCGCTTTTGGAATAGTGACTTCTCGTAGATGACCATAGCCATACAAAGGCAGATAAGTGCTCTGTGAGAAGTCACGATGATATTTCTTCAGATAATTATCCAAATACGTGAGAGTTCTATATTTGATAGTATAATAATTGTGTCCAATTATGTTCATAATATCATCAATCCACTTTCTAGCCAGTTCGTCAACTATTCTGGGTCTAAGAGCCATTGATTCATCAAAATAGTTGAATAAATTAACTTTTAAGTAAGTTTATTTTTCATAAAATTTGTGAAGGAATTTCAGAAAAATGGATAAGGAATTAAGGCGCGTATGTATGGATGTGTCACGCAAGTTTTAAAGTGTCGCGCAAGTTTCTCTCGCGCATGTATCACCACGCAAGTCCTATTACCTTGACACTAGTGTGACAGTGAAGAAACAGCGGAAAATGAGAGACTTGCGTGGAGAAGGTGACCTGCGCGGCGAGAGCTCGAGAATCCGAAATCATATGTTATGCGTGGAAATTGACCGCATATTTATAGGCCCGGCTACCCACCTGCGCGCCTACGGACATCGCGCTCTAGCCTTGCGCGACTCCCACTTTCGCGCTTCCCTCTGTACCCTCAACACTTGCGTTCCACCTTTCCTTTGGATTTATTCTTTTACTCAGAGTCACATACTTATTTATTTTGGATCCAACTATGAGGGGGGATTTTTTTGGATGTTCTTTTTCATCGCAGAGTCCAAAGGAATGTAAAGGGAAATTACATAGCACAAATTGATTTATCCTTTGAAGAAAACATCAAAAATCGACAAAGGGATGAACAAGGAGAACATTACCCATAAGTCGTGCAAGTTCCCTCATTGTCGCGCAAGTCCACTTGCGTGACGTCTAATGGTCACACAAGTGACATGTGCGACCTAAGTGATAACCACCTGGGGTATTCTCTTGCCTATAAATAGACCCTGTGGGCCCCCCATTTCAGGAGGAATTTTTCTAGAAACTCAGATTTGAGGCCCAGACGCCCTAGTCTCTTCTCAATGCTTTTGAAACACTTCTAAGGTAATTTCATACCTATAAAGGAAGTTCTAAAGAGGAGTAGTAAGGACTAAGTGTTGATACTCATCAACACTTGCGCGCCTGAGTGGCCATCCCTTAAGGAATATGACCACACTTGCGCGCCGCCTTACTCCTTCAATAAAACTTGCGCGCCCCTCTTCTGGAAGAACCTCAAGATGATTCTAAAGGCTTTAAACAAGAGTCACTCATGTATTACCCTGCTGGTTAATCATCACGCATGTACCCATGTGTCGTGCAGGTATACCTGTGCGACAAGGACTTGCACGCCCACGCAGTACCTGCACGCCTGCCAGGACTTGCGCGCCCCTGGCTTTTTGGGTTCCCTTCCTACCCATTTCACCCCTCTTATGTCATTCCACCTCTCCTCAATAATGGAAAACGGAGTTTTCCCAACACTTATATCCCAACGGTTTACTAAACCGTTGGGAATATCCATCTATACCAACGGTTTCTGATAACTGTTGGTATAGATGGTTTTTTGGAAGCTTTTACCAACAGTACATCACAACCATTGGTATAGGGGTGTTTTTACCAATGGTTCAATGAGAACCGTTGGTAAAAGTGGGATTTCGGTGAACTTTTACCAACGGATCTCATTGAACCGTTGGTATAGGTTTGGGATGGAGTTATATACCAACGATTTTTAAAAACTATTGGGAAAACTTTCCCCCAAATTGGTAGTAGCTGATCCTCTCCCCCATTTGCGATCCAGAGCCCTAAACGGGAGCGCTTGGGCGATTTTTGAGGCGATTTTGGAGGTGGTTCAGGTTCTCTTCCTCCATCCCATCCAAGGCTGAGGTATTTTATTAGTTTTTAGTTTCGATTTTGATGTGGGATGAGACCAATTTCTATTCTCATATTTCAGCTGAATGTCTGTTCCAACCCAATTTATGTTTCCATTCTTTATTTACATTCCATGCATATTCCAGCCCACATAGATTGCATTAGGCAGTTGTCTAATTTTTTGATGTGCCTTTCATGTTTCATTCGCAAGAAATTTTTATTATATGTTATAAAATTCAATCACATTTTTAGTTTTAACATTCATTGTTACTTTATTATCTTGTTTTAATAATTTATATTAATTTTATTTTCATATATTACATCGTTGAGTGTTTTTACTTGTGCAACAGAATTCCAAGCTCATTTTACATCATAGTGATTATTTAGATTTCAAAGTGATTTATTTTAAATGTTAAATTTATTAAAAAGTTTTGGGGACTAATTAATGTTATTAGATTCCAATTTCCATGCTTCTATGCTCGTTACGAATTAAATGAAATATGATGGTTGTAATTAAATGAAAGTCAATGTTCAATTTTTATCATGTATGGGTGATTAATAAATTGGAATATGATGAACCATATAATTGAACCATTGTTGATGCACATTATATACCAAAAGGTTATTGAATAAAAGTTATTCTTGTGAATTTCGTTACATCATAGATAAAAAAGGTTGTGGTTATATGAGAGATACCTCTAATGGTTCTTTGATCATTGTTTTATGAAGAATGAATGGTTTAGGTCCGGTATTAATAGTAGCTTCCAGTGAGACCATTTTAGTATAAGGGGAAACGAGATTATGATCTACAAGTGGGTGATTGAGTTGGTAGAGACCAAAAATTGTTTGTTCCTTCTGTTCAAGAACCATAAATAGAGTGTTCCAATTAGGAGGTCATCAGTAAAGACGTAGGTAAGATTTCCAAGTCCTGTTTCATGAAGATGAATATGTGGTGCTATAGTGTTTTTGGATTGTTTGAGGTACTCTTAGTGTATTATAAACTCTCATTTGTTCCATATTCATTTAAATTGATTTAATATCATTTTTTTCACACACACCATTATATCCTCTCAAACTATATTTAGAGTTTATTTTCATTCGTATGGTGTTAAATATTTTAGTAAATGTCCATACTAGCTTCTTTTATGTGTTCTAGGGTTTTAGACTAATGACATGGCTACATGATTATTGTGGGGGTATTCTTTTCATATAAATATACCTATACACCCTGACCCCCTTGGACAACTGGACCACCCCCACGAATAGCCCGCCCACCTTGACACACCGACCCCCCCTAGACAGCCCCCCACCCCCTGGACACCTCCGACCCCCCGGACGGCCCCACCACCCCTAGACACCCCGCACCCCCTGGACACGCCACACCCCCCTTGGACAGTCCCGCCACTCCCATGAACCTCATCCTACTCCTCATCCTGGTCTACTTGAAGAAGTTAAAGTATAAAACTCATATACTCCCAAAAATACCCTTAAGGATTATGTATTCCTTGATCCACATCCAATATCTTAATGGTCAATCCTTGAATATAGGCATTAGAAATTTTGTATCTTATTTTCTTATATACACTGTATTTTTTTTGTATTTCTTAATATGATTCTCATATAGAGTAATGTGTCAGTTGTGCTTTTATATAGAGTAAAAAATTTTCATTTACGTAAATATATTTCTGATTAAACATTAATACTATTGAATTTCTTTGAAATGACTTATTGCAAATTTTTTACAGAATGGATAGAAGTTGGATGTATGAAACTGATCATATTTCAACCGATTTTCAAAATAATTTGAACATCATTCTAGATTTTGCATTTGACAAGGCTTCAGATAGTGGTCGCATACACTGCCCATGTTTTAATTATGTTGGAAGACCTTGGTTTGGCCGTGAAGCAGTTAGTTATCATATAACCACATATGGTTTCCAAACAAACTATTATGTGTGGTATCATAATGGAGAGAAAATGGAATCTCAAAATGTTGATGATCCAAATGATTGGACTGAATTGGAGAGTTTGATATATGATCGGTTTAAATTTATTCGACATCATGAGAAGGAAAGGATGTCCAGCCAACAAGATTTCGATACAAGCACACATGATGCGTCCAATGAAAATGATGATGTTGATAGGGTGAAAAAATTGAATGATGCTGCGACGACTCTAGTATATCGGCAATGTGATAAAATGAAAAATTTGGAATTTTGAATCCGATTGTTTCATGGGAAAACTATGTATGGGATTTCAAATACTGCAATTGATTACATTCTTACCTTCTTGAAGGACTTACTTCCAGATGATGCAGATATTACCTCAAACCACTATATGGAATGGAAGTTGGTTGATGAACTTGGATTCTCAAAAAAAATGCATGCTTGCCCGAATGATTTCAGCTTATTTTGGGAGGAAACTGCTGAAAGAAATGATTGTATAAAATGCGGAACCTCGCGATGGAATCCAAAAGATGATGGAACACCATCTCGTGTGCCACAAAAAGTAATGTGGCACTTTCCATTGATCCCTAGATTACAGAACCTTTTCATGTCTGATGAAATATCCATAAAAATGTGATGGCATGACACCGAGAGAAAAAAGAATAATGAAGATTTGGTTCGCCCTGTAGATGGATTTTCATGGAAGAGATTTGATGCTCGGTATCCTGAATTTGCAGTCGACGTGCGTTATGTGACACTGGGTCTTTCATGTGATGGTTTTAATCCATTTGGGCAGATGCTTACTTCGCACAGCATGTGGCCGGTTTTCATACACATTTATAACCTTCCCCCTTGGTTGTGTATGAAAAAGCCTTACAATTTCATGAGTATACTGATATCTGGCCTTTCTGATCCCAGCTATGATATAGATGTATACATGTAACCTTTAATAAAAGAGTTGAAACTTCTTTGGGATGTGGGTGTTCCCACATATGATGCATGTTCAAAAGACATATTTCATATGTGTGTTGCACTTATGTGGACTATCAATGGTTTTCCTGCTTATGCAATGATGTCTGAATGGAGCACAAAAGGAAAATTTTTATGTCGTGTTTGTATGAATAATACTCGATCGAGAAGACTGAAATATCGTCGTAGTTGTAGTTTTATGGGACATCGACGATTCCTGCCAATGAACCATCCATATAGAAACAATCGTCGAAGATTTGACAATACCATGGAGAATGACGATCCACCTCAGCATATGTCTGGAACTAATGTGCTTAATGAATTGAAAGATTTCAGTTATTCATTTGGGAAGAGTGTAATGAAATCTAGAAAGAGGAAAAAAATTTCCAATGATACCTGTTACAATTGGAAGAAGAAGAATATATTCTTTGAGTTGTCATATTGGTCAACCAACTTGTTACATCATTGCTTAGACGTAATGAACATTGAAAATAATATATGTGAAATGTTGCTTTCGATTCTTCTAAATGTCAAGGGGAAGACAAATTATGATTTACGATCTCAGCGCGACTTGGTAGATTGGGGGATCAGACAATATTTGCATCCTGTATGTATCAGTGAAAATAAATGGCATGTTCCATGTGCTACTTATGTGATGACTCCTGCTGAAAAAATTCAATTTCTGGAAGTGCTAGAGACTATTAAAGTTCCTGATGGCTATTCAAGCAATATATCAAAACGGGTCAACATAAAAGAGTTGAAGTTGAAATCTTTGAAGACTTATGATTATCACGTCCTTTTGCATGAGTTGATTCCAATAGAAATACTTCATCTCTTGTCCAATAATGTTAGAGTCTCAGTTATTCGGTGGTGCTATTTGTTTAGAGATCTTTGTGCTAAGAGGTTGTCCAAATACCTCGTGAAAAAACTGTAGGTAGAGACACCATTAATTTTGTGTGAGTTAGAGAAAATATTCCCTCCATCATTTTTTACATGCATGTTCCATCTGACTATCCATCTTCTGACCGAAATACTTCTTGGAGGACCCTTTTCATTCCATTGGATGTATCCAACTGAAAGAAACATGTGCACATTGAAATCATATGTTCAGAATAGGAATTATCCCTAAGGTTCTATTGTGAACGGTTACTTGGCTCAAGAATGTACGGATTTCTGCTCAATGTATTTGTCTGATCATACTACAAGAATAAACAGACCAATGTGAAATGAAGAAGAACAGTATGAAAAAATTGAACCTAGTTTTCCATCACTTCCTCATAAAGGAGGAATTCCAGGATCATATACATTGACAACAGTAAGCCTTGAAGAGTAAGAGATGGCACATCGCACAGTCTTGTTCAATTGTGATTTGTTCGATGAGTATATCAAGTATGTTAATTTTACATGTATCTCTTATCGTATCTCTAGCAATTTTAAATATTTGTTATACTATTATTGTTTTTATCTACAGGGAACATAAAGAATTGATATATATAAATCATTGTTCTTTATCTTTGAGAAAGAAGGAGACTTTGCATAGCAAAGGGTTTTCTGCTTGGTTGAAATTGAATTTAAAACTATTTCTGTAATAACTAAATAAAAAAATATTAAATTAAGTATACTATTTGTTTATATTTCATGTATCGAGTTTGCCTACATACTCTGTTTTTGAGGAAATAAGAGCTTTGGCTTTTGGTCCTAATACCATGGTTCGTGCTTGTAAATCACTTGTGATCAATGTATACAAATTTATTATCACTGAACGAGCAAGAAACATGAGAACACAGCATAATGGTGTTATGCTAACTACCAAAACAGACTGTTATGCCAGTTCATCAAACACTAGACCTCGTTCTGAAAATTTTTCTTATTATGGTGTCGTGGAGAAAATAATAATTTTGGATTATTACTCCCATGGTCGAGTCATGATGATGAAATGTCAATGGTTTGATTCGATGGAGAGGCAAGGCACCTTTATTGATGATTGTGGATTTCGAGTTATTGACATGACATGCACTCTTGCCACTGATGAACCATATGTATTGGCATCAATGGTGAAACAAGTTTTTTATGTCAAAGATCATCATCATCCTAAATTCGGTGTAATTATTGAAGTAAATCCCAAACATTTTTTTGATGATGGTGATGATGAAGTTAACACTATCCCTACTGCAATTGGAAGCAATCCGTTTATTACTTATGATGACCCCAACATCTCAATTGTCAGAGTTGATTATGAACCCGAAGTTGTGGTGGGAAATATATAGAATCATACAGTCGTGTTCTCACCTACATGTTTCACCTTCATCATTCAGAGTGTGTATCCTAGTACTTAACTTCATAACACCATAAATCTTCTGTTTCATTATGATCATTTTATCATAATGGTTTTTCTATATTTTGTTTTTTGTGTTACACATTTGTTATCTGTTTCTAATTACTTCCATATTTGTTTTCATTGCAGGAAATGACACCCATTGAAGAGAGGCGACGGAAAAAGATGACAGATAATAATTGTCACATGGTACAGATGGTTGTTCCTCCACTCATCCCTGTTGTGAGTATTTTATTTCAAATATAAATATTTCAATTACTTATAATAACATGTGTCTACTTTTATGTCAAACTTTTTTTCAGGATCCACCCCATAGACGATAGATATCTGACGAGGAGCCTGATATTACTCTCAGTAGAGAGGTTGGTGGTAGGAGGGGGGTGCTGTCAGAGATGGATGATCATCTAGTGGTCCCGGTACTGAGGCCGGTGGTACGAGGGCTCGTGGGGCGAGAGTTGGACGACCCACTACCACAGACGTATCTTCTAAGCCCTATTTTGATCCTGGCATGTCTTCAGGGACATATTATATATTTAGACCTCCGATGTTTACACTACCACCTAGCCAGAAGTCTATGCCATCATCTTTTTCTTCTAGTTCATTATCTCTTGGCTATTATATTCCACCTTCTTCGACTCCTACTGCGACACAGTATATGGCTAAGGAGAATACACTAAGAGACACTCCACCGGTACAGGATATTCGTTCAACTTCTACACCCATTGATCCGACTACCACATGTATATTTATATAACTCTATCAAATTTTTATACCAAAATTTATTTTTATTATAACTTATATTGATAGTATTTTTCATTAATAACATATTCATCTACAGATAGGAGGCGGGGGAGGGGGTGTACTCGCTTGCATGCGGTATGGAACCGCCAGACACAGTTGATGGTTGAATACAATGTTGATGGACGAATTTTTGAGAAATCTGGGAAGCAATGTCGAGGTTTTTTGGCGACGCTAGCCAAATACTCCGATATCATTCCGGTCAGCCCTCTCTCTTGGAGACATCTGCCACCCAAAGTCAAGGATAATGCGTGGGCACAAATATGGGTAAAAAATCTATTGGATTTAATGTAGTATAATTTTGTATTTAAATGACCTAATCAATTTGGTTTCAGCTTCGTTTTAACTTCCCTGATGGCGAAGGTGCACGAACAGTGAGTTTAAAAGAGCTAGGAGAGCTTTGGAGAGCTTATAAGCATGAGCTTAATGTTGGATGGTGTGATAGAGTGGGCATGTAGTTAGAGACATTATCTATCGTGGATGACTGCCCGATAGAGCAATATCTCCAAATGATTACCCATTGGGCGACTGCCAAATTTAAGGTATTAATCTCATTAGAGTTATTTAAATGAGAGTTTTAATATTTTTCATTAATATAATCTTATTAATTATTAATCATTATTTAGGAATCTTCTAAAAAAACATAAAAAACATTGATTCAACGAAATACCTCCACACTTTGGGGCGCACAACTATGGCAGATCATGAGAGGCAGCTGGTACGATATAGTTGTTTATAATTTTTCTTTAGGGCTTTCCCATTTTAGTGGATCCTACTTAAATTATGTGATTTATTGAATAATGAATATATGATTATACTTTCACTTTATATTTTTTCAATTTCATTACAGAAGCACAAAATGAATATTGAAGGACGTATCCCTCGAGCAAAATTGTTTTGCTCGAGTAGAAGAAAAAAAGATGGAACTGCGGTAAATGAACCGACCCAAGAGAAGATTGTAATTTTTAATTTGTTTATTTCAATTTTTAATATATAATTTGAAATTTAATAATCTATTATTATTTTTTACAGGCTGCTTTAGAGGCTCTTAATGCCCAGGGGCCTGACAATTTTGTGCCACATGATCATTTATTCATGTTTTCGGAGATGAGCACTCTGGTCGAGTACACTGCCGACCTGGTAAGAATATAGTCTCGACGAGGTATTGGTCATCTCCAGGTATCCATTATAGTACCACCGAGTTGGAACATGTCAAGGAGCATGCAAGACAGTCTGATAAAAGGGTCACAGAGTTGGAAGTACATGTTCAAACAAGAGACAAAGAATTTATGAAACCGATGAATGCATTATCTGCATCACTTCCACAGAGGCTAGAGTGGCTTGTCAGACATTTATGTCGTCGATGGGTGCATCATCCAATGCACCAGGCGGTAGATCAAGTGGAGATCGAGATGATGACGTTCCTGGTGATGACGAGGATGCTGAAGAGGAAGAGGGCGAGGATGAGGATGTGGACGAGGGTGAGGATGGGGCCGAGGGCGAGGATGGGGTCGAGGGCGAGGATGATGCCGAGGACGATGATGAGGCCGACGATGAGCATGGGGACGATGACGAGGACGACGACGAGGACAGAGATGGTGGCGAGGATGAGGTTGATGATGATAGTGGTGATGGTGATGGTGATCATAGGCAGATTGATCCATTACATTTTTGAATTCTGTATAACTCTTTATTTTTAAACATGGTTTTACACTTTGGGGTTTTCCTCTGCTTCATAGGGACGTTGCATTCAGATTCTGTTTTTTGAACTTAATTCTTATTGTATGATTAGTCTACTACCTAGACCTTTAGTATTCCTTGGTACTGTGATACTCATTTTTCAATTTTTTTATTTAGATTTCTTAGTTATCCATGTATTTCATGTTTATGCATGTGGAAAATGATATAGAAAATGTGCATTGAAGTAGTGGCCGCACCACTCAAAGTGTCTAACTTTTATTTGAAATGGACAGGATATTAAGTGAAAACAATCACTGGCATACATAAAACAGACCAAACGCATTCAGATTCTGTTAGGACAACGATCCATGGGTCATATGTGACGTGTACGAGTCAACCCCTCCTCAATACGAGGGCCAGAGTGGCTGGTACCACTAAAAGTGTCTTTCTTTTGTTTAAAATGGATGCGCTTTTAAGTAAAAAAACCACATACGGAAAATGGACCAAATGAATTCGGATACTGTTGATACCATGGGTCATTTTTGGTGTGTAGGAGTCAACCCCGCCTCAATCCGAGGCACGGTGTGGCTGGCACCACTCAAAGTGTCTAATTTTTTTTTGAAATGGACATGATTTTAAGTGAAAACAAAAACTGGCATACGGAAAATAGACCAAACGCATTCGGATTCTGTTTAAACTATAGGAAAACGATCCATGGGACATATGTGACGTGTATGAGTCAACCCCGCCTCAATGTGAGGGCCGGTGTGGCCGGTACCACTCAAAGTGTCTTTCTTTTGTTTAAAATGGATGCGCTTTTAAGTAAAAAAAAACCACATACGGAAAATGGACCAAATGCATTCAGATACTTTTGATACCTTAGTACATGTATCCATGGGTCATATGTGACGTGTACGAGTCAACCCCGCCTCAATACGAGGCTCGGTGTGGCCGACACCACTCAAAGTGTCTAACTTTTATTTGAAATGGACAAGATTTTGAAGTGAAAATAACAACTGGCATACAAAAAATAGTCCAAATGCATTCGGATTCTTTTTAAACTATAGGAAAACGATCCATGGGTCATATGTGACGTGTACGAGTCAACCCAGCATCAATCTGAGGGTCGGTGTGGCCTATACCACTCAAAGTTTCTTTCTTTTGTTTAAAATGGATGCGCTTTTAAGTAAAAAAACCACATATGAAAAATGGATCAAAACACATTCAGATATTGTTGATACTTTAGGACATGTTTCCATGGGTCATTTGGGGCATGTAGGAGTCAACCCTGCCTCAATCCAAGGCGCGGTGTGGCCGGTACAACTCAAAGTGTCTTAATTTTATTTGAAATGGACATGATTTTATGTGAAAACAACAACTAGCATATGGAAAACAGACCAAATGCATTCGGATTCTATTTAAACTATCGAAAAACGATCCATGGGTCATATGTGACGTGTACAAGTCAACCCTGCCTCATTCCGAGGGCTGGTGTGGCCGGTACCACTCAAAGAGTGTTTCTTTTGTTTAAAATGGATGCACTTTTAAGTAAAAAAACCCATATACGAAAAATGGAACAAACGCATTCGTATACTGTTGATAATTTAGGACATGTATCCATGTGTCATATGTGATGTGTTCGAGTCAACCCCTCCTTAATCCGAGGCGCGGTGTGGCCGGCACCACTCAAAGTGTCTAACTTTTATTTGAAATGGACATGATTTTAAGTGAAAACAACAACTGGCATACGGAAAACAGACCAAACGCATTCAAATTCTGTTTAGACTATAGGAAAATTATTCATGGGTCATATGTGATGTGTACGAGTCAACCCCGCATCAATACGAGGGCCGGCGTGGCTGGTACCACTCAATGTTTCTTTCTTTTGTTTAAAATGGATGCGCTTTTATGTAAAAAAACCACATACGGAAAATGGACCAAACACATTAGGATATTGTTGATACTCTAGGAAATGTATCCATGGGTCATATGTGACATGTACGATTCAACCCCACCTCAATACGAGGTGCGGTGTGGCCAGCACCACTCAAAGTGTCTAACTTTTATTTTAAATGCACAGGATTTTAAGAGAAAACAACAACTGACATAAGGAAAACAGACCAAACGCATTCAGATTCTATTTAAACTATAGGAAAACGATCCATGGGTCATATGTGATGTGTACGGGTAAACCCAGCCTCATTCCGATGGCTGGTGTGTTCGGTACCACTCCAAGTATCTTTCTTTTGTTTAAAATGGATGCGCTTTTAAGTAAAATAAACCACATACGGAAAATGGACCAAACACATTCGGATATTGTTGATACTTTAGGAAATGTATCCATGGTTCATATGTGAAGTGTAAGAGTGAACCCCGCCTCAATCTGAGGTGCGGTGTGTCCGGCAACACTGAAAGTGTCTAACTTTTATTTGAAATGGACATGATTTTAAGTGAAAACAACAACTGGAATACGGAAAATAGACCAAACACATTCAGATTCTGTTTAAACTATAGGGAAACGATCCATGGGTCATATGTGACGTGTATGAGTCAACCCCGCCTCAATACGAGGGCCGGTGTGGCCGGTACCACTCAAAGTGTCTTTCTTTTGTTTATAATGGATGCGCTTTTAAGTAAAAAAAACCACATATGGAAATATGAACAAACAAACTCGGAGACTTTTGAAACTTTTGGACATGTATCCATGGGTCATTTGTGAAGTTTACGAGTCAACCCCGTGTCAATCCGAGGCGCGGTGTGGCAATAACCACTCAAAGTGTCTAACTTTTCTTTGAAATGGATAGCAGTTTAAGTTAAAACAACAACTGACATACGGAAAACTGACCAAACGCATTCGTATTCTGTTGAAACCATAGGACAAAGATCCATGGGTCATATGTGACGTGTACGAGTCAACCTCGCCTCAATCTGAGGGCCGGTGTGGCCGTTACCACTCAAAGTGTCTTTCTTTTGTTTAAAATTGATGCGCTTTTAAGTAAAAAAACCGCATATGGAAAACTGACCAAACGCCCTCAGATACTGCTGATACTTTAGAACATGTATCCACGGGTCATTTGTGACGTGTACGAGTCAACCCCGCTTCAATCCGTGGCACGGTGTGGCCGGTACCACTCAATGTGTCTATCTTTTCTTTGAAATGGACAACAATTTAAGTTAACATAACAACTGACATGCGGAAAACCATCCAAACACATTCGGATTCTGTTGAAACTGTAGGAAAATGATCCATGGGACATATGTGACGTTTATGAGTCAACCCCGCCTCAATCCGAGGTGCAGTGTGGTCGGTACCACTCAAAGTGTCTAACTTTTCTTTGAAATGGACAACAGTTTAAGTTAAAACCTCAACTGACATACGGAAAACAACCAAATGCATTTGGATTCTGTTGAAACTATAGGACAACAGTCCATGGGTCATATGTGACGTTTACGAGTCAACCCCACCTCAATCTGAGGGCCGGTGTGGCCGGTACCACTAAAAGTTTCTTTCTTTTGTTTAAAATGGATGCGCTTTTATGTAAAAAAACGACATACGGAAAATCGACCAAACACTTTCGGATTCTGTTGTAACTTTAGGAAAATGATTTATGGGTCATTTCTAACGTGTACGAGTCAACCCCATCTCAATCTGAGACGTGGTGTTGCAGACACCACTCAAAGTGTCTAACTTTTATTTGAAATGGACAGGATTTTAAGTAAAAAAAACTACTGGCATACGGAAAACCGAACAAACGCATTCGGATTCTGTTGAAACTTTAAAAAAACGATCCATGGGTCATATGTTATGTGTACGAGTCAACCCCGCCTCAATCCGAGGGCCGGTGTGGACGGGACCACTCAAAGTTTGTCACTTTTATTTGAAATGGACAACGGTTTAAATTAAAACAACTGACATACAAAAAAGGTACCAGAGGTGTTTGGATACTATTGATACTTTAGGAAATGTATCCATGGGTCATATGTGACGTGTACGAGTCAACCCCGCCTCAATCCGATGGGCCGGTGTGGCCGGGACCACTCAAATTGTCTTTCTTTTGTTTAAAATGGATGTGTTTTTAAGTAAAAAAAACCACATATGAAAAACTGACCAAACGCAGTCAGATACTGTTGATACTTTAGGAAATGTATCCATTGGTCATTTGTGACGTGTACAAGTCAACCCCGCCTCAATTTGAGGTGTGGTGTGGCCGACACCACTCAAAGTGACTATCTTTTATTTGAAATGAACATTATTTTAAGTGAAAACAACAACTGGCATACGGAAAACCGACCCAACGCATTCAGATTCTGTTGATACTTTAGGACAATGATACAAGGGTCATATGTGACGTGTACGAGTCAACCTTGCCTTAATCCGAGGGCCGGTGTGGCCGGGACCACTCAATGTGTCTTTGTTTTGTTTAAAATGGATGCGCTTTTATGTAAAAATACAACATACAGAAAACCGCCCAAATGCATTCGGATTCTATTGAAACATTAGGAAAATGATTCATGGGTCATTTGTGACGTGTACGAGTCAACCCCGCCTCAATATGAGGCATGGTGTGGCCGGCACCACTCAAAGTGTGTCACTTTTCTTTGAAATGGACAACAGTTTAAGTTAAAACAACAACTGACATACAGAAAATAGACCAAAGGCATTCAGATACTATTGATACATTAGGACATGTATCCATGGTTCATTTGTGACGTGTACGAGTCAACTCCGCCTCAATTTGAGGCACAGTATGGATGACACCACTCAAAGTCTCTCTTTTATTTCAAAAGGAAATCATTTTAAGTGAATACAACTGAAATTTACACTCATCAACGATAGTCGCAAACTCTTTTTCATGAGTTTGGTAGTTTCACTCATGGGGTCATAAGTGAAGAGACTCCTAAGAAAATATATTTTCAATATATATTATAAACAATACATGTTCAATGCAAAATTCATCACAAATCATTACATACCCATACCTAGTATCACAAAAAATTGGGATTTGAGGCAATTTGAATGTCTTATTGAACTCTAATAGATTTTTATCAAACTATTCTGCAAATTAGAATTTGATGGTTGAGGTGAATTACCACTGGATGATTGTTGTCATATGTGTTTTTTGGCTATTTTAGGTGTTTTTTATACTGTTTGAAGTCTGTATGTGGCTTTTGTGATATTTTTTATGCAGGTGTATAGTGAGGGTATACGGGAGGGCTATTGTGCACTGTTTTTTTATGCAGGTGTAGGGATTATGGAGGGCTTCTAGGGGCTTCTATGCAGTAGCTCTGGGAAAAGCTTTAGCAATGGTTCTGAACTGTTGGTAAAGCCTTTTCCTGAAATCTGGAAAAACTTATACCAACTGTTCTGAACCATTGCTAAAGCAATTTCCAGAATTCTGGAAAAACTTATACCAAAGGTTCTGAACCGTTGGTAAATCTTTTTCCATAATTATGGAAAAACTTATACCAACGGTTATGAACCGTTGGTAAAGCTTTTTCTAGAATTCTGGAAAAACATATACCAACAGTTCCGAACCTTTGGTAAAGATTTTTCCAGAATTTTGGAAAAACTTATACCAACGGTTCAGAACCGTTGGTAAAGAGTTTCCCACAATTCTCAGACACCTATACCAACGGTTTAAATGAAACCGTTGGTACGGGTCTTTCCTCACGGATAACTGGACAACGGTTTGGGAAACCGTTGGTATACCCTATACCAACGGTTTTCCAGCCTATACCAACGGTTTATAACTGTTGGTATAGCCTACTTTTCCAGTAGTTCCTATTAAAGATTCAATCTTCAAGACACTCTTCAATGCCATTTATGTCATGATTTCATGATTTTAATTCCTTATCTGAAATGAATTATATGGAATATCTCTCAATACCTAGTGATTTACACATCTTTATGTCACTAATGATTGAGATTTCATTCATTCAACCTCATCCATTACGATGAGAGAACTCATTAATCCGGTCCACCTTTTTAGGAGTAAGCCCCAGTCCCCTAATTTGGGAATCCTCATTATATGTAAGCCCCAACCATAATTCTCTTAACATGGGCCTCCTTTTCACGAATAAGCCTGAGTCATAATCATTAACCTGGGCCTCCTTTTCAGGAATAATACCCAGTAATAATCATTAGCCTGGGCCTCCTCTTCAGGAGTAATCCCCAGTCATAATTTCCAATTATGGGCATCCACCTTAGGAGTAAGCCCCAACCATACTTTCATTAACATGGGCCTTCTTTTTTGGAGTAAGCTCGAGTCCCCTATTTTGGGATTCCTCCCTAAGAGTAAGCCCCAACCATAATTCTCTTAACCTGGGAATCTTCCTCAGGAGTAAGCCCCAACCATAATTTCATTAACCTTGGCCTCCTTTTCAAGAATAATCCCCAGTCCCCTAATTTGGGAATCCTCCTTAGGAGTGAGCCCCAAGTCCCTTAATTTTTCACGTCTCTTAACCCGGGCCTCCTTTTCAGGAGTAAGCCCCAGTCTTAATTCCTCTTAATCAGTCCTAATTTACCTTTGATTTGGGATTCCTTCTCAGGAGTAAAAACACAATCATATGTCCTCTCCTAATTTGGGCCTCCTTTCTAGGAGTAAGCCCCAAGTAACAGTATTCAAATCTCCGTGAATCACATATACCTTAATGGACTCTGTTCCTATATTTCTGCCCTAAAGTAAATCCAAATCTTCATTTATCTGGGTAGTCATACATACATAAGTCCCACCTTATTTCTTTTGATTTCATATTTCATGGCACACTTTTCTGATTTTTACCAATACCTCTTGTTTCTCACACCGAGCATGACTCACGTGAGCTTAGAGTGTAAAAGTAATTATGACATCCTTCTTTGAGCCATCAATCATAAACATCATACTCGCTTAATTGAACTATGTGGGTTCTGATTCCTTTTCTAATCAAAGGATACGTAGGTAGCCTATCTGCGGGTTCGATCCCAACTCTGAAATAATCCATGTCCTTCTGAAAGACAATAAACTTTATGTGCCCACTCAGTGGATTTTAAACCAGCATAGTCATCATAATGACCAAGAGACTTTTACGTATCAAAGGATACAATTGACTAAGAATCTCTAACAAGTATAGATGATTCTCTATCAATGAAGAACCTTGAATACATAAAAAAGATTCTATAAATTTCCTACATATCGATCAATGATTTTCAGATCTAAAGGAAAGATAATTTTATACTTGGTAATGTAATAAGGATTCACGAACATAACATAAATCTATAAAGAGAGTCCTAGAGTAGACAATAATTCCCCTCAAAAAGGTGTGATGAGTCTGACCTCCCATCTTCTCGACCAATGCAAATTCCTAAGCCTCATCTGTCCACAAACTAATGAGTGCCTACCTTTGGAAAGTAGGTCCAAATAGATGTGGAATCATTGGATGTTTCCAGTTCTACGAACAAACCCGTTATAAACCGATTGGAATGTTTGAACTTCCCATCAAGGAGTTCATCCCCGAATTCTGAAGGAAACACATGGTAACAAAATTATATGTTACTTTTGAGAAAAATAGTATTTAGTTTGAATATTTTTATAACACCATGTAAATTCCATTATATAAATAAAACATTAAAATAAAATTCTAAATGAATTTAATAACATATTGACGATATTTTCCACATAAATCAACACAGATTTGAATTCTTTTTAACTTAGTGTGAGGTATAAATTTAACATAAAGAGAGATAATAAGGCTAAATATAAATACATGGTTTCAATCCACTCTATAAGAATAATTTGTATACATATTTTGTGATTCAATATTTTTATTCATTCAGTTCATCTGTTTTTTTATATTAAGAAAAAATTTAATTTTGAATTTCTAAGGAACAAAAATTATCATTTAATGTATCATATAATCATGAAGATGATAAAAAATTATTCTTCCTGTCTCTATTAAATATAAAAAACCAAAAAAAATTGTTACCTCAACATATAATAATACACAACGTTAATAAAACATCATGTGATGTAGTAATAAATTATTCACTAAAACAGTTATTATAAAATCATTAATACACTTTAAAAACCTAATAATATTAGTGATAAATTTGAACCACATTTCCAATGATTTGATATCATTTTCCAAAAAATGTTTCATAACTTTTACATCAAAAAATATTGATCCACAATAACCACTAAATAGTTATCCACACTATATCACAAACAAAAAAATAATGGGAATCCATGTTCTACATATTATACATATAAATTACCTATAAATAGTATGAATCACCAAAAAAATCTCACACCATCCAATATGATCTGGAAAAATATATACTCCAAAAAAAATATAACATTTCACCCAAAATTAAAAGAAATAATTTATAAATAAAATAAAATTATCTCTAAATTGTTTTTATACTATTGAAGTTATTTTCCATAAAAAATTACCAAATTTGTAAATGACTATATGGAAATCATATATAAACTTATGTTTTTATTTATAACTAAATAATTTATTATTCCTAAAAACGAATAAAATTTCTCTAAAATATAATTCCTTTGAATATATTCACATAAAAAAATTTATATATTCTTTTGAACATATAATAAAACATAAAAAAATTATCCTATGATTGTAACAGTACCTATTGAATTATTTTCTCAGAAAACATCCAGTACTCAATAAATTATTAAATCCAATTTTAATACAAAATATGATTCTACATATCCACAATAATAGATCTGGATCTATAAAAATAATCTTTAACTACTAGATTTTATACCAAAAAAATTAATCAACATTAAACAATTATATTTACAAAAAATTGAAATTACAATCTTATTTTCATTCACTATAAATTTCTATATTTAAAGATTTGAACAATTTGGAAATCACTTTTAATAAAAAAAACTCATTCATTATTCATCCAATCATAATGATTCCCAGTACAACTAGATTTTATAATATGAAAAAAATAAAAAAATAGATTATATAATTATCAATTCATGATAACATTATAAGAATATAAAATTAATTACTACACATCGAAACATGGGGAAATTGAAGAAATATGAACTTTGGAATATAATCCTCATTAAGAGTGGTATTCTTCAGAAGACATCAATATGAAAAAACACGATTACTGTACAAATGTAAATAGTTAAAAATTTAACATAATTAATAACATGACCACAAAATATATCCATTAATAATAATAAATATTAAATTACTAAAAGTACTAAAATATTGGTCTTCCTAGTCATGAAATTAATAATGTTAAACTTGTTAATATTATAATAGAGACCTATTTATACGACATCACCAATTTTTCTAAATGAATTTATGTATAAATTACCCTTATATAGTATTTCATACACTAAATGATACAAATTATTTTTTATCATGCTACCTATTGATGAATTTGGGGGTTATAAATTTGTGGGCCCCACCAAGCACATAAACAGGTCATGTACAACAAATATATACAATAAATAATTACTATGACTTATTATTCATTATGTATATACATTGAACCAATTTTATAGAATTTTAATATTCCCAAATAAAAAATAAAGATACAATAGATGTCAATGATAAATTATATTGAACTAAAAACTATATAGATTATTAATGATTCCTATATTAAAAAATGACACGACTGTCATGGTAAAAATCTACAATAAAATTTATTTATAATTAGTTCTATAGATTGTATCGTTAGATGGGTAATAAACTAATAAAATAATAAAATATATATGGAATACATGTATTATAATAATGAATATAGACAAGAAGGCAACTATTAGTTCAACCAAAATGAAGGTATTATAGTAAATGTGTGTTATTTAGATTATAGAGAAGAAAATTGAATCATTTTTTTTAAAAATGAATTATCTATAATGATTTTATATTATTGATGAAAAAAAGGTTATAAATTACATCTGAAACATATTTTATGATATCTAACAAAATTAAAAACAATTTCATAAAAAATTTCAAAACAAAAAAAATCTTTGGGGAAAATATTCATAAGTAAGAATTCATGGATTGAATGATAAATAAATATATAAGTAGAATGAAATACATATTAATTTTATTTAATAATATTATACATTAATTTTTTAGTTTCTTTAATTATATTAATTCACATTAAATTTTAAAAGAAACAAATAATACAAATGATGCTAAATAATGAATAATGGTAATAGTGATGGGAAAATATATACATAAATAAAAAAAATTAAAAATTCATTTTACTCTCAGTTAATTAATGAATTTCAAAAATAATTTATTTTCCAAGAATTAATAAGGAAGTTTTTTTTAAAATAGAATAGAAATTAAATTTTAAATTAAATTTCCCTTATAAATAATTAAAGATAATATTAATAATATAAATAAACTAAATCGATGCTGAATAGAATTATTCATATATAAAATGAGTATATTTATTTAGTTTTGTGATAAAAATTCATTTATATTTTTTGTATTTCAATGATCGGGAAAATGAAAATAATATTTAAAGACTCTATAAATCACTATAAGAGAATAAAATATATGTGTAACCGTTTAAATCTGTTCTATTATATCTGATACCAAAAAAGTCAGATCCAAGCATGCTTGGACCACCAAATTTATTAACAAAAAGAACAGTGCAGAGAAAAGATATAGGAAGCGACAGAGATATTACATATCATAATAGTCATAATCCCCACACCCATACCTTGTCATGTCATCAGCATTAGCAGATTTCCACTCTGATTGAGTCTCATATTGTTTGAGTAGTATGGTAAATACCTTCCTTCACTCCAGTTGCTCCATAGATAACTTCTCTTTATCCTTATTAGAAGATGGGCTAGTGGTCATCGTCTTCGGAACTATAGAATAGTCTTTCCTTGTATTATTAATAACATGGCTAGTCATGAAACCCTCACTGTTAGAGACTCCCTTCTTTTCTCCTCGAACAATCTTCCTGTATGATGCTTTAGTCATATCCATTTCACTTCCCTTTCGTATATCTGAGTCCAAAAAGAAAATCTACACACACTAACTTATATACCAAATTACGATTCATGAACATTACTATCAAATAATTTCAGAAGATAATGAAAATATTGAAATATATATATTCTTAATATCATTTAGTTTAATATAATTATTGAAATAATTAAAATCATAAATAAATAAATCCCATAAATTTCTCAACTGATGAAATTTTTTTCATCTCTATATAAAACTACCTATCAAATAACATGTCTTCCTCGTCTTCTAAAAATCCACAACATAATAAATTCTTATAGTAAAATTGGGTTTAATACATTCATTCATAAAATTAATTAATGTAAAATTAAGAAGGGGTGAGCTCAAATTGTTAGTAAAGAATAACATATAATTGATGTATTCATGTCATAAACATGGAATAAAAAATATGGAAGTAATAAGTGATCATCATAATTCAATAATAAACATAAACAAATAGAATAATATATCCACATATTATAATAAATAAATGTAAATCACATTGATAATTAAAATTGAATTCATGGTGAAAAAATCTACTATTACCGACATCATGATATGACGTCAATGACATTATCTAAAAAATTATTGTTTCTGTCAAGTATGTGTCAATCACTTAATTAATATAATCATGACTGTAATCAAAATATATGCCTTTATTTAGTATTCATACACTAAATACCAAAATATGATAGTATCATGAGACCTATTTATGAATCAAGATGTTATATAATTTTAGTCACCATGTGTCACATATTTTTTTAAATAAATATATTATATGAGATAATAAATAAACAAGGAATAGTTAGTTTTCTCAATAATCATATCTACGTAATTAATAAATTTTCAAACACAATGATTGTTTCCCATTTAAAAAAACCCATAACATAATAAAAACCTATTCATAGAATGATGTTTTATGGAAAAAAATATATATCCTACATAGTGGATAAATCAATAAACATCTACATAAAAATATAATATATAACTTTTTTCAATAGTTCCATAATTGATAAATGGAACTGATTTCAATGTATCTATGCCTGGAGAAAATATTTACGGATTAAAAAGATATTTTAATGTAAATAAATTTTTCCAATCAATATACATTTTTAATCATGTGAAATCACTACAATCAATGGAATTGAAAATGTTATATTAAAAAACATTAGATTAAAATTTATGCATATTTATTGTGGATGGATATGAATGAAAGAGGAAGTGATTGATTGTATCATTTATTGTTAATTAAATTACATAAGACAAAAATAGAATGAAGTTTTATAGTTGGAAAAAATATATTCGTAGTGTGACTCGTGAAGTTATAATTATACTAACATAGATTACAAATATACATGAAAAATAATTCTCTTTTTGGTATTAGAAAATAATATATGTAGAATAGAATTTTTTGTAGAATATGTTAAATAATAAAATGTATAATTATATATATTTTTTATTTGATATGTCAGGTACCATAAAACCATATAAATATAAATCCATTTTGATTTTTTATTGTAAATGTGGGTGACACCAAATATATATTTTAGAAATATTTTACTAAAATTGATGTAAAAAAAAATTACATATCACATTCAAAATAAAAATTTTAAAACTATAATATAAATATTTGGAAAACATTAACTTTTAAAAATAATATCTAATAATGGATTATAAAAAAGTTTATAAAATTTCCTATATTAATTCTGAACAGAGAAAATATTTAAAAATTAATGTAGAGAAATAATTTTTAATACATTATAAATAATAATTTATATAAAGATAATAAAAGAGAAATAAGACATTACTTTAATTAAAACAAAATTTTTCCAATATTGATTAAAAATTAATATTTAATAAAATATTTTAATCAAATAATCTAAATGTGGAAGAATAATTTTGAAATTTATTTTTATAACATAATACAATAAAATTATGGGAGAATAAAATATAAAATATAATTTTATGATAAAAATATATTAATACGAAATAAGTTCCTCATATAATAAAAGTTGTTGCCCAAGATGTATTATGAATCAAAGAATCATAATTGAGATCAATAAAACTCGTACAACATTAGTATCTATTGGATTGATTTATATGTAATTAATTAACAATATATCACTGTCTAAACATTAAGAAATTAAATAATATATAAAAATACTATCATTAATTATTATTTATACAACAGAAAATAAATTATTGAATGAAACATAAAATATGCCTCATTATGATTAATATGTTTCAATGAAATGCTTATCATGACAATAATATTTTAGTTAGGAGTCATTTGATAAATATTTCATATACATTAATTTTAAAATCCCATAAAATAATCAATAAATATAAATAAATTTAATCTTTAGCTATAATAAGTAAAACATCCATTAGAAAATTTCAATAACAATGTCTATATGTCAGTGGATGATTATTAAATTAGCTAAAGTGCATACCATGTTCCATTTTCCTTTATCACATGTTACTAAAATCTTAAATTATCAAATTAATATTTCTAGATAATTTATTATGTACATTATTAATCATTATTAAATTTCATATTTATAATTTATTATCATATTCCATTTATTAATTATATAGTTTTTCTGTATGTTTTATGAGTTTTTTTGGTTTTGTTTTGTTTCAGTAATTTTTTTGATCACATATAATATGTTATAAATAACTCAAAAAGATAATATAACCCTTCCAAAAAATTAAAAAATAATGATTTTATTAATAAATTCTATGAATATTATTATTTCCATTTTTTTCATCATCCATGATAGAGACCGTTGGTATTGTTCAAGTTGGTTGTTAAATAAAAATGGGCAAGAAGACAATAAATATCAATTGTTTTGAATGATAAATAAACTAATAATATAATTATAATAAAACGATAATAATATTTTTATGTGTTTTTATTGATATTATATGTGGTGTTAAAAATTAAAAAAAGTGGAATATTTAAAAATAATAAAAGAATATTATATCCTCAAAACACAACATTAATGTTATTATATTTGTAGAATTGGATGGAAACAAATAAATAATTTTTATAATTGTAAAATAATAATACAAATATATACTAATTATAATAAGGACATTATTTTTCACCTTCCAATGTGTCACTTTCTTCTTAATAATATTGTGGTTTTTCCCCATTGATTCTTTGGTATTTTATGTTGAGTATTTGAGTTATTAGAAGACTTTCCATGTGTTTCTGGTTAGTGTTAATGGTATGGAAAATTTTCAACTTATGTAGTAGAAACCTTGTGTCTTTTGTTGGGTGGGCCAAGAAATTTAACAATTCATTCTACCTAGGTTGGGGAATTTATGCCATTTCCCTAACATTTAATTAGGGTTCTTCACCCTAATCCACGAAATTGGGTGATCATTCCCATTGTTCATCTCTTAGGGGTTCCCTTTTCCTATCAAGATTCTCAAAGTGGTTTGGGTGTAATTATATAGTCGATATGGATTGGATCAAGAGGTATGAGATTATCCTATATTTCACCATGTGTATTTCTCTTCATCTATGACTATAATAACGTAATTGGTGAATCATTCCCAATTATCATTTTAAGGGTTTTCATAAATGTTGTAAAACTTTTGAATATGGATATAGGATGTAATAAGAGTTATATTCTTATGTATTTTAGTAAATAGAGACAATACTCCACCACTTTAGGAAGGTGTTTCTACTTGGAATCCATTAATTTAATTTTTTCTTTATTTATTTAGGTATATTTTCCTTGAAAATAATTTGGATATATATAATACATATATTACTTTTTTAAATGTTTTTCATGATATACTAGGGTTTTCCTATGAAAAAATTGTTAAATTTCTATATACTAAAGAATTTAAATTTAATATAATTTTTATTAATTTCTTATTCATGATAAAATTGAAACTGCAATTCAAATTGTGAATTGTATTTATTTTTTAGGGATTTAGAAAAATGTGGTTTTTTGATTTGGTTGTACATATTTTACACATAGGGTTTCCTATTTTTAAAATTATATCAGTTTTTAAATGAAATGTATTATACTTTGATGATTTTGTTTTTATTATTGATTATTTTTATTCAATTTATAATTTTTTTTATACATTAAATAATTTTATTAAAAATGTCTTCAAAATTGATATGTTAAATATATTATTATTTAGGGACATATTTATATATTCAAAAGTGTTGTGATTATGCCACTATTGAGACCCCTTGATATTTAAGGATGTTTATAACATCCATTGAATGGATTAATTTGTTGTTATTCATAATTTTCTTATATTATGTGTTCATTATATGGGTGTTTTGGGTGGGAAGGATTATATTGTGGTTTTATCCCAATGTTATTTTTCTTTTTTGGGTGATGACAAGGTTTTTTTGTTTTACATGTCTGTTTATCATCAATGAGGAGACCTAAGATAATAAGGTGGGATTTGTGGTGTGTTGATATATCTAGTTGAGATTATTAACGGGTTAGTAGATACTAGTTTAGATTCATGTAATGGATAATGAGATGTCACTAATGAGTCTAGTTGAGAGTCATTTTGATGAATGATGTATTTTCATTTTCATATTTGTTGTCTTGGTGAACCATTTGTTGTATCTTTTGAAGTATTGTTAGAAAATATCGTGTTGCCTCATGACCTTTGTAAAATATTATACATTATTTTTTTATAGTGCCAGGAGTTCATTTTATTTCATAGATGTACATGAATTATTTCACAAATCATTTTATGTTTTAGTGTTATGGTTTAAAAGTTTACATACATTTTTTAAACATTACATGAGGCCTTCTTTGGATAAGGTTATTTTGGTTTATTGTTGATTACATTCATTCACCTACATAGCATTGAGTTTGATGTTTAAAAATTTTAATGGATAAATTAATTGGTTTTCAATGTGTTCTTCTAGGTTGGAATGATATTGGAATAATATAAACCATGTTTGGGTTTATCTATGGAACATGTGTATTTTTAAAAATAAATACTTATAATTTGATAATAAATTCATTTTTGAAAAATAATATATATATATATATATATATATATTATTGTAATGTAATATCTGTGATTTGATTAAATGAAATGATTATGATTTGTTTACTGATATATCATGTAAAATGTAAATGAAAACCTTGTTTTCTTCTGTATGTTCAAATTATAATTCCTTGTATTTTTATAAAATTAATCAAACAATCTCATGGTTTTATCCAAGTAGCTTCAACAAATACCCTACATTCTCATTATTGTTTTTATTTGTCTTTATATCCAATATAGTTTCTTTATGTCTTGAATTTCGTGTTGGATATAGTATCGCTTTCCATGGGAAGTGGATAGTTTTGGGGATATTAGATGTGACATGAGATCCACATACCGATAGTGATTGAACCATATGATTCTTCAGACCAATTTTATCATGTTTATATTTTTTCCACATTGGTCTGAACCCTATTTCATTTTCCATATATTGATGGTTTTGTAGAACTCTTATTATATTCATTATTGGTGTAATTGAATTTGGAAGTATTTATTATTTCTATCTATTGATATATATTTTTGATGAATAAATTTCATTTCATTCTATTAAATTATTACTTTTTATCTACATTTTATGATAGGGAAACCATACCCACTGGTTATATCTGTAACTATGGAACATTTCATCAGCCTATGGGGGTTGAGGATGCTCCTACAATATGTGACATTCTGGCTCGAGAGTACAATTTATGTATATCATTAGTTGTTTCATTATGAAATGTAATCAACATATCGCGGATCCTGAAAGGGGACTATTTTATTTTGATGTAGATTAATATTATTTTGGGGAAATTGGAAGAGAGTGTATATGAACATCAAGAATCATTTGATTGGTCAATGAAGGTTCTTGGTATTCTCTTCCTCCAGACATATCATGTGTTTTAAGGGGTTTGTGGGAATTTTTCAATTATTTTCCTAGTTTTGGTAGAAAATTTCATGTAATTTTAGAATGCAGTACTGGTACTTATTCTGGGGTGAAGATCCTATGAGAATCAATGAATAAATGAATGATTAGTTGATTAATTTTGATGAATATATTTTTTCAGGGTAAAGTTCAAATGTTACTAGCATAGATAAAACATTGCCTTAAAATAGAGAGCCAAAAAATGTGTTTAGTATAATGTGGGGAAATTTTGTTGATTTCAATTCTTTGTTGGGTTTTACAATTCATTTCTTTGGTTTGTGTTGTTCATGGATGTTTATATTTTTTTGTATTATGAATTTCTTTATTTGATATGTTTTATGTATAAGTATTTAAGATCATTTTGAAAACAGTATATAGTTTCTTATGTATCTTTGTTAAAAAGTTTTTTTTAAACCAGAATTTTTTTTGTTTTGTATTTGTCAAAAATTGGATTCATTGGATCATAGGTAATGGTGTCCATGATTTATTTGGGTAATATTTTCTTGTTTTATAAAATTTAATAAACATGATAAAATTTATATTCAGGTTGTTAAATTTTGCAAATGATTTTCATGTGTGGTGTAAATTTTCCCCAAATATTTTAAAATGTGGCTTGTGATCTAGTTTGGATCCATTGAAATTTGAATTTTTTAGGTAAATTATAAATTTTTTTAATTTGTTTTGAATTAAAATGTTTTATCCCATTATGTTTAGGTTTTTATGGTGGTTTGATAGGGTTGTTTTAATTACTATTTAATGAATGAGTTCCCCATGATCAAAATAAAAATTTATATATGTAATTTTTCCTTTGGTTTTCCGAATGATATGGGAGGTTAATTTCATTTATCTATCTCCTCCCAGACTCAAGATGGAGTGTTATAACCAAGATCCATAAATATAGTGGATCACTAAAAATATATTGTAAATTAATATCCACCATAATTTTATGGTGGCCAAGGATTCAATGAAGAAATAGAATATCAAGCTAAAGAAAATGATATTTAAAACTCACTATGATCCCATGATTGTTATAGGGAATGTTGAAAAATTACATTTATCGATGAATTGGAATTTTTGTTGTAGAGGATCATAGTTTATTTATAACCATTCAAGGATCACTATTATGGATATTTCAATGTCTCTATCATTGTAGTGGTTTTATCCTAATGAGGAGAGAGTTGGGAAGGCCCTTGAGACTTGGCTATTCCTCATGGTGATCAATTAATGAATGACTATATTGTAATTTTCATTCCAATGGTTCCCTCCTCATAGTAGTTGGATAATGATGATATGATTCAAACATATTTATTTTTTAATATGCCTTCATTTTGGACATGATTCATATATATTTCTTCGTCTCTTGATTAACATAGTGGAAGTTGTCTATAAGGGAATCATCTTTATGGAATTCGTGGATGGATGACCTATGACTGGAGCATTTGATAATGATCTAGCCATGAAAGAAGGAAGACCAAATTATTACAATATATTCTTTAATCAATATCATTTTTTAGTCAATTTATATCTAGTTTTGTGTTTCTTTTATGGGATTACAATGAATATTAACTACTCTTCCCTTAATAATAATAAGACTTGTCATATTCGTGTCTGTCCTGGTCACATTTAGAGTGTTTTTGAGTTATGTATGCACTATAATAATAACACTTAGACCTTTCCTATTATTGGTCTGAGTTTTAAATTTTTTATTCCATTAAAGATTTAGGTGCTATTAATTGTTTTTCCGCATCCTCTATTATAAATGTTTATTTTGTATCTTTTCACATGGAGAACCATTTTGTATATATTTCCTTCCGATATAGTTGAAGAATAATATTATAAACCTATTTATATATCCTTTGAGATTTTATTTCCTTGCTATGTTTTTTCATTGATGTTTGATGTTTCATGTTCAATATTTTTAAACATTGTAAGGATCTATGGTTCTTGATTATATACATAGGGGTGTTTTTTTACTTGTATATAAGTTGCGATTCCACAATGATATTTGTATCTATAATAATTACAATGTGTCGTTCATATAAGTATTTTTATATGAGCACCATCATTTGTTGGTTGTGACCATTGGGTTACATACCAAACATTTTATAATGATTAAAGACGTATATTAATTTTCTCCATGGTTCTTCAATACCCTGAGAATCTGTGACCCAATTTTTTATACTTTAATATGTTTCTTACCCAAGTTCTTCTTATGTATATTTTTATTCTAGTTATATCGGGTAGAGATTTATAGAATTCCTTTTAATGTTTTTTGGAATGAGGATTCTCAATTTCATCATATTCTTCTAGGTAAGAAGTATTCTAGTTAATATACCATTTAATATTTACTCTAAATGACTAGAATATAAATATTTATTCATTAATCTCTTATATATTTGTTTAATTTTTCCCTCGACTGAGAGTTGTGACTATTTGGTTGTTCTTAACAATAAATGGATATTTTTTGGGTTTTTAGATATTTCTCTGGGTAAGTGGAATTTTGTTTCTCTATAAATATTATTCCTTTTGCGAGGGATGATATGAATGATTCACAATTTTAGAAATATTTTAAATAAATTTGTGACATGTTATAGGTCTCTATGCATCTATCCAATTCAACTGGAATAATAGTTTCATATTCCTTTAGTTGGGTTGTGTAGTTGTTTTGTTTGTAGATCGTCAAACACAATAGATGTAGTGATTCTTTTTTTCCTTTAATTTTTTTATTAATTTGGGTGGCTCATAGAAGCAGTGATGGATTTCATGGATTTATCTTTTATAAGGAATATCATGGGAGTGGCTATCATATATAATTGTTTTTTTGTCTCTGAGATTCTATATTTCCAAGAGTTAATATTCATGTTTTGGGGAATATAGAGTCATGAAGGATATTTTATGACAAATTTTTGTTTTATATTAATAGTAATGATAATTTGGGTACTTGTTCATTTTATTTTGTGGTGTTCCTGGTTGTTTTCTAGTTTTTGGAGGCATTTAAAGGGAATACAAGTTAGTGTACAATTTTTAGAAACAATATTCCCAATAAATCAAAAATCATACATCATCTTTCGGGTGCACATGATGGAGTCATATAATATTACCATTTAATAATAATAATGTTAGATTACCCATACACCCATGGGGGCTAGATTTTGTATTAGATTCACGATCTTTCAAAGATAGTGAAATTCGTGTAAGTTATTTGTATAGCCTACACATATTTTGGTATATTTGTCTTTTAAATATATTTTTAATTAGGGTATTCCACCTCAAGCCACCCTATTCAGACAAATAATAAAATTCATCTAAATAAATGGCTTCTCATTTCCCTTAAATCATTTATTAAGAAATATGGATTTATTAATTAGTAGTTCTCTTCACAGATCACGATTTATGAGTTTTTCCTCTCTCTATATTTGGGATTCTCACTTTTCATTATTGTACTATACCACCATTGTTCATTAAAAGATGAAAAAGTGGTTTATGTATTTTATAACTTTGTTATTTTTGTTTGAAATATTTTGGAACCATTTTAGACGTTTTTTCCTCGTTGATCTTAGAGAAGGTGACAGTTTTACACTATTTGGGGTAGGTGATTCCTATTTATTTATTTTTATTAAATTATACGTTGTCTAATTATAGTTTAATTTTTCCTTAAATTAATATTATAATATATAAAATAGATATTTTTGTTTTTAATGGATTTATTCTTTATTGTTTTTTTGATTGATAAAAATCATGAATTTTTTATTCTTTGAAATTTGTTGTTGAAATATTGTTTTATACATTCATGATTCATAATAAAATTATAATGAGGGTCATCAATTTTTAATACACGTGGATGTTGTGTTTATTGAAAATTGTTTTTTTTCATAGGTATTTCTTTCTTGTGTACAAATGGTTTCCTAGTTTAAAATAATAATACCGTTTTATAAAACAAAATACACATTACATCATTTTTTTGTGATTATTGATGATTATGATTCCCCTAATATGTGTTGTGAACTGTAAATTTTTTCAAAATGTCATTTAATAAGGAAAATGTTTTGAAATTGATTTTGTGTCTCATTTTTCACTTTTTTATGTGATTTTATTATTCCCTTCTTATCCCACCTTATTTTCTTGTAAGTTTTATGTCATCCATGAGTTCCATTTCTGTGATGTGAGTCATTTTGTTTTAATGGGAAGTGGATCATTATAGGTGGTCTTTAAGGTGGGAGATATGTGATTGTTTTTTATATCATGAAGATTTTTTATTCTCATTGTCTGTCATTGATTGTTCATAGACTACCTCAGTTTATTACTTCATGTGAATACTATGGTTACTTGGTTGAATGTAGGGGGTGATGATACAACTAGTTGATATTAATGACTGGTTAATTGACCAAAGTTGAGATTCCCACTTTAAATAGCGTGATATCACAAATGAGACTAGTTATGATATATTCAAATGATATATATGTGTACATTTTCATTCCAATTTATTTGTTCAACCATTAGCCATGTCTTATATTTTCATATTTGTACTGATGATGTTCCAACATGATATGTATCACATTTTATGAATTATTTTATATATTGTTATTTGGGTTGTTTATTTCATGGATATCCTTTATAGATTTAAATATTTTAGTGAACATTTATTCATGCATTTAAATAGTATATTTTGTACAGTTTATCAACATTACATGTGACTATATATTGTTATAGTTTTTTCGGTATACCCTTGTCTGTTTTCTTTTACATGCATACCATTTTGCTGGATGTGTGAATATATTATTAGAAAAAGGGACTATTTTTTAATTTTAAATTATTATTTAGAATTATTTTTAAATTATTTAATCAATTTTTTGGATTATATTTTTAATATATGTGTTTTCATTGAGAAATGATGAGAATTTTAAAAAGACTTTTTTTTTGATAAAATGGCTATGTAGCTTATTTTGAATATGTCATTATATGATAAAATTAAATAATTTTTTTGCAGTTTAATTCAATGTTAGGAAAATTAAAATATAATCTAAATTTCATCAATTTTTTTACTAGATTACAATGTTTATTCTATAAAAAAAATTGACTTATTGTGGTATCTTATAAACATATGCTCACACCCAAGATACTCACAATGGTTCGTCCATAGCCTTAATGTATTATATATTCTTTTCATATCTTTAATATTAGGTTGAATCAAGGTACCCATTCTTGGGAAGTTGATGGTTTTTCCATCATGGTGGTAACATTTCAGTCACATGAAAATATTGATCAAACCATCAATTTTATAGAAATGTTTGGATCAGGTTGTTATATTATACTCATTGGACTCCACTCTATTGGTTTCGGTTTCCATTTAAGTTTTATATCCTTATTGTTATATATAAATATAATTTTAAGTCAATTTTTTATAATTTATTTTATATCATCATTTTCAATCTTTTTTGGATTTTTATCTTATTATTTCATTTTAAATGTTATAATTACGGTACTTAGTTTTTTAGGTTTAATTTTTCACTGATGGTTATATTGATACATAGGAATCTTTGAATCAACAGAAGGAATTAGGGGAACAACAAGGGTATGCGGAAGAATTTATTTCGTGTTTAATTCATGTGCATATTATTTTGTTACATTATAAATATATTAGTATGATTAGCTTATGATTAGGATAGAAATATTACGATGAAAAGGTATAGAGTAATTAATACTCATTTTGGTACCATGAACATTCTTAAGAAAATACTCCATGATGTGAATGGATTAACAAATCATATTATGATCATGGGATTATAAAAATAAGAATGAATTATAGTAGGAGAATAATTGAATTGTTTTGAATTTGAATTAAATAGATTTAGTCTGACATGTAGAGGAGAAAGTGTCATCTTTTATAACTGAATGAATGTGAAATTTTGTGAAAACCAATTTTCATCATTAATTGAATTACACAATTCAATGGTAAAAAAATCCATAAGTGGGAAAAATTGTGATTAGGTTGATATATAGAAGTTCATGCCTGTTACACCCATTTATCACAAGGCTACCATTTTTAAATCCTTTGAAAATTTGATTTTAAAAATTAATATATCATCTTAATCATGTTAACTGGTTTTTAAATTTGTAGTTCCAATTTTATTAAAATATTACAAATACCTTATTAATTTTTTTTTCTTATAAATCTAAATATAATAAATATTTAAAATAATTCAATTTTAAATTAATATAAAATGTGATTTTAAAATAAGTAATTTTATATAGAGAAATAATATTTAGTAAAAAATATTTTTTAACCATTATGTGGTGTAAATATTTTTTATTACCAATTACCTAATAAATTAAGGAAAATTTAAATAAATATATCCATAAAAATTATATTAAAGTCAGATTTGAAAAATAAATAATTTATTTTATATGAAAAAATATCAATAGAACATTTCATAAAAAATTATAGTTTAAAAATTATAATTTTATTTTTATTTGATCATTGTAATCAAACATTTATATCGAAAAATGAAATTGAACTTATGACATAATATCATCACATTAATGTAAAATTTTAAATCCTTTTTTTATTTAATTTCAACGAAATATTAAAACTATTTTTTTTAATTTGATATACTAAATAATATTTTATAATAACATATTACCCATATTTCAAAATTGATATAAATGTTTTTATAAATATAACATATTATTATTAAATTATTTAATTTGTATGTAAATATATATATACATATTATTTAAAGTGTTTCAAAATAACATAATTTATTATTATCTTATAAAAATATCCTATAATTGATGATTTTAGCAATTATTGATATTTATATCTATCTTCCAAAATTAATTTATTTTTTAAAAATATCACAAAATTCACAATAAAATAATATTATTATTAAATTGCAAAAAGAAATTAAGTCAATTTGGTAAAATTTAAAGTATACTATTTGATTATTTATCATTATATTGTAACATAAATATATAGTCAAAAATTACTTTTTAATATAATAACATTTCTTAGATATTAATTAATATTACACTTATTATATAACAATTTATAATGAAACTTCTGTCAATATTCTATGCATATCAACTATATATTTTATCCATAATGTAATAAATTTCATAAAAGAAATTGAAACTGAAATTTTTTAGAGTAGTTACATTTTAAATTATAATTCATTCTTATTAGTTATGACGATACAATAATTGAATTCTTATAGTTATTATAATATTAACTATAGATATTTTTTAATTTTTTTATATATTTCAAAATTTCTTTATGTATGTTTCTACAATCTATTTTTTTGGAAACATTTTTATATACATATAATATGATTTTTTTATTATTTAGTTCGGTGTTGTGTGTGGAAAAATATGTTCAGAACATTATGTTTTTTTAGGAAAATATAATTTAAGATCTCATATTATTACATTATTTTCATTAAATAAGTCTTATCCTCATAATTTAAATTTTCAACAAATAATGAAATTAGTTATGGGTATACTTAATATTTTCATTATTTTGGAAAAAAATTATAATAGAGTCTCTACCATAGTCTCTTAATATATATTATGTTACTCATCATTCCTCAAAAAATAAAAATATTTTATAAAATCATATATTCATATATTTAAATAATCTAATCATATATTTTGTTAAATAAATAATCATTTAAGATTATATGAATACTATCAAACACATATTTAAAAAAATAAATCAACCCATTATTACCTTGATATCAATATTATTTGGTAATTATAATTTATCCATCATTCAAGTTTTTATTCTCTAGTAGTAGTCGAAAAATAGAACCATGTCCAAAAAATCATTTTATTGTCATTGATATCATCTAATTAATAATTATCAATACTTAATGTACAAATACTAATAAAAATACCATATTTTCGTAATATAATCTCCACAAATTTTTTAATATTCACGAATATCATTGATAAATTTCACTCAAGAATGATAAAATCTATGACTATTAGGATTTATTTTCTATTAATATATTTATCTTCCTATCATTATTAAAACAATAAAACTAAAATTTTCCATCATAATAGGAATATAATAAAATTCCAAATCATTTAGGTATGTTCCCATATTCAGTTAGAATGCATAGTTTATTATAGATACATATGAATCTCACATACAAGTCAAAAAAATTTATTCAAAATAATACTAAAACCAAAATAGTTATACAAATTTCAAGAATATAATATTTTTATCCTCAATATAAATATTTATTCCCCAATGAAATAATTATTAAATTATTCTTTTGTATCAACATATAACTATCAATGTTTAATCCTTGGTTACTCCATGTAATTAATATATAAATACCTCTAAAAAAAATTTAATTATCATATGTAAATAGTAATGAAAAAAACATTGATAAATTAGTTTTTCATGGTTAGGGAAAAAATTATTTATAATATAATAAAATTATCAAACACACATTAACAAAATTATTTATTTTTGACCATTATTTTTTTATCATACCATATTTAATGTATCATTAAGAACCATTACAATTGATAATATATCCATTACAAATTGACTATTAGGATTACAATATTAATGGTTATGATAAATTAAAATTGAAATAATGAGCAATGACCATAGTCAATTTCACACCCATTGGAGATATTACAAAATATATATTAGTACAAGAAGGAATATTTTTTGAACTAAAAGAATCTATGTCTCAACATGGAATGATTACATCATGTTCTCTTCGAATTCCATTTTTTAAATCAATGGATATGGTACTTGTAAGATATGGACATGGTGAAGAAGGAACATACATACAAAATCATAATTTGAGGACATGAAGTAGAAACAATCATATTAGTAACAACCAATAATTATATTTCAAATTAGATAAAAATCAATTTTGATGAATAGAATTATAAATAACTTAAATTTCAGATCCAGGGGAGTAAACTGCCCGACGTTTGGAATCCTCAAGGAATCATTTTTTACATGATCCCTAAAAAATTTTAATATTGTTTCTATGGTGGGGGTCTTGGTTCTATAGATATAATGTTCAATACTACTCAAAAAACACGAATATATAACCTATATGACAAAAATATCACTCAAGATGGCTCCCAATGCATGGAGAGAAATTAATGAATGGACACATAAGATTATGGGTAGAGATAATTATGCATGATAATAAATATAGAGAGAAATAGGTTGGAGATGTATAATAAATTAAATAATAGAATATGGGAACCTTATACAATGAAAATGTGATGAAATGTATTCTTTATTTATATTAAATACCTTTCCCTATGAATATCACTAGTTGTACAATTCATGAAAACTACCCCTTCTTGTTAAATGGATTCCATTACAAATAATTAGATATTTATCTTTTATTGATCATTGATGTTGACCCTATTGATCCTACCATATGAAGCGAGTTAATCAAATTCGAAGAATGAGTATGAATCATTTTATTTTCCATCAATAATTTCCTTTATTTTATTTAGAAACTAAATTATAAGAAATATTATTTGTTGGATAATTTTAATCCAATTGCGATCTTGAAAAAAATAATTTTCATCAAACAACACAATAAAAATCTCACCATCATACAGTAGACCCATTGGAATTTTTCTAGTGTACTAATGGGATATGTATCTAGAACATATAAATATGAATTTGTTTCAATTTCATTGAATAAATAATTTAATATATTTATCAATTATTATTATTTATTTATTACAAGATTATATAATTAATTGGATAATAATTATAGTTTGATAATATAAAATAATAATTTTATTTTTGTTAACTATATAAATTCAATAAATATTATATTTTATATACAATACATAATATTTTTAAAAAATTATATTTTAGAAAAATATTACTACTAAATATTAGTTAGTAAATAAAAAATATAATATTATTATACGATGTCAAAAATTATTTTTAAATGGGTCGAGAAACTATTATTTTCATAAAAAATAATTTTCTATTAATTGTAATTGTGATTTAATTAATTTTATTATGAAAATAATTTTTTTCTTATAAAATAAATAATATTTCTGAAATCATCATTTTGAAGTTATATAGTAGTGATTTTAAATTTTTTCTATGACATATGAATTTTTGGGTAAAAATTAATTATTGTAAAAAAAATTGTATGTTTTATATAGTCCAAAATACCAAAAGTTATTTAATATATTATAACAATAGAATACATAATCAAGATTATGTTTCCCCTTTAGGATAATGTGTTCTAAGTTAAATGATCGATTTTATAATACCTAAAAGAATACGCAAAACATATATTTTATTTTACAGTTTTAAAATCATTTCATTATTAACACGATTCTATTCTATATCACTATGGGTTTTATAATATTTATTTCAATTATTGAGATTGTTAAATAATTATATACACTCTATTTTGTTATATACATGTAGAAAAACCGTGGCATGGTTTTTAGTTTGGATAACATTTTTTAATACAGTCCAAAATATATTTTTTAAAATTCATAATGAATTGACCTATACTTCCCTATATAAATTTATAGATCTTCTCATTACATATCACTCATTGAAAATTAATAATTGATCCACTCTCCAAATACCTATATTTATATCACCAATGTTTCCTTATTTCTATTTATAAGCTCTTCTCAATCATTTTGAATCATCCTCTCATGGTAAGGGATCATATCCTTAAATTCTTCATTAAATAACCACAATTAAATTATGAATTTGATTTTAATATTTTCATATTTGGATATGTTTTAAAACATCTATATTAAATTTATTATGAGATAAATGTGATTATAGAAACATTTATATCTCATTTAAATCTTTAACGAATCTTCGTGTACCTTCATTATGCCACCAAAATTATCCTACGACATATTATGCCAATAATATGCATAGTGAATACCCATAACCATTTCAAATAGTAGGTATCCAACTAAATAAACATAAATATAATGTACTAGATACTTCCATTAATTTAAATTAAACCATATAAATTAGTGATTTAATTTGATGAAAATCATCATTATATTGATATATCTATATGTATCACTTATGGATCTACATGTTATTAATTTGGTGAGCGTGACCCAAATTATATATCCTCCAAAAAATTAGTTATTCACTTTTATATAGTGTTTCCATGAATGTATCATAAAAATATATCATAATCATAATATATTATGATATATTTGTTTTTATCATTAAATTATACTTATGATATCATGTTTCATGTTGTTTCCACATACCAATATTGCATTTTTGCTACATTGTTATATAATTCCCCATTGGTCAAGATTATTAATGTGGATAGTCATATATTATATTAGATTTAATATTTTATAACATGAACTACAAAAACTTATTCTTTGTTTTTTATCTCTTTAGATTGATTTATAGATCACCCATTTCCAAGGTACGCCCCCATGTAAACAAATGAAATATTAGAGGATCCATCGAATATATATCCATATTATGTATTTATTAAAAATTTATGTATCCATGAATAATGAAATTATGATGTGTACTTAATTTCCCAACTAAACTACAAATCATTATATTCTGTATTGTATTAAGTGTGTTCTAAAATAATAAATTAAGAAATAATTTTTTTTTAAAGATATGTGTTTTCCATGCTTGTATCAGAAGAATAAAATGATATTTTTTTGTGATTATCAATAAATATATATATAGTTTCTTTAAAGTTAGACTAAACATAAGAAAATAACCATAATATTTTATAAAATACAGGGTATTTTTTGAAAGGTAAAATACATTTTAGTAAGGATGCAAAAACTATATTTGGTTCTGTAAAAATTTTACCTAGTGGTAATAACCATAAAAAGTTACATTGAGCTAGACTCGATTATCCCACAATGCATTGAAATAGTCCCCGATTCACAATTGGTTTGACACTCCATGTGGATATGATTTGGTAAATTAAAAATTTATTTTGAAACATTATTAACAGGATTAAAATTTCCAAAATATCATATATAATGAAGTAGAACATTGATTACCTAGATTTAAACCTCAAGATTCGTAGTTTAATTTATATATATCATTGATGGGTTTTAAATTTAATTTTCATATATTCTTATATAATTTTGAATAGTTAAAAATTATCATAAAAATTCTTCATTTATTTTTAGTCAATTGATGGAAATAGAATGAACTGGTTCGAAAATATTTTAGTATAGTAATGTGATGAATTCCCAAAACAAAATACATAACCAATTAAAGTATGAAATAAGAAAATTATAACAATACATTATCAAATAATTTAGGATTTAAATAATCTTAACTTATATGGAATACCCAAATCCCACTAATAATGAAGAATATGTTATAGAGACTGTTTTTAAAAAAAGGTATTCTAAAATTTAGTGGATCATCAAATCCATTAATCACGGTGAAATGGATAAAATACATCTATAAGTTCACTAAAACACACATAATGTCTTTATTATGTTTACTAGGCAATTATTTAGTCTTTTATAGTGGAATTTATTTTCCTACCATCGTAATCCATGAATTAATATTTTGTTTTTTTGGAGTCAACGATTATTCCTCACCATTAGTAATAAATATATTCCTTATGTATGGGATACCATGTTGGTATTTTTTGTCGTGAAATAAATATGATTTTTTAAACTAATAATCAAGAATTTAGTTGGGTCCATCATTTTAGTAGATCCATTTTTCACATTTTCTACATGATTTTTTATATTACGAGAGCTCCGACAAGGAAGACCATGGTCTTGCTTTAGTATAGATTTTGGTACATTATATTTCCAAACTATGTACCCTCTTATGGGAATTCATGTGGGGAATGGTGTGCCTAGGAAGTTATTCCCATACATATGATGCAATGCTCTGATGATTTTGAATCATAATTGTGTGGTTTTACCAGTAAAGGAAAAAATAAATTTTATTTTATTTATTATTAGTTTATTCTTATTTATCCATTATTATTAACCCCTTCTTCTATGTGTTTCATTATTCAAACCATAACATCTAAAAGCATGTTTGTTCCACCCCCTCTCCTGATATCCCCTCCCGACAATGATTTCATAGGATTTATTCCGGTTTCATTGTTAAATCACCAATTTAATGTCCTTATCTCCATCCTAAGCACTTATTCATGAGTTTTTTACTCTCTTATCTCCAATTATAGATTGTCGATACAGTAGTTAATTGTTTATATCTATTAATAAAATTGTATCCATTATCCGAGCATGTGATGGGTTTCTCAAGTCAACTTCGTATGTGATTTAGAATCCACTTTCACGGGAGAAGTGTTACGATCCATTCTGATTATCTATATACTATTTGAGGTAGGTTTTCTTCTACATTTTTGTTGGATAAAATTCTATTAAGTGAATTTGGTGATTTTTTTATAATGGGTTATTACAGTGCGTGTGGCTCCTAAAGTACAAAAAAAAACATTGGTTTGGATATATATATATAATACATGTATATATTCCACCATGGTGATGGGAATATGTGAATTTGATTATGTGGTCTAAATTTATATAAAGGTGTACATTAATGTAAGTGACTTGTTGAAAAAATCAATATAAATTATTTCTAAGGTTCATGTGCTTGATTATATTCATATTATGGTTGGTGTTACAAAATAATTTTTTTTTATTTTGGAATTTAACATATTATTTCGTTTAATTATTTCTATTTTAATAATATTATGAATATATGTGATATCCCATAGTGATTTGAAAAAAAAATTATGTCTTTAGAGAAAGGAATAATTGTGGATTCTAGTGACATAGTTTTCTTATTTAGAAATGATAATTATAATTAAGAAAATATTTTATGAATTTTATTTAGGTATTTTTGAAATGATACTGAGGTGGGAAAATGATATTTGAGACTTTTTTGTTCATAAATGTGTGAATGAAATTATATTATTGGAATTTGATTCAAAAAAAATTCAACTAAAAAATATTTAGAAAATGGGTTCTTTATTATATTTAAAATTATGAATATAAATATGTGTCAGATACAATCCATATATATAATAAATTATGGCATATTTGAAATTATTTTTTGTAAATGGACGTGGAATTTGTCATGTAATTATATTCAAACAAGAAAATCTTTTTAGAGGGTAGATTTGAAATATTTTTTTTGATATTTGTGATTTTAATTTTCTTATTCAAAAATATTTGGTGTTGTTTAGTGTATTGTTAATGGGTCGTTAAATAATTAGCTATGTTCTTGGATTAAAGGAAAGGATGGAATGTTTTTAAATATTTTTGTGAGACAATCCAATTGGTTATCTCGTTCTTTTATACTCGATGTGTTGGTTGTGATAACTATGTTCTTTTTGGTTGTCCATATGTTGTAATGATAATGTTATATTGTTGGTTCTTGTTAAATATATATTAGAATATTCTACATTAGCTATTAGTAGTGAGGGTTGATATGCTTAGTCCTTGTGTTTTAAATTTTTCTTGTTTTTATTGTGTTGAATTTCTTTTTATTGCTTATCCCAAAGATTTATATCATATGGGAGACTATATATACGATTCCAACCATTCATGAAGGTATGTACTTGTTTATATTTAGCGTAAATCTTATTTTATCTATTGAATTGTTTCATTAGGGTTTGATATGGTTTTGAGAGGTCCTTGAGGTATGATACCTGAACATATAATGATGTGGCCAAAAAATGGTCATTGGATGGTCGGCTTGGGGTTAGTATAAACCTTGTTCATCACCAAGTAAACCACGTTCCTAGAAATCCATAAAAAAGTGGATTAGGGCATGGTCATGATATATTTTTTCAAACCATGTGGGTGCTCCCATGATACAATGTGGGTTGGACCCAATTATTTAAAGGGGGCCTCATGGTTGGATCACAGATTATAAAATCATGTGACCAAACTATGAAACCCTTAAAAAGTTGTAAATTAAAATATTACCTCTGGATATTATTTATTTATCAATAAATATTCACCCCCATTAAACCACATATAGCTATGTTTATAAAATAAAATTCCCATCCATTTTCATTAGTGATTATTTTTCTTTTCATATGTATTTGGAGTTCCATTTAGTGATAATTGTTGCTCTTTGTAAGTCATCAACTTTAATTCATTCGATTTTTTCTGAGAGGAATTTTCTTTTGTTTCATATCCATATGAATTACTAAAACCTTATTTATTTATGGTGTTCTTCCTCTTAGAGTTTGATGTCAATTTTGGTCAAATAAATGCTTATATATGGATGTGATGTTTTCAGGGAGCATGATTTTAGTAACCTTAAATATCATTCTAATAGTATATTTTTTTATTTGTGTATATGGTTGGTTTAATTTACATCTTGGTTGACCATTAGTGTTTCTGAATATGGAATGTGATTTGAAAAAGAAATTTCGGTCTGAGGGCCATCCCATACACTTTTAGGGTCATTGATTATATGATACTAATCTTACGACAACCCTTGAAGTATGTCAAACACATAAAATTGTGAAATTAGAGGGTAAACATTGAGATACAGTGTTTTTGGAAATAAATAGTTTTTGGTGTTTTGTACGTGTGGTCTTAGTTAAAATGTTAACATTGACGCTTATATGTTAGTATTTTGTGAGGCCATAGTGATTTTAAATTTTTTAAAATGATCGGTTTGGGATTTCGAACCGATTGTGGTTCTCAGTGAGTGAATTGATGTTTTGAAAGTGTATGATGTTTTTAAATGACGTTTTTACCAAAAAAATGAATTTAGAATAATATAAACATATAATACTATAAATTATTCTACTAATTGTTCATTGGTCCCTTAATTTTGGAAAATTCGTTATAGTTATTCAATAATTAGAATGGAATTATTTGGGAAAGTTTCTGTTTTTATTCAAGGTGTAAGAACTATTATTTATAAGGTGTATTCAAGATTATTTTAAATGAGTAATTTTTTTTGAAAAAATTGAATTGTGATAAGAAATTGATATTAATTTTTTTATAGTGGGTAATATATTATTAGTAGGTTGTTTGGTATAATGGTGTACGTGTAAATGAGTTATGTTTTTTATGTGAGACATGTATAATGAGTATGTATTTAAATGACAAACTAGATTAACAATTAGGGTTTTATCGAAAATTTAATTATTGTAATAGAATCATGTTTAAATTATTTTGTCATATGTGGGGTGTTGAAATTATGATCTAAACCCAAATGTGAGGTTTGATTGAATCTCTAAACCCATCCCTATAAGGAAAGTGATATGGAGTTAGACTGACATTCAATTCCTTAAAAAGTTGAATTTAATGAGACTAACTAGACCAATGATCCTATGTAAATGTTATATATGAAATTTTTGGGATGTTTGACTACATCTGATCGTTTCCTAGAGCATAGACATACTATGGTTTGGGATGTAAAAATTTGGATATCTACTTCCCAAACAAATGAACATGGCTATAATAAAAAACTATGGCTCTAGGATATGTCAATAATTTACTATTGGTATTTTACCTTATTATTAATATTTTATAAACCTCTATTTCTTATCATATGTATCCACTATGATATGTGCTAGTTTAGTTAGTCTGTTTCACCACATGAGAATGTAATGACTAAACTGGATACATGTTAGTTTTATAAACATGATACACATTAATATTTTTTATTTTTTTATTTTTTTATTATCATCGTAAAGTATTATATAGACTATAAAATTCAGTATAATCAATTTATTATGCCCTACATGGTTTTACATAGACCCCAATCAGGAAACCGTGTGACATGAGTACCCGATATAGCACTACTTTATTTATGATACATGTTCAACAAAGGGACCTAGTTCTGGTTGTGAATAGGATATATAGTTGGAGAACGGAAGGATGGGACAAGGCAGGGGCTTGAGTTTGTGTTCTGTTTATTTTGGTATTTTTGGATTTTGATTAATATTAAATGAATTCCTGAAATACAGAGCATACATATAATTATTTTATCATGTTCTCCTTGGTTATTATTGGATCATGTTGTATGGTTTCTATTTATTTTATCATAGTGGATGTTATATTTAGTGGTATTATTTATAATATGTGATTACTTGGATTTGTAGGTGTAGTCTCCACCATGAATCTGAATAGACCCACACTGCATGTTGACATCCTCTGGAATATAGGGAGGTTCACCTTAGGTCATGTGATCACCCTGATAAGGTCACCATATATTTTATACATTAGGGTGGGGATGTTATAAAAATGGTTTATGAGGAGTTTCTTTCATCTTACAATTTGGGCATGGTAGGTAGGAGACTATTATCTTGACAGGGCTTCGTAATGAGAAATTACACGGGTTTATATGTCCCCAACTATGTGGAAACCCCACGTTTCTAGGGATGGGAATTTTTTTTCTATATTTTACAAATATGATTATAGGATATTTCCACCTTTCCTTGTGTATTTGGTTGTGATTTTGTCGATTGTTGATGGTTTATCTATTATTCATGTATGGAAATATAGGTTGCGTATCTTCATTAATCATACTTGGTATATTAGATTCATAGTTCCTTTGTTTTCCACTATAATTTATAGTTTTTTGGGGAATAACATTTTAGTAGTGTGATTTCTATATGTGATTCAATCATTTTGATCTCACTCGAAAATGATCGTTAATGAAAATGATTTCAAATATTAATATGAATTATACGTTTATTTTTTTGAAATTATGTGTTAATAAAAAGTATTTTTATTGTTTAAATTATTGGGTTTTGAAATGGAATGTTTTGTAAACTAAAACGTTAGGGTCTCAATTATATTATTTATTTAATTAATGAAATAATAAAATGATTAAACATTTAGGGACACCAGGGGTGGGTATAAATTGTGTTAATTTTTGACACCATGTATGGTTTTTTCTTAGAAGAGATAGTGCCTTATGTTTTAGAACCATTGTAGTAATCTATAAGACCGTTATGATTTTTCATGCCCTGGTTAATGGAATGTTACGTGTTGTTTATATAGTTAGGTTGTAACCATGATGTTGAGAAATATTTTATGTTAATGTTGTAAATCTTTTGGTTTGATATTTTGGGAGTTGGTTTTTGGAACATAGAACGAGTGTTGGTATCCTGTTGCTGAGGAATGTGAGTGGGGACTGTGCTTTTAACCCATGAGTAATGGATTACGTGTCGTATTGGATCCATTATTATGGAACATGGGTAGGATTTTCCCTCATAACTAGTGGGTTTTTGGGTTATTATTTGAATGCATTTGGTAGAGATCCAATAGTCATTTTCAGGTAAGACTTTAGTTTATAGAGTTGGTATAGTAATTCAATAATGGGTGATACGAGAGAGGTGTTGGTCGGTTGCGAGTGTCTTTAGTTTCATGATACATAATTTGATGTTTTTGTATTCAGTAATGGAGAACATATATGGATGTCTTGGGTGGTTTGAACAAGAGATATATATGTAAAATTCATTGATTATATAGATGAGATTTTAGTTATGTAATGATTCATCTATTTTAAAAAAATATAGGGTATTTTTTAGGGAGATTAGACAAATTAATCTGGTAGCATGTATTATGATAAACAATAGGTTTTTTCAGATGTTTTATCGAGGCGTTATGTGTTCTATTAAAATTATATTAAAATTTCATATTTATTCCTTTGTATCACCACAAAAAAATCACTTGAATGCTTATTTTTGGTTGCAAATGTTGTTGTAAAGGGAATGATCTTTCAGAGAAAAAAACAAGTGTTTTTTCTCATGTATTATTTGAAAAAATTGATATTCAGGTCAATAAGGGTGTTATGACCAATGTAATGATGGAAACTTTTTTAATGGAAGACACTTGGGAGAGAATGATATCATATTTGTGTTTGGTAGTTTTAATGTTTTGGGTTTTGTGATTGGTTTTGAATATTTTAGTATGATGATATAGGGAATTAATTTTCATGGTTAGTTGTGTGAGAATAGGATTGGGTCTAGATCTAGTAATGTATGGCTCATGTTATATAGGTTTATGATTATTGTGGTTTTATTTGTGTTTCTATGTAGATAACTAGGGGTTTTCTAAAAGATGTCAAGTTGGGTGATGACAATATTTCCACATGGAATGTTAGGATTGGCCTCTTGGAATAGGTTAATGAGGTGATTCTGAGTTTTGGATGGAAATTTCATTCATGATGGGGTGATTTACTATTGAAGAGACAATTGAGGGTAGGGAATAATGATTCGTTTAGATGGATACATTATCCATTTTGTGAGAGGTTACAATGGTGATGGATACTTTTTTGTGCCATTTTAGAGTAGTTACTTGAGTAATTTTATCTAGTGATGATCATCCTCAATATTTTAACATCATCCATTGTACACTAAGAGTCTTCTGTATTTATGCCATGATACATAAATGTGATTTGGATTGAAATGGTGAATCATTGAGAATATTTTCATGAATTATTATGTTTTACGGAGGTATATGGTGGGGATAACAAAATTTAATAGATACGTGAGATGTCGTATGTATTTACTAAGTATCCCAAAATTCCATTGGTGACATTCTCGAAAGCTAGGAATGTGTAGTGGGTGGTGTTTCTTCAATCATTATATTGGATTTTGAATGAACACATCCATGATTTGGGGTTAATGTTATTATCTAATAATGAAATCCGTTGGTCTAAATTTGATGAATAATGCAGTGACTATGAAACTCTTTTGGGATGGAGAGTTAAGGTATTCAAAAATGTATGGAGAAAAAGTTGAGTTGATGTGGAGGAATAGAGGTGAATAAACAAAACCTCTGATGGACATTTTTTGATCCCCTAGGGCAGGGTAGTTGGACATTGGATATGGATTTTTATTGTGATAATTGTTGTATTTGGGTTAAGGGCGGTTTTGAGTGAAATTCAAGATTCATATGTTTGTTTTGTAAATGAGATTGATTATTCATGACAACAGTTGATGGTTATAGTTGTTTCATATTATAATCTCATCAATTGTTAGACATAGACACATATATGTTTATTGGGTGACCTAATTATATTTCTATGTTGGAAATATTGTTGGGTCATTTGATTTTGTAATGTGAAATCAATGAAGTTGAGCGTGTTTTGAGAATGAAAATGTGTTTTCAGAAAGGAAAAGGTTTTTTAACCTGTTTCCTGTATAATAGAGGAATTTTGTATAGTAATGTTTCTAGGTAACATAGAACACGATGATGTATGGGATAGAAGTAGGCAACCTGGAAGAAAGATTTCCCCTGAAGTTGATGAATAACATCTAAATGTGTTTCAGATGATGGTTGTATGCCTTTAGTGAAATGGTGTCCAAGGCATTTATCACCTCCATTTTAGTTTTCAGGTTGCATTTGTGTCTCATAAATGAATAAAAAAATTAAAGAGGTTAATTTTTCATTAGTATGTAATGGGATTAAGTGTGCATCTTCATTCTTGGATTTTTTATGGCATGTTCAAAAGAAAATTATGGGTGTATTAACCATGGATGTTGGTGTGCGGTGAGTTTGGAAAAACACCAGGAATTCTATGAAGGTTGACTGTTGGATTCTAGTAAATGTTTTATTTGTGATGATCTTATAATTGGATGATTGTTGATGTGGGATAAGGAATGTAGTTGGTATAACCATAGAGGTAAAATGTTCAGATGATTGAGAGACTGATGTTTTAGATTTAATGGACTTTGGTAAGATCCATCTTGTTGGTTTTTATCTTTGGATACAAGGGTTGGTTCGGGTTTTGATAGTTTGAGCTCCTTGAGATGATGGTTATCATTGGGATGTGTTCTGAATTTTTGAGTATTGAATGATGTCCTGGGGATTGAGTTATAGACCAGTGTTGGTTGGGGGATCATGCATTGAAATATGTATGTTCCTTCATATGAAGTTGGGATTTGATCACCATTAAAAAAATTAATAAAGTGGGTATGATAGAACTAGTTGATTTGGTAAATTTGTTTTTGAGTGGATTGTACTAAATATTCTTGGATTCTATCTCCTAGAGAATCATAGTTCAGTTTCAAAAACCCTTTTTGTGTTGTTGTTCAATTATGATGCCTGGAAATTTCTAGTTCATTTTAGCCAGATAATGATATGTTGATAACGATGATTCCCTTGAAGCGAATCAGGTTCATGATAGTTAACCAAAAAATAAAAATCATTATGATGGAATATTTATTTGGTCCAACTGTGGGGATGGAATGTCTATTTTTAGGAGGAAACTTGGATGATGCAGGTTGACAGTGGAGTCGTGGTCCGACTTTCTGGTCATTATGTCTTTGTAATGCCTGCAGATGTTCCTCGAAGATGAGTTGTTATATGGTGGGGATGCTGTAAGATCATGAAATATCTTGAAGGTACATGTTTAAATTTTTTGTAAAACATATTTTGTTTTGTATAATGATGATGTTCTGAGAGGTTTGTGATTTTTTGTGTTTATCATGGGGGAATGAGAATTGAATGGAGATGGATGGGGGCAAAAAAATTTGCATCGCAAGGTTGACACACTATTTTTACATACCATGTGACTTGGTATAAAAAATATATTACTAGACCTCCTCTTAGATACAAAAAGTCTCACAATCCCCTCACATTTTTCAAAACCATTTTGGTGTTCGTATGAGATCATACATATTGGCCCATCTTAGATGGAGGGAGCTACATAGTTATCACACGGTTAATCCAAGTAGGTGGCCAAATCTCATGACCCTAAAAAAATAATATATTTACATGACCCATAATTATCATAATTTTTTTTCAACCTAAATTATCCCTAATTAAATATTGGAATTCTAGGGTGGAAAACCGTATGTTCCCTCCTCCTATATTGGTGGATCTTACTAGATTTATAGGGGTTTGCAGTTCGGTTTATTGAAAATGATTATTCTTTTAAATATACAACACTTATTCCATAAATTTTCTAGATTAGTATTGTTCTATGGTTTCCACTCATTCAAAATCACTATAATATTCTATTTGTTATTTTTATTTTCCTTATTTTTTTCTTCTCGTTTAGTATGAATCACTTTTTATATAAGGAGTTTTATCTGAGTAAGAGTTATGTGGTCTCTATGTTAATTAACATTTAATCATTAGAATATATGTATATATTGATGTGAAAGTATACATACATAGTTTTTATTAAATTTTCTAAGGAATTTGATTTGGGAATTAAATATTTGTTCAAGACCCTTGATGAACACTGTTGGGTTCATTGATGATGTGACACAAAACCAATGGCTACCCTTTTGTTATGCCAAACCGATGAAAATGGTGGAAATAATTATCATGGTAAATTATTATTAAACCACAATTATATAAAATAATTCTTATATAGTATAATCAAATATGTTATTATACTCTTTTAATTTCCGATATTTTTTCTTTCTTCCCTCACAGGTGAAATGATAATGTCACTTGTATGTAAGACAAACAAAAGAATCATGATCCAATGTGACATGTTTTCAAAGAACATGTATCAAATATGGGAGAGATAATGGATATAATATATATATATATATATATATGATATATGTAACATAATTATACCTTTTTACATAAATAATCATGTATATATTTTTCATTTTAAATTTAATTGGGGGTATGATAATGCTACTTCTGTGTACAATGGACTACCCCCTCAATATTTAATGTGACTATTTAATAGAATGATATTTAAGTGGAATGTAATAATTGAATTTTTATATAATGATATTTTATATGTTTGAAATTACTATACTATTGGATTGGTAATGGGTTTTTTTCTTTTCATCTATTGATAAAATGTAAACATTGTTCAAGCGTACGTACGACCTACCATCTGTATGGATAATATATTTTATTTTTTATCTCATATGTCTATGGATTAGTATAAATAATTAAATATATATATAATATATACAATTGTTATTAATTTGGATATGATGTAGTAATGATCAAATTTGGAGTAAAAAAATAACAAATGAGAACATGTGTGGGGAACAGAGATGTTATTTCTCAAAAAAGTATTTTAATAGTGAATTGATTATGAAAAGTTAATAATTGTCCATAATTAGATAATAAATGTTTATATATATATATATATCGATATGAAATATATGTATAATAAATTTATAGTTTTATACATTAGTTTTTAACATGTAGAAAGGAATTTAAGGCCTTTCGTTATGGATTTCCCTATCACATTTTTTCTACGAGACACATGCAATATATACCACATATTTTTTTAAGTATTTGGTATTCATCCAATTAATTTATAATATATTTATTTTCATGAAAATTATATTTATTTACATATTCAATTTAGTATATCTATTTCACAGGATTTATGGTTCAAACATTTTGAAACATATAAGGTTTATTTGAGTAATTTTTTATTGATATATTGGTCTTGTTTAACACAATTCATTATTTATGATGTGTATTACAAAAAAAATTAAATGTTTTAATAGAAGTATTATTAATTTCATTATATTTAAAATTTTCATTTGTTGTTATTTTTTACGGTGTTATTATACAAATGTTAACGAAGTGGTAAAGATATTATGATACAATCACATAGCTTATCCGAATTATATAACTATTTCAATACAACGATAATAAAATTAGTATTAATATATCATGAAACTCATGTATTTTTTTATTGTTATTTATAAATATATCTTATAATTATACCATTTTTCATCTATTTGTTTCTCTCTCTATCTCGTTTAAAACAGCTTCTCTTCCATGTTCATGATATTTAAATAAATAAATCAAAATAATTATTCTATAAATATTAATGGTTATTTTTAACCATTATTTGCTTTTAAAAAGATTTTTTAGGTGAAATTGTAATGTTATTTTCAAAAACAACCCACATTTGTATTTTAATGATAATGTGAAAGGAATCATTAATTTTACTCGTACGATGTGAATGTGATTTTCCATTATCATGAAAACACAGTGTTTTGATGTTTCCTTTATATTATTCAATGATTATTTAAAACAAAATTTGAATATATAATATGTATTTCATATTATATTTTTAAATCGAATAGATATTTTACTCAATAAAAGTTTAAAATTAATTTTATATGATACCATAATAATATTTCATGATTATTTTTAGAAATAGTTTTTTTCAAAATAATATGAATTTATTTTTTTAACTGTTGATTGTTAATGAACTATTATTTTCATCATGAAATGATCCATGTGATTTTTATTAAACAAACATTTTCTATATAAATGACATCCTTTTATTTGGTCTATGTATATGATTTGATAGTAATATATTTATTGTTTCTCTAGAATGTTTATGATTATAATGAAGCTTTATTAATGGAAACCCCATATATTCATTGGGATATATTCATAAGAAATGAATATGAAACTCATTTAGTTTTCATGGATTTTTCTGTTATGTAATGCTTGTGAAACTTATTAATTTTTGTGGGATGTTATATGCTGAATTATTTATGAACGCATAGAACATAGATGTATATATTGTGTGATGAGTAGGACCTATATCTATATACAATTGATTGGTTATTGATTAATGTTATATGATCACAAAGGGTACCTAATAGGTTATCCCAATCGCAAAATTGAGTACATTGGAGGTTACACAAAGACAAAAATGGTGTAAAAATGTGGTTATAACAATCCCAAAAAGGGTACACGGAAGGTTATCTAAATCATGATGGATGTACATGTGTGGTTCACGTAATCCAAAAATGTTACAAATGTCCTTTTGGGATTTCTAGAGATAATTTTTTTTTGATAATGTATATTTTATGAATATATATCTTATGAAATTTTTATTCTATAGTAGAACAAGGTATTTAATTAAATTATGATACATTTCATATGAATATCAAATGCTTATTCAATGATTCATGTTCATAACAAGTAATATGTATGATATGGTTTTTATATTACATTGTTATGTTATCATATTCATAAACACATTTAATATTGATAAACACTCTATTTTAACTAATGAATCATATAATGTATACATTTATTATGTTTCCTCTCCAGATGATATTATAATATATTCTATATATGAAATGTCTTAGAAGGGTGATAGTTATGATGAACGTAGTGGGAGATGATGTAGCTTAATTATGCGCTACTTGTTTATGTTCCATTGAATACAAAGGACCTTGACAAAAAATATAACATGGATTTTTATATAATTAAATGAATATATATATATATTAATAGGTAATATTTATGTATGATAGGTTTGGGTTGTTATATATTTTGATATTTTTGGCATACATTTCCTCATTCTATATGGTTGGATTTGCAGTTGACTTTTTCTGGATTTTCATTGATATCAATTTGTGTAGCCTCATTGTTTGGGTGAAACTTAATTTGTGTTAGTGGGTTACACCAATAATATTTTTTAGTCATTAAGGTGACACTAACTTGGATGTGATAAATGCCTTGTATTCCGGCTGGGGTAACTAGGTAGTGGTTACCAAGTTAATTTTTGTATATTAACTTGTCTTTATATATGGCTATATTTTGTTTAACAATGTTAGGGAGACCAATTGATTGACCATAGTTTATCCACATAATTTTTAACCAGAGGTTAATGTTCATGTATCTCTTTGGAGGCTAATAATAGTTTTTCTTCAACGTTTTAGGTTTAGGAGTATTTTTTGTTCAAAATATGTATCTCTCCTTGTTAATAGGTTGGGATATGATGTTTCTTCAGTTAGTATATCATTGTGACAAAAATTTTGTGTAATTCTAAATGGTGGAGAGGGATTGATAGGTATCATTTTCATTATTTTCCAATATTTTTTATGTTCTGTTTTGGTTTTTCATAGATATGTCAATGATTTATGGTTAATTAATTTTATCATCTTGAGGATCTTGCTTTTGAAAATAGTGATTTACTGATGTCATGTTCATCATTTAGTTAGTTCTTATCGGGACATTCCAATATCACCCCTTGGTATCATTCAACTAGGACATTCTGGGGGATAAAAGTGGAATGATGGGTAGTTTCTAATACACTTAGTCTCATACTGTTATTTATCATGTTATTATTTTATCTCTCCTTTATTTTCATTTAATTAAGTTCAATGTGGGAAAAAATTGTTTTTTGATTATTTTTGGGATGGGCGTTATTATCCTACAAGTTTAGTTTAAACTGTGAATTGTCCATGTGGGTGTTAATGTAGGTCAATGGATTGGACATGAATTTCACACTTTTTTTATGCTATATGATAATCATATGGTTGGTTTTTCATTTGGACATAATGATTTTGTGGATTCTACAAGGGTTATCAAACTATGTATATTTCCCTTGGTCTTGTGAGATGTCATGTGATTTTTTATAGTAATGTTTATTTATTTTATAAATCATAAATCCTAATAATGTATATCATGTTTTATGTGGTGTGTCTAGGATATTCCTCCTTCATTGTAAGAGAATAGTTAGGCAATATTATGTGGCAAAACCAGTTGGTTTTCCTTGTAAAGTAAAAAGTATTTTTATTACATTTTTTCTATTTTATATATTTTTATTTCCCCCTCATACTATGGGTGTCTCATGATTTCCCACCCCAGTTTTTTATGAACATTCATACCCTATCACAGCCTCCAATATCCTTATATATTTCATCAGATATCTTTGAGTTTCTTGGTCATATCTCTAAGGTCAGGACATAATCCCCATCCTCCTTATTTATCCTAGTGTTTTTCACTCTCATGTCACCAATTATAATTTTTTCTAAACCTAAGTAAAGGATAAAACTTTTTTCATCATATTCCTTCAATTGATATAATGTATGATGAATCCATGGGGTTAACGTAGTGGTTGTTTCAGCATCCACCACCAAATCAGAAATGTTTTTTTATATTTCGGTTCACCGTCTACCATTTTAGGTATGTTTAATTATAATAACGTATTAATTTTAAAATTATAACTGATAAATATTATTGATTTATTATATTCCATAGGGAATAATATGGTGTATTGTTTCTCTATGGAAACTATCTTGAATATAAATATCAAATAATATATATATATATATTATCTCCTTGTACAAATTCCTCAAGAGAAGGGAATATTTCAATTTGATTAAGGGGTATATATATAGTGGTGTATATGTATTTAAGTGAGAAATATGAATCATAAAATGAATTTTTATAAGGTATATCAACAGGATTGTCCCCTTTTGGATGTAGGTGTTATTATTCAATTAGTTTCATATTAGGAGTACCAATATCCTTTGATTTTCAAATTTCCCATTCGATTTTTAAATTATGATATGTGACATCAAATAGTTATATGAAACCATTTCAATGTGTTGTGAATATTAAATGGTATGTTATTCCATGTGAAATTGTTTATTTTTTAAATTGATGATTAATTATTCTAAACATATATGATATTCCATTGGGATGTTTGGAAGTATATTAAGGGTGGAAAATTAGTTTTTACCATGTTTTAGATTAAAATCTATGGAGGAAAATACTTAATCTGAATTCAATTGTAAAATAAGGTGTTGACCTCAATGTGGGTTTAAAAAGGGGTTCTTTATTATTTTTCAAATGACTATTTCAAGTGTTTATGTGATCTACTCCTTAAAAATATGTGGTGGATTCATAAATATATTTTGATTTGGCTTGTATAATAGATATTGTATAATGAATTCAGATGTTTTATTTAACCACTTAAAATATTTTATGTGGGGTTTTATCAACTATGAAAGTGGATTGGCATATATTCCATGTTTTTAAAGTCCCTATTGGTAAAATTGTCTAAATATTGTATCAATGAGATAGAATTTTCATTTCCCTTTCTCATATACCCCTTTTGTGGGTTATGATCACCTTATTAGTATAGAATTTTCTAGTTTTTTTGGAAATGTGCATGTAATTATATGGGTTCATAGTATATTTTAATATAATAATTCATCAATTGATTATTGGTGGGAGGGTAGTTAGTCTTTTATTTCTGTTAGACATAGCTTATATTCACTATGCCTAATATCCATTGTATTGGTCATGGGAAACCAAATACTAAGTGAGTTTTTATAAGATTACATCATAAGGAATCCACACACTAATAGTCGTCCCTCTACTGTTAAATTGGGCTAGATGTGTTGTTCAATATAAACGGGCTGATTCATGCTAAATATGGGGGTTACTATTTGGTTGCAACATACAATAACATGTTAGTATTTTTAGGGAGTCTTAAATGTCTTTACATTATGGATACATGGGTTGAGTCATTGGAATATTTTATTTATTTATTAGTTGTTAAAGGGATTTTGACAAAATTATAATTTTTTATATTCCTAAATATCATTATTTTTTAAATGATATTAATTATTATTCATTATTTCATGAATGTCATTTTTGATGAAATATTAATTTTTCTTGATGCATGTGAGTGTGTAGAGTCATTTTCATAGGAGAAGATGGTTTTTAAATATTTCGGAAAAATTACATTGAATTTCGGAACTATTATATGGGTTCCTTAATGTGGGTTTGAAAATTGGGTTTTTTGTTAAAATGGTTTCTTCATATTGAAGAATTTTTTTAATTTAGGTTGTTTCATTTCAATAAAACTGACATTTCTGTATTCATAAATGAATATCATTATTGTAGATATTTGAAATAGATTAGTCCAATGGATCTATTTTCAATGCTTATTTGTTTTTTTTGGAGTATATTGGAAAATGTTTTGATAGTTAATCATGTAATTTTTTGTCTTCCATACACTACATATATATATATATATAATTTTTGATATATATATTTATTTTCCGTAAACCATTGATGAATAAAATTATTAAACATATTTCATAATTTTTATGTGATGTTGTGAATATGGGGGTTTTTAGCTCACCACTATATAATTTTAGGGTCTCGATTCTATTTGTGACCTTTTTTTTCATCGTAGTTGTTTTGTGAGTTGGGGGGTGCTTAGATATATGGTTACATGGAGGTTAGACTTTCATTTGTTTCTATTTTATCTATTCTATTCTAGTTTGTATTTATTCTTTTGTGGTTGATAATAAAATTTGAACTTTTAAATTTACTTATTTATTTTCATTTTACTTACATTTTTGAAAAAAATACATCATAATGGGATTATATTCATTCCAATTTACTTGGATTAATCCTTCTGGGATTTATTATTCCATATGGTCTATCTAGAGGACCAATCATGGTTTTGGGAAACATGGCTTCCCATTTCTATTTGATATAGTCTACAAAATCCTTCAATTATCTATGAATTTGAATATGTTACCTCTTATGTATTGAATATAGGGAGAATAAAATAAATGGAATATGATGGTGAAAAATAATAATATTGAAGTGGAGATTAAATCAATATAGTTGAACTAATTCTTTTAAAAAAATTTGAAAATTATATTCCTTGAATTCCCCAAAAAATGTATAAGTATTTCCATATCCTAAAAAATGAAAAAAAAATATTAGTACATAAGAAGAAAACACCACAATAATTGAATTGAATACCATCAAAAAATCATTATAACTAAATGTATGTTTGACATATCCATTGCCGTGATAATACCAAATATATGAATATCATTCATGATTAGTGGCTTTGAAAGTAGTGATAAAATTTCCGTATGTACATTAAAAAAATTGATAGTAGAGGAGATCAAGGGGAATATCAGTCTACAGGTACGAAATAGAGATTAGATTTTGAGTCTAGTGGTGTATTAGAGATATCTCAAGGGGGAAAGAAACTAAAATATCCCAATTTCTAAAAGTGTGGGAAGAACCACCTCATATATTTCAAGAAGGGGATTAGGATTTGATATTGTTGAGGGATTGAATGACACATAACTAGTGTTTTATGATTGAAAAAAATCCACCAATGTGATGTTACAAATGAATTATCTAGTGAAACATTATCTGTTTATGCAATTATTCTATTTCAAGTAATAGGGGCACTATGTGAATAAATTATCTATGCGTGGGATCATCAATTATAATTGATGACCACATACTCTAATGCCTAGAATGTATGAGTGAGTATATTAAATCAAAACATTAAATGAGGGTCATGATAATGATGTATTGATAGGTCTGATAGTTATATATTCAAGGTTATAAAATATACGATTTAACTATTTCCCCATATATTATTTCACATAACACAAATATTATATAACTATTTTAATTCCCCATCCAAAATGGAATTAATTTTATTATTGGAAATGAAAAATTGGTGAATTATTTAATCTACTGTATATGACTCCTCCATGTTCATATTTTTAAAATGATATTCCACTACAGTAGTAAGATAATTTCTATAGAAACTTATATGATATTCTTTGAATGGATGGATAATGATTTTAAAGATCCAAAATGAATTTTCTAGAGGAGGAAATAAACATTCATATTTCAAATCACCCTTATATTATTTTCAATACATGGAAGAGGATGAATCTCATTGGGTATCATACCATGAAACATGTATATTATTTCATTATGATAGTGAATATCTAGATAAAATGATTGATACGAAAAAAATAAAAGCCTAGATAAAATGCCTATTGTTAGGGAATAAGATGATGTGTTTATAAAATAATATTGTTGTCCTTCTCAAAGAATTGATGTTGAGTTCTCAAATGAAAATATACCTAGAAATATTCAAATATCTATGACTCCATATCAAATGTATGTTTTTTAAATATACGAGTTGAAGAATAAATTCTAAGATAATCCAAATTTTGTTTCACCTTATTTATTTACAATGATGTGCACTATTCATTTTCATTAATCATATGCATGGATATATGTTTCTCCACATTGGTTATCATAATCATAATAAGATCACAGTAAATAATATCTATCATTATCAATGGATTGATTAATTTTTTGATCAAATATGTGGTTCCCTAATACCTCTCCAAGTTGGATATCTGGATGGGATATTATCAAATAAATGTGAAGAAAGAGGCTATCCCCAAGTATTATTTGGTACATATGGTAAATTCAGTATGAGTTCTATCTGATTCAATTTGGACTTCCTAATTCATCAAAATTCATCATAGACATAATGAATAGTGAATATTGGGATTCCATAAAAGAATTTATAGTAGTATATATAGTTGATATTATTGTATATATTAAGAAATGGAGGGACAGGTGGAATACTGTATATATGTACTTTATACATTGTGAAAGGAAAACATCATTTTGAAGTATTGAAAATGTTACTTCTGGATGGATAAAGTTATATTCCTTGGCAATTTTATCACCAGAAAAGTGATATATCTATTTAATTAAATAATATAGGAAATTAAATGATGTATCTTCCTAACCACTGTAATAGAAATCTATAGTTCCCTTAAAATATCTTTGTATTATCATGATTTTAAAAAAATATGATAATAGTTTTCAGTCCCACTAACAAAGCTAACTCAAAATGGTGTAATGTTTGTATGAAATGATGTATTCTAATAATGGATTAAATATTTGAAAAGGATTAAAATCATTGACACCATTCCCACAAAACCCACTACTATGGAAGTATTTGAGATTTACAACAATGGGTTTGAAAAGGTAACTTGTCGTGTACTCACGCAAGATGGAAAAGGGATAGGAAATTCCTAATTCAGATTAATCATCAATGATAATAACAATCATATGCGTGATCTATAATTTTCTATAGTGACCGTCATGTTGATGGTTTGGTATGATTATCTCTATTGGATGAAGTGTGACATATATACGGGTCATTAAACCCCTTATTATATATTCAGAAAAGGATCAAAATATATTCCAATAGAAGTGGTATGATATGATCGAGGATTATGCCTTTTCAACTGATTATCATCATGAAAAATAAAACACTGTAGTTATTCTATATGGAGAATAGATCTCATAACACTATCCAAGATGTGTATTTTAAGGGATCCATTATTATATGAAATGAAAAAGATGTAAATGGGTATAATAAAATAATATTTAAAATACATTTCATATAATACTTCACATTAATCTATCATGATTGGTTCAATTAATTCATAATAAGATGACGAGTTAATATAGAATATGGTAAATAATATTCCAGCGATCAATATTTCTAAAGATGGAGTTATAAGGATTGTAACTCAGATATGATTCACATTTGAACCCAACTACATGATCTAACATTTAGAAAATTTACATAAATTATATATCTTTATTTATCAAGGAAGAATAATGATGTATTAATATTTTAAGAAAAAAATTGGTGGGATAACATGGAGAGGTAGATTCTATAAATTTTATCACGATCCCTGGTAATATAAAATATAAATACATAATAATATATTTCTAAGGGTATGAATCAACAATTTAAAGTTCTAATTTGTTAATTGGTAAACGTAACCCTATATTTTTTGGTTTCACACACAATGAAATCTATAAAAATAATTCCATTTATTTGATAGTGGAACACCTTATGAAGTAATGTAATTTCATTACTATCATGGAATATTTTTTCCTTTACCAAATCGACAAGATATACATAATGAATGTGGTAAGACAATGTGGAGTTCCAATCCATGTTAAATCTGATCGAGATGTGATGTTTACCTTGAGATTCTGGATAAGCTGTCACTATGAATTGGATATAGATATGAGATTCCCTAATAAATATCATCATCAAGGGGATAATTAGATGAGAATAACAATTCATACCATAGATGATATGTTTATATCTTGTTGAATGAAAATAAAAGGTTGTTGGGGTACACACCTTAATCTAGTGGGGTTCTCATATAACAATAGTTTCTATTCTAGAATCCAAATTGAATATCAAGAGGATTTTTATGGGAAGAGGTTTCTGAATCTAATATTTTGGAATTATGCTAGAGAGTGAATGATGATGGGACTTGATCAAATCCAATAATTATATAGAGGGTAAAACCGATTCAATATTGAATTAAATACAGACAATGTAAAAAAAATTAATACAATCAATCATTTATGATACCTAGATTTTTATGTTGGATATAAAATATTCCACCATATATCATCATGGATGAATTTTACGATGTTTTAGATAAAGGGAATGATTGGTTAAATACACATAATCTCATTTTAGATCATTGATCACCTTAAATTGTTTTCCGTTATAATAGAACTCCCTCATAATCAAATCATGTACATGATGGGTTCTTAGTTTTCGATTTTGGAATTACAAAACAGAACCCTAACATGTACTGAATCTATATCTGGTACCATTTCTAAATTATCATTCATACAAGGTGAAGCTACTATGGATATTAGATTGTAAGGAAATGTTTTCAAAAATAATAAATCTCATATATTCTATGTGATATGTCATATCCACACATTTGAGGAAGTGACAAGGGAACAGTAAAAGGAAATGGAAAAGAAGAACCCTCATAATTTTAGGTGTATGAAAGGAAAACATTGTGGGTGAAATTTATGAATAATGATGAATTAAATGATCTATAAATTTATAAATTAATTTGTAATTATTAATGAATAAATTACATATTATGTAATATAGTTATTGAAAACTCATTCCCTAATTTTTTTATTTTGGATCATTATATTTTATATCTTATTGGATATCAATTAATGGTAATAAAAAAACATTTGAAAATATTTATATTTTACAATGAACATTATTATTATATTTTAATGGGATATGATAAAGTCTAGTTTACATAAAAGGATGGAGATGTCTTCTAAACTATTATTATTATAAAATATATATTCCATTTATAGAATCTTCTTAGGGATATCACAAAAATGGGATTTAAGCAAGACCAACAACAACAATATATGAAAAACTAAAGCAATGGAGACACTATTTATGGTTGAAATTGAGCTTCATATAGATCCTAAGACAAATTTTTTGTCAATCCACCCTAAGTAAATCTCTCCATCACACACCTGACCATTGTACTATTCACTAGTATAATAAATGGAAATGTATCTACAAAAAATAATTTAAAATCTTATAATTTCCTTCAATAAAATATAGATTATATTTATTAATATTTACTAAAAATGTTTAAATGAATATATATTATATTTGATAAAAAAAATGAGTTTTATATGATGAGTTCCAAATTAAATATTTTGAACTATATCATCTAAATAAAGAAATTAATTTTGATTAAATCATGATCCACTTAAATAAATAATATTTTAATAATATATTTTCACTAAATATTATTTATTAAGTATAAAAGATAATATAATTTGATGTTGTCAAATAAAATTTCACTAAGGTAATGAAAAAAATTATTATAAAAAGGGACATTGTTTTTCAATAAATGGTGATTTATTATTTAAATGGTTCAAATATATTATAGATAGAATATTATTAATTAGGAATTATTTTTGAAATTATCATGTTGAAATTATATAGTTATGAATTCATAATAATAAAAAAATACAACTGTATTTTTGGGTCAAAATTAATTACATTTTAATCATTAAACTTGTATTATAATATAATAATATGAAAAAACTATTGTACTATATACTATATATTGTTTACATTATAAAATTTACATTTCTATTTTAATGTAACATATTTATAATGTTATTATATTAATTTATAAATCCTTAATGAATCATCCATATCCTATAATATGTTGTAATTATTTCAAAACAATTATTTATATTCATAACTCCCTAGCACATCAATAAGGGTATTAATATAATGTTTTAGTTTTCTTATTTAAAAAAAATAAATGAGACCCATATTTAGAATAATCCAGGGGAAAATACCATTTTATATTTTTGTTTTGAATAATGTGTCATATTGATCACCAAATGTATGATTAAAAATTAATTTATAATGTACCCCACTTCTACTATATAAACCCACACTACATACCATTCATATTTACATAAACATAATGAATAAATATGTTACCCTACCAATATTTCTATAGAACCCCTAGACAATGATCTTCCATGATCATAGGATTTTCCTCCCTTAGTTTGTTAAATATCTATATAAATGTATATGATCATGGCCCCCTATTTAATTAAGAACCTACATTATATTATGATTTTGAATTACAATAGTTTATGTTGTGATATATATTCAAAAATCTAAATAATATTAGTTTTGATTTTCCATGTGATGATGGAATTATTTTACTTTCGTTTATCTAATACATGATTCTTAATTTTACCCCATTATACTAGAGAAATATTCCTTTGATATTCTATGTGAAAATTTTATGTAGTGAATACCCTTCATGATTTTAAATCAATGTTATTAACCAAGATGTACATAAAAATAATTTATTGGTTAATTATAGTTATTTAACTCATATCCCATAATTATGGTCATAAAATTAAAGATAGAAATCATTTTTTTTGAACAATATATGTTACACAGTTATGGTTGTACATGTGATGAATGCGATATTTGTGACCATAATTTTAAATCATTATAATGGAGTGGGTAATTGTTATATCTCCTTAGATATCATTAATAGTGAATGATAGAAAATCATAAAACCACTATGATATTATTTCATGTTATTTATGCTTGAAATAATCTAATTATTTCAATTTTAAGTTTGATTCCTCATTCTCATTATAATTTTTGTTGTCATGTTATATCATGCCTCAATTTTTAAGAATATTTTTATTATCCATATTATGATACCTTTATATGCCTCTTGGATTACACATTAAAATTTGCATTATAAAATTAATTATCTATTCCTTTATTAGGATTTATAATTCACCTTTTTATTAAGTATTTCCCCATGTTATCCCATGTAGTATTAGTTGATCAATTAAAAATAAGGCCATATGTGGGTGTTTTTAAATCTTTTTATATCCATGTATTATGTTAATGTTCATCACACCTAATTTTTCTATGGCACTAGGCTCACGATCTTTTGGGATTTGACAAGTGTGTTTTATGTAATAACTCGTGAAATATAGTTTATTATTGATTTTATTTCTATTTTAAATCATTCATAATGATTCGTATTGATATTTAAATACCCAATGAATATCCCATGGGATTGTAACATTGAATTTATATCTACAACACTTTTTATGAACCATGTGAAACATATGGTAATATCATATCTACCCCTTTTGGGTAAAACACCAGGGTACCAATTTTTCTAATACTACATTCTATTGTACTATTTAGATATGGAAAATGTTTTTTGGTGAACCAAAAAATCATTACTCAAACAAAATATAGGTATCTGATATTATACATATATGTATAGATTATACATATCCCTTGGGTATAATAAAACATTGTGTTCTCCTAATATTTATAATTCTCAATATTTAATCAGTTAAAAATAATAATTTTCTATTTCATAGAAATTTTGATAAACTGTAACTTGTATAAATATAACTTTATTTGTATCCTTAACTGATAACATCATAATATACATGTTTACAAAAACCTAATTATTAGATGAACTGTAATTCCCTAGAATTTTAAATAGGTTTATAATTCCAAAACACATACATATAATACAATCTTTGATACCAACTACATATTTCTTTCCATAACTTTTACATAATTATTTGAATTAAAAATTATTTAATTACAAAAAAATTGATAGAAATATTTATTTCATAACATTATAAAATTAGAAAGAATCATAAAAATATATCCAATATATTTATCAAATAATTAACTTGGTTTACATTATATTAGAAAAAAAATAATCGATAAAAATAATTAATAATATCACACAAATCCCACAATCTTGTAATTATTTTTCTCATTGAATGCATTATATTTTTCTCCATAACTATACGAAATGAAAATATAATAATGGATGTTCTAAATAACTACATATGAGAATATACAATGATTGAAATCATGGTATAAACATGAAGTAAATAATATTTAATGAATACGAAATATTGAAATTTCCATATTCAATAGAAACTGATTGTTTAATATATTCATGGATAACAATAATGGATAACGAATAACCTAGATTACAACAACTAAACACATTGTGATAGAATTCATAATTTAAAATTCAATGCTAATACCACCTGGCCCTCATAAAAGAATCCATTCTATTAATCAATGTATTATCCATGAAATAATTATTGACATTAATACTATTATTAAAATATCATGACGAATTTGACAAGAATAAACCAATTTTGTAAACATTATTTTCTCAGTTGACCATATTATTTTTCAAGGGGATATATAACAATGGGATTTACCCATAACAATGGGATTTACCCATAACATGTTTCGTTGAAATTCATTCATCATATGATTTAATTAATAAGCAACAAAAAATATGCATTTAAAATATTCTCTTATGGTAGAATAACTATATAAAAAAGTTGAATAATTTTCCCCATGATAATCTAATGGATAAAATTGTCATAACATGATAAGATAAATATGGTGAATTGATAAGAAATACATAATAAAACAACCAAATTAATCTATAAAAATTCATATTAGAATAGGATAAATAATTATTTTCAACTATTTCCCAACAAATATATTGAATAATTATATATTTATGAATCCATCTTGATAAAACTATTTGGAACAATGGTATAAAACTATGTCAATAATTTCCATAATCAATAAACTCTTAGAACATATGTTGAAAATTATTAATATATTTAATATAAAATTTTGTAATCATAATGAAAATAAAGATGATGCAATGTTGTTCCTATTTATAATGGTTTGTTAGTTATGAAAAATTAAATAATATTCCAAACAATTATAAGAGGAGATAATTGTATTAGTTATGATGATAAAGAAGGCCGATGGTTATAAAATAACACATCCCCATTGTAATAATGGAATCTCCGAAGGATGTACTTATTGATAAAAAACATCATTGAAAAATAATTATTCGAAAAATATCAAATAAAAAGTGATCACGAATCTAGTTGTTATATATAATGAGTTCAATTTCACAATAATTTATATATATATATAGTGATAAATTATTATATATAGATCTAATAAATTTATATCATTTTTATGTTAAAATTTAAGATATATGTGAAAACTAAAATAATATTTTCATAATCATTCATAACATTGATGTAAAATAGTGAAATTCATATCACTTTTGAAATTAACTTTTGATAATGTGATGTTTTGAAAATTCAATGATGTTATATTAAAAAATAATATATAATAATTGATAATTTAAAATATCGTAATATTTTATATGGGAAAATAATAGGGAATAGTTTAAACATTTAACAATGCAACAAATAAAACATTATATACACATTTAATATAACTTTATTGAATACAAAAACTATAAATTGAGTAATCAATACATAATTGTAGATATATATTACATTCCCAATAAATTTTGTTTAATTTGATATTATAAAATATTAGGATCATAGAATCTGATAATGAAATAATAAATATTGATAGAAAAAAATAATAACTTAATGGAATGATATTTGAGATATGTATTTTCATCATTGATTACATAAATCATAATGTATGATATAGTTGTAAAGTATTTTTGGTGTAGGAATGTATATCCATTGAAAATAATGTGATAGTAACATGTTATATAAATATTGATATATTATTCTGATATTTTGTTAAATACATTCAAGAGAATAGTTATAACCTAATTAGTGAATGTTTAGTTATGGAAAATCAATAGTAATGTGGTATCCATTTAATCATTAATCATCTATAAGTAATGAATGCGATTTGGATTAGTATATTTCAATAAATAAAAATAATAATAATTAAAATGGATCTATTTGACGTAAATAAACCATATAATTAAAAAATTGTCTTCATAATGTCTTATTTACCAGAAAATCATAATTGTGACTGAGTAAATATTTTTATAGTTGGTATTATTTGAATACATTTACGTGAAAAGAATGACAATGATATAGATATTCCAAACCTATTTGATTCATTAATATTAGAAAAAGATTCAATAGTCAGTAATAACATCATATTAAATAAATGATGGTTCATAATACCATATACGCCTTAAAAAAGTAAAAAATGAGGCAACATAACCCTTATAAGAAGCATAATATATGACGTAATATTTATTTTTTAGTGAAACATTATGAGTTTTTTAAAACTCATAAAATTTGTATTAAATTCATGTAGAATCATTCCTTAGGTATAATGTATCTAACAAGGAATAATATAGTCAAATGGGATAGTTTGTAACTCAACAAAATAACTTGAGTAAGAAAAAACAATTACCATAATCTAGATTTATTTGGTTAGTTTACTTAAAATCATGAATAATAAAATTAAATATTTAATATACCTTATTTTTAAGATTATTGTTTAATTTATAATTTATTATAGATCATTTATTATAATAATTAATTTATACACTATAATAAATCTTCTAATTTTTGTGTCAAAATAAAATTTTCGTCGGTATTATTTGGTAAGTTTCAGGTTCAAAACATTAATTTTTAATAAACAATTATATACAATATATAGACATACATGAATGATAAAATAAAATTTATTTAATTATAAACTTTTAATTATAGTTGTATTTATGATCCGCGAATCATAAATGAATGTGTTCTGTATATTTAAAAAAAGTTGGTCAAATAAACCTAAACATTAACATCTTAATTCCCAATGGGTGAGTATGATTGAGGAAGTGAATAATATCATTATAACAAAATAATTTTAAAAATTTTAATATTTTTTTAATAATCATGTTCAATTGTTTCTGAAAAATAGTGAGATCCATTTGAACAATTAAAAAATGTAACTTGACAGACACGATTGTCACTTCAATGAATGGTTAATGTTCCACTATTAATATCATTGTATTGAAAATAATATATAATAGTGGTTAAGAAATTATAGTAACATATAGATATAATAATGATTAAATTCATTTATATTATTGTATGTTGTGTAGGTTTTTATGTATTGTTTATGATGAAATGATAATGAGTTAGTAATAATCACTTCTGCAAATTGATAAAATATCTTGAATATATACTATGAAATTATGGTATTATTTAAACTAATGTTTATTATGAGATTACAAAAATGGAATAGGATTCTATTTGGAGACCAATAGATATATTTGAATAAATTATTCAAATTATGGGATGAGTCATGATGTTCTCGATGTGTCCCCTCTTATAAATGAAGAAAAATGATCTTCATTGAAAACACATTAATTTTAAACAGTTGAATTAGAAAATTCATGTATAATGCACTAAAAAATATACAAATTTTATAATTTATTGTGCGATATGGTCGATCATGTATTTGATAACCATTTTAAATAGTTTCGAAACAATTTTATTCATTTTGACACATATCTATTATATTTTAAATTTTTTTATCATGCTAACTTATTCGTGCACTTATAGATTATTAATTATTAAAAATATTAGGAAAAAAGTATAATAATATTAATGTGTTAGAAATATAAGATTATTTTATATATTTTAGTAATTAAATTTCTAATTATGATATATCTTTCTTTTACCTTAAAACATTTTTTATATTGAAATACAGTTTTGTTAAAAAAATTTGTTTTATCTTTAAATTATTCTTAATTCATTTTATTAATTTTAAAGAATTTAATGAGTGATAATTTATTTTGATAAATAATAAATTATTTTATTTATATAAATTGTAATAATATATTAATTTATTATATATGAATAAAATTAAAAAATATTGAAAAAAATATATAAAAAAGAGTTTTACCATTATGAAGGTCATTAACATTAATAAATGTAAATTTATCATTATTTCCAAATATAAAATACATATTATTAAATAAAATTAACAATTTTTTATAAAATTTAAAATCCATTTTTTGTATTTTAATTTTTATAAGTGAATTATTTTATATAATTTGATAAAATGGTTTTAAAATAAAATTTTACTAATGTATCCAAAATTAAAATCATGGGGTTTATAAATAAAAAATAGAAAATAAATATGATTTACCTTAATTATAACTATATATATAATGGTTTAAAAACATTTAATTCATTAATATGTAAAGATAACGTCATAATAGTTATGGTTTTAAAAATATCGATATTTTTTCACCATTCACCTAGATATAAATTATTATAGAGAAAATTAATAAGCACCATAGTACAATATATTTATTCTAATCCAAATAATTAATTAAATTGGGTAAAATTAAATTTCCAAAAGTTTATAACATAACATTTTAACAATAACATTAGTATTTGATTAATAATTTTTTCAATGAGAAATAACATTTCAAAATATTAACAATTCATAATTTTGGGTCATATAAATTACTAGTATAAATTGTGATAATATATTATGCATATAAATAATATAATTTCCAAATATATTTTGTTTAATAAAACAAAAAATAAAAAATAAAATTTTTAGTTTGATTATATTAAATATCATAAATCAATATTATTATTTATTTAGACAAACAAGTTTAATTTCAATTAAATTTTTCATATTTATACATCATATTATTTTTTCCCATATATATTTCAAAATCTGGTTAAATCATTTTCTACCATCAATTTTCTTCGATACTTTTTAACTATTATATGATGTTGTGTGGTTTATTTTCATTTTATCATGTGTCTGGATGAAGCTATTAAATATATACGGATTTTAAGAAAAATATTATTTAATATTTCATTATAGAGACCAAATGAGTAAATACATAAATACTACATAATATTATATTTATATTATTTACATATATACATGATATATGTGAGATCCGTACTGGTTAATTGGCTTTTGATACATGGACACCAAAAAAACATTTACCAAAAATATCAAAATCATCCCCCAAGTAGTTCCTCACAACAAGAACCCTTCTTAGACATACCCAACATAAAAACAATATTATTATCTTAGTGAATGGAAATATAAAAAAAGGGTTAGTTAATATACTTACATAGGGTTAGAATAAATGATATTAATCAATGATCATAATTTGAAATATGAAACAATTAGGTTATGGTAACATTAAAATGCATTCAAAATTCTATCCCTACTAGCACATGTACATTCATTATGAATCATGGTATACAAATTTTCTATAAAAAAAAATAGTCATTTGTGTGTCAAATCATCAGTAATTAATAATTTCACATGATAATATAACATATGTATAAGGTATAACTATAAGAAATAAATTTAAGCATAGAAAATAATTTCATTATTCATGTTTCACTTCAAAAGGATATCATATTTGATGAGGTTGATTCTTCATTCATTCATTTCATTGGTCAAGGTTTACTACTATTACCCTCTTATTAGATAAATCCCTTAGAAATATATGGTTCGCTCCCCATTCCAATTATTATTATCTCCTGAGATTCATATATTTACCCATTACATTATAGATATATATAAAGCTAATCTCACCCATCAGATAATAAAAGCCAAACACATGTGTTTCAAAATATTATATAACCGTCATCATATCATCATATTATATATTATGAATAAGAAAATATTATCACAAAAAGCAACATCAAAATATTCATAAACAATCCAAAAAATGAATAAAAGTAGAAATTTCGATTCACATCCCAGATGAATAATAAAAAACATTAATTGATGTTGTTAAAAATGAAAACTCATTTAAAATATCACTAGAACATATATTTAAGAAAATAAATTTCCATTTTTGAAAAAATATTAAAATATATAAATTTAAAAAATATTAAGGAATAAAATATTGTAAAATATCCATGACAAAATATTTTGACATATAGATATTAAATTGTATTCATGATGGAGTATCAGTCATTTTTTGTCGTCTAAATAAAAAAATAATTACCATTCCTTGTTAAAAAAGTTATAAGTACCTCATTTGGAAACCAAAAATATTATTCGGAAAATTATATTCATTAGAAATTAAAAAAATCTATAATAATAACTATAATTAGTAATTGGATAAGTGTAAAATCATTCATAAATTTTTTTTTAAAAATTTTATTCATGGAATATAAGATTACTGATTGTCGCGATCAATAAATACGAGTTTCATTAATTTTATGAATTTAAAATCATGAGTAATTAAAGAATGTATATTTAAATAAAAACATGTAATAAATTGAAATAAACATAGGATAATAATAACATAATAATTTGGATTGATATATAATATTATTCCATCATTATAAATGTATGCATAAATAACTCTAGAGAAAATGATATTCTATAAAAAACACCAAATGTATTGATTATATTTGAATCCTAAAAACCATGAGAGGACTAAATTAAAATGAAACATTAAATAACTTAAATGAAAATAAATTTATCATATAACATATGTACTGAAAAATATATACACCAAATTATGAAATTTTTGACATAATATGTCATATATCCCATGGAAACAAAAGTTAAATGACATAGTCTGGCCTTGTGTTTTTCTTGATTCGTTTGAACTCTAATAGAATTTATAATATATTTATAATTATTTTACTTCTCTAAAGAATATTCATACATATAACACAATAATATTTATGTAAATACTCTTATCAATCATTCATTAACAATCATTCATCATCATCCAATTCATTTTGTTTGTCAACTCCTATATATTCCTATATGATTTGTTTGGAGGTTATATTACTTAATATTTGATTATATTTTCTTAATATAAATAATTTAAATAATTATATAAATATCATATATATTAATTATATACATATTTATAAATATTCAAATAATGTGGTGATAAAAAATGAATTACACCACTAAATGGAGATAGTAGTATGTATGTAAGCATGGGTGACATTTCCATATTTCTATAGATGAAATGAAATTTAGATAAATAAAAATGAAAATATATATAATAATAATTATCTAATTATTAATATATATATATATTAAATTTATTATAATAATCAATCTTGAATGAAGGTGGTAACAATTGAATTGTATGGCTACATGGAGGCTATTATCGACACCCACACATGAGAGTTAGTTTCATTTCCCATTTTAGGGAGAAAGGTATAAAATTTTCTTCCATAACTATAAAAAAATTTATTTTTTTAATACTGTAATATTCATTATTTTTTTATTCAAAATGTATATATGATTTTATAGAATAAAAAAAATTGCTCAATTATGATTGAATATCATCTTGAGATACATCATTTGGATTACCCCATAATACTTAAAACATTAATCTTTAGAGAAGACTATAAGATATGAGATTATGTAAATGAACCAAGCATGGTTTTTGGGTAGATTATGGCTGATATAGAAGGCTCAAATAGTATGAATAAGGGAGGATAAGTGTTTAACTTTTATAAGTGAGGGGAGGGACACACATAAAATTTCATAAAATATTTCAATGATAAAGTGTAAATTTAATAGTAAATTTGATCAAAATATATATGTATTAGAAATTGAAAATTATAATCTCTAATTATATTCAAAAAATAATATTTGGAAATGCTTCATTTGGAATCCAGAACCCTATATTCTGGATCAATCTCCCCAAAAGCATGATTTAACATTCACTTTTTAAATTTTTTTTACTATTTTTCAATTTATTTTTAAAATATATTTTTATCAACTTAAATTTTTTTATTTATAAAAATTATACATATTTAATCGATTTTCAAAAATAAATTTATATAACTGGAATAATTTATCTTTAAAGAAGCGTGTATACCATAATGAAAACCTAGTTTAGAAAATATTTATTTTAATTACATATTATAATTTACATCAATTCATTTTCTTATAAGAACCAAAAAATGTCTGTTAAAATATATTATTTAATATATAATCTATACATATAATTAAATCAATTAATGAATATACATTATCACTATTTATTAATAAAACAATATATTGGGCATATATTCTTTAAGAGATTTTTTTAAAATGAAAATAGACATATATAATTATAAAAAATAATGATGATTAATATATAATTAATTATAATATTTTTAATTAATGAAACATTATTTGACATTAATATCCGAAAAAATTATAATGGTACTATTAACTGAATATAAATTTCATTTTTTATAAAAAAAATATTATTTTTTACAAAACAAAAAAAAATTCTCTTTAGAAAAATAATAAAAATTACATCAAGGGTAAAATTGAAAATTTGATTTCACAAATGGTATTAATTTTGAAAAATAATATTTCAAAATTTTTCATAATGTAATTTTAATTTTATGTCAAAAATTGCAATAAAAACTTATTTTAGTGAAAGTGAATTTCTCTTGCCTAAAAATACATTACAGAAAAATGAGTACTTATTTATTATTTATCAATAATTATATATGAATTATTTATTGAATTTATATATTTTTTATAATGTTTTTAATGATATTAACACCTTCCAATTTAACAGTTATGGTTTAAAATATTACCATATCATGGTTCTTTTAGGCTTAAGGTCTTGTCTTAGGCCAGATATCAAATACATTATATTTTTTCAAAGGAAACAAATTTAAGATGATGGGGTGTTACATTATACCCCATTAAAATAAACTCCGCACTAAAAGGTCCAACAATCTAATAAAAATATATAATGACTACTGTTTTCATCATATCCTCTACTTTTTATGTAAATTCCATTACTTTATTATTCCTTTTGAAAACATTAACCCAGTGAGTTTCCTTCTACCAATGAAAATTATCTATATTAGTGATGAAATTGATAATTTTTTCTTCATAAAAATGATAATTCATTACTTGTATAACCACTAATTTCAACACATGTGATTAATCAAATTTTTATTTATTAAAAATGTATACACGAAACACATTATGAACCTAAGAGTGGTTTTGATGGAGTTCAATGGAAAAAATATCAAAATAAGAAAAAAAAATATTAATGAAAAAAACTATTAGGGGCTTATATATCCATGTTTTAGATATATCATAACATTATTATAATGATAATTTTATTTGAATATTTTATGATAATATTCTATGTATATAACACACTTACAATTATTTGAAAAAATATTCCATTATCTCTAAGATTCCTTAATATGTTTCTGAGTAGATCTAAACATACTTACCATTACCCCATATATACTACATCCTAGTAGATTTATTTCTAAATCACTATCACAACATGATAATTTTGTGCATTTATTTTAATATTAGGCTCCATAAAGATCAATATCAACTCTTAAGTGAAATATAATGTTTTTTGAATACAAGAATAGGGAAATGTGTTTGACCAAAAGACTATAAAAATATATTAATTCGGATCTCAACTTATACATAATGGATTTATTTTTTTTTTCTCTTATGTATTTCATCTATCATTGGATCATATGATGTATGAAACAAAACTTTCAATCTATATATTATTGAATACTTTTTGAGAAAAATGATTTGATCCCCGGATCTCGGTAAGATACTAATTATAGAGATACTATATGAAACCATAATGAATTATTAATGTATATTTGGGAAATATGATAAATAGATAAATATTCTATGGTAACAATGATGTTTTATTAAATAATAAGGTGGTCAACGAAAACCAAAATAATAAAATGGATTTTACATGTTTTTAGAAGGGATACAACAAAATCCAGTATGATCTATTACCCTTTACATTCATGTGTGTGTAATGGAAATAGTAAACCCCTTGACCTATGTCTTTCAACCATACATTTTGATATTCTATGAACAGATATACATACTAATTATTACCTATCTTCATGTTTTGCAACAAAAAATAACCAATCAGGTCACTATACATATACATCCAGAATGAATATTGAATTGTGAGCTATTGAAATATTCAGGTAGATCATTCATCAGGTTTTTCATTGATGTGATGAATAATTTATTCCAAAAAATTATCAATATATCACAATAAAGGATGAACTCAGTAAAATTAATCACCTTGTTTTTTAACTCCACATCCACCTTCTATATCGCACTAATAATTACATGATATATAGTTGGAGGCACATTTTTTCAGGATAATAATTATCCACATAATTCAATATTTACATATCTATTTATTTCAAATATAGAAAAACTGAATACTTTGGGACAATCATTATGGATAATCATGTATGACACTTTCAGCCTAAAGAATCAGGTAAATGTTTTAAATTTCAATGGTGGTATTATATTTATAATTTATAATCATCAATAAACTCTTACAAGATTTTCTAGAGAATATTTGTATATTTATTGTTGAATATATACATTGGTCTATTATGGTCAATGTATATTTCATATCATTATCCTTAATGATAATCCCTCCATATATCTAATGCAATGATAAATGCATCTAAATACAAAATTAGATCCTTGCAATTTTTCCCAGGAATTAGAAATTTCCATATATAATAGGATATCACTAATTCAATATGAATAATAATAGGCCACATTCCATTATTTAAAGCATAGATATAGTTAAAACATATATCAATACTATAGTAGTTGTAGGAATGTGTTTTTTACTAAGCATTAATTCACTACATTGAAAGTCTCTATACATTGATCAGTCAATAGGAAAATAAATCAATATATATTTTTCATTGTGAGTGGATTATATAGATAAGAGAAATTTATTTAAAGGTGGAAATAATTTCATCATAATGGAATAAAACAATGGATCTCAGCCATAGAGGTTGGTCAGGCCCAATGTTCAATAATGTACATCACTAATGGATCCTCTAATTTACTATCACGTGATACTATGAAATCCACCACTGAAACTTTTTATATCCAAAATGCATACATGTAATGTTTTACAAACATATTCCATTTTCAATGGAATATTAGTAGAATCCTTAAGTGATATTAATGGCCTTATAATAATTAATATATAAAACAATATTTATGATAAATTATTCCAAAAACAAAATCATGGTAATTTAATGAATATATTCATAATATTTATGGAAATTTAAGGGGTATTACTAAAACCAAATTGGCACTCTATTATTTCATTGTTCCCAAACCATTAATAGAACACCATCATATGAAATAATTCTCTTTTGACTCAAAAATGAATGGATCAAGATAGAATATCAATCCTTATGAAATATTGATATCCTTATTTTTGATCAAATAATTCAATAATTTGGGGAAGGGGATTCTTATTCATGAAAAAGATATTGTTAAGATCCTCATAATAAATTTAATGTTACATTGTTATATTTGTATTCTTATTAAAACAATAAGGGCACCATAAAGTGCCACACATGGATTAATAATTCAATTATTTGGATTCTATTGGTGTTTATAATTCAATTCTTTTAACTATATTTGGGATACACTATATAGATCTGTTAGAATATGTGTAGAACTATTTATTTTTTCTTTGGTTATCAACATCAACATTTTGTGGAATACTTGTAATTTTCTCTACATATACAGTATTATATTCCCAAATATTTTGAAAATTTATAATATTGTATTTCTCCAAAACCATTGGATATTTATATCACATATGAATATCTAGTATGATCCATTCCATGGAATTAGTTCCCATTTGTAATTCATGTTCATCTTCACACAAATATACAATCATATAATGATTCATAATATGAAATGTGAATTTTTAACTCTAGAAAATAAAAAGGCTCAACTGATAGGGATCAAATCAGAGATAAAAAAACAATCACCAAAATGGATGAACAATATATTCTGTATAGGCCACATTAAATGATGAATTAACATGATATTACAAACATTGGCATGTGCCTTAATTTTTATGATTATCATTATTTATAATCATACCATAATCTCTTCTTTATCTTATGAATTATGTAAAGACCTTTAAATTTATAGGGAAATTTTTTTGTTAAATTTCTTTGGGATTTTACAAGATTGTAGTTTCTGACGGCACCTGATTCTGAGGCCCGGTGTGCCTGGAATCGTTTTCTGAAGTTTAGCTCGGGTACGTTCGGTGAACGAACGAGCAGGCTTTTCTAACTATTGAACCGGTGCTCGGAATCTAATTCTGAGGGCACCGATGGAATCGCAGCTCTAGTAATTCTTTAGAAAACACCTTTTCCGGAGTTGCGTTTGCTCGGGTGTGGTTTTTAATTTTTTGGGTTAAGTTAAGGAATAAAATAAAAGTGGTGCAACCGATTTTTATTTTATTTTGTTTATCCTAAGATAAAGGGATGATGTGGGACCCACAATATCCTACCCACTTGGTAGGATATTTGTGAGGTGGGGCCCATAAGATCCCCACCGTTTCTTTTCTTCCTAAAACCCCTCCTTTAATTAAGTAACGCACTCGTACCCCCGTTTTAATAAAGTCAACCCTTGCGTTTATTGTGGATAATAAATGCCTCATTAATTGGGAGGTTTAAACTCCTCAATTAATTAAATTAATTGATTGTTTCTTTTCTTTTGAAATTCAAATCATTGGATTGTTTGTTAATAAAATAAGATAACTCTTTTTTTATTAAAGATTTTGGGTTGTGAGAGGATGGGAATAATTCTCTGAGGTTCTTGAAGTTCTTCATCCTCGCGGAGAATGTGAAAAACGCGAAGAACGCAAAGAACGTGATGAACATGAAGAATGTCGACCTCCGACGAAGGTTGAAAAGAACGCCGGGTCCTCGGAGATCGACGACGCGACGCCGACGAATCCTTTCTCTGTGACGCGGCGGTCCTCCTTCCGCGACGCTTCTTCCATGACACTTCTTCCGCTAAGTTCCTTCTTCTGCGATGTGCAATTCTGAGATGGACCCTCGCTCGACGATGCTTGAGGTAGGGGTTTTGGTTTAATTAAATATATTTTATTTATATCCTCAACATGTGTTTAAAAATTGTTGGAAGCCGTTTAAACCGCTAACGCGGTGGGTGTAGACCAACGAACATGTCCAAACCCACCGTTTCTTCGTTCTTGGAGTGCGGATCGGCGGGTGATGACGAAGCAGGCCGTAAAGGCATTTTGAGGTCTTCCCAGTGAAGAACTGGTCCTAGGAGGGCCGTTGGCGAAGACGGTAGGCAAAACTGACCACCGGAGCTCGTCCGGTGGTCCGCGGAAAACACCGTCGGCGCACCTCGCCGGCACGGCGGCGACACCCGGCGTGCCGCTGAGAAAGGCCGTTGCGGCTAAAGCCGTGGGGGTAGGCCGCTGGTCCCACGACTGTGAGGGAACATGGGAGGCGGAACGTGGTGCTCGGGCACATCCGATTGCCGGGGGCAGCCCCCTCGCGGGGCTGCGATTTTGTTCAGGGGGGGGACCCTTTGCACGGCAGCTTGGCCAGCGCCAGCGCGCCGGGCCAAGCCTCCCGGCTGGACAGCCAGGCTGGGCCACGCCAAAGCGGTCCGGACCTGGACCCGGGTCAGGTCGACCCGGTTCGAGCCGACCCAGGGGTACTAGGCCTGGTCGGATCGAGCCTGAACCCCCTAATACCGGAAGTTTTCGGTCTGTTTCCCATAACGTTTGCTACAGAACTCCGATAGATGCACCTTAAGTTGTGTACCGATCTTTGAATCGAGACAGTTGTTTCAGTATATTATACTCAAGTTTTTGGAGTACTTTGGGTTCGGCCGTGTTGGTTCGTACACGAAACCAACCGGGACCTCGGAGCGGAAACACTTATATCTCAAGCTCCAGACGTCCGATTGATGTGCCGTCGACTTTGTTGGATTCCTCTTGATGAGATGGAACTTTTTTCATGATTCACCTGAGTTTTGGATGTAGTTGGATAATGGTCGGGTTGGTTCGCACACGAAACCAACCTGGCCCCTAGAACGGAAAAACTGATAACTTTCAGACCGAACGTCTGCTTGACGAACCGTCAGCGGTGTTGGTGATGACGTTGAAAAACATTACCTATGATTATACGATATGAGAGTTCGGGGTACAGTCGAGATATGGCCAGGTTGGTTCGCACACGAAACCAACCGGGCCCCTGGGATGAAAAAGCTATTAACTCACAGACCGGGCGTCCAACTGACGCGCCGTCTGTTGCGTTGAGACCCCTATGACGAGGCGGTACGTTGAGTTACTTTTTTGTGGAACTTTGTGATACTTGGAGTATCGAACTCTTAGCACATGGAGTGGACTCTCCCGGAACAAGAATGCTATGTGCGGAAACCCTAGAGCAGGATGAGACCTGACGACTGCTAATCGATCGACTCGGTGTGTTTCGGATAGACCAGTGGGTAGCGCTTGGTTGTAGCGGCAGACCCACGATGGAGGAGCGCTTGGTTGTAGCGGCAGACCCGCGGTACTCAAAAAAAGGAGTACCCCTGGAGGCTATGAGTGGGGAGCGCTTGGTTGTAGCTGTAGACCCACAGCGGAGGAGCGCTTGGTTGTAGCGGAAGACCCGCGATACTAAATAGAAGGACTACCCCTAGAGGCTATGAGAGGGAGCGCTTGGTTGTAGCGGAAGACCCTTGGAGGATGAGAACTTGGTTGTAGCGGAAGACCCACAGTACTCAACAGAAGGAGTACCTCTGGAGCCTATGAGGGGGGCGGTTGTTTGTTGTGGCAGACCCATGGTGGGAAGCGCTTGGTTGTAGCAGCAGGCCCACAGTACTCGACAGGTGGAGTACTACATTAGTCCTGGTTAGTGGGGCACGCTTGGTTGTGGCGGCAGGCCCACTGTGCTCGACATAGGTGGAGTTCTCCAGTAGTCGTGGTTTCGACATCATGAATAAAATTCGGGTTGAGCTGAGTCATTGATCTTGTGTTTCCTCATGATTGAGATGGGTTATTTGATAACTTGGGTATATGTATGGGAATATACCTAAGTAGAGGTTACCTGTGTGAGCTGAATCTTAACTTTCAATCCTTATCTTCTATAAGATTGAATTTAATATTCTGTGTGGATTACATTATGCTTTGCTATGTGGATCGGGTTGTGTTTTCCTGCATGGGCTGGGTTGTACTTGAGCTCAGATGTTGGAGCCGAGCGAGAATTGATGACTTAGGTATATGTATGGGAACATACCTAAGTAGTGTCGGATGTTACTTCGTGAATGTATCTTTCCTTTGTGAATTATCCTTTGTGAATTCTGGGAGACATTCGGGGGTCTCGGGGTCCCTACTGAGTAGCTTATACTCACCCCTGTGTGGGCTATGCCCGCACTACGTTGTGTTGGTTGCAGACGATGGACAATGCTGATCATGGTTGAGGATTGCGGAGCAGTCGGTACCTAGAGGTGTACCACTGGGCGGGACGTATACGGAGAGGATGGCTGGATCCGAGGAGCTGAGGAGGATATCTGTACCCACCCATCGGTTGGGAGTACCAGTGGATGGCTCATCGTAGCGGCTTTACTTTTTAGTTGTTGTACTCCATTTTTAGTTGTACTTTACTTTCAGTTTGGGTTTGTATTCTATCCCACTTACTTTCCCCACTTACTATTCTACCCAGTTTTTACTTAGTGTTTTACTTCCTCATGTACTCTGTGGTGTTTTTTTTCTTTTATAAAGGAAATTCCTTCCCAGTTATCGGGATTTACGCCTTTGGTGCTAGTCGCCATCCCCTGGCCTATGGAAGGCGGGCTTGCGGTAGTCACGGCATGGGGCCCGAGGACGGGTCGTGACAAATTATCCCATGTAATAGAGAATACACTATAATAATTTCAACATTCCCGACACATAATAAATATATGAATCAGTGGTGACCTAAGATTAAATTAATTTCCCTCCATTAAATTGATCATTTATACATTGTGTTAAATTTATTTATGACCATTTATATGTTAAAAAAATCATCTATTTCATTTATGAAATTTTTATGTTTACCTAATCCCACATTCTCGGTATATATGAAAATTAATTTTATTTCCATTATGATATTAATTAAACTAAATTTTTCACATACCATGTGCATTAGATAACACAGTCATGATGATATTATTAATTTTGTAATCAGATAAATGAATAGTTATAACCATAGGGTTTCACATTCCGACTCTTATTTGATTTATTTTCTCACGAGTACAATCAATCCATTTCCCAAAACATTTAGTGCTAACAAGTTTCCATGATGTTCCACCCATTGACATAAATGAAATAAAACTTGTATAATCAATAATTTTCAAATTGAAGTTTTAGATAATTAAGGAAATATTTTACATGAAGTCAAATTATTGACACTCATTTTTCAATCATTGAATCATTATATGGTTCATATGTAATCCTTGTTATTAATATAATCAAATTGATTAAAATATTTCTTAGATAATATATAAATTAACATAACCATATCCAATATGATAATACAACTTGGTGCACAATAAAAGTCCAATAACAATGTTCTGGAATACTGTCCATGATATAACTAGGTATATGTTTTCAGTGTTATTACCAATATAGGTCTGGCACAAAACCTCAACCTCATGTCTTTTATAAGAAGATATGAATTCATAGAAAAACAAAATAATTTATAGCATTACAAATGTAAAAGATGATATCTTATACATATGATTATCTTAAGAGCTCTTACTAAATTTTAGCCATTATAGTCTCTACAAGTAACTTCTAATTTCTATAATCCCATGAATTGTTACATAAAGATTACATAGATTAATATTATGAATAATTATATGAATATGTAATATATAATAACTCAATCAATTATAGAAGCATAAAATTGTAGTTATTTGGAAAAATTATATTTAAAATCTATTATATAAACGATTCACATCATCTCTCATATATTTCTTTACTATTAACTCAACTATAATACATACCACGCCAAAAAAAATGTCTTCTAAATATAGAGAATGGAAACATAATAGTGGTATAACTAAAATACACATTTCAGAAAAACATAGTATATATTAATAAATTATCATAAATGAGTATAAATTAAGCATCACCATATGATAATATGAATAAAACATTCTAAATTGATAACCAATATATCAATGATTATTAATCATTATCATGTAGTAATGATTTTACCAAACATGATACATATGTAATGTGAGAGTTAATCATTAATAATCAATCATGTTCCCCGGTAACATAATAGTAGAATAAGGTATAAATCATTTTATACACATATTCATATATAATCATTTCCTTAGTTATTGATCAGTAATAAGACTACCATAGAGGATAGTATTCACATCCCATTCCACTATTTCCTTAGTCAATGTTCACATTCTAGACTACCCTATTTGAAAGAGTCCATTACAAAACTATGTTAACTCACATTTTTAGTTCTGATTATACCAAGAGATATCTATCATTCCCTAATTTATTAGAGGATCATATAATTTTGTGCCCACACATAACATATTGAGAACCATTTATATATTTAACAACTATAAATTATGTGAAATATTTGTTTTTTAACATTTTTTATTGCATGGAACATTAATTTTATCTTCCATTATAGAAAATTATTTTTTTTGTTACACGTTACACATTCTATAGCTTGCAATACACACAACACATGGTTTTAACGAAACATGACACTCTATTAAAATATTATTATTTTGTATGATATTTATCACCTAAATGTTGGAATGGAGCTTATGAAATGTATCAATTAAATTATTGAAAAATATGGTTTGCATATGTACATATATTTTGTTATTTGGTGACTATTTAATTATAAATTAAAAGGAAACCCCTCGGAACATATAAGATATATTTTTCTAAAAAAACATATTCATACAATCATGTTGTATGATAATTATTAAAACAATAACCATTTTATGAATTATTTTAATAAATTTATGTTATATATATTATTTAACATTTTTATCATTAATATTATCTATTACATATATATAATATATAGGAATATATCAAAATTTGGTGCTTAAAAATTGTATTCTTCTAAAAAATTTTTTTTTCTCTTTTTCTATAATTATTTGAAAATGAATATTTTCTAATTTAAAAAAAATTATTTCACAAAACAATTAAATTATAATCATCTCTTCAATAATATCTTGGGGTAAATTTTTTATAATTTTTTAAAAGGATAAATTTGTTAATGAATATTGGAAAATATATGTTTTGATTAAAAATATTTTTTTCCTTTACATCACTTAAAAACATAAATAATTTTTCTATATATATTAAAAATGAATATTAGTATAATTATATTTCTATAAATCTAATAAAGTTAATTTTAATTAACATAAAATTTTATTTTCAATGAAGACCTATTTACACTCTTGAATTTTTTTCCTTTGGAAAACTTCATTAACATCATTTGTGAGGGATTATCTTTATGTAAATTTAAGAAAAAAATGTGATGTAATTTAAAAAATAGAGTAAATATTTGGAATAATATTTATTATTATTTATAATATAGAAAAAATATTTATATATAATAATTAATAATACAATTTTTAAGAATTAATTAAAGTAATTAATATGAAAATTAGTTTAAAAGGGCATAAAAAAATATATTATGGAAAAAATTTAATAAACACAACTCAAAAAATATATATTATGGACATATATAAACCATATAGACTCTATTGATTTATAATGGAGCATATGGGATACATTTTTCATCTGAAATCCAACTGTACAAATTTTGTTTTCCATAGTTTCATGTGTACTGTTCACCTCTTATGAAAACACACCCCATATCATATTCTTATCACTCCACCAAAACAATTTGGATCAAGAACTATAGGAAAAAAATATCATCCCAAATACCATAATCACATCCCTTAGGAATTATGTTTTTTCCATTATTCCATTAAATATTAGAATTGTGTTATAATCAAATGTGGTTTTTTGAACAATATGTAATCTCCATAACTAAGTGTTATAATTTATGTCTATTTAAACCTCCTTATATTATTATTGAATCATGATTATACAATAACATTAGATTCGAAAATATACTAATATGTTTTTATAATATATTAATGACATATGTACATCTCATCTTCCATCAAATAACAAATAAAATTGCCACTCATTTGTAAGGTGGAATACCACCTCTTGAACTAATGTGAGACATCCCCAATAAATACCTCCCATTGATGGGTATAATAATGTATATAATGTATATTTATATATATGATATTTTATTAATAAATATCCTAATATGAATATGAAATCATATAAACCTTTTTTTCCATTCAATATTTTATATGATAACTTCACTCATGTGTAATGTGGACTACTACCTCATGATGCCATGCGATTAATTTGTCATGTGCACTTTAGAAAAATATAAATAAATAAATATTTGAAACAAATATGTTTTATATTTTAAATTACAAATATTATGGATTGGTAATATATTATTAAATGTTCTATCATTTCATCATTTAATAAAATGGAAATAATGTTCATTTTTATATACCACAAACACTCTACATGAATAGTACATTTTCTTTTCTTTATATAATGTTTATGAAATACTATAAATTATTATATACTAAATATATATGAATTTATATATAATTAAAAAAAATTAAAATTATTTAACTATGAAAAATGAACGTGGAATGAAAAATATTATTCCAAACACACATAAAAGGCAATGTAGTTATTTCTGAAAACATGATTTTAACAAGGAAATGTTAATAAATGGGTAATATAAGGTAATATAATAATAATATATTTTATTATATATAATATATATTTTGGGATATTTAGTATATTAATAAAAGATATATATTTATTATATATTATGTTCTAACATGTTCAATGGAAGATGAGAATTATGGTAAGGGATTTCCATCTAACATTTTTCCTATATTAGACACATTCTATATTCATCACCTTTTGGTTTTATGCGGTAAATATATTAAAAAAGAATTTATTTTATGATTATATAGATGAATAATATGTGTATTTAAATATATATTTTATGGACTCTCTTTTATGGTGTTTGGATTACAAGATTTACCAATGCACTATGGGGTTGTTGTCTCAATTTTCCTTTTTTGAGACATTTTTTCATATAGTTATTCTATATTCTTTTATGAGGTTTTTATACAGACATGTTGCTATGTTATATCATGAAATTTAATTATTTAATTATATTTAAATGTTTCATTTGATGTTATTCTTTATGGGCGATTACAATAAAAATGTTACCAATGGGTTAAATATTTTATGTTACAATCTCATCGTTTATTGGAACTATATTTTATTGTGCTTAAAATAATGAAATATTCTATTATGTATCTCATTAAAATAATATATTTTCTTCTCCATGATATTATTAATAAAATTTTCAAGTAATATTTCCATTTTCCATCTCTATTTACTTAAAATGTTTGAGTATATATTTTTTATAGAAAATCAACTATATCTATCTCTTTAGTTGAAAACCCTTTCACTTTTTTCTTATTTTCAGGATTTTTTTTGAAAATATGGATTTACATATTATTTTTAAATGATATATTTATCAATGATTTCTCTTCTAAAAATGATAGTTAATATAACAATTAGTTTATTTTAAACAATGTATAATTTTAATTTTATATGAAATGTTAAAGTAATTTCTATTTTAAAACATTTTACGTGAGTGGTATTTTATATCATCATGACAAGATAATGTTATGGTGATTCCATTATAACTTCAAAATGTTATTTTAAATGGAAAATATTTTTAATATGTTTTCTTTATTTCAATTACATTTTTTCAAATTGTGAATGATATTTTACTAAAGGAATTTATTAGATTTTTTTTAAATCATACTATATTTTTTTCAAGTTTATTGTCAAAGAAATGTATTAATTTTTATTTTCAAATTTATTGTTTTAATTATGTGATTTTAAAATAAATTTTATTTTCATCCAGAATTATTTAAAATTCTTATTCTTTTAAATATTATTCATTATATGATAAAATCCTTGGATGATACATAATATTTACTCAGGAAGTAATCCAATGATACCATGTTTATTCCTTATCTAGATATTTTGTGATTATGTAGAATATATGTTTAGGATACACATTACTATTCTCTAGGTTATGTTATGAGTAAAATTATATGAAACCAATTTCAATTTTGTGGTTTATTCTATGATATAATTATTTTTAAACCCATTCCATTATATAGACAGTAATATGTTGTATGTTTTTTGATATTGTGACAAAAATATGTATGGATTTTGTGATTATTGGGACTTATATAATTCTCTTATTAATTGTTCGATTTTTAAAGTTACATGATCTCAATGAGTATATAAATAGTTAATTAAAGTGAAAAAATAGGATACATGGGAGGTTATACCAAGAAAAATGATGGTATACTGGACGTCATCCAAAACATACCATGTTATGAATGGATTGGTGGTTAGTTGTGAAATAATATTTTCTATTATTGGTCAGAGTGGATACTCAAGAGGGGTGAATTGAGTTCAAAATTAAATTTCTTTTAAATTTTTTCTCTTAAAATCCACCAATTAAAAACTATGTTAAACTGTAGTGAATTTGTAAAACTGTAAGGGTTCGATTAGATTCTCAAAAGATTTATTAGTTCTCAGTTAATTTAATAAAAAAATTAAATTAGATTTTGAAACTAACATACTAATTTGCAATAGTTACAAACACTTTCTATAATAACTATCAAAGTAGCTTTAAAACAAATTGTATTTCAATGTAATTAGCAGAGGAAAATAAAGTATATAATAAACATTAGACTTAATCTAAGATGAACATCATATATAACCAAGATGTTTAGTCTGAAGCCGAGAAAAAGTCCTCTCAAACAATTTATATAAATTTGATCCACACCCTGGATCAGGGTTAACAACAGTACAAAGACTGTCCAGGTAATAAGACCTCTACCACAGTTCTACGTGGGAAAACAAACCAACAACACACTGGCTATCCAGGTCTTACATGACCTCTACCACTATCCACAGTGGGATACAAGAGAGTTATAAAAGGTTTGTGGGAGGATTTATAAATCCTACATCTTAGCTCAGGATACATTGTGTGTATAAAACATACAGAGTATACACACTTCTCAAAATGTAAATAAAAGAATCAATGAGAGAGTAGATATGAGTTTTAGAAATCTCTAGTGATTTGAAGTGCATCTCTGGACTCTTTTGATTAATCAAGAAATCTTTGGAGTCCTTCCCTGGTTTTTTTTCAGAAAAACAGAGGGTCGTTTTCTTCAAGTTCAGTTTGATCATCATGAGTGCATGATGAGCATGTTGTAGTTCTTCACTCCTTGAATAAGATTGAGTTTGTTTAACTTCTTGTATGAATGGATTCGTGTATGTTCAGTGTTCATCGAGTGAGGATGAATGATTTATTTTATGTATGTATACACCTCTTTTCAGCATACTTCAGCCTTGGTTTTTCGCATACTTCACGCTCCTTATTGGTTTCATTCTGCCCGGCCTTTTTTCCTTCCATTTATTTCATTCATCTATGGAAAATTGGAATGATTACCTTTTTACAGGTATGAGGTACGGTTCCCTGACATGCCAACAACTATCATTAAATAACTTTGATTGCATTAAAATCATCAAATATGACCATTTCTTAATAAATAAATAATATTGAGAGTATAGATTTTGACTGGCAAGTCTTTCATCAGTAGCCTTCTGTCGGTAGATATATTACTGTGGAATTTATATAGCAGTGACCTCCTATCTGCATATCTTTGTCTATATACTTGTAGATCCTTGTATCGGTAGATGTTACTCCATATATCAATAACTCTATGTATTGGTAAATCCTTCTATCGGTAGATTATTTTGTCTAGTAGTAACTTGATTTTATCTGTATCTTGGTGTATCAGTGACTATCTATATCGGTGACTATCTGTATATCGGTAGAATTTGTATCGGTATCTTGTGCATACCTGTAGCTCCGTTCTGTAACAGTGATTAAGTGTATATTGGTAGACTTGTTCTATAGGTAGCTCTGATTCTATCGGTATACTTGATCAGTGTCATGCATATCAGTAGACTTATACATAACGGTAGCTCTGTTCTATTTTAGTTCCAGTCTATTCAATGTGTCTACAACCGTTGTCTATAAGTAGACTAAGTACCAGTAGGGATCTATTTGTCTGTATCAGTAGATGTGTGCATACCTGTGGACTTAACACTTATCTGTTCTATGGAACACATATTCCGATTCAGTTAGATTTATTTGAATGTTCATATTAACTTTGATAAATATATTTCAAATATTATTTTAAAATTATTATCAACATGATAATAGAATGTCATAGATTGAATCAATTAATATATAGATAAAAATTATTTGGGATTATCGAAGTATGTGAATGGATAATTGGGATTATAAAAATTGCTGAGGTAAAAAATCTCCCCATTTTTGATAATCACAACTCATGAAATTATAATCCCAGAATAATTAGAAATGTATTAAAGGATATAGAATTAAATTAAATTTTATCAGAGGAAAAAATATATTATAAAACACAAATATCGAAGATAATATATGAAACAAATGTACTAAATGGAAATGAATGAAATTAAAAAAAAGACAGTATTTCTCCCCCATTGTGATAATCAAATAGTTGGACAAAATGGAAATATAGGAGAAGAGAAGTAACAATGAGTCAAATAAATTAAGATCATATGTATTCCTTGGAGAAAACAGATACAAAGAGGGAAATAAATTAAACAAATAGAAAGATAGGTGATTCATATCAAAAAGCCTAGCCGCAAATCAATCCACATCATCAGAATGAGATTTCCCCCTGGGATCAGAAGAAGATTCAGGTGTGGTGGATGCAGGTGGAGGCTTAGGAACACCAGAGATGATCATAGGTGGCTATTCTACTAAACTCTTCATGGTCTATACTGGGTAGTTCTCTGAGTGATCATAGGAGTAAGGCTTCTGATAACTAGGACTGGAGTCATCTGAGCATGAGAAGTAGCAGAAGCCGAGGCAGGTAAAGCTAGACGTATAATCACTGGTTGAGCATCAACATACCGGAAGGGCAACAAGAGGTTTCTGAAATTCGTAATGATTCCACCTCCTATATCCGTAGTATAAATGAAATCATCCTTGAATTCCATAAAATTGTCCAGTGCATGGGTCAACTCCCTGATCTTGTTGACTTGTTCTCTGAAGGCTTGATTGACTGGTGGTAGATTCATGTTTTCTAATATAATCTTGAAATGATTATTGAGTTGATGCTTGTTGTGAACCCTATAGAAATAGTTATCTACCTTGTCTTTCACTTCATTCTGAGAAGCAGAATCTTATCTCATATATTTTTGAACAATCTTCATAATATCTCTAGTGGTGTCTCTAGTAGAACTCACCACTTTGGTCAGATCAGATGACTCCACAGATCCACTGGTTGATACTGAACCAAGCTCCTCCTTCATCAAATCTCTAATATGATTTAAATACAATGTAGGTCTGGATGCAAGAGAACCAAGATAGAAGGATATAGTTTCAATAAAACTCTTAGTTATCCCACTAATAATATTTTTCACTACAGAATCTTTGGCACCAATATGATTCTCCACAGACATTTTAATTCCTTCAAAAACAGAATCCATCAGGATCACCACACTCTTTAAATAAGCCAAATCATTGTCCGCTTGATATTTCGAACTCATATAAAATTCAAGAGAGACAACTGAATTCTTTAGAACTTAAACATCCTATGCGTGTCTAGATACTTATGTCTGGAAAGCTGTAACTTCATCCAATATCTCTACACAAAGGTTGAAACATTACAATTGAGAGAGAGTTCAAATGACTTTTCCAAATTTCTCATCTCTTCAACAAATCGATTATGTACCTCAGCAACAGAAGCACTTAGAAAATCATTTAGCTCATCCTTTAAGGATACAAGATCAGCACTGGTGACTATATTAGCAGGAACAACAAAAGGTGGTCTTTAATATATTATACTAGTCTCAGAGTTACCCATAACAGTCTGAATAGATGACACCAGTGAATTTTCCATTCTCCTTATATCTTCCACAAAACTGATTTTAAGTTCATACATAAACATATCCAGATCATGTATTCTTACCACATCATCAGGTAATATTTCAGACTGAATATCATAATAGATTTTTGGTCTTTAAAGGGATGTCTCATTATTATAATCTGGGTAATCCAATCCACAAACTACAAACCATGGGACCTCTACCCATTCATCAAACTCAACAGCCACAGAAACACTGCCAAACCTGGTTGGATTCTCCCCCTCAACTGGTGCATTCTCTTGTATAGCAGCAGCATCTTCAGCAACTCTTTCTTCATCAGAATAATCTTGCACAACCATCTCCATTTCCACAATATCAAGAGGCTTCTCAAGAATAGGTAAAGGTCTATCAACTTCATCATGTTCCTCAGCAGGTATTAGGGAATGTCCAATTAGTAGACTAAGGAACAAGATTACAGAAACAGATTCTTCACTTTCATGAAATTATTCTTCATTTTCTCGATCAACCTCTTCCTGGTCTTCTCTCTGCTGGTCTTCCTCATCCATACATGTCACCTTATTTCATAAACCCAAAATAGTTTCTGTACTAGTTAGGTTCAATGAACCTCCTTTCTTTTCTTGTGACACAACTTCAGGAGCTGGGTTATGAGGCAAGTCAGGATCTCCTCCGTTTGCTGGAGAGGAATCTTCCTCTTCTGAATCATCACTAGACTATGGAACTTCATCATCAGGTCATATACATGGATCCCTTACATCCTTAGGCCTTGATGGATGATCCAAAGGATTGAACTTATCATATTTATTCTTATCATAATTAACCCACTCTCTTCTTCATTGATTCCAATTTACCTTCATGTATTTTCAAACTATGCTTGTGATAAAACAAATAATTCCTCACTACCACTCTCTCATCTTGAGACTCAACTACCCCCTTCACATTAATCATAATAGAAATATACATGTAAAAGAATATAGAATTGGTCTTTGATTTGAGTCTCGTCATATCTTCCATTTGAATCATTAGCAACCTCCACAGATTCACTTTCACACCATGTCTCAAAAGATGTAACATATAGATATCATGATATCTGAAATTCGCAAAGTCCCCTCTTCATGGGTTAAGAACATGATGCACAAACATGAATAGCAATCTGTTCTCTTTATTCATTTCAGAAGCCACCACCTTTCATTGCTCGCCGCTACTAGTGAGCTCCTCTAAGGTCATCTCATAATAAAAAATATCACTACTAGGTGGTATTGTCTTCTATGAATAACCATAAACTCCATCATGTGGTACTCTCAGGTACTCAGCCCACTCAACAGTTGAAAAAGATATATTTTTTCCATTAACAAATGAAATCATTCGGTTTTCATCTTCTTATTTCTAAAAACACACAAACTCATAGAACTGTTTTACTAGCTTAAGATAGTAGGGTCCATTATTATTTGAGAAGCATTATACCCACTTTTGATCTTCCATCACCCCGAGAACTAACGATCTACTTGAAATCATCCATTCCATCCATAGCTCTTTCAATATTACAATAGCTCTATTTTGTAAAGGCAGGATCACTGGTCAGCTCCCGAACCTTGTTCTACTAACACTGCTACTTGCTTGTGGCACTGTCTTCTACTTTTCGCATTCTTCTTATCTCTGTCATCGCTAACAGTAGGGAGTGTGGTTTTTGCCATCTCTGTTACGAGGAACTTAGGGTTCTTGAGAGATTCGAGATCTAAGGCTTGAGAGTAAATGAAAGGATCAGTGGATTGAGAAGTAACTAGGACATCATTTTATCATTTAGGAATCATAAAATAAATAATTAAAATAAAATATGTAAAGTATAAATGATACAGATTCCGGTGGCAGACAGAGTTTTAAAACAATGCCTACATAACGGTAGGGTATACCGGTGATAATTCCCAACAGTGAGGTTTATATACCAGTGAGGTCCACTAACAGTGAGGTCTATACCAGGGAGGTGTAACAGTGAGGCTTCATACTGGTGAGGTATAACAGTGTGGTTTCTATACCAGTGAGGTCTAATAGTGAGTTTTCTATACTAGTGAGGTCTAACAGTGAGGTTTCTATACCAGTGAGGTCTAAAAGTGTTGTTTCTATATGAGTAAGGTTTTACAATGAGGTTTCTATTCTAGTGAGGTCTAATAGTGAGGTTTCTATACTAGTGAGGTCTAACAGTGATGTTTCTACTAGTCAAGGTTAATCATTCCTAACTCATGCCTAATGTAACGTAACCTATCTGAACATAAGGTTTTGGTGAAAATGTCAGCTAATTGATGTTTAGTACTTATAAATTAAAGAGTAATATCACCTATCTGGTAATGATATCCCAAAAAGTGGTGTCTTACATCAATGTGTTTGGTCCTACCATGAGATATAGGGTTCTTATAGATATTAATTGCAGTAGTGTTATCACAGTTAATACATACATGTCTAATTTGATATCTATAGTCCAAAAGAGTGTGTTTCATCCACAAAATTGGTGCACAGTAACTACCTGCAGCTATATATGATGCTTCAGTAGTGGAAAAAGCAACCAAATTCTGTTTCTTACTACACAAAGATACTATGGATTTTCCTAAAAAATTACATGTTTCAGAAGTGGTTTTTCTATCCAACTTACAACCTGAAAATTCAGCATCTGAATAACTCATTAATTCTAAATATTTTCCTTTTGGTTAAAACCGAACATAAATTTACAGTATGTTTAAGATATTTGAAAATTCTTTTAACAACATGTTAAGGAGATTCTATTGCATTTGCATGAAATCTTTCACACATAGACACACTAAACATAATATCTAGTCAACTAGCAGTAAGGTAATGTAAGCTTCTAATAATACCTCTGTAATTTATTTGATCCACCGGTTTCCCAGTATCATCTGCATCCAATTTACAGCAACTACTCATAGGAGTATCACATTCAATAATACTATCAAAACCCAAATGTTAAAAAATGTCCTTTGTATATATAGTTTGATTCAAAATAGTACCATTTTTATTTTGAAAAACGTGAAATCCAAGAAAAAATTTGAGTTCTCCCATTAAACTCATTTCAATTTAATTTTGCATACACTTTGAAAAATCAGTACATAAAGAATGATTAGTAGATCCAAAAATAATATCATCAACATTGATTTGTACTATCAAAAAATATTTAGAAATTCTTTTAATAAAAATAGTTGGATCATAAATCCCTTTAGTAAAACCTTTAGAAATAAGAAAATTTCTAATTCTATCATACCAAGCTAATGGAGCTTATTTTAAACCATATAATGCTTTAGAAAGTTTAAAAACATGATTTTGGAAATGGGGGGTTGTAAATCGAGGTGTTTGTTCAACAAAAACATATTCAATTATAAAACAATTTAGAAAAGCACTTTTTACATCCATTTGATATAACTTGAAACTAAGATGAGAGACATAGGCAAGTCAGATCTTAATGGCTTCCAATCTAGCAACATGGGTAATGGTATCCTCGTAGTCTATACCGTTATTTTTACTATACCCTTGTACAACTAACGTAGCTTTGTTTCTCATTATATTTCCAGAATAATGAACTTTATTTCTAAAACCCCATTTAGTGGATATTATCAATGTGTCCCTAGGTCTCTCTAATAATTCCCAGACATTATTTCATTCAAATTGATTTAATTCTTCTTCCATTTCCATTACCCAAAATTCATCATTGATTACATCACTAATATTTTGAGGTTCTAGCTGTGAATGAAAATTATGATGTTCAACCTGATTTCATAGAGAATCTCTAGTTTGTGTCCCTCTATGAAGTTTACCAACAACAACATCCAAAGGATGATTCATTAGAATCTTAGTTGATATAGTAAAGGTAGGACTAGTCCTTCTTCCAATGACATTTGTTGTCTTATTTTCTGAATAATTTATTCTTCATATAGAACTTCTTGAATCTTATAGCTATATAAGCCATCTCTACATCACTGCCAGATGCACTCTCATCGCTACTTGAACTATCAATTTCACTTTTAATTTTTCCTTTGCCTTTATTCATTGAAGAAGATGTATTGAAGGATACTGAATTCTTCCTTGGTTCATCATCCTCTTCTTTGTTACCCTTCATCTCTTCCTCATACATCTTTAGCAGACCAATTAATTCCTTAACAGTTAGTTTGCTCATGTCGCACAACTCTCTAATGGAAACAGATGTGCCTCTCCATCTTTCTGGTAGACATCTTAACATCCTCATGATCTATTCTTTTGTAGGAACATCTTTATCCAGAGATATCATAGTGTTGACAATCTCATTGAACCTGAGACACATTTCCGAAATAGGTTCATCAGGCTTCATTTTAAAATTATCATATTTAATAGTGCATGTGTTCAATATCATTTATTTAACATTGGTTGTTCCCTCATGGGAAATAGCCAAAGTGTCCCAAATTTTTAAGCAGTTTTACATGAAGATATTCTATTAAATTACACATCACCTAAAGCACAGTACATAGAATTCATTGCTTTATAGTTATTATTGTAGGAAGTCTTAGTAGCTTCATCCCAAGTAGTTCTATTAGTTTCTGGAATATTATATTGAGATTCTATAGTAGTCCAGACATGAAATCCCATACTCTCCAAATGATTTTTTATTTAAAGATTCCACTGATGATAATTTTTACCCTTAAAGAAGGGTGGCCTGTTTTTAGTATCACCTTCTAATATATTGTCCATAATTCGATTTTAGCTAATATATTTAAAGAGATAAAATTTAGAACTAATAGATATTTAAGACCATTAATATAAAACTAAAATCATAGTTGAAAAAAGTGTTCAAAAACCTGTAATAATAAACGAACCACTGAAACCAAATGTTGGTCGGAGAGGATACTCAAGAGGGTGGGTGAATTGAGTTTCGAATAAAATTTATGTTACAATATTTCTCTTAAATCCCCTAATTAAAAACTAAGTTAAACTGTAGTGAATTTTTAAAACTGTAGAGGTTCGATTAGGTTCTAAAAAGATTGATTAGGGCTCAGTTAATTTAATCAGAATATTAAATTAGATTTTGAATCTAACCTATTGTTTTTCAATAGTCACAAACAATTTCTAAATTAACTATCAATGTTTCTTTAAAACAAATATTATTTCAATGTAATTAGAAGTGGAAAATAAAGTATATAGTATACTATAGACTTAATATAAGATGCATAGTAGATATAACCAGGATGTTTAGTCTCTAGCCAATACATAGTACTCTCAAACAATTTATATAAATTTGTTCCACACCCTGGATCGGGGTAAACAACAGTTCAAAGACTGTCCAGTTAGTAAGACCTCTTCCACAGTTCTACGTGTGAAAACAAAATAGTAGAATACTGGATGTCCAGGTCTTACATGACCTCTACCACTATCCACAGTGGGATAAAAGAGATTTATAAAAGGTATGTGTGAGGATTTTGAAATCGTCCATCTTAGCTCAGGAGACAGTGTGTGTATAAAATATACAGAGTAGACAAACTACTCAAAATGTAAATAAAAGAACCACTGAGAGAGTAGATATGAGTTTTAAAATTCTCTAGTGATTTGAAATGCATGTATGGAATCTTTTGATTAATCAGGAAAGATTCTTAGTCCTTCTCTATTTTTTCTCTAAAAAACAAAGGGTCGTTTACTTCATGTTCAGTTTGATCAGCTTGAGTGCATGAAGTGCTCATTGTAGTTCTTCACTCATTGACTAAGAATGATTTTTTGTTCTCTTCTTGTATGAATGGCTTCCTGTATATCTAGTGTTCTTTGTGTGAGAATGAAGACTTTCTTCTCTGTATGTATGCACCTATTTTCAGCACTCTCCAGCCTTTGTTTTTCACACACTTCACGCACCTTCTTGGATGCATTTTCCCGGTCTTTCTCCTTCCTTTTATATCTTTCAGCTCTAATAAGTGGGAATGATTACCTTTTAACAGGTACGAGGTACGATTCCCTAACATTCCAACCACTATCATTATATAATATTGATTGCATTAAAATATTCAAATATGACTATTTCTTAATAAATTAAAAATATTTAGAGTATAGAGTTTGACCGGTCAGTATTTAATCCATAGCCATCTCTCTGAAGATTTGTAACGGTGGACTTTTTATAGCAGTGACCTCATATCGGGGACAATCTGTATATCGGTAGACTTTGTATCGGTAGCTTGTGCATATCGATAGCTCCTTTCTGTACTAGTGAATATGTGTATATCGGTAGACTTGTTCTATCAGTAACTCTGCATCTATAGGTAGACTTGATCTGTGTCGTGCTTATCAGTATACTTATACATACCGGTAGCTCTATTCTATTTTTGTGACTATATATTCAGTCTATCTATAACCTTTTTCTATCGATAGACTATGTACGAGTGGGGATCTATTTGTCTGTGTCAGTAGCTATGTGCATACCAATGGACTAAACACTTATCTGTTCTATGCTACACATACGCCGATTGAGTTAGAATTTTTTCAATGTTAATATAAACATTGATAAACATATTTCAATAATTATTTTAATATAATTATCAACTTTATAATAGAATGCCATAGATTTAATGAATTAATATACAGATAAACATTATAAGGGATTATCAAAGTATGTGAAAGCATAATTGGGATTATAAAAACAGGTGAGGTCAACATCTATGATGATCTATATTACATAATAATATTTTTTAGAATTATTTTATTCTCTCATGGATCATCTTCTTTGATACCACTATGATTAATGACTGATAGACTTACATTATTTATTCCATGACATATGTTTATGATTTTTGATATGAAGGGTATGATATTCTTGTTTTATTATCATGTTATAAGTCATATATTCACATGTTATATTGAAATATCTATTTATTAAACCTTCTATAAATCTAACATCACCATGTCTTATTTTTCATTTAATTTGGATATGATGGAATTTATTACGTGTGTTATGTAGAACAATCCATCTTTTTCATACATAGTTATTCCATATTTTTATGTAAATATTATTTACACTACTCACACCTGAGGATCGTAATGGTCTATATCTTTGAGAAACAAGGATACATAAAAAAAATTATTAAAACCATTCTTCATATCAGATAGAAAAGAAAATATAATAAAAGGGTGAAATTAGACTCTCAATATTGGAAATCATTGAAGATATCAATTTATATTCATATAAAATAATAACAGTAGAATATGGAAATATCACATACAATGTATATACCCAATTTGACAAAGATGATAATCATGTGTAATGGAATAAACCATTATATTTTATAATAACCTAAATCACAAGAATGAGAGTTTATCATAAATAAATTATTATCTATATAATCATATCATAAATAATTGTCTCATAATCCTATGTATATGAACCATTTCGCATGTCATGGATAACTACCTAGACCATCAGATCAGGCCTTAACACCTTCTCACCATAATGGGTCAAGCACATTTACTAGTTTCTCCTAGTAGATCAATCACATCTACTTGATTCCCTTATATATATCACAAGATATAAAAAAAATAATTTGTTGGGCTATAAAGGTCCCTCCCATCACATAATGTAAACCAACATATTTGTAATATATTAACAGAAATCATTCATCATAAAAAAATGGAAATAATTATATTTCTAAAACATTTTTTCATAACAAAACCCATTCAAAAAATTTGGGATTCATAAATATTTCATCATCTAATCATAAAAACATGAAATACAAAAAAATAATTAATATTTTATTATCAAAAAATATCCCAATTTAATGAAATTTTAAAACAAGAAATGTCATATTTTATGAAAAATTGTATTTTTTTAAGATCATTTGAAATAAATCATGATGAAACTACACATTCTAGTTTGGAAAAAAATTATTTATAGCATTATAAATAGAATGGTAAATTTTCTAATAATGAACCACATAATTTTTAATGGATGATTCAAGACAAGAAGGAAGAATTAATGTGGTAAATCCACTCATTTCTTATAATTCAAGAAACCCTTCATAGAGAATCTTTTTGTCAGAAATGTCACAAAGATTCCTTTTTAGAATATGAAAAAATTATTCGTATCAAAGTCATTTTATAAATAGTTAATGAAGGAAAAAATTATATTACAAATTCATAGTAGACTTGTAAAAAAATATAAGTATGATTATTAAAGGGAAATAATACACAATGCTTACTAAAATCTAAACAATCCTGAATAATGTTGTGATTTTGAAATAAACACTGACCAATTTATAATCAGTCGAATCATATACCACATGAAATAAATAAAATTATACACCCTTTTAAAATCCATAATATTCAGGATAATATTCATATAATACATTCATTGATATTATATGTTTCACGAAGATAATTCTGTAATTTATAAGGCTTGTGTCCCCCAAAATTAAAAGAGATACAAAAAACCATTAAAAATATCATATGATTCAATTCAGTATAAATTAATAAATATATTATATGTATTTAATGTAAATAAATATAAAAAAATTGAAAATAGTACATAATATATTATAATGTAATTTAACTCCTAATCATAGAATTGAATAATCAATGAAATAGTAGTTTAACATAATGAATTGAATTTGAGTTATGAATTCCCTTACCAGAAGTATATCTTTTAATGGTTCAGATTGAAACCTCGTGTATGATAAATATATATTCATTATAGGTATATTACATAACCATTTTTTGATTATACAATCTGTAATTTTTTTTTGAACATTTTATCACCTACTTATTAATAATATGTAACTAAAATTACTACCTGGTTTTCAAAGCATATTTTAGTTTTTCACTCCATGTCCATATATTTTGATCAGTATACCATTATTTTAAGAATAATTATAAATTTAAATATATAATATATATTTATAAAATTCATTATTATTACCATATATGTGGTGTATAAGTGATGTTGAATCACATCACATTGTTGAGAAGGTATTCCATACTTACATATTGGTGACATTATCATTTCATAGAAATATTAATAATGATAAAGTAGATAAAATATTTAGACATATACGTATAATTATATTATAATCCCCATACATATATATAAATATTCATTATTCCCATCATAAAAACTATAAATACCAAAGTGGGAAAAAATGGATGGTATCACAACATTGATAGGGTAAGACGTACGTATGCACGGGCGATATGTTCACATCATATTTGATATGAAATATGGAGTATAATGGTGTTTTAATAATATTTATTATAAAATTTATTAATATTTTTTATGATAATATTTTTATTTTATGAGAAATTTGAAATATATAGAGATGTTAAGGAGTATAAAAAACAAGGTGATAAGTTAGAGTGATAATATTTTCTTGGAAACGATTCATTTTATATCCTATAAATGACTCTTGGGATGGTATTTTGGGAATTACTTAACTACTAGAAGCTTAATTAGGATGTTGATAAGTGAAACTGGCATGTTATGGTCAATATATAAAGGAAAATTTATATAAATAAGTAGGGTAAGAAGTTCCCATTAATAATTGAGGTTAGATGATATTTTTGATTCTCTCAATATATTAAATTGCACTAAAATGAATATTTTTGAAATACAAAAAATGGACATGTATTTGATGATAATAATGTATATGGATGTTGTCTAATGAGGAAACATATTTTCTCTTAGTTAATTTATAAATTTACTTTATATCATTTTAATTAACCTTTTGATTACCTATTTTAATATTGACGACAATAATAACGGCTTCAATATAAAAATTTTGTATTGTTATACTTATTTGTTTAAATTTCAAAAAAACGGAAATTTATGATATTTGAGACCATAAAATAAAAAATATTAATAATAATTTTTTTATACTTTTTAAATAATTTTAGAAAATATAAATCTTAAAAATATATCATTATTTTCAGTTTTGTTACCTTTTTCTATTTTTTCCTAATAAATATCAAGATAAACTTTCAAATTTGAACAATAAATTTAATTATATAATTTAAATTTTATGGTTCTATAGGTCATTCTTGGATAAACATAAATATCACATATTATTTTCCTTTAAATGTTTCTAATATCATTTATATGATTTTTCTTTTAGTTTAATATTTAATATCAGTGCTTTATCTAAATTTAGTATCACTAGTTAATTAAAAAAACTAAACAGATATAGATATATATTATAAATTTTTAGATACTATTTATAGTTTGTCTTATCTTATTGTTAACCAAATATTAAATATATTATATTTATTAAACTAAAAATGTGATAGTTTTTTAGTTTCCATAATTTTAGTAATATCTAATTCATTTTATTAGACATGTTTTCCTCAAATAACTAAATATGGAAACTTCGCATTCATGGGTTGATAAAATTTCATCCTAAAAATTTGGGAGTATTTAGCAGTCACTTAATTGTACTTCTCATATAAATTTTAACATATTTTACCTAATTTACCGTTTACTTTGCTAATAAACATTACAATGGTTACTATTCTCATTGGACAAAAATAAAAGGGTCCTATTCTCTAAATTTGATATATAGGAATAATAATATTGAATCCATTTTTAAATAATATAAAAAATTCAATTATTTATCTAAATTTAATATAATACCGAATAAATTCAAAAAATAGTTTTTCAAAAAAATACCTTTTTAAATATAAAGTGTTTCACAATAAATTAAACTATAAAATCAAAAATAAAAATCATTATTTAATTATTATTAATAAAATATAACTAATCTGAATTATAAAATATCATAAAATATTATTTTAATTATAAAATCATTCAAATGAAAAATAATAATTTCAATAATAATTAGTATTTTTTCTATTCCACCTAAAATAAATGTTTTAAAAAATTTATAAAAAATAATTTAAATATAATTTGGATTGAGTGAATTTAAAATATAAATTAATTTTAATAATTAAATATTTATAGAAAAAATATTCAATCATAGAATGAACAAATAATTTAATTTAAATAAAGGATATTTCTGAAGAATAATTATACTTTACAAAAAATTGAGTGGCTATTTTCTTTTTAATTACATATACATTAATATTGAGTTGCAATGTTATATTAATTTCATAACATACTAATATTCATTTAAATGAATTAAATTTCCAGGTTATAATGGAAATATATTAATTTAATAATATTATATGGTTCATATAAACACATTGTTTCATACAATGCATGTAATTAAATATAAAATATTTAAGGAAAAATATTTTATAAAAATACAAAGATCTTACCTTCTAACCACCTTAAGGTGAAGATATCCTTCTAAATTTGTCACATAAATAGAAATGGATGATAATATCTCTACATTATTACATCCTCAGGTTCCCACATAGCTTCCGCAAATTGGTGGTTCCTACATAATACATTTCTAGGAAAGAGGTAATGATTCATCTAACATTATCTACATAATCTAGAATATCTTCTGGTTATTCAACATAATAGTGATATTTTTCTAGTATAATGTCCTTTGATATTAGTACATGTTATGGTTTTTGTATGAACATCCTCAATAGAGATACACAGAACTCATTATGAATCTCATAGTTATTTATGGGATACTTTAGTCAGTTATCTATCATAAGAACATGATAGATAATTTTAAGAGGACCAATATACATAGAGATTATCATTCTTTAATTTCCAAATTTCATCACTCACATCCATGGAAATATTCCTATAAATACATTGCAACCAAATTCAAAATATTGATATTTAAAAGGACTGCCAGTATAATATTGGATGGCCCTAACATGATATCATATGTTTATAAACAGATCTACATTATCTTCAATTTCCTTAGATAATTTTCCAATAGATTTCATTCCCTAACATCATTCCCATATGATGGAGTTAAAAAAAATTATTATAGAGATAATTTTAAGGATCCATCTGGATAGTGGATTGAATGATATTTTTGTAAGATAATTTGACTAAAGGGTGTTGTTGATCCCAACATAATTTGAAATTCATATAGAAATATCACAACATGTATCTTTGAGTTTGAATAAAATTCAATGAATAACAATCCATTTGGGAATGATACGAAGTGCTGAAACATTACTGTGTATTTAGAGTCTTTTGAAAACATCATAATAACTTCATTGTAATCCTAGGGGGAAAATTAAATAAAATTTATGGTGGTACTCAATGTAAAATTCAATTTATTTAATTCATATTATAGAAATATCATCAAAAAGGAAATATTATCTGATAGAAATGATGTCTAATGTCTTTGTATAGTGACCAAATAAAACCCGTATAAAATAGTGGAATTTATTTGTTTTGTAAGTCTTAAAAAAATCAATTTTTAATTTTACCAATTCTATAATGTTATTTCTAATGGTTGTAACATTGCATTATACTTTTTTTCCCTCAACCAATACATTCCTAAAAAACCTACATCGAGAATCATATTATTGATTGTCTTTCTTCAACACATCTAACCATAAATATTCTATTTGGTCTCTATACATATCTGTACATCCATGATTAGTAGAGAATGATGAAACATGATCCCCAAACAATAAATCCTTATCCTGATATGTTATGTTAGTAATAAATACATGGTTCGTTAACCTTATTGTTTCCCTATAATAAATATTGAACTCAAGGGAATTTCATACCATTTTATTCATCTCCAAATCATCATTTTGTTTTTTATTAATCATCACATGTATATAGAGTTTATCATTTTTTATGAAAGATAATATTCCACTCAGATCCTTATTATTTCCATATCCATCCATTGTGAAGATTTAAATATTTTTTTCCTTTTGTGATAATCGTCATTGTTTTTCTAGAATGTTCCTTTCAAATAAATGCTTTAACAATGTTGCTCTCTTCTTTGGGGATGTAAAATATTGATAAAACATGACAATTAGTTTACTACAAACGTAATAATTGGCACAAACTCAACTCCTTCTATTTGAATATATAATTTAAACTTTTGTTAAATGTATATATGTAACCATATTATCTATTAAGATAATGCCTCTATAACATTAATACAAATATTACCCCATCTAACTCCAAATCATGATTTCGGTAATTTTTTTCATGAATCATCAGTTTTTATGAGGAATAATATATATCCATGAATTTTTCATGAGAACAAATAACAATTCCTTGTTAAATGATACACTATATATTACAAACCGTTCATCATTGTATAATAATATAAGAACTTGTGTTGCAATAAACATTTTCTTTAGTCCTTAAAATTTTCATCATATTTAATCTCCCAAAGAATGTTTAGACACTTTGGTGTTAAATTTTTTAGTTGATTGGATAGTCATGGTAAATTATCAATAAAGGACCCATATTATCCATCCTAAGTAAGAAAACATTAGATCTCTTTCACTATTGATGTAATATAAAATCATTAAGTAACATCAGCTGTTTATGGGTCCATATATACACCCTCTCATGAGAATAAGCAATAGAATAATGAATATTTATAATTCCAAAAAAATGTCGGTGTAAATTTTTCCTAACGCTTCTCATTTTTAAATTTCCTCAGTACAATCCTCATATGATCTCCATTTTATTATTTCTTTTTGAATTTAAATGAATAGCCTCTATATAAATATCAATAACATATCATGATAGTATCTAAGGAATATATTTTTTTAAATCAATAAACATAACAAAGGATTAAGTATGACCAAAATGAAACACAATAAATCAATAATGTTCATACCTTGTATATAAGGACATCATGGCGGTATCCTCCTCCTGGACCCTCCATTGAATATATCCAGAACATTATTGAATTTCATTACCATATTGACAACCAATAGTTGAACACATAATTAATCAGTATTGGGAAGATGATAATTTTTCATGATAGAGATAATGTTATGATCTCGATAGTCAATATAGATCCACATTGGTCCATTTATAGTCTTAATAAATATTACTTGTTCAACATAAAATGATGAACTAGGTTATATTATTCCCATATCTAGAATCTATTGGTGTTTCCTATTGAATTCATACATCTATATAGGGGCCATTATCTTTTGAGTCGTTGAAAGTGGAATTTCAATAGGAATTAGTTATATGAAAAACAATACTTCAGGATTTGGTGGTTGACTTAGAATCTCTTCCAGAATGCCATAAATATCTCATAAAATAGGTTTTTTCATTATTATTGAGTTTATCCTTCAAAACATTTGAGATATATAATATCCATTTATTGGAATTATGACTCACAATGTAGAGAAAATTTCAATTGGATTATCATATTCGTCCTATAATCAACAAAAAATTAAATATTCATTTGGAATATTCAATTTTTTACATACTTCAACAATTTATATGGGATCTGTATAGATAATACCAATCCATTACATGAATTAATAGATATTCAACTATAAAGAGAATAAGGTGATTTTAAGAAAAAACATTTACAAAAATATCAATTTAAGAATAGACATAGACATCAAATGTGACCGTTGTGCAATTATTAGTACTCAAAGAAGGCTCGACATATAAATTTTTAGTTTATATTATGATAACCATATCAAAATATTAGGTTGATTCATATTAAAATTATATATTAGTTTTTTTAGATTGAATGATAAGTGTAACATTCAATGCTTCGTTCTTGTAACCCACATCGATTGTTGTTATCCAAAAATGTATTTAATTTATATTAGTGATTAAAAGGATATAAATAATTATCTTAAATACATTCAAATTCATACATTTATTGGCTTAATTCCCATAATACATTCATTTATATAATATGAATGTAGTTGTTTAATAAGGATGAATCTTCTTTTCTACCATTTCATTAACTGGCATATTTATTTCCTTTGTACATTCATGTGCTTTATCACCCACCTTTCAACATTTAAATCACATTTGAATTCTATTTACACACTTAACTGGGTTATTCTTCAAACAATTATAGAATTTTTATAGATGAAATATCTTCACAACATTTGATATATTTATTTTTTTATAATAATCAACCATTCTCTTATTTTCAAAACAATAGGAATTATGGGAATCTATATTTTATATTTTCACCACATAAAAACATAAAAAAAAATTATCAGCATTTCTAATGACTCTTATGGGTAATGGCATTTAGAGTCTTGTTTTTTAATCTAACAATGAATATGTCAACCTCAATTTATATTAGGTTGATAATATAGTAATTGTACCTTGAAGGACTTGAACTTTTTTTTCATAGCTGTCAAAGGATTTATCTTCATTTTGATTTATCATAAGAAACTCATTTTCAAGCATCATATGAATAATTCATTGAATGTAATTATTGAAAATTATCTTATTGAACTCATATAATTCTACAATTTAAATTTCTTCCTCCTTCCTCATATTCTCAATTTGATTCCACCATTTATCTACTTCATCGTCCATAATATAAATAGGAATGAAATTTTTTTCATCTCCCTATAATTGGAGAACAAAATAATTTTTCTCAAAAGTGTTTACCCCTCACTCATACACAATTTCATTAGAAGATCCAATAATATTAAGTAGATTTTTCCTCATGAAATATTATATAATACATTTTTTTCTACAATTTATTAATTGGAATCTTTGCATGATTAATAACTTAAGAGAGTTGTGTGATCATAGCAGCATGATTATGCATTCCAGCTCCTAAAACATTTTGTATCACATTTATGAAATCATTTAATTTTCCAACACATATTGAATTAATAGGATTTATTCAGGTTCTATCAATAGAGTAAAATTAAAAATCAAAGTGTGATAAATAATAATAATATAGAAAAATCAAATAATCATTAAAATTCAAATATATAATGTATTAATCACATCACCCTATGATACATTAGGATTATCCTACGTCAATCGTGATCATTATAAATGAATTGGGTAATTATCATATACATGATAATATTAATAATGTTTTTGTCATACCATTATCTAATGGTAAACAAAACCTCCCCTAATACTAACAACAGAGACCTATGATTTTCATATATATATATTATATATTTTTTGATTAATATCCATTATATAACAGACACATATAGATAGTAAAGGTATATTGTATTTTGAATCTTCCCGATATAACCATCTGGTTCATAAAATATCTATATCATCACCAACATTTTTAATTATAATTAGAACCCTTTTAATATATCATACATAACACCTTTCATAATATCCTTTAGAGTGGAAATATATGAAAGAGTAAGATCTATTTCTTAGTAAATATAAATCGGGAAGATATGAATTTATGATCTTCTGAAATCATATTATAATAACACATGCATATAAAATAAAAAATTAATACTCAACCAATTATATATCATAATCGTGAGTCACGGAACAAAATATTTAACATTTCAAAAGACAATAATGATTAGAATTGATTTTAATTATAAATCAATTATGAGCCATAATTTCAGATCATAAATGTGTGTGGAATAATGAAAAATATAAAAAACAATTAATATGTAAAGGATAACTACCAAGACCATCAAATCAAGACATAAGACTTTTTCCCATAATCATTCAAGTACATCGAGTTGTTTCCCGCAGTGGATCAATCACAATGACTAATTTACCTTATATATTTCATGAGATTAATTCTATTCCTAAAGAATTGGTGGGAGATATAGGTATCTCTCATTATATAATGGTAAATACACTTTTTTTTCAAGAAGAATAAAAATCAATTATTATATCAAATACTTCGAAAATAAATAGGTTTTGTAAATATTTTATCAAAATGTAATGAATATAAAGAAAAAAGGTTTAATAAATATTTGATCATATATATAAAAAATCTAAAAAAATATAGTTTTTATTCATGGAACATATCCATATTAAAGAATATTTAACAACATATTATTTTATCGGAGATGTAAAAATAACCTTTTAAAGATAACATGAAATAATTAGTCGTAAAAACTACATTTCAATTTTGAAAACTTATTTTACGGCCACAAAATTACAAATGAAATGATATTATTTGAAATTAACAACGTAGTATTGTAATGTTATATTAAATACATTAAGGCATCATTAAATATTGAAAATTCACCCATTATCTAAAAGTTATAAAACCATTCCTTTTATATATATATTTTTAGAAAATATAGAAAGTCCCTTATTTAGAAAATATAGAATGTCCCTTTTTTAGAAAATGTATAAAATAATTGTTTCTATATTGTTTCATAAAATCTAAATCATGGGAAAATTCCTTTAAAATTATTTATAGAATATAAAAAATATTTTTATATATTTTTAGAATAAATTGATATAATTTATAAATTTTTTCGACTATAGACTTAATTAGAAATAACCCTTATCCATGTTATTATTGTGAAACAAACCCTTATTATTTTTTAATCTATCCAAAAATTTAAACCATGAAAGATAGATAATTAAATGGATATATATAAACCATAATGATAAAGATAATAATCATAAAATTAATTTATAATTATTAAATATACCAATATAAAGAAACAAGTAGTATATTAGGCATGTCTCCCATAAAAAAAGTCAGCAATAATCGCATACAAATTTCATATCTCTGAACTGATCATTAATAAATAAATTTTTTATATGTATTCACATTAAATCACCACAAAAATTGAAATTAAATATAATATAATCAGAATTTCATTTCATGTATTATAATTGAATAACATAATCAATAATATAAATGTTTAAACTATTTATGGGAAATTGAATTATGAATTCCCTTTTCTCTAGTCTAACCATTCCTTATTAATTTTTTTATAAAATATATAAAAAAATATTGATTTATTTTAAATGAATTAAATAATAATTTGCCAATATTTCCAATTTATTTTCTTATAAAATATTATTTCCCGTTTATTAATAATTTGTATTAATGTCACTTTTTTAGGTGATAATTTCTTTATATTCAAAGAATTTCATGGTTCGGTAGTCCCAGAAATTATATTTTATTCATAGTACCATTGTTTTAAGAACCATTATTATGTTATTTATATAATATATATTCATCAAATTCATCCTTATTACCTTCAATGTGAAATATAACTGACAATAAATTATATCACGTCATAGAGATGATAGTCCATAGGTGCACACAAGTGACATTATCATTTATCAAATGATTGGATGACGACAAGGTTGATATATTTTATTTTAATTCCATATTCATAATTATATTATAAATATAAAATATAATCCCAAATAACATCTGAATAACTATCCCGAAAATATGGATATTATAAATGAATAATATCTGTATGTGGTAAATGTTAGATGTTTGTACGCATGAGTTGAACTTTCAATTCGTGGTTGATGGGAAATAGGTTTTTATAATTGTGTTTTAAAAAATCCTAATAAAATTTAATAATTTATAGGATAAGAAAAATTTTAATTTATGAAAAAAATTGATTTAGAGGAGGTAAGGATGTGTGTAAAAATAAAGTGATATGTTAGAGTGATTTATTCTTCTTAGGATTCCTGCCCGAATGGTCCAAAGGCCTTCAGTTTTTATTGATTTTGATAACCCCTCTTTCAAGGGATGAGAGGGAACCCTTACAAGGCCCGTAGGCTCAGAGATTACATGGCACGTAGGCTTGAGAGATTACATGACCCGAAGGTCTTAAGGGAATTCAACCAGACTATCTACCAGGAACTGCCCCTCCCCAACATATGCATATTGATAGTATCTCTCCACCTTTGCATGACCGTCTGGCTAGGATTATCGTGCAAGCGCAGGCTGGTACCGATGGCATAGCCATACACTCTCATTATGACAATCCATTTGGCTCTGCTCTGGTGAGTGCACCTGCTCTGAATCCTCTTCTAGGGCTGCTCCTTTTTTTGTAGTGTGTCTGGGCCTGCATTCATGTGGCCCGAAGGCCTTGGGGTGGCCCTAAGGCCTTAAGGTGGCCCGAAGGCCTTGAGAATAAACTGGCTTGAAGGCCTTGGGTGGCCCGAAAGCCTTACAAGACCCGCGAACCAAACCAGTGGCCCGAAGGCCTAGATGGATGAATAGTTCTAGCTGCTACAGTACCGAACAGTGCATGCTACAGTGCCTGCTACAGTACTGCTACAGTACCCCGAAAATATGCCTCCACCAGGATTTGATCCTGGCTCTCTTGGATGCACCTAGCGAGTCCTCACCAACTGGGCTGAGGCTCTTATGCTTCTTCTTAGGAATGTATCTTTCAGATATTCATTAAAATTATATAGGGATGGTGCTTTGGGAATACGAGAACCAATATTAGTTGATTTTGTAATTTTATAAGTGAAATATTAATGGTATGGTCCATTTATGAGGCTCAATGTGATGTAATGAATTGAGGGAGGAGGTTCTCTTTAATAATTGATGTAAGGGTCACTTTTGGAATTTAAAAATTGATTGAATTATAATAAATTAAATTTTTTATCCAAATACATTAAAATAGACATTAATTTATTTTTATCATAATATATGGTCCAAATATTGAAATAAATAAATTATAGATTGTTTCTGGTATTATATTGATGTGTATCATTTTGATTAACCCACAATAAGCCAATTTTAATTTTACCTATTTTAACGAAATTTTCAAAATGGGTATGTGGATATTATTAACTTATATGGTCTAAATTAGGAGTGAAGTAGAATTTAATGAAACTTTAGACAATATAATAATAAAATTTTATTTTTAAATATTTTAATGTTTTTTAAATAATTTAATTAAATCATTATCTATGAAAATGTATGTATTAACAATTTTGATAGTAATTAATTTTTTGACATTTTAAAATATCAAGAAAATATGGAAAATTGAAATAAATTATTTTATTATATTTTTAAAAAGTAAATTAAATTTATAAAATTTTTAGATCAAATTAAATATCTCAAATTATTTTACATTTTATTTTTTTGGTATGAATTATTTATGTTTTCATATAATTTAATAATTATTCCATCAACAATTTAAAAGAATATAGTTTTATAATATAATTTATATTAATTTTTCTGATAAATAAAAATCATCTATATTTTAATATGATATATATAATCCACAAAATCTTTTGTTTAACCAAACTTAAAAAATGTAATACATATTGTCATATGAGTGTGACATTTTATCACTTCTTATGAATTTAAAATATATAAGTCAATTTCATGGACATATGTCTATAAAGTAATAAATCTACAATATTATATGATAAGAGTCGATATAATTTCATATAATAAAATTTGGCAATGTTTAATTGTTATTTTAATATTTTTATAATATTGTTTGTAAAATAAATTGCATAATTTAAACATTACTATATTAAAAAAAATTCAATTTTAATATTCATATTTGAAAAAAATAAAAGAGAAATATTTTATAATTTTTTTACTTATGAATTTAAATAAGGAATAGATTTTAAAAAATAAAAATCCCAATATTTAACATAATTATTCAAATATAAATCCCAAATAACTCTATGAGAAACTGTATTCTAGAAAAAATCCATTTTAAAATATAATATGTTTTTATACTAATTTAATGTACAAAATTCACTTCATAAAGTTTAATTTGATTATTTAAAATAAAAAATCAATGATTAATATTTAAAAAAATAAAAAGCATATTATTTCATTTAAAATACATTAAAATAACATACAGTTGTCAATAAAAACTATATATATAGTAATTCATTGAAAAATAAATGATTTCCAAAAACAAATAATATATTCATTTCAAATCACAAAGAATTGACAAAATAAAAATAAAGATTAATTTATTAAAAATATATTTTATAGTAATTAATTTTTACTCATTTAAATAGGATGAAACTATTTTTTTCATTAAAATATATTTTCAAATAATATATTGACATAATATTGGTTTTCTGATCACTATCTAATAACATACCAATATATTAAAATTGAGTTAAAACATTATATATTTTCGTAAAAAACATATAACTATGAATCCCATCCAATTCAATAGAAATGTTATAATGAAAATATAATATTTTATAATTTTTTTGTAGTTCATTTAAAACCACTATTACGAGAAACACATGATATCAATTAATTAAAAATATTCAATGAGAAATATTTCATAATAATATCTGGATGTTTAATATATATAAGATGTTATTTATTTATGATGCACTTAATTTGAGTTAGATTATCTTAATTATAGACCAGTTGATTATGTTCCCATGTTTTTAAATACATGAGAACAAAATGACTCTACAAAGGATTATAATGTTATATATTTATTGTTTCCTTATCAAGATGTAATATTTATATATGAGAAGTCTTGATCCATGTTGTTGTTTCATAGAAAAGTATTATCTATCCATTTGAAAGTAAGATGAAAACACACTAGTATGATACCTTTGGATATTTGAGGATTATGATGATTTCTTATCTTATTTTTTATTATAATAATTTCATTTCTTGTTTTAGTCAAAGTGTATAAATCGATGGAATCAAATTAATGCTGAATATAATATAGAGTTCAATTATTATCCGCCTAAAAAAAATTGATGTCTAGAATGATTTTTTTAAAATTCTCACATAGATCTCTCAATATATGAATATTATTAAACATTAAAATGAAAATATTATGGAATGATATTTTATTAAATCCTTATTGATGCAACCTATGTACTATTTTAATGGGTACACTAATCTAGTAGTCACTGAGATATTGTTTTGTAGAACAAAAAATTTGATATCCGTTATCTAGTGTTTAGATCATGAAATTGACTATTTTGTTGCCTGTAGTTAAGAAGAAAAACCACATAGATAGTGAAAAAAATTGAGAATATGAGTCAGGAATAGGTAATTGACACCTTGGAGTGTGATGAGTTTAAGAGGATATTTTTTCAGAAATTATATTGATCATATTTTATGAACATGTATAAAGAAGTAACTGATCATGCTAAAATAGAAGGATGGTTATTCTATTGGTATATTTAAAGGTAATTATACCATACATTCATATTATTTATATGGTATATTCATAAATACACAAATAAAAACTAATATATTAATAGAATTATCAAGACCATGTTTTTGAAAGGAAATGTATATAAGAGAAAATGATATCTATAAATAAGTAATTTTATCTTCATACAAATAAGAAATAGAATTTTTTTTATTTTAACAATTCTAATGGATATAAATGAAAATGAAGACTGAGTCTCATGATAACTTGAATAAGTCACATATTAAAATGTAATTGTAATAACCTACATGAGAAAATATGGAATGAATAACTTTTAATGAAACTTGGGTGTTATGAGAATGGGATGTTTGTTCATTGAGTAAAAGAATTTGACCATGATTTGAAGAGTCTTTTCAATGAAATTAATATTAAGAGAGATCAATAGAATTTACCACACCGACTCCAATGCCTAAACTTCATGGATATTGGGAATTATTTGATAAAATTTTCCAATTGAATGGCTAATTCTATAATATTGCAAAATAACCTACGATGATAATAGGAAATGTAAAACCAATTGAAATCACAATGTTTTAAGTTAATCATGATAATAGTTTCACACTTATCTTCACCACCATTATCGGTAATATAATTTTTATTTTATCTACTAAGAGTTGTATAAATCTTATTGTTCATCCTTTAGTAAAAATTATTGAGATTATCCACATCTACATAGATTATTAAATAATGAAATCACAATTGATATTCTATAGGAACCAATATAAACACATGATTCCAATTATTTTTAATATAATATATGATATTAAATTATGAATGAAGGCTGAATTCTATTTATGTAGTTTATATGTATCCTTGTAAGATTAATATATTTTTATTAATACAATCATGCATTATTTAGTTTATGGTTGATCAGAATTTTAATGTAATTGAAATCCCTTTTGAGATTTTATGTGGTTGTTTTTAATCAATATTATGGATATTTTTTGTTAATTTTATGGTAGTATAACCCATTAATTTTTGTATGTTTCAGTGAAACTATTATTTAAGGAAGAAAGCCATGAATATTTTTTGACATTTTATTAATGTAATATGAAATCATTATGTTTTATCTTATGGTTGATGTTGTGGTATGTATTGGTTATATTTAATAACTATAAAAACATAGAAAAATTAATTCATATTTTATAATATTTATGTCTATATAAAATTTCCATAATTTACAAAATGAAAGTTTTATGGTTTCATGGAGTACCATGTTAAATTATTTTTGATAGATATTTGAATTTTTGCATATTGTTTTATAGAAGTCATCAAAAATATCCTAATATAGAGATGAGTTTCAATACTGTGTATCATCTTTAGATTAATGGCATGTCTTTGAGAAAATTTCACAAATTAAGATCATATGAAAAGAAATATTTCTATAGATATATATAGAAGTTTTGATCAACACTTTCTGTAGTATTGATTAATTACTATAATATATTACAATTAAGAATATAGATCCATCCTTATGATGTCCTTTCTGGAGTGAATTTTATAACTCCAATATATTAGAAATATTTTTTTGAAACAAAACTATTGTTAACTATTCTATCTAAATAAATGGAATAGAATTATAGAGACATTTAACATCATGTAAGGGATGTGAAATGATAAAAAATCAATTTTTATAATCATCAATTAAAAATATAAAATTATTAGTTTGATAATGTTTTTTAATAAGTTCTATGTTAAATAAATAAGGGAAAACATAGCCCAAATTATATAAGTCCTGTGGAAATGATTTATCTTATCAGGGACATGTATTATGACACGGTGTTTCAAAAAAAGGTCACTCGGGTTCAAGATGTGTTCATTGTATCTCTCTTAATAATTTACATGCATGATCTATCCCATGAACTATACTCAGAAGTTTTACAGCTAGATAATTAACATTATTTTGAGGAACATCCGGTACCAATTCAGGATTATGGATTTTTCTAAAAAACATGAAAACACATATTATAAATGTTTTTTCAATAGAAAAATATTAATTATGTCACATGGAAACGGAAGGATTTATTAAGTAATAATTATTCCAAGATATAGGTATATCATACTACCACATGAATCTTAATTATAAAATATCATAAGTATGGTTACTATTCATTAGTTTATGTCACTATTCATAAGGGTAGAATTAAAATTTATAAGTGTATGTTACTATTATCCAAAAACTATATTGGTGACATTTTACTCCAATTTTAAAAAACTTATTTTTTCACTCCTGTCAGGCCTAGTTATATAATTTTATACTACCCAAATCACTTCCCAACATCCACAACCACATCAAGAAGCCATTGGTAACCTCAAAAAACCAAAACATCACTCCACAAGAGGTTCTAAAATGTGTTTAACTAAAGAGATAAATTCCCTTTTAAATTTTTTAATATATTTTATGTTATTTTCTTTCATTGTTCCTTTCAAAACCTCCCATTAACAAAATGGTACGATCAATCCAGTAACATAAATATTATGTAATTATATTATTCTAATTGTATAATTCATTATCTTCTATCCTTTCCCCATATTGTTTTTAAAATAAATGAAAAAATACTTTCAGATGTATGAAATTAACACAATCAATGATGGAAAGTTAACAATTTCCATTACCATCTTCAATATTAGTATTGAAACCAATATTATTGTTGAACCACAACATAATATATCTTTTATTATTTATATATGGTTTGAAAATCGTTTTTTACACATGGTTTTGACTTATAGAATGTAACATGTTCATTATGTCCAAAAATCGCTAATTAACTCAAGAGGATGTCACTAAAGATTTATCTAATGAATCAACTTCACTCTTAGTAACCAAATTAAATATTCAACCATATAACCTTATGTATGTTATATTAAAAAATAAATCTTCAATTCTTGGACAACCACAATCATCATATATGGTTACCTGAACATTAATAGGACATTAAAACCAAGGAAACAAATAGACTCAAACAATTAAATTTGAACTTATAACCTATCAAAATTGTGTTGAAGGAAAAAAAGAAATGTGATATGGTTATGTTTGATTCATTGTGTGAAAAAAATTTAATGAAATGTGATATGTTTTCAATTAGATATCACTCCAATGTATTGGGAAACTTTGTGTCTCCTGATATGATTATGTGAGACGGTCTTGGTAGTTATCCTTTACTTGGGATACTATGTGTAACGGTCATAGCGGTTAGCCTTGGTTTGTTCGACTATGGAAAACGATCTTGGAAGATGATCATGACTCATACTAAATTACTTTTTTATGTTTCTGCCATATTTTTATTATTCAATTTATAAATGAATCCATGTTTATTTGTTATTATTTAATGTTTTCAGTTTTATGTACCTATTTTTCAAAGAGACAAGACATCACGATCATTGGATGGTGCTCTAATGTATAATTATTCACATAAAATCATGTAATGGTATATATAAAAGGATAGGGTCACTATATATAGAATTAAAGGATGGTAATGATATTTTCAGATACTATGAATAGGGAACCATAGTGAGAAACCTAAATTGGAAAACATATAATAAAACATCCCTAAATTTTGGTGAGTTTAGAGTATGTTTTTTATCAAGAAAATGAATCCTTATTTAGAAACAAATAGATATATGGGGCTCTGGAATAGATGTACCAAGGATTTATAACTGAGACAAGGGGTTTTGAGCAGGTCCTAGGGTACCCTGGTATACGACAATGGGCCTTGCAGCACTATTGGTTTGCTACTCTCAAGGTATATGCCTTGGTAAATTCATTATTTTAGTAGAATCCAATTTTAAGGGAATAAAAAATTATATAAGAATATAAGATAATAAATAGATCAAGGATAACCTAGATTTAATCCAATGGAATAAAAATTTAGGATATACTTCTCCTTTATATGTTTAGCCTTTTATGATCATATTTTCTTTTTATGGTGAATAGAAAAGTTTTCAAGAACTCTAATTGTACGTTTTCTTCATAGATAATGGCACGAAATACATGAACATGTTCCAACAAACAATGTGATTGGCTGTGTGGGGATTTCCATAATGAAATTTTGGATATGATGGGAATGGGTGCTTAAAACATAGTGAATGTACTTGATCAGCTGGATCAATTTATGAATAAAAACTGGAATCATTTGTTACCCCTTCCTCCTCCATGGAAAGAAAAGGTTCCCGTAGAATCCTTCATCTAACAATGTACTCTTATGATTAGTAGATGTATTATTCCCCTACTCATAGAATAGTGGTTTAACTCCATTGAAAAGATATTATTCAAGATCAAGTGCTCGTATAGATATAAATTTTTACATTTGGTATATCGTTTTAATGGGAAAGGTGATCAGTGGTGGAAAATGATCAAGAATACAAAGTCACAAGAGGAAATTGATTCCATAAATTTGGAGGAATTCAAGATAATGGTATTCAATAATTATTTTCCTTGAACCCTCAATGACATGATGGAAATAGAGTTCCTTATACTAAAGAATAAGGAAGATGATTCCATTATGGAATATAAATACAATATTACAAGGCTTGCAAGCTAAGACTTTGGAATTGTCATGAACAATGATTGAAATGTTGATTATTTCATTAGTATGCTAAATATGATTCAAAAGAAGATATTGGGGAAAAGAGACTTTGGTAGTTATGAGTATATTTTCCATTTTTCCGTCAAGGATGAAATAGATATTGGATACTCAAAGTTGTATCGTGGTCCTGGTGACAAGATGTGGAAAATAGAGAACTACATGGGTTGTTCATTAAACCAGTCCCATGATGGAAAGAAGCATGAATATATAACTTTTAAAATTAATGGTAATATGTATCTTTGGAACTTTCTAAAGGGATCATGGAATTTCATTAAATGTTGAAAGCTGAGACAACTGGCCAAGAACTGCTAAAGGGATATTGAAAAATATGCTAATGTCTAATAACAAAAAAAGGTTCAGATCAATGCTCAACAAGTGGTGTACTATTACAACTATATGGAACATCAACATTATGCAAAACAATTTCCCTATGATGAGGGTTTTTAGAGGAAATCAACAACAACCTCTAAGGAAACATGGAAGGGATTATGCTACAACTGTTGCTAAGGTGAGAAAGACAATGATGTAGTGACATGTACTCTAATTAATCAATCATGAATAGGGAACATAATATTTGATTATATTTATACACATTCATTCATATCTTTAACATTTATCTGAACTATTCAAAGACCACCAGAAACATAATTGTACAATTTATCTGTAAGAACAACGAATGAGGAAATTATTGCATCCATATTTTATAAATCCTCCCAGGTTAATGATTTTGGATGGAACATCCATGAAAATATCATCATTCTTCCATTGGTGGAGTTTGAATCTATCATGGACATGGATTTGCGATCATTATAAAATGGAAACATCAACTATCAGGAAATGGAGATCACACTTTTCATTTGGAATCATCCTCTAATTATTTATAAGTGTAATAAGGAAGATGAATCTATTTTGGTATCTTCATTTTATATGTGGTTATTTTTTTTATGAGCATGCATATCAACCACAAATGATTGAGAAAAAGGCTATTATCATGCTTGAAGGCTTTCCTGTCATGGGGAATTACACTAATGTATTCCTTAAATATTTTCCTGATAATCTTCTTGACTGATAGGTTTTGTTCTCAATAGAACATATTTCTAGATCAATGCCTATTTCAAAAAAACCTTATATAATGGCCAATGTAGAGGTGGTACAGTAGATTAATCAGTTATAGGAGAATTGATAGAAGGGTTTTATATGGCCGAGTGATTCACATTGGGGTGTTCCTATCCTCTTAGTCAATGAGAAGGATTTATTAATTCATCTATGTATATATTTTTGTAAGACAAATAATATCACTATAAAGAACAAGTATCCCCTTACAATGATAAATGACTTATCTATCATCATTGAGGGGAACAATATTTCTATAAGGTGGACCTTCTTGGGGATATCACTAACTAAAGGTGACTAAGGATGTTATTCTGAGGACATCCTAAAGAATGAGTTATAGACACTATGAGGTCATAGTGATTCCCTTAGGACTCACTAATGCTCCATCAATATTCATTGGTTCAATTAAAAGAGTCTTTATAGATTACCTCGACATGTTTATCAAAGTATATATTAATGATTTTCTGATATTCATTAAGACAAAGGATGAACATGAGTATCCTTTGAATACCGTGATAAAGAATTTGGGAAGGTATAGATGTATGAAATGTATGGAAATTGTGAGTTATGAAATGAGTAAGTGCCATTCATTAAGAATTTTACACTAGTAAAGGGATATTTTTGGACCGTTACACGGAACAGGAAATTCAAGACTAGCTCATCCCAAGATTTGTAATGTATATCTACATCGTTTTTGGTCTAGAAAGTTATTATTGAAAATTTTTGAAGAAATTTTTGATGTTTTCCAACCCATTTACCATGCTGACATAGAAGGTAGTAATGTTTGTCTATAATCAAGAATGTGTAGACTGTTTCAAAGAGTTGAAAAAACATTATCCCTTTACGAGTACTCACACTACCAATAAGTGGATAACTCTATATGGTGTATAGTGATGAATAAATTAATGTATTAGGTTGTGTGCTATCAAAAAATGATAATCTGATAGCCTATGCCACCGGGAACATAAAAATCCCTATGAAAAACAAATCCCACACATGATCTGGAGTTGGAAGCTAGGATATTCTGGTTGAGAATCTGGTGGCAAAATCTCTATGGGGATAAGTGTGAGATATATATTGTTAACAAGTGTAAAAATTATATATTCATATAGAAAGAGCATAATATGGGCAAAATAAGATTTATAGAGCTTGTCCTAGATTATCACTGATCTTTCCACCATTATATTTTAGACAGGTTTGGGTCATTATATTAACCATATCTTTTAGTTTTAACTCTTAGTTAATTAGATTTACATTTGCCATGTCACGTTGTATTTTTATATTATATAGTTAATAAACATACCATATACATCCAAGAGACCCCCAAGTGGTCCATTAATGATACACATATCATGATATAAGTATCTTGGCCGAACCTTATATTTTTATGAAAAAAATAACAACTAATAATATAAAATTTGTTTTAAATACTATTTTATGTCAATTTTGACACTATTTGGTAATTGATTTTTTTGAAAATCATAACAGAATTATTATTTATAACAATGTTAATTAATTAAATAATAAAATTTAATACTAACTTATAAAATTAGTGGAATTCATAAAAAGTCTCAAATTACATTTATTTGGGTATTTATAACATCATTTATGTTAATATTTCATTAATAATATAATTACTGCATCATCATTGTTTAATAAATAAATTAAATTATTTAAAGTCTAAAAAATATAAATAAAATTCAATTATATAGGAAATATGTTTATCTTTCTAATGAATATTTATATTTGAATTTATCTTATGTATTACCCTATATTAAAAATAATTTAGTTATTATACTTTGATTTTAACTATTTTAACCCTTCTTTAAATAAATTAATAATAAATGTCCTAATCTAATCCATGTGGACCTAAATGGTCATATTTTATTCCTATGGTTTTTTTGGTCGAATTAAACTTATCCAATATAATTAGGACATGTTTTAGTGTAATAATAATATCATTTTTACCCCATAATTACCCTATTTACTTTTAACCGTGGTAAATAAAAGTGAAAAGTTACTATACACCAAATATTATTTTCATTTCATTTAACCACATTTAGTCCTTGATATTAATCATGTTGCTCGGATTTTTGAAATTCCACTCATAGAAGCTATAAAATTATGTTTTATGTAAGTTTTCCAAAAGCTCATAGGAGGTAGGTAAAAGACGGTGAAAAGATCAATAAAAATTTTATATATCGAAAATAATTATAAAATGACTCCAATGAATTAAATTGAACTTATATATGTATTATGTATCAATTTTGACCTAAAATAATTTTAAATAAATAATTATTTAAATAAAAAGTCAGTTTTTAAATAGTAACACAGTGTTTTCACTATTCATAAAAAATTGAATGTTTTCAGAAAAATTACAAAAATTCACCCTTGGATAATTTCAATATTATGAATCCAAAAATGAAGTCCATTTTGAATGATACAATTAATAAAATTTCAAAAAGTGGGTATTACTATTCATAACGGCTTGTTCGTAATAATATTATAATAATATCTCGTTTAGTGAAACTTGGTATTGCGTACTACACACTCTATCGAGAAAGGTCGCGATTGCATGTAATGTAACCCAAGTCAGGGATGCGTGTAGTGCAAGACTCTTTTGTTGTTGCATATAACATAATACAAACATATTTAATTTATACATTGAATATATATATATATATACACACAATGTTTTTTAGAATAAATACTATCAAACGAACTTGAAATTCTGTGTAACACGATCCAAGAATAGTGTTTCATATACTACAATATAATATGGTGTTGTGTATAGCGCAAGATAATCTTGGTGTAGCGTACAAAAAAAGACCTCGAAGAAATTAAAAAGAATATTTCTCATAAAATCTCAGGTTGTTACATTCTACCCCCTTAAAATGAATTTCTGCCTCGAAATTCATCGAGGTTATAAATGGTTTTATACTTGAAAGCTTCATTAATTTAAACCCACATAGAAAAATGGAATAACAAAACTTAACATAAAAAACTAAAGTATGAAATGTAACGATTACCCTAATTAACTAATCACTGGTTCTCCACGTAGGAGAACATAGCTGAAAATATGGATATGGAAGAGAAATCTAACCGTCATATTATGATGGAGCGTTGTAGAGAATATGGATATGAAAAATCCAACAATCACAATGCCATAAATTTTGATGATCTTGTGTACCATATGATTCATCGGATATAAGGACACTAGGACAACATTTTTGGTTTTGAGGAACATTTCCCTAAAGTTGAAGAATTTCAATTAGAAGAAATACTTACTTTATTTGGGTAAAATATCACCGTTGTTCGTGACTTGACCAATTTCCACTTCATCTCATTACGAAATGAAGTGGAATTTTCCTTTCGTGAAGTTTTACCAGATCATGCGATCGAATGATAGGTCATTCCATCTGTCTCAAACATATGTTATAAAACGTTATATACATAAGTCCATATATGGTAAGATTAATCAGATATGGTAAAAAAATGGACGTATACTTCATCTATCATCCTGCATAATAAAATAAAACTTGTTTCTATTAACTAGGGACTTCCTGTAGGCTAGTGGAATGAAATAAAGGCCGGTCGCACTTCGGTTGTGGGTTCGATTCCCAAAGCCTTGTCCGATGTGAAGGGTTGTCATCCGTCCTTTAGGTTGTCTTTTTTGTTTTCTAAAAATAAATTATTATAACTTTCCATCAATAATAACGAAAAGGTTCTAGCCTTAAACAATACAAACTTATGTCTAACATAATCCATTCCAATCTTTCAACTTATCCAAAATACGGTTGTCCAATATCATATTATATTGAAAATAATTACCAGAGAGTTCACATAACAAGCATGTTAATACCATCGTTCATCCCCATATATCATAATATATGTCTTGTTGGTCACATTCAAAATATTCAAAGTCCTTAATCATGTATTCTCTTGAAAAACGAATACCCACTGAACCATAGTGAAAACATGAGTGCTGTCAAAAGTTAACTTTTCCACATACCAAAATCAAAAAATTATTTATAATCAAACCATGATATCACTTAGTCCTTATAAAAATCAGGTGCTCTTGAATACTATCAAACATATTATTTATTCCTTATCCATTCATTATATGCATATCATCATCTTTCCAAAAATACTCGAATAACCTTTCATGGTTACCAGAACCATTCATCATATACTTTCAAATACTTTAGGAAAAAAATAGTGTAACAATCCTTATATGTTTCTTTATTCCATAGTACCATTATATTACCTATACAACATAACTCTTGATAAACATACAATCATTCCACTACCTTCTTAAACCATTGAACAAGCATCAACACTTCTTTCATCTCATATATCATTTGTAGTCTCCTCATCATCATCCACATAAATACTACCCATATGACCATGATGATTATCTTCATGAGATTTTCCCTTAGGGAATTGGTTTGCATAATTCCCATACATTCCACATTTAAAAAATCTGATCATTGTTGATGTCGTAGCAATACTATTATCCTTATACATGGTGTTAACTGAACCTTTTCCTTTGAACTTACTGGATTTGTGTACCTCTTTTCTCCACCCAAAGCATCTTCCAGTTCCTTTGAAACATTCTCCTTGATGCCTCTTCTCACATGATTTACATGATAGAAATTTAACATTCCTTCCTCTATGATCATCATGAAACTCCATCTTTATAGTATTAGCTGAGTCAGGAAACTTACCAAAGTTGAAATTTTTGATAATATTATGAGATTTATGATTAGGCATAATAACGATATGTGGACCTCCAGATCCAATTTCATTTGGTTTCTCAGGAAGAATATCATTCCATTGTCTATTATATCCACCATTATCGTGAATCTTCCTGTTCCCATCTATTTTCTAAAACCCCAAAAAAAAATTGTGTGAGAGGCCAAAATCATAATCAAGGGGGATTACCTTCAATATCTAACATCTTAGGTAACATTCTAAGATAGTTAACATAATTCTTGGACTAAAACCTATACTTATACGTAACGTTACGGACATCCCTAGACATACCTTAGAAATATCTCTAGGGATCTCACTAAAGTTCTCACATCCTAGTTTCCAAAGGTTGACTAAACCGTTCCTCTGATACCAACTATATAGACCCAAATCATTGACATAAATCGACATTATAATACTTTTTTGGAATGCTTAATACATAACAAAAACATACACCAAAGGATCGAAATAGTTTATTGTCTTTGGAAACTCGGAACATAATCTCCTAATCTTGGTGAATGATCTTCAACATCTTCCATAAAGATCTTCCCCTTTTGGTTTTCTTACCTAAAACCTTTCTTTAAATCCTGGGGAAAGGAAAAAATAAAAAAGGGTGAGCTCAAATGACCAGTAAGGATAATCATAGAGAACATAAAACAATCCATAAACATTTGAATGAAAAAACATGAACAAAAATTCTAAACATCAAAATCTTGAGCAAAGACATGAATCATGGAATTACGTAAGGCATATATCATAAGGGAACATCAATCATGATAAAATAGCATAGGAATAAAACATGTGATTGTGGAAACCATTAAGAACATGATATGATTTCCATACTATCCAAGGCATTTCTTCCAAGACCATCTTAGTGAACAAAGTCGCTTTTTGAATCATGTCCACTCCCCGTTCCAGTCCTGTATTACTGAACCAGAGTAACTTACCATTCCATCCATGTCTATCTCATGAGATATAAATCATTACACAATTAATTGGAGGGATATATAGGTCCCACCCATATCAAAATGAAATCATTCTTATGTTTTCCACAATATAAACCTAAATAATTCATCATAACCCAAAGAATAAAATGGGTTTCATAAACATCATCCCATCATAACTTAATCCATATAAAACAAATTGATATCATTTCATCATAAGAAAATTGAAACCATTTAAATCATAGAGAAATTTTACTTAAAACATACACATATTAAATAATGTCATCTTATATGCAAAATAGTTTTGATAGAACACTTGAAATGAAATCTTGAGGAATATATCCTTTCTTCTTCAAAATCATTTTCCTTTCACAAAATGTCATGAAATTTTAAAATAAAAGGGTTTTGTTGAAAATAATAATGCAATATTTTAGAGGTATCTTCACAAAAATGAGGCGTTATGAAACCGTAAAAATCAGTTCACCCCGTATAAGTTAAAAATAACATTCTCCTTGTACTTTTGTCGTAATAGTCAAAAAGTACCTTATATGGGAACCAATGGAATGATTCCATTTAAACAATGTGGTAAAAATTAAATAAAGGGTGAAAATGACTTTAATCATTCATGCAAGAATAGTAAACATTTTATGAAAACATTTTTATAAAACATGGTCATGGATGTTAAACGTAACCCTAGTAAATACTTATGTATAAGCAGTCTCAGCTAAATGTTGAGATTTAAAATTTATCCCTTACATTAGGTCTGATATGATTCGTACATATCCGAACCTTCTATATAATGATTTAAATAATTTCATTTAATTATTACAGAATCATATTCATTTTTATGATGTCATAAGTTGTTCACTTATAATTTTATATTACCTGTTCTTTTGTAAATTCCATGTTAAAGCAGCGTTTTGGGTAAAATCATTTTATTTATCGTACGTGTTTGGACTTGTTGTTCTTGATATTTTTACTTATATCCTGATTTACTTAATTCCAGAATTTAAAACATGTTTTATATATAATATATATTTAGATTATACATATATATATGATAGATCGATAAATGGAATGAAATACACCGTTCATGGAGATGGTAGGTCGTACGTACGCATGAACACTGTTTTCGTTTCCTTATTGAATTGAATGGAATTAAGTAGATAGAATAAATATACATATACATAAATATAGTATAATTATTATGTCATATATTTCATTATTATTCATTATATATACTTTATAATCATTCATGAATGGTTAACATGGAGAATCAATCTAATCGCGTCGTGGAGACGGTAGTCCGTACGTACGCACGAGCGATGATACCATTCCCATGATCGTGGAGTTGTATTGAAGTGTATGTATAATATTTCAGAATCAATATCACATTAAAATAATCATATATAATTTTATATTTACAATATTATACCAATCCATGTAAGGTGGTGGTTCAAAACAGATTACACCACGGCGTGGAGACAATATTCTGTACGGATGCACGCGCGATGATTTTGTTTTCCGTAGGATGGATAAAAGGTGAAATTGGGTTGTTTCATATTTCTAATAACATATAAATATATAATTAATAATTATGTTATTACATTATTATGTGACAACTAATGAAGATGATGTTGATGAAGAAGGATACTTGCGAGAATCGAAAGAAGAGATTACCTCTTCTTCGATGCACCTCATTTATGCCTTCTCTTATGGAAGTAGAGTGGGTATTTTGAGTAGAAAAGAACCTACATAATGATTCTAGGGAAGTGGAGAAGAGAAATGGTCAGGGGTTGGCCGAGTTTCAAGGATCAAAAGGGTGTGAAGAGAAAAGGGAAGGGGTTCCCTTTTTATAAGGGAGGAGAGGGTCACCTTTGGAAATGCATAAACTAATATTTTATAATAAAGTCATACTCGGTTATTAATATCTCCAAATTGATTTATTTAGACTCTAAGGTGGGTATGGGTTGAATTCCTCTCAACCAATAGATTTCAGACCGGATTGGGTCATTATATTAACCTTATTATTTAATTTTAAATCTTAGTTAATTAGATTGACATTTACCACGTCACTTTGTATTTTTTTATTATATTTTTATTAAACATACCATATACATCTAAGCGATACCCAAGTGGTCCATAAATGATACACCTATCATGATATAAGAATCTTGGCCGAACCTTATATTTTTTTCAATAAAACAACAATTAATAATATAATATTTATTTAAAACTATTTTATGTCAATTTTGACACTATTTGGTATTTGATTTTTTTGAAAATCATAACAGAGTTATTAGTTCAAAAAAGTTTAATTAAATCAATACTAAAATGTCATATTAACCTATAAAATTATTGTAATTCATAAAAAGTCTCTAAGTACATTTATTTGCGTATTTGTAACATCATTTATGTTAATATTTCATTAATAAAATATTTATTACATCATCATTGTGTCATAAATAAATTAAATTATTTAATGTCTAAAAATTATAAATAAAATTCCATTAGGTATGAAATAAAATTATCTTTCTAATGAATATTTTTAGTTGAATTTATCTTATGTATAACCCTATATTAAAAATTATTTATTTATTATACATCGATTTTAACTATTTTATCCCTTCTTTAAATAAATTAATAATAAATGTCCTAATCTTAACCATGTGGACCTAAATGGTCATCTTTTATTCCTAATGTGGTGTTTGGTCCAATTACACTTATCCAATTGAATTAGGACATGTTTTAGGGTAATAATAATATCATTTATACCCTTAATTACCCTATTTACTTTTAATCGTGGTAAATAAAATAAAAAGTTACAATACACCTAAAAGTATTTTCATCTCATTGAACCACATTTTAATCCTTGATATTATCTATTTCTCTTGGATTTTCAAAATTACACTCACAGAAGTGGTAAAATTATGTTTTATGTAAGTTTGAAAAATGCTCCTAGGAGTTAGGTAAAAGATGGTGAAAAGTTCAAAAAAAAAATTTATATATCTAAAATTATTATAAAATCGATCCAATGAATTAAATTGACCTTATATAGGTATTATGTATCAATTTTGACCAAATATAAATTTAAATAAATAATTATTTAAATAAAAACATGGTTTTTAAATAGTAACCCAGTGTTTTCCCTATTAATAAAAAATTTAATGTTTTCAGAAAAATACCAAAAATTCACCCTAGGCTAATTTCGATTTTCTAAATACAAAAATGATGTCCATTTTGAATGATAAAATTTATAAAATTTCAAAAAGTGGGTATTACCATTCATAATGGCTAGTTCATAATAATATTATAATAATATCACGTTTAGTGAAACTCGGCATTGCGTACTACACACGCTATCGAGGATGGTCGTGATTGAGTGTAATGTAAGCCAAGTTAGGGTTTCCTATAGTGCAAGACTCTTTTGTTGTTTCATATAATAGAATACAACAATATTTCATTTATACATTGAATATATATATATACACACACACACTCAATGTTGCATAGAATAACTACTATCAAACGAACTTGAAATTGTGTGTAACACGATCCAGGAATAGTGTTGCGTATAATGCAAGATAATATGGTGTTGTGTAAAACGCAAGATAATCTTGGTGTAGCGTACAAAAAAAGACATCAAAGAAATTAAAAGGAATAATTCTCATAAAATCTCGGGTTGTTACATTATTATATTTTATGTTTAACCCCAAATGATGGGTTTTGACTTTTTTCCTAACCCATACATCCCTCAAGATGTATTAGTGATGAGAAACCACTTTCCCTCTCATTAATCCATCTTATATAAATTTAAAACCATGCCGATAATCCGTTTGGAATTATTTATGAATGTAGATTACTCCTTCGGGTTACTCTATCATTATTTTTACAAAAATGGTGTTGTATTTTCTTCTTTATGTACAACTAATAAATGATGTTTATATGCTCCAAACTCATGTTTAATCATCAATCCCTCAATATATTTTAAGTATATATAGTCTTTTATGTGAATCCATCTTTAATACATCCCAATAACCATCTAGATTAACAGGAACTTCCCTAATATTTTCCCAATTTCTTGTGTACTACATACACTTTTTATGCTAACATTGTATTAAAAAAATCTGAATTTTATTTACAAATACCTTATTGGTTTATTAATGGTTTTATTTAAAATATTGTATCTTTTTCTATTTCTAATGATCCATAATATTTACCATAAAACCGTAGAAAAATGTTTTAACCTTAAAACATATCTAATACAATTCTTATATGATTTCACTTCTATATGTAATCAATTAAAAAGATATGTTCCTAATTTATCATATGATTATCCATTTATGGAATAATTACGTTATTCATGGAAACATTCATGATTCGCCCATTGGTTATGCTTTAGAAAATGATGGTGGAACACAATTCATTATGTGGGTAACCCTTATGTTTATACAAAATTGGTTATGTATGATTAATTATGTCTAAAACATATTCATGAATTGTATGATGGGTGCGCCAAGATAGTTCTCTAATTCCTTCGGTAATGTTTAGTCTCATGAGACGATTATGTGGGATGATATTTGTCAATAGCCTTGGAATGTGCTATTGTGTACAATGGTATTGGTGGTTAGCCTTGGATTGTTCTACTCTGGGAAACGACCTTGGAGGTTAGCCTTGAGTCATACTATATTCATGTTTAGTTATTCTGCCATATTTCAATGATTCCAAGTAAAACAAATCCCATGTTTTTATATTATGATTTCAAATGTTATATGACTTTCTATATCATCATGTCATGCCTTCTAACCCATGTATTAATGCTTTATTCTAATGTTTATTATCTTGCTGGTCTTTTCTGCTCATCCATTTTCCCATGTGATCCCAAGGGTACCATATGTAGATATAAGTGTTAAAATGAACTTATGATCTCTTTTAGAATACTAAATAACGAGATGTCATATTTTGTTCCTTGTTTTCAGTTTTATGTCACTATACTTCAATGAAAATTAACTTCATGATCCATGGATTGTTCTCAGAAATATAATTATGCATAAAATCATGTAATGTTATATATAAAAGGATTGTGTCTCAATAACAAACCCATTCATATGGTGGGTATGAATATGATTAAATTTATTATTTAAATATATTGTCTACAAATGTGTATATAATTTACTCATTTCATACGAATTAATTATAAATGAAATGAAAACAATTTAAACAAAACTAAAATATTTTTTTCGAGAAAATTTTATTATGCAGAAAACAAAGTTTCATACAGATAATGAAAAAAATTCTCTGAATTTTATTTATAAAATTTATAATGTATATGTTCAATAAAATTATTAATATTGATTTAATGTGTTTTTTATCCATAATATAAGAATAAATAAAATATTATGCATAATATTCAATATATTTTTATAAATATATTTTCTTTAATTGTGAAAACATTCATTAAAAATAATTTTGACTTCTTTTAAAAAATGAATTTAAAAAAAAATTATATAATCATTTAAAAATAAAATTTCTTTTGATTTTTCATAACTTTCTGAATATAAAAATATTCTTGTAAATAGTGAAAATACAGGTTGTTATTCAGAAATAACTTTTCATTTGTTGAATTTAAAAACAGAAAAATGGAATTAATATGATTTCAAAAGTAACATAAGTGAAATTATCTTCCTATGAACACCATTTAGATTATTAGAATAAATTTTTAATTTAATTTTTATTATAACTCATTTAAATCTTTTGAATATTTTCTCACAATAAAGGAGGTTTTTCTATCACATCTAAAGGAAAATATTTAAATAAAAAACATCCAACTATGTGAATGAAATTTTAAAAAATTAAATTAAATAATTTAATTAATAAATATATAAATTATCAGATAAGTTCAACATTATATTTTAATATTATGAATACAATAATTAATACAATTTAATTAATATGGATAAAGAGAAATTTTATTTACATGTTCTTAAACAAAATTTATAAGTGGTGAAATGACATAAAAATTTATCCATAATCTATTTAATTACATTATTTTGACCTTATCCCATATATGTTTAGATATTGATTTATTTCTAAAAATTGTGTATACTAAACATATTGGTGGATATTTTTATTATTTAAAATTACATTTGTTACACTCACCTCACATATACATGACCACCTAATATGCTATTCAATTCACACTTAAAAACAAATAAGTTTATCCATGATCTAAAAAATAATTTTTCACATGTGTACAACAAACTCCCTCAAAACCGACTGATGTGAAATTTCTACTGACAAAAACCATTCATGGATTATTATTATTATGGTCGATATAAATTTATTTATGTTATTTAAATATAATTATACCTCTGGAAAAATATTATCATCTATACTTTTTAATAATTTATTCTATGTGCGATATGATAATTTTGATCGTGTTTATGGAGAACTATCACATATAAAAGCATTATGTTTTTTTGAACATATATTATTTACATGGATTATAATAAATTAAAAATAATATAAAAATATTTCATACATATAAAATTTAAATTATTATGTTGTGTTAGTATTTTTTTTAACCATTTCTAATTTAATCCATTGAGAAAATGAAAAATGTTTACATATGTACATAGAGTCAATAATTTCCATTAAATGTCTACTTCATTTTCTATAGGTAATATTTTTTTATTACTATAAATACATATATGCGAAATATGAAATATATTTATAACAGGTGTAAAATTTAGGAAATGAAGGAATCATTTTCAATATACGAGTAAGAAAAATAACATATTATAACATACACCAATAACAAAGAAGATGTTGATCCAAATGTGATTTTAATAAGGAATTGTAAATAAATGGTACATAAAAGGACATATGTAAGTAAAAATTTGAATGATAATATATGTATGTTTATGTGATAGATGTTCAATAAATTATATTTATTATATAGTATGATCTAATTTGTATGATGGAATTAATGACTTATACTAAAGGATTTCCATCTCAATTTTTTAAATATGTGATACACATTCCATATTCACCATATATTTATGTTATTTGGATAATATATTAATCATGACAGGAATTTTTTTATATTTATAATACAAATTGTGGGGATATACATATCCATTTTTGGATCTCAATCATATGGTGTTTATAATTCAAAATTTTATACAATGGTAGTGGATTTTTTTCTGTTTTTTTCTCCAATACATATGTCACATCATGGATAGTTCTTCATTTATACAGTTTATATAATACCATGTTGAAATTTTATATCAACAATAAAAATGTTTTAACGAAATTCAAATATTTATGTTTATTTTTTCATTCATGGATCTTGTGATACAAATATAACCAAAGTGATAATAATTTATTTTTAAATTTCATCATTTTTAGGAGTATATATTTTTTTATCCAAAAATAAAATCATATGATGAATATATCATGAATATAATGTATATTATTTTAATTTTGTTATTAATGATCTGATCATGTAATTGATACATTTTTTACTCTATTTCTAACATATATACATATGGAAATATTTTTCATGGAAAATATATATTATCTCTCCCATTAGTTGATAAATCATAAACATTATTTAAATGATTTATAATTTTTTTAGTGAAATTGTTTCAATAATAAATTTTAAAATAATCATTTACCCATGTTTTATAGTTTAAAAAAAGTATTAAATTTTTTCATTATGTCGTCATTAAAAACCTAGATTGTTTTGATTTAAAAAAATGTGAATAAAATATTTCATTCAACCAATAATAGTTGAAATATATTTTTCTCCATCATGACCACTAAATTTTTTGACTACTCTTGTATTTGATTCAAATAGTAATTTCACAAAAAAAAATATTTCTAAATGTTTACAGTTTGAATTTTTTCATATCAGAAATGATATTTTCCATAAAAAAATTGTTATGTGAATTTTAAATATTCATATATGGGGTTTCATTGATAATTTCAATGAAAATTACTTCAATAATATTTTTTTTAATTTTTTAATTAAAATTGGTTAACATCAATGAAATTTTATTTTCATTAGTAAATGATACAATTTATTTTTCATTAAAAACCATTTCAATCTAAAATGAAATGTTTTTAATTTACCAAATCATTACATGGGATATGATCCATTGATAAAATATTTACAAATTATATTGGAGGTTAGTAATAATGCTCATTATATTTTTGTGAATAAATTTTCATTTCAATGGGTACTATTGTAATGAAATTTGTTTGAAATAGATTTTTTACCATGAGTTATGTTATGATGTTATTAAAATGAAATTCATTTCATTTAATGTGTTATTATATGATGAATGTTTTTCAATATTGTGGAACAAATATAGATAAAAAGTTCCACTGGTTCGACCCATATCCCCTTCTAATACATTGGATGATGATTACTATTATTTGATCTTAAAAAGGTACAGAAGATGTCATCCCAAGCCAAAACTTTTGTATGTAGGAGGTTATACCTAGACCAAAACAGGGTAAAAGTGTGGTAATCTCAAGAATAACATGATATAAATGTCTTAGTTGGTTTCATTGACATATGAACTTTTATGCATATATATAATTTTTAAAACTATGTCTTATTCTAATATTAATCTCTCATAAATTTTGTTCAATAATTCTATTATGAATCATTGTCATATGAACTACTAATATTCTTTCCTAGACTAATTTTAAGGATCATTAATATTCATGATATGGTTTTCATATGTTATTATTAGGTCTTCACACCCATATTCTCATAACAAATTTATATCTATCTTATTTTCCTTTACAAAGAATTTGAATTTTTTCTTATGCATCCTTTATCAAGTATATTATTAAAGGTATTTTATATGATATGTATATATATGGGTCTAGTCATTAATAAATTATTGGAATATGTTGTGTCTAACATATGCACAGATTTATTATATTCCCTTATTTCCAATAGAATTAGTCCAAAACGACATTAGTATGGATTTTTTTTATACATTTAATATGTTTATAATAAGATGTAATAATTATGTATGTATGGTTTTGTAATCTATAATATACCCTCCATAGTTTTATAAAACATTAATCATATCATCATAATCCTTGTAGTGGATATATGTGGAATACAACAATCATCATCATGTTCATAAATTATCTAGAAAAATGGTAGTGATGGTAACATTATATCATATCCTATAAAAATAACAATAAATATACATAAATATTTTAATTGATGAAATTAAATTAATATAAGTTAAAAAAATTTATGGGGACTACAAAACTTTTATTTTAACATAATTTATTCAAAATAAAAACAATTCAAAATATTTGGGAAATCATTTTCATTAAAAATAATAATATAAATAAAAAATGTAATCTTGAGATAAAAGTTCATTCATGACAGTGGAGAATTATTTTCATATAGTCTAAATTAAAAAAAAAATTCCTTTAATGTTTTAATAGAAATTTTAGAATAACCTTATATATAAAATGAAAATAATATACAATTAAAAGATTTTTATAGACATTCAAACACATGAAATAATTATTCTAAACAATCTTTATATTTTATAAAAAATATACATTGAATTATTTTAAAGAAAATATAGTCATAGAAGAAAATATTACCAAATAAAGAGAGAATTAAATTTATTTTTCCTTTAAAATATAACTTCCATATATTGAGTATTTGAATACTGAAAAAATTAATGGAAAATTTTAATATTTATACATAACCAATTGAATATGAAATAAACAATATTTACGATGGATAAATCATTTGATTTCATCATTGGAAATATACACATTAACAATCCTTGTAAAAATTTTATTGTAACATAAAACCCTTACTAAAATGATTACTTTTGAATCATATTCCCATATAAAATGAATTACATCAAATTAAATGTTGTTATAATTAATACAATGATATCCATCATATAACATGTCAATGGTGTGGCATATATTCTACATTATAGAAACCATTGGTGAATATAAATTATGTCCAATAGAAGAAAAATGATAGATGAGAAACCCTCATATCAATTACATATTCCATAATTAAAAATAATAAGACCTATATAATAAATAAATATTTATTATATTACTACAGTATAATAATATTCATACCAATAATAATACTTCCTATATTAAATTGTTTATTTTCAGAATTATTATCGTTAAAATGATTTGGTATGTTAACATTGATCAAGACTATTTTATATATAAAATGAAAATCATGATATAAATATCATATATATTTAGTATGTAAATATTTACAGACATTTTTATATGGGTGATTAATATTGATTTCCATCACTGTGTGGAGAAGGTTGTCTATATATATTCACATGTGAAATGTCTAATTTTTGTTAAAATAAAATAAAAGTAAATAATAATTAGACATTATAGATTTTTTATTATAAAATAAATAATTTATATATATGTATTTAATATTTTTTATAATAAAAAATCCATATAAATGATTTTATAAAATGATTCATAATGGTATTTGGAGGCGGTAGCCCGCATGTAGACATGAGAGAAACTTTTGTCTCCCAATTGATTGAGAATGAGTGGGAAAAGATTCTTACATTTAAATAATAACAAACCTTCAAATTATTGATAGAATAGTAATCATTTTTTAAGATACTTTAACATTAAAAAATAAAAATAATGAAATAAAATTCAATAATCTCTCTTAAAATTTATATTTTTTCATTAAGATACCAACATTAGAATTCAACATAATCCATGCTATATTACTGTTATGCCAAAAAATAAGGACTATGATAAAGTTAACTAATATAGTAGTGTTATGAATTTTGTATGGGATTATTTAGAAGGATAAAATTGTTATAATAAAGAAGGAGAAGAGGTTCACGTCTATAAGAAGGGCAGGGAAAGACATAAAATTTAATAAAAGATTTCAACGAAATGAGTTATCAATAAAGGGAAAGTGGATCCAAATGGACACATATTTGAAAGTAGGATGAGATAATTTTTAAATATCCTTTAACAATAATAATAATACATTTTTGGGATAAAATAATTAAAATATATCTTGGTTTAATCTAATTGTTAACTTATTTTTACAGTAACTGGGGTTATTAAATTTTATTAGTTTTAAAATTAATTATGACCAATATTTTTTTTGATTATATTAAATTATATTTATTATAACTATTAAAAAATATAGAATCCATTTTTATAAATTTAATTTATATAAGGGTTATAATTTATTTTAAACAAGTATGTAAATCCCAATGAATACCTATTTTAAAATAATACATTTTTATTCAAAATAGTAAATTTTTTCACAATAATATTCAATTAAAAAAATAAAATAATGTTTATAACATATTATTGAATTAATTTTCCTTAAATATACTTATGAATAATAATATTTCTATTTTGAAATTATTTATTCTGATAAAAAATCATAGCACAAATAGTAACTATTTTTAGAAATATTAATTTTATTCCCTGAAAATTAAAATACACAAAATAAATTATAATCATGATTATATGGTAATTAATTATATCACTACTAATTAATTTATTATTATTTTATTTTATGATGGAATTGTAAAAATATAGGACTTGTACTTGAAATTAAATGAATATTTTTACCAAAATCATTAATTATCAGTATTCTTATAAAAATAATTCTATATGGAAAAATCCTCTAAATTAAACAAATAATAGAATTGAAATAATGATTTTAATTTATTATAATAAAAAATCTATGAAAATGTAGAAATAAAATATATTTTAATTTCTATAAATGAAATAAACCCCACTTTTGGAGAATGAATGTTTTTGAAGCATAACCAGACTTTATTAAAAAATGAGTATATATTTTTCATGCAATAATCAATAAATTTGCACAATTTAATTCCATTATATAGTTTTCTTATGATGTGGTTTAAATTATTATTACCAATTAATTTAATGTAAAGGACATAAATAATATTATACCACATTTTATTTATACAAAAGGTTTTTTGTATAGTAAGGTATAAAATAATTTATTTTTATTTCAAAGAGACTATATTTAAAATAATGGTGTGTAACCCATAGGATGTAACATTATGCATCTTATTTTAACAATAATATATAGTTCCCACAATATTAATTGAATCATATACATTTTTGATTAATATAATATTGTAAAATAATCATTTTAAAATGATTTAACAGTTGAATCAAACCCTCATAGAAAGTGAGAACATGTAATGGAACAATATATTAATTGATTAAAAATTGTATCAGTATTAATATTTCAAAGATAAATGTTATACAATAGGTTATTTAAGTAGGTGAGTATTTCTATAAATGTCACATTGAAGGGATCATTGTGAAATGAGACCATTGTATTATATTCTTATTTATTCAGACAATAACTACAATGGAGAAATCGTAAATGCATATTAATTATATACATACATATATATATAATATATCTAGATTTATCTTATACATAAAATTTTATTATAATTTCATATTACTCAATATTAAATAAATATTTATTGAAATTAATACTTTATCTATTTCATTTCAATATTCCATGCATGTTTTGATTTAGTGGTTATGTAAATTACACCACTTTAATGTTTTACTCATCAATATAATGTTTAAAATTATTATATATTTGTATTTATTTTATTATAGAGTGTAATGGATATTTCAATGTGTTTTTAGTGTTTGTTCAAAACGATTTTTTAAACATTCCAATTTTTTTAATTTCATAAACAGTATATATTTTCTTAGTAAACATACATATATAAATGTTATAATTAAATAACATGTAAACATTCATATGTTATTCATTATTATATATAAATATTATAACATTACATTCATTAAACATTAACTTAATATTAATTATAAAAAAATTCATGTATTGTTAAAAACAACTAAGTTGAGAAGAACATATAATAATTGAATGATCATGAACATGTTTTAAATGAAGATAATATAACTATCATATATACATAATCATATTATAAAAAATAAATCTTTATTATATAACTATCCTTTAATGAGTTAATAAGTAATGAAATACATCATTTTTAGAGGTGGTAGTTTTAACATAAACATGTGAGACATTGGATTTAAAATTTAATTGGTGGGGAATAATGTTGATATTTGATAATATTTATAGAAGTTAAATTTTTTCATAAATGTAATTTTTATTAATTTAATCCATATTTATTATTGTTCACGTTATAAGGTGATGAAAAATGAAATATTTCATTCATTGAGGTGGTAGTATGTAAATATTATGAAGTGAAGTTTTCTTTTTATAGGAGATGAAAATATAATAAACCGTTTGTATCATAAAAATACATTACATAATTTTATTAATATTCCTTAAATTAAATATAGAAATTATTGGGGATAGTAGTAGTTTAGTTTCATTGGAATCATGGAATAAAAAAACATGTACATTGGTAAACTAAATCATCTCCCACTAAAATCTTCAAAAAACCACCGTTATTAGACTTATCATGAGATATAAATATCATCATAACCTTGGGAGAAGATTCAATATAATAGTTCTGATTGGATTATCATAAAAGGTAAAAAGGGAGATACATCAGTATAAAATAAACATAAAGGTATGAGAACATGAGAAAAACATTTGGAAGCAGTACCCAGTATATTATGATAATAGTATTCAATCGATGACTAAATATTATATTTCAATAAGACTATATTCATAAGTGAAACAATGAACATGATCCATGCGATCATAATACGAGAAAAAGACATATATTTTTAGCATACACAAAAGCATAGAATGTCTTCTATCAAGGATACCCATCAATATTATTATATCATGTTTGGGTTTTGTTATTCACCTATGTACATACATCATTCTTGGGATGAACTCCCTTTTATAATTTTTTTAGTTTCTATTACAGCATATATAACCTTAGACATTATATTAAATTGTCAACACCAAATAAATTGGAGGTTGTTAATCGTCCTAACAATCACATAATGAATATCATATATAAGTCTATATAAATATCAAAGAATTTATTCATGTCATATCCAAAGGAAATAAAATACATTTCATAACCATATCATCATATCATAACTTTCGTAAAAGAGATGAGATTCAAAATTATTTCATCATTTCAACATATAATAACACATTTAAATGATTTTGGATTTATAATAATTTTTCATGGAATATCCTGTGGATGAAAGGAATGTTTTATAAACTCTATTCCATGATAAAACAATTAGGTAACTAATAATAATGGAGTCTTTGGTTTATTTCCACAATATAATATATCATACATCTATAATATTATATGGAAAATAATACTGATTGATAATTCCATTGGAATGATTACTGAGGAAAAGTATTCATATTTTAAAATAGAATTTTATAACATAAATAAATTTACAAGAAAAATTAATTGAAAATAAATATCATAAAATTTAATTAATAATTTAAAATTCATTTAAAACAATTCTTGAAGAAAACATCCTTTCAAAATTGAAATAAATCGATAAAGAGGAAACCATTTTCAAAATAAATTCATACATGAAGTAAATCATTTAAAATATATCAATAAAACAAAATAATGAAAACAATTATTTAAAAATATCTTTTAAATCATAAAGGGTAAGATTTTAATTATACAGTACTAAAGAATGTGGTAAATATTTTTCATGCATTTCATGTTAAAAAATGATTCATTTCTCATTTTTGATAAAAGGGAATAAATAATTATTTGGAAAAGAAATTAATGATTAAAAAAAATACAATAAATATTAAAATATCATTGAAAAATCTTTTTCACAATAGTAGATGAATAATATTGGTTTTTGTAATATTTTTAAAAATTGGATTTAGAAGAAATTTATATTTTGACCTAGGAAGGAAAAATGTCATATTATCTTAAAAAATTCCAAAAATTTAAATAACCAATGAGTTGAAAATTTATAATATATCATTAAAATATAATTAATAACCATATTCTGTGAATAGATAATTAGTTTCTTGATAAATATATCCTAATATTGTTTCAATGAAAACATAAACATAAAAAATATCGTTAAATAATGGGAATTAATCATTATGTCATTACCGCTTTAGTAACCTAGTAATGTTTTCTCTATTAAGAAATATTGTTAAATACAAAATAAAATAACATGGGGATGAAATACTTTATAATATTATATTTTAAAGGGCTTCATATACCCCTCATAACTGACGGTAGGTTCATAACATTATCATATTTGTAAATGAAGATATGTTCTTAAAAAAAATTGGTTACCTTATGATTCAAAAATTATCATTAATCATCCTAAGACATGTATAATAAATATATGTTTATTATAAATATAAAAAATAAAAAAAATCACATATATCATACAAAATTTATTTTATTTTGACCCTTTAGTTTTAAATGTTTATCAATATAATATTAATGTTAGGTTTTAGGTAATACCTGTTTTGTTTTTAATATATGTTTTAATTTATTATTTTTTATTTAAAATACACTGACCATTCATTTTTTATATCCATATTTAGAAAAAAAATTATAAATATAATACATATTCAATATATATTTATAATGCGTAGTCCATAAAATTTATTTATAAAAATTGAATTACGTCATTAATGGAGTTGGTACATTATATGTACACGTTAACAATGATTCCATTTTCATGTAATACTGATATAAGGAAAGTTAAATGATATAGTATATTTATTGAATCATTTTTATGTCAAAATATTATAGAGTATCATTATCCTCATCCATATTATCATATATGTGGAAAAATCTCATTGTTTCGCAAAGTGGTAGTAAGTTGTACACACGAGAGAAACTATCAAATTCCAAAAGAAAAATGTATTGTATGAAGTTATGTGGTTTATATTAATTATCTATGTATACTAATATCATAAATATTAATTTATAAATAATAAATCAATAACTCCTTCCAACAATGGGTAGTAGTAATTTAAAAAACAAATGACAACAGTTGGTGAGGTGGTAGTCTGTCGCACAAAAAAAATTTGATATAGTAACACATTTGATAGATTAAGAAATTATTATAGGACGTGACTGTAACATAATAAAATCTCAATATGATATAGATTATATTTATATTATATAATAATGGTATAATAATAATTTATGTTCGTGGAGGATGAAATAAATCAGTAATAATTATAGATGAATGTTTCCACTTCTTCTGGTACCCTCCTTTAGGATATCACAAGAATAAACTTATTACATTATATTTTTTTCCAAAAAAGTATTATAATATTATAGGAAGTATATTATTATGTGATTTTGTAATGTATTTGATGAAATAAAATTATTTCTAGATGATAACAAGGGATGAGTGGTGATGGATAATTTTAAGATAGCTGAGTGGAAGACATGTACTTTTTTGAAAGAAAATGGAATACCCACATTTTTATAAATCCACAAGTTTAAAAAAAGGTAAATTATTGATAAATTAATGTATAAGGTTTCTATATGTATATACAATGGTTTTTTTACAATTTTATGTTTATTTTTATCCGTTAAATTTTTATCTTCACACTAGATATATCTATTTTTACCGTAACCTCAATAATAAGTTTTATTATATTAAAATTAATTTTTGGTAAACAAAATTAAGTTAATAATATTAAATAACATATGTCATTATGAATAAAAATATATATTCCATTATTCCAAATTCCATTCACTGATGTGGAAAATCAAAATATAAAACAAATCCTACAGATGAGACAATAAAGTGGGGTTATAGAGAGGAAATCTTAAAAAGATTATTATGATTTTATATCAACATTAAAAATGAATATTATTCCAATGAACTAATAATTATTATTTGATGTATATGTATACTAATTTTTCTTTAAGGAAAAGGTATAAATAAAATTAAATTTAAAAATAAATTAATAGAAAATGCAGTTTTCATTAAAATTCATTATTTTTCAATATTATTCAAAAAATGAAACCTTTTAGAAAAATACAAAATATTCATGAAAAGATAATTATTATATGCTGATATCAAATATGATGTTTATTTTATAATATTAATTTTATAATTATTATAAAATTTTATTTATTTATTTTCTGACAAAAAATCAATTAATATTTTTTGAGAATGTAGTATTTTTTAAATATATTAACCATTTTTCAAAATTAGGTATTTTTATAATAAAATTTACATAATATAGAATAATTATAATTCATATTAAAAAAATTTCTATTATAATTAATATCACTTATTTTAACATATTATGTTTTAATAATTTTGTTTAAATAATTCTAATAAATATAAATCATGATTTTCTGAAATCATTTTTTTAGTATAACCCATTCTAATAAAGTATAGTATGTAGTGAAAGCATAAAATGGTTATAGTTATAACATATTTTATCAATAACAATTTTTGAATGAAATTTTTTTTATAGGAACCCATGATGTTATATTAAACCAAGATAATTTAAATTCACTCTTGAAATGTTTCACACTGATACAAATAAATGAAGATACTTATACCACATCATATCTTCATGATCACACATATCTTCAGTAAATGGGCTATATCAGAATAATAAACTAAACAGTTCGATATAATTTTCCATATGATTTTCTATGTACAATATAAAATCTATACCTTTTGTTCCTTATTAAAAATATCTTTCTCTACTAGTATGACCATTGTGTTTAGTATGTGTGACGAATCTAGATTTTACTTCTTTATTAGTGATACATTGAACACATCATGGAATTGAGAGATGTTTTCTTGATTTCTTAATTGATATTCTGTGTTCTTGATATGTTTAATAATTTTATAGGGTCAAAAATTCCTAGAGGTCAATTTTTCTTTCTTCATTAATATCATAACCTTCATCCATAGAGAAATTGATAGAAACACCTAATCACTAACCTCATAATTTAGATTAATCTATATATTATAAGCTTAATAATTTTAATGAATGTGAAATTCTCTGATGTGCTGCAAAATTAATTCAAACTTATCTACCATTTCATCATCAAACTCATTTCCCAATATAGTTCTTTATCCAACTAAATTTTATCATGTTATAGATATACATTTATTTCCATTGTGGGATTTATAAGGATCCATTTTAACGAATTATGAGGATATATATTTTTGGTTAAAATATCAACTATAGGAAGGTTTTTCTCTCATCTAGCGATAATATACAATGATAAATATCTCAATATATCGTTTTTTGTCTTAATTGTTCATTCTGACAATCAATATTTTTAAGGATAATACAAAGTGCAAATTCTCTACTCTATGTGAAGGTATTGAAATTTTCTTGATTATTCATTTGAGGTCAACCTTGGGACCCAATATGAAATAATGTAATGTGTTACTCCATGTAAACCATACCAATTCAATACTATATATCCAAGAATGAAAATATATTGAGATGTATTCTTTGATAGCGATCAATTGTTTTGACATAGTAAACAAAACGACTACCATACGTTTAGAATTTTTAAGTACTTGAGACAATATATTACATATTCTAGGGTTTTTATATAGAATATAAAAATAAGTATCATTTTATATTATAGTTTTAGATAACAATGATCATTTCTGTCAATATAAACCCATCCATTATAAGTGGAAACATATACTCAGTATCAATTTTTGCACAGTATAAAAAATTTAAGAATTAAAAACTATTTCACGTTATGAAAAATATTCCCAATTATCCCCTTGATCATATAATTATATAAATTAATTTATAAACAATGTAGATGATATTTTAAAAATACAAAATGAGAAAAATATATTATTAATGTATATAAAAGGAAAGGAAATCGTTAGATTATTAAACACCTGAAAACTCCTATAACGTTTACCTTTATACTCAAGTGTTCCATTGGATTATGAAATAAAACTTTTTCACCTGAAAAAATACACATTTAGATAATAAAAATAATTAAAACACATAACATGAAATCTAAATGATTTTTTTTACTTAAGGCATCATATACATAAATCAGTTTCAAAACCCTTTCAAAACGCTTTCACGTGGAATATCCATATGGATAGCTTCTTATGAACCTATTACGAGAATCCTAGATTCTATATTGGACACCCCATGATAAGATATAATGGGGTTACCCATCTCTATCTAGCCAATCCCATGTTACTTATAATGAGATTAGCCTATGCTATCCGGTCCACCCCTTGTTATGTTATAACAGGCTTCTCGAGCACTATTTGTAGAAATTTATGATAATTTGTATCAGACATACCTGGTGCTATCAGGTCGACCTCATATAATATATATATTAAGGTCACTTGTTTTTATAAATCTAATTTACCATATCATTAGTAAACTATCATTATAAATTATTTTGAAAACTCATTTAATCACATATGCAAAACTCTTACGTATTAAAATACCCTATAATTAAAAAAATATCAATACCAAAAATTAAAAAAAGAACGGAAGATGTTTTTTTAAAAGAAATATGTTATCATGTATTTAAATTTAAAAATTAAATACTAATAATGGTGGTATCAAATTCATTCTCTTCTTATTCATTCAAAATAAATCATTCATTTTTTCATTTGTCCAAACATCTAGTATATATAATATAAAAAGTGTCACATTGAAAAACATTGACTGAAATTAAAAATAGACATAAAATGTGATTTATAATAATTTAATTTCCATTAAATAAATATGTTAAATAATATCATGAATATTGATATGGTTAACAAAATTTAAAAATTAAATACATAACTATTCATGATGTCTCTAACAGATTGAATTATTTCACTCAAAATCTCCAAGGAAGAATAAGATTTTTATGAAAAATAAATAACATGATAAAAAATAAATTAATGAAATTATATGTGAATGTGGAATGTATATACACCTAAAAAAATAATTTCAGTGTACAAAATCAAATTCTCCATCAATGAATGTTCATTCAGAAGATGTCCCTTACCTTGAGTTTGACTAATCATGTAAAATCCTTATCTTTATCTTATTTTGAGGATATCCTTTTTGAGGACACATTAACACTACAAAGGGTGGGTTTATTACTAATAAAGACTCTAGAATATTCATAGGGATTAATTGAAGGTATTAGAATAGATATTTTATGAACTAAATATGTTTTGATGTATGAGGAATAGAGAATAATAGGTTTCCTTTTATATGATATGGGAGAGAACACTTTTAATTTCTCAAAATAATAAATTAATAAAATTAATTTTATATTATTATTTTGTCCAAGAAGGTTTTTTAAAAATATAGGATAAAAATGGTTATAAATACTTTTATACAATGGATATTAGATATGTTTTGACTATTTTTTAATTTGAATAAATTATCTTTAGCACATATTTTACATAGTTATTTCATTATGTGAAAAAATTGTGGTTTTCAATTTATGGGATAATAGAGTCACTATAAAACAGTAAAAACCCCATAAAAGGATCATTGAAGTCATTTTAATCCACATATAAACCAGTTGAATTAATTTTCAATATTATATAATTTTATATCATTGAATAAATTATTATTTATTTTAAAATTTTAATGATGTCAATTTTGCCACAATTTATTAGATTGATTTTTAAAAAAATATAAGAAAAATAATATAAAATGTAACCATTTTCCCTAAAAGACCACAATCAATTAAAATTCACATATAATTTTTTTATGACATTGAGTATTCCAATTATATTTATATTAATAATTTTAGTATCAATTATTTTATAGTTTTATAAAATAAAGAAGTAGAGCCTGAATTCCTAAATGGCCCAAAGGCCTTCATTTTTTATTCATTTTTTATAATCCCCATTTTAAGAGTTGAAGGGGAACCCTTACATGGATAATAATATTCGTTAAACCATATGACTCGAAGGTATTGAAAGAATTCATTTTAAAAGATAAATACATGAAAATGGCCCTCTCAAGATTCTGCATCGTTGATCAGCTCCATACGCTTTCTTGAATGTTCAGATACCTTTCTGGTGTAGAGGTGCATATGCCCGGTACCGATGGAAAATTAAATATCATATCATTCTTCCAAATTAATTACCCCTACACTTCTAAATGTTCATTTCTTTGAATTCATTTTTGGATCTTTTTCTTCATAGAATCTATCTATTTAGCATCTACACATCCGATTTATTTATGGACTTAATTTTACCTGAAGGCTTTTTGGTTTCTCAAAACCCTTACTAACCTAAATGCCCAGGTGACCCAATTTCCTTAATGACTCTAGTTTGAAACATGTGGCCCAAAGGTGAAAAGTTTTTCCCACCACAGTACTGAACAATAACAACTACATTACTACAACATTAAATATACAACATCACATAATTATTCCCCTTCTCATATTTCAACTTTGGTCTCATAGATTCCCTTGGAGAGCCCTCACCTGTAGTGATGAGGGCCATGTGAAATTAAATAATTACAGTATCACTGTTGTGCAATCCATGGAGGTAAATATTTCATTTATAAACAATAAAAAAACATCCATGATGACAATAAAATTTTTATCTTTTCAAAAAATAATTTATATTTGGAGATATATTCTAAATTACACTATATTAAAAATATAATATTTTTTAAATCATAATTATCACATCATTGTCTTTTAAAAAATAGTAAACTACATTAAAGAGATTAAAGTCATCAATGTGGATGAAATATATCATAAATTATAAAAATGATGATTTTTGTCTAAAATCCAACCTACTAAAAAATTATGAATTGTTTTAGGATAATTTTATAGTAATTATAATATAACTTTTACACTTCATTACTTGATTTATCATTAACTGTGGTAATAAAAAATTACTAATGTTTCTATTCCAGTTTAGAAATATTAAAAGGATCATTTTCAATAATTTTTTATCTTCCCAGTACAAATATTATATTCATTCTAAAAATTTAAAAAAAATGAATTTGATAAAACAAATTGAAATATTTTCTTGTTGATGTATAAATTGAATGAGGTTTTAATGTGAAAATAGTATATAGATTTATTATTTTCCACATCCAAATTCAATATTATATTGATTAAAATGTCATAAATTATATTAAATTATTTTAAAATAATATAATTAAATTTCAAACTAATAAATTATTTAATTTGACATAAAATATTATTAAAAAAAATTCTTGTAAAATATATTAATTTTAATAATTAATCAGAACATAAATCTTATATGAAAAAATTAAACCACATTATATTTTTTAATCCCACATTCCTAGAATAATATAATTCTATAAAATTTAAATTACAATATTTCTAATATATATAAAAAACAAGCATGTCATCAAAAGCCGGAAAAACAGTCACTTTAAATAAATTATTTTTTTATAAGTGAAATTGGATTTCTTCTTTTATAATGTCTAAAAAACACATTTGATGATTGTTAAAAATTTTATTTAATATTTTATAAATGTTATTATTATAATTAATCAAAATTAATTTGTTTATTTTCTTCTACAAAACACACCTATGCATATTTATATATTTTTTCAGGAGAACATTTCAATTTTTTTAACATGGTTTTTCGAATTTCTAATTAATTGGTCACGATGTATTTAATTATTTTAAAATAACAAATATTTTTTAAAAATTCATTTTCTCTTTTCATAAGTACTATTATGTGTACGATGTGAAAACTATCATGTAAAAATAATAATATATGGATTTCCCCTTATTCTCACAGTGGCATATTATGCATGATCTTGAACATAATGTTTCTATTGAAATGATATAGATCATATATTATCCCCCACCCATTTAATAATTTTTTTCACTTAAATAGAGCGTGGGCATGGTTACATGGTTTCCACTATTCAAATTACCATTACTGTAATGCAAATCTGAAAAAGGAATAAATAAAATTCTATTTTAAATGAATTAAAAATATGTATGATAGTCATCTAAGATAGCACATACTATGTTTCCATATAAGAAAATATGCTCAGGCAATATAAAACTAACAATCAAGGATTAATGTAGGGTGATAGATAACATGATTATAATAATATTAACCATTAAAAAATCATAAATATGTGATCGATCAAAATACCGTTGAATTCATTAAAAAAAGTTATAATTATACTTCTTATGTTTTATGATCATTTTCAAAACAATGAGGATTTAATTTCTAACATTGACAATGTACATAAGGAAAAATAGATTCTAAAAAAGTCAAGTTGCATAATTTAATAAATTTTCAATAGAAACTCATCATGTTCTCAAAATACGGAGTATTGAAGATGATTCTTTCACACATGAATCTATATAATAATCTTATAAAACTAAAATAATCAAAACAATTTTTATATATATTTCTTCTATCTTCAAAAATTACCCTATTCTAAAATGTATTGGATATTATAAGATATTTTTTAAAAATAATTAACCATTATATAAATATATGAATACCTAAAATAAAAAAAAGTCAACTAAAATACCCAAATATCAACATATATCATTAAATTATCATTAAAATTACATTGAAATAATCTAGAAAAAAAATAAAACTAATAAACATAAGATTATTATCACATAGTCTTTCATATAAATTTGAACATTTACCTCCAAAAACATATATTACTCTTGATGTATCATACAAAAAAGTAATTTCCCTTAAAATCATCAAGACTTGTAAACCATTTACATAAGTAAAATGAATTATTAAATTAAAAAATAAGTTAATATAGATTTCAAAAATATAATTCAAACTGTACTCATAAATTAAAATCCAACTGCATTCAATTTACAGAAATCATATAGTATTCCCAAAATTGTGAACATCATATGAAATAACAATAATCATCTAATCAAAAAAAAGTTTCCAATCCCATGGATTTATATTTAGAGAAAAAAATGATCCCAAAATAAAATTAACCTTTCTCCATCTTATGTTTAAAATAAAGAAAAAAATATTTCAATAATGACGAAATCACATGGGCTACTGGTAGAATATTCACCCTTGTTGGCCTACTATTGTGGGTTTGATTCACGCATCCTATCCGAAGATGATTTGTTGTCAGCAATATTGTGGGATGTCTATTTCAAAATCTATATAATTATTTTATAATTATTAAAAAAATAAATAATTCTTTAGACACAAATTTATAACCATAAAGGATGTCTAAAAACATTTCATTTTGCATGCCAAAATGTTGTAAACCATAATTACCTAAAAATTAATTTCTTCCAAAAATATCCTTGGTTACCTTTAAATTTTATAAATTTAATCATCAAAATGGGTTCTTAAGGACTCATTGTTATGATGATAATTATGATTATAAACCCATGATGGTATCCCTAACTCAAAATATAAAATCAATTGAAGAAATAATAATCTCTAATGTTTTTAAACAATCCTTTTATAGAATAAATAATGACCCTTCAATATAGGTTCCATATTCCAGTTTTATTGATATAAATTCATAATTTAGGTTTTTTAGTTTGGGGTTTTAATGATTTAGGAAAAACTATTATAAACTAAACATATATATTACAGGTGGACACATATACTCAGTGCCCATTTTTCCTCAGTATTAAAATCATTAGAATAAAAACAATTCTCTTTATAAAAAATATTCACAACTATCCATATGATATGAAAATCTTATATATAACCCCTTAAACCCAATAAACGTAATTTAAAAAATTTTGATAATCACAAAATCTCAGTAATGGATATAAAATGAAAGGAAACTGCAAATTTGGTAAAATAATTAACACACATATAATATATTCATTTATAAAAAAATGTTATTTTATATTATGATATAAAACATTATCACAAGAAAAAAACAGACAATTTAATATAGAAAAATAATTAAAACCAATAACATAAAAATATGTGTCCTTTATGATACTATGATAATCATATATATAAATCTATTTCCAAAGCATATCAATTCCTTTTCAAATATAATAATGATATTTTCAACTTACAATTAAAATATCACTTGATAACCTAATTCTATATTGTCCACCACAAGCTAGGATTTTATGGGATTTCTCATTCCTATCAATGATTCACCATGTTAATTAATAATAGTCTTAACTGGTACAATCTATGCCACCCCATGATAAATTGTAATTGGATTTCCGAGACGTATCTAGGTTACACCATGATAAGCTATAAGGGGCTTACCTAGAGCTATGTAGTCCACCCCTTGAATAAGTTTTATAATTCTCACATGTTTCCTATAATTCTCATGTACCATATCATTAACAATTCAATATCATTATAAAAACCTTTGAAGAAACTTTTTATTACATATTAATAAAATTCATATAAAATACCATTTTATTTAAAAAATATTTTCTCAAAATTAACAAAATGAAGTGAAGTGGGTTTTAATTTAAGATAATTTATAATTATGAAATGGAATCTATAAATTAAATAATATCCATGGGATGGAATGATTTCATTTCACCATATATATTATGAATAGATCATTCTTTTTTCTTATTGACAAGGTTATCCATATGAAACACATATATAGACTCCTTTTGTAAATAAAATGATATTAAAAATTGGATGAAAATGTGAATTAAAATTTTGTTATATCCAAATAAATAAATATTAAAAAATAAATTAAAAATATTTTTATGGATAAAAATATTCGATAATTGAATCACTAAAAATTCTAGGTGTCCAATACATCTTTGAGAATTTAAATCATAAGCCTTCTAAAATAATAACACATACAAACAATAAATAAGATAGAAAATAATAATGTAATGATATAATATGTCAAAGAGGGATGTATATGCTTGTTATAAAATAATGTGGTTTTATAACATCAAAACAAGAATCAATTAAAGAATATTGAGTTGAAATCTCTTACCTCGATTCCAACTCATTATGAACAATCATTATCTTCAACTACATGTCAGGATCTACATTTCATTATTCCATTAGACAAATAAGGGTGGTCTTTTTCCTAATATAAGAGATATATAATGTGGAAAGGGATTATATTAAATAATCTGGGTAGATATTGCGCAATTCAAATATGTTGGGAAGTATAGGGACAATAATGAAGATGTTCCCATTTATAAGAAATTGGATGCTTCTCTTGGAATTTATTAAAATATTTTATTAATATAAATTAATATTATGATTTAAATGGTTAAAAAATAATATATTTTGAATGTAGGATCATTATAGCTATACATCTATTCTTCCAATTAAATTTATATATTATTTGAATTTCTATAATCATTAATTTATTCTATAACAATTTTTTATCCTCATTAACTCTTATTGTGCTAACATGAGTTTTTATACATTAAGGGTTAATATAGTTACTATATAAATCCAAAAGAACAATAAATGGATCATGGATAATATTAAAAATTCATTCCTAATAATTTGACCTAATATTTTTGTTCATTTCATATCATTTAATAAGATATTAATAATTATCACATATCATTAATGTCATGTTTGACACTATACATTAAATTACTTTTTAAAAAACTAATACTATAATAAGATTAATTAAAAAAATTCTGACACATCACTGACATGTTGATGTAATATAATTTTTTTTGAATGACATCATTTTTTTAAAGTGTATTTATTTTAATATTTTAAAAATTATTTATTTGATATTTCAAAAAATTAAACAACTACTGAATCATCATTATGTAATCCATTATGTAAATTATTTATTTTATAAAAATTATATTTAAATTTCAATGTTTAATATACACATTTAATATAAAAAAATACTCTTTATATTAAATGTTGTATAAAAAAACAAATTATTAAAAATGTTACAGATTCAAAAACGTATATATGAGATCTTTCACTTATTTAAAAATAATAATTTAAATGTATTAAAGAAATACAAGTGGCTCTAAGATGACATAAAATCGTCTAGAGGATGGTTTTTGTCTAAAATAACATAAATTGATTTTATGAAATAATTTTTAGAAATATTGTAGTATTTATTATTTTATGTTACCCCTCAATTACCATATTTGTTGTTAGTAGTCAAAATACAAAAAATTTACCGATACTTCTATTATTATCAAAAAAATAAAGTGGGCCTACAAAATAGATATGGAACATCTAATTCAAAATATGGAATCTATTTTAAATATTTAAAACAAATAATTGGAAAAATGTAATTTAAAATAAACCAGATTGTACGAACGATAAAATGGGTTTTAAAGTCAAGATGTTCAAATGATTGAATTATTTGTATACTAAAATTCAATGTACAACTGATTAGAGGGACCTATATTATATAAAATAATATAAAATATATATTATTATACATTATAAAAAATAAAATATATAATTTTACTGAATATATTATTTACACTGAAAACCTATGTTTAATTAAGAATTTAGTATTTTTCCCTATTAATCAAAATAAAAAACATATAAGAAAAATAAAAAAAATTAAACCATAGTAAATAATAAAATTTCATTTTCAATGAATAATTATATCATCCAAAATAGAATTTAAAATATTATTAAAAACTATATTTAAAACATGTTCATCATCAAAAGGCGAAAATATTTTATCTTTAGAAAATAAAACAATTTTTATGAGTATAAATAGATATGTTATTATATATTTAATATAAAAAATGATTAATGTCAAAAATTATATTGAATAAATTATATATTACATTATTACAATCTAATATGTTTGATTGTGTTATATTATATAGTAAAACAAACTTGCTCATGTTAACATATTTTTTTTAGGAAAAAAATTTATTTTATTCTAAAAAGAGACATAATTTAATTTTAAACAAAATTAAGCAATGAATTAATTATATATGAATGTGAAACCATATTTTCTTAATTCTATTAGACTTTTTCATACCATCCTTGGTAATATCATTGCGATAAATTTCTATTAAATAATAATGTTGACTTATTTAATTAACTCTAACAATATTTTTTTGTGCATATTAATCTCATTATATGAGAATATATATATTAATTTTTTTATTCATAAATATATCACAATATTATACAGAATCATAATTCCTATATATCATTAATGGGATGAGTATTACAAATAATGTGAAACAATGAGATTAGAAATTTTACTCATGAACCTTCAATTTTCATGATGAATAAGCAATTAAAATTTACTTCATCATAAGAACAAAACCCAATCCTTATATAGATTAATTTCTATAGATTCCAAACTCTTGTACACTAAAAGGTATTGTATTAAATAGAGCACAAACTATACTTATCTTCAATTCATTGAATGTTTTTTTATCATTTATCTAGACAAATGATTAGGGATCACTCTTGATAATCAGGGTAAGTGGATAATATAGTCATGATAAATTATCCACAAAAATTAATAATATATAATTAAATCATCCAAACTATAGAAGACAATCCCCATGGTTGGTATCTACTGACAATCAATAGCCACCATCATTGATTGATCTACTAATATAATCTCTCTTGATATAATATGACCAAAAATGAACTTTTCCATTCAAATATATCTCTTTTTATTTAAAAATATTATATCGTATGTCTTCTATTTCATTGAATTTAGATATATATGAATATCGTCTATAAGGACGACAGGAAGCTAATCTATGTAATCTATAAACACTCAAATTAATTAAATCACTGAATCCATAGGTTGAATTAGTATGCCCTAATAGATAAAAAATATATTTATAGTTCCCATACATTTTATTGAATTTTTACTGTGCATTTCATCTTTATTCATTATCAACTAATTATATACATAATGAAGGTAAATATTGGAAACATTTTGATCTCTATACCGTTTGTCTAACAATTATCAACATTGGGAATATGATACATGTTCTTAATCAGTATAATATTATGTTTACATTATTCAAATAATAGTTTATTTTTTTCATTGGTATTTTTACAACAAAATTAAATGGTTAAACCCTTGGTGAAACAATTGGATGAATGAATCCATTTTCACAATTATCAAGGAGTTTCATATTATTTTCCTATAAGTATATCATGAATATCCTAAATGGAATGATTGAAATTGGTTTGAATTTTTGTATGAGAATGGGTAAATCAATTACATTATTTATGTCAATTTTAGGAAACTCTTTTGGAATGACATCAATATATTGCTACATAATAGTCAAATTTTTGATGTCAACATTCTCCCCAAACATTTTAGATAAATACCTTTATAAATGGGAACTATAGATCCAAAAATTGAAATGATATTAACCATATGTTTGTACATATCATCACATTCATAGATGACTACAATAGTCATTTGAATATCAAATGTAACGTACCCTCAATAAAAATTGATGTGGAATTTTTATAGAGTAAATCAATCCATTCCTCATATAACATAAATTTAAACCACATGATGAAAAGAGATATTTTCACGAATAAAAATCCAAATAATGTAAAATATTTTTAAATCATACAATTGAGATGAAATAATTTTAAAATTAGAGATTTCAATAATATTTCAATATATAATAATTTGGGAGGAATTATGACACCCAGAGAAAATTAATCATATAAGAAAGAATGGGAATATCAAGAATCCAATATGACCATAGAAGAAAGTGATTAAATAGTATGATTCCATTTTGTAGTGTTGCTATTCCCCCCCCCCCTCATCTGAAATAGTGATAATATAAAATTTTATTGTGTCCCTTGGCTTAAGAGGATGTTGGCTTTGATCACTATCATTAACCCACAATGTTGGGAACATGTACAAACAATTATTAAAAACTTTTCATTTGAAACAATAGAGTGAGATTGGTGATTCTATGGATATTTATTAATATTATTATCATTAGATAATGTCATTAAATAACTACAGCATTAACATACTCAATGAACATTCCTACCACCATTAAAACATTCACTAGCCCCTTTGGAAAATTTCACCCATTGTTGTCACCCTAATATATTTTTTTCTTCCGTTGTTTTCGATTATCTTTTGGATCTTCATAGTTCTCTGATGATTTGGGGGGTCTGGATTTCAATTTTTTGTTTTAGAGATTTTTATGAGGTTTTGTATCTATTTTTGGTTAGTGTGAAATATATGGGTATTAGGTGGCATTGTGGAGTTTTTGTGGAAACCTTAGTGTAACTTTACTATGGGGTTTCTTATGTATGTTTTGTCCCCATGTGATGAATGATAATTTGGGGTTAATGGGTTGATGTTTGAGGGTCTTTCCCTAGGCTGGATGAATAATTTCCATGTTTAACATAACCATTTAGCATATTATCCCATATGTAACATAGTTATGGAGAATGATTAAAGTAACCATGTAGAAAATGTGTTAAACCCATGGAATAGTTGGGAGTGGGGAATTACATGGATTTTCATGTTTCATTAAAATTTCTTTGATAACCATGCTACTAACCCGAGATATGGTATTTTGGAATTTTATCCTTTTTTATGTGGGGTTTATTCCCTTGGCCACCCTCATTCTAACCCTATTACTACGATGACTTCAATGGTGGGTTTCCCCAACTCCAACCCCACCAATTGGGATTAAATGTGGTTTCACAATAATTCTTTATCTGGATTGAATGGTTAGAGATCCTCTCTCTTTATCATGTATATTTCATTATTTTTAACATTATCTTATAATATTAGTGAATATATTTTGTTTATTTAGAAACCAAGGGTGTCCCCATTTTGGGTTTTCTTCTATCATATGAATAATTGTGGATTTTTTTTCTTATTGGAATATTTGGGCAGTCATTTCGGATTGACATTAATGAAGAGAATGTGATTTGAGTAAGGATCCTATTTTCACTTTCCAATTAAATATATTATTGTTTTATTCCCATTTTATACCTTCCTAATAAGTTAAATAGTGAATTATGATTGTGGTAATAATTTTTTTGATGACAAATGAAGTTGTTTTCTTTATCGTTTGTAAGTATATGGGTTTTTTTGTATTGTGAATGCACACCTAGAGTTTTATAAATAACTCAGTTTAGTTTTGATAGTTGGATATATTTTTAAGGAATGTATGGGATTTTATAACATATTTATGGATTTGAAAATAGAGGTTTGGGTTTATAAAATGGACTTCTAAATGGTTCGAACATGAAACTGGGGTGTGATTGGTTCTATGAAAATGGGATGACATGTGCTAATGGTGTGTAGAGAAATTAAAATTTTGATGAATGGTTATTTTGTTTATAAATTTTGGGTTATTGCTAAAATGAAATTTTTTAAAATGGTTTTGAGATTACTAATGGTGTTTTTGTGATTATTTGGAAAGGTGGATTTGGTTCATTGGTATGGTGTGATTTCTCAAAGGGTGTATGACACCCATTTGTAATTTTTGTGAAATTGTATATCAAAAAAACGCTTCTTGGATAATTTTTTATCCATGGATATGTCTATTTTTATGGGAGGCCCATCTTAATAGTATCCTTTGAGATCAAATGGATTAATGGAAAGTTATTGTTCATTAGGGCGGATAAGGATAACTTGTTTTGAGAGTTTCGTGTATATGATATATTTTCATGTGATGGATGGTTGGTAAAAATGATGGATCACCCTCAGTTTAGTAATGAAATTGGAAGATAACATATCTTGTAGATTTTTTATGAACGGATGCTACACCGTCATAGGAATATGCACTAAATAGTGGTCCATTTTAGGGGATATTTTTTTTATATTTACGGGATCATACCCCTCATCTTGCCTTTTTATGGTGATATCGAGCATGAAAGTGTGATTTGATGTGATCAAGTGAGGAATTCCTTCCATATGTGTAAAGATATATAGTACATTACACATTAATAAACTGATCTCTTAGGGTCCCCATGTTTTTTGGAACTAAGTAATATATGGTGTATGATTGAGTTTCTTATTGTTTGGTTTCTCTTCATTTCTTATTTATAGTCCCCTTGCCATGTTAGCATTCACGATTCTCATTTTTATTGTGTAACCCATTTTAAAAGTGGTGAGTTAGTTTTCAAAGGAATATGGAAAACAATTTGGAAATGTGTTATACATTACTTTATCACTTTTTATGAACACACTTCTTGGTCCTAAAAAATATTAATGTATGTTTCTTGTAATGGAATGTGTTTTTAATTGGAAAAGGTGAAAATATATGTGTTTGTTTTTGAAGATAAAGTTTCAGTACATATACTTGTATTATATATTTTATTATAAAATTTAAATTGATGTTTATATTTTTATTGGATTTTCAATTGGAAATTATTTTTAGGGAATTGATATTACTTTTTTAAAATCACATTAATATTTCACCCTTTTTTTATATTATGGGTATGGTTTCAAAATGGAATCGATCATCATGGGAGATGAATGGTTTTGGTACTAGAGAGTAAACCAGGTGGTCACATGGAGACATTTTGTTCAATAGCTTCATTTTGGGTATTTTTTTTTTTCTGTTGGTGGTTTTTCAATTTTTGATTAAAATAAGTTCATGTTGGATATTTCATTTTTATTAGGATTATATATTCATTAAATCTATTATGTTTATTTATTTTTATTTGATGAAATGATTCCCATGGTTTAACTTTTGATTCATAACACTAGTTCCCAGCCAATAAGGATTAGGAACACCTATTGGGACATGTCATAAGTCTACTCAGGTGACTAGTTTAGGGTTGAGGTATGTTGGTTCATCAAAATTGATCATTTCACACATTTAGAATAAAGGAATGATAATCTTATTATCTCTATTGATTATATATTTTCATTTATATTTCTTTTTTATGTTATTAACAAACCATTATATAGATAGGTTAAAACCACAACCATTTTAACATATATGGAACATCAAATAATCTATTTATAGATAATGATGTATCACATGGATAAAATCCTTCAGTTAACCGGATTTAAGACACTATATAATTTATCATCCATATATTTTGGTGGGATGAAAATACTAGAATAATATCTTCCAAGTATTATAAAAATTACATCATAAGTACCAAAAAATTCATTATAAATTTTATTATGATAATGGAAATAATTTTCTATATTCATATGAATTATTTTAAGAATTTACATATTGAATGTTTTGGTCTTGAACTTGTCTCAACCAATTGATCCAATTTCATTCGGTTGCCTTGTATTCTTGATAATATTAGAACATTTATCTATTCACCCATTCAAAATAGTAGTAATCTAAAATGATTTTTTGTTATTATAAACACTGGTCAATTTAAAATATCTTTTTAGTGGTTGTGATTCAATTCTCAGAAACTAAAATACACACTAAAAGAATGTGGGTGTCTCGTAATGTTGGACTCAACAAAATGATGATCCTTACTTTGTTAATTTAGATGTCAATCCGGGTTTGTTGATCTAGAATATTTTGTCATCATTTTAATAATATTTTTCATTGCACCTCTTATTAAATTTGGATTATCCTAACTAAAATAATTTACTTCTAAATAACATTCATAATAATATAGGTTCTTTTGGGTTCTAGTTTTTGACTAAAAAAAGGTGTAGATAACAATAATCATGAATGGGTACCACGTAATGATGAAAAATAACTTGTATTATTCATAAATCATTATATAATCTTTAATATGTGACATGATAGGTTTATCCTAGGTAATCCATAGTCATTATCAATTTATATCCTTCATTATGGTCTGAAATGATTTACGGATTTCAAAAATAATATTCCCCCAAGTGTCAAATAAGTTGTTAATTAAGGCCTATTTTCATGCCCCTAGTGATGATCAAGTCCATTTAAATTTACCCTTATGGATATATTACAAATAAAAAAAAATATATTCGAGAGAAAAATCCGGTTTTGTTATACAGAAAATAAGGAAATTTCTTAGAAATCACTTTATATATTCATTAATAGTATTCCTTAACATATGCATATAAATTTACTCTACCATATACATATCCTTAGATACATACCTATACATATCCATAGAATTATACCTAAGGATATCAAATTAGTTTTATCATCTTAGTTTATAATGGATTAATAAAAATATACTATAATTCCAAATATAGTGATTCATGATAATCATAAATAGCTATTAAATTTTTTTCCTTGAATTTTAAGTACATAGATAGATGTATAATGAATGAAATAGTATACTATCAATATAAATATGTAAACACAATCAATTAGTACATATGTGATCTAAATAATCTCCCACTATGATATTTATAACCATCATCATTCCTCGACATATCATACATAATTAATTTCTTTATAACCTATGGAAAGGAAAAATAGAAGGGATGAAGGAATATGAATATAAATAACAATAAAGAGAAATTAAAAAGAGTAACACGAATATAAGGGTATGAAAACATGATCATAACATTCCGAAAATATACCATTCACATTAGGAGAATAATTATGAGTCATTGAAAACATATTGAAAGTCAATAAGACTTGAATCATGAGGAAATAAATTAACAAGATCCATGGGAGCATAACATCTTCATAAGTCAAATATAATTCTCATACACTTAAGAATAAAAAAATTACATGAATACACATCAAAGAAATTCATAAATTTATAAGTTTGAGATAAAAACCCATATACCTACCTATGTCATTCATTGACATCATGTGTACCATATTTAGGGTTTTCGATAACCTTTTTTGTACCCTTTGAGCTCATATAACATTAATTATTACCCAATGCATTAGATATTGATTTAGATCCCATCCATAACATAACTAAAATCATGCATATCTATGTCACAATATCATAAATCATTCATTTTATCATAACTAAAGGATCAAAAAAAATTTCATAAAATTTTCAATAAATAATATATTTACAATTGAATAGGTTTGAAAATCATATCATTACTTTATCATATCAAAACACATGGAAAAGGTATTGGGTTTCATAAAAATTCATCATGGTATAAGCCATGGCTGAGAAGTGGGTTTTATAAAAGAATTTTCATGATAAAACATTCAAAGATATAATAATAATATTAATATAGTTTTATGTCTGTAGAAAATCATTTGGTAAAATAATTTATGTAATTCTTGGGGAAAATTATTTTGGGTGATAAATCACTAGGAACATATTTTATGTAAGATAAATTTTAGTTTAAAATATATTTTTAATATAAAAAATATTTTGCAAAACATATTGTTTTAAAATAATATTTTTAACATAAAATTTAAAATATTAAAATTATTTAAAACATTTTAACAAGAATTTATTCGTTCTTCCACGGAACAAAACATTAAAAAAGAAGAAATTCACAAAATCCATTTCACATTGAAATATGTTTTTTAAAATAGAAAAATAATTAAAAAATTATATTTAAAAAAATTTATTGATTTTTACCTAGATTTTGTTTTGGGAATAATTAAATCAATGATATTTCAAGATAGTATAAAATTATATTCATTTCATGCATGTTAAAAAGGTATCCTTTCTGATTTCTAATCGAATCCAAAGGGGAATTTTTTTAAAACCAATATGAAAATGAATTTTATAAATATCTCCATAAAATTAATATTGGAGAAATAAAACTCTTTTAGAATCAACATTAGAATACTAAAAAAATTGAAATCATTTTTCTTAAACAAGTATTTGGATGAAATAGATCTTATATCTGAAGAGAGATGTAAAAACATATTTTTTTAAAAAACTATCTATTATTTTAAGTACCCAAGTTTCGGGAAATTTTACTAATAATAAAATATAACATGAATAGTGAGAGGATAATAATTATATTTCATGGGTTCTGTTTCATAACATTTAATCATAAAAAAATAATCATAAATAATCTCGTCAAATGATAAAAGTTTAACATAAAATAACAAAAACATTGGAAACATTGAAACATATGCCCCCTAAAAAATATATTTAAATGAAACATAAAATTTCATTAGTATAAATAAATTACATATTTTATAGGTCAAAAATGAAGTATATACAGTTCGTAAAGTAAGATAGGTTTATAAAATAATAATATATTTGAAAAAAGGAAAATACTGTTAAAAATACATTCTCTTAGGTATTGAATTCCGTTGTACATGTTAAATGATAATTTAATATATATATATAGATATATTCATTCTAATTATATTAAAAATATATCTATATTTATTTATTTATATTTATATCATACCATATATGATTTTCTTATGACCTGTTATTACACATTTATTAACAATTCCATGTAAATGTTACATTTCATGACATTACCATTTTGTTTTTTTAAATGTTTTTATTTGATAATTTTATTACTATTTAATTGATCATCGTTCCATAATATATATTTTTTATCCTTCTAGTAGATATTATATATATTCATTTTGTATTTATTTTTGGTAATTATAAAAACATAGTTATTGAAAATGAAATTCATCGTTCAGAGAGATAGTTGGTCATATATAAACATGGATAATATTTTCAAATTAGTGCGTGAATAAAATAATGAATTTTAAGCTATATGTAATAACTATAGATACTTTTTTCATATAAATCACTTATTTTTAGTCAAATCATTCATATTACCTTACATGTAAAGATGGAATTGTTCACATTGAGTCATGTGGTAGTAGTATGTGGTACACACAGGCGACATTATCGTATTACCACAAAATGTAGGGTATGAATGAATGTGTGATATAATAGTACCTTATGTATAATAATATTATAAATATTATATAAAATAATAAATTTATCCTTTTATCCACACATGAATGGTTTTAGTGGTAAAATGTATTGGATTGGTCCGAGAGGCAGTAATCTCTCATATACACAAAATTTTATTTCAAAACTCCTTTGATGAATGATGTGGTGTTTGAAAGTTATAAAAATAAAATGAAAATAATTAAAAATATTAATAATACTTAGTTTATTATATCATAGATTTATAATAAATACTATTTAATTTTCAAAGCTAGATATAAAATAATAATTCTCATTGATGAACTATAACTCTACAATAATTACCCTTTATAAGTTTTCACTAAAATCCATACTATGATCGATTTAATTAAAAATAAGAAATTCATGGATGAAAGGATGTATGGTGGTATGGGGTTTTTAGTTGAATTTTGTAACCAAATTTGTTTAATTGTATCAATAAAATAGTAGAGGTTATGACCTCTTATAAGTGAGGGGACTGATAAACGTGTTATTTTGTGAAAGAAAATGGCAAATCAATTTTTGTATGATGCTGCATGATCCCATAATTTACAATTATCAAAATATGAAGTCATAATTTTGAATTATGGATATCAATTGTGTTTTGGAAATGTTTTAGTTTATTTTTAACATTAATCATTTTTGTTTAACCCAACTGGTACTTTAATTACAAAACAATTAACTTTATGTGTTTGACGAATCATTTTGGACAAAAATATTGTTTACATTATTATAAAATATGTATTATGATTATTATACAGATGTAATCCATTTTTAATTTTTTTCATTTACATATGTAGATCAATTTAATTAAAATTTAATCCCCCATATGATATTAGAAACCAATTGATTTTATAAAAAAATTCAAAAGTAAACTATGTTTTTTATAAAAAATTAATATAAAATTGATTTAAATTATATATATATTATTTAAGGATGATTAATTGACATAATTAATCTATAAAACAGATTTAAAATATATATTATATTTGAAAACAATTATTTTAATATTCTCTTGTGTGTTAATATTCATTATTTTTCACAACTCATCAAAAAAATATTTCATTTCTTAAAAAACCAAAAAATTCAACAGAAAAAATAATAACATTATTATATCAAAAAAAATTATCAAATTATTGTTCTAAAATTTATCGCAATAAATTTTATTATTATGTAGAAAATAAATAAAATGTATTTTCTGTTACAAATATTTTTGAAACATAATATGGAATAAAAAATTTATATATCTTTTACCAATATTTTTTAAATAAAAAATTACAATTGACATTAAAAAATAATAACTTACTATTATAATATCTATTTTAATGATGTAGGTTATACAATTAATTTTCAAATAATTATATTAACAATATATCATGGTTTTGTTAAAACTCATTTTTCATTTGTAACAAACAATTCTCAATGTGTCACATACTAACTGATTTACTCTGTTATGTGTATAAAATATTCTCAAAATGAAATTTAATTTATTAAAATAACTATACCTCATAATATCGAAAGGTTTTATGGAAAAGTTGGTATATATTGGGTTTTTATAAACTCAATGACAATTAAATAAATTAATTTACTTTAATTTGTTATTTCAATATGGTTAAAATATATTCTGAGAGGATTTATGTATAAATAGACATGAAAGAATGATGTTAAAATGATCACCTATTTCTATTGGGTCATCTTATTGATTTATCCTTATGCCTTATTGGGTTATTGTTTCTTTGATTAAAATACATTTGCCATGGAAATGTGTCATACCATGTTATATGGATGATATTAGCCATGATAAGGATATCATATAATGTATATAAGTATTGATTGAATTGGTTGTTTTATAATTAAGAGGGGTGGTACCTTTGTAAATATTATTAACCTACAAAAATGAAGAAAAAAAATTCAAGTGAAAATGGGAAAAATATATTATTTATATAATATAATATAATTTGGGTCCAACATCAACTCATTTAATCATGTTTCAACATTTTTTGCAATATTTTTGGCCGCATCAAATATTATAACCCCCGTTTTATCCCTTTTTTCATTTCATTAGTTGAATGAAAATGAGCATTGTGATGATTCATTATAATGAAAATTCTAATGGGATTAATTCAAAATATTAATATCACCATTCCAAATATAGAATTATATTTTTCAAGATTTTATTTCTACATGTTGTAATAATTACTTTAAATATATGAATGCAAGGCACAATGAAAACAAAATTTTAAAAATTATTTTATTATAATAATAAATATGATTTTAAACAAAATGAGTATCCATTATTGATCCACATGAAAATTCATTATTCCTTAATAATCAAATTAAGGTTATGTGAATTTAAACCCAATCCAAACCAAATTATATCCTTGAAAATTTGAGATTAAAAAACTGTAAAAAATATATATCTTTTATTATTATAATATATCATATTGGCTTTAAAATGATGAAAATATATTTATAAATTGAAAAGATTAATTTAAATTTTTAAGAATCTTTTTATAAACTTATATTTAATTTATAAATAATAATTTAGATACCCATATGATATTTTTAACTTTTTTGATATGGTCAGTTTTAAGTTGAAAATTAATTTTTACAGAAAATATGTAATTTGTATTGCATTATAATTTTCTTTGAATGACCAATAAAATTATAAAACATTTAAATCAATCATTTATAATTTTCATGAATTATATAAATCATTTGAAATTAATATTTGAATGCATAATAACCTAATGAAATAATTTTAATAACTAATTTAAATGTTACATTAATTAAAAAATCATTGTTGGACTTTTCAATGAATCGTGTATGTTCTAGGTAGATTATGTATTTTCTTTCCACATAAGACTTATATTAATTAATTTTTATAATAAATAAAATTTTACATTTTAAATAAGTAACCAATACAATTTTATTTCATATATGAATCTCTAGTAGAAAACATTTATTTTTTAAAAACAATTATTTCATTTATTTATTTGTATCTCTATTAAAATTAAAATTTCAATCTATTAGAACATTTAATTTATAAAAATATTTTATAATTTTGAATTACTGGTATCTTATTTTATTTTATTAAAATATTACCCTTTTCCTTAAAACTAATTGCTAATTTTTTTAAATTGATTATCTTGGAAATAATATTTTTGTCTAAAATGAAGAAACATAATTAAAATATCTATAAAAATTCAAAATGGTATTTTTGAGGTTTATTTGAACCCATATTCTCTTTTATACCATCTTTTTAAATTTTCATTCCTTTTTCTCTGGAATATTATCATTATATTATTGGAAATGTAATAATAAATCCCGTAACAACCCTTGCCTTAACTTACAAATGGATAACATCATCACCAATTGAAGGGAAAATTTTCATTTTAAATAATTCAGTTTAACCTCATATAACTATAACCCAAGTATAAATGATTTTATCCCCATTAATTGTAAAAATTATTTCATTTTCAAGGAGACTTCTAAGGAAATTTAGCAGCGTCATATTGAGTTTTGTCCATTTATGATTTTTTATTCCCAATTCTCTTAATTACAAGTAATTTTATCAACATTGTAATTTGGATACACATTTATTTTTTTATATAAATTTTACTAAATTAATATTATTATAATTTTTTATAAAGATAAATAATTCATTAATAAATGAGTGTTCACCATGCATTGTGTGGTCTACCACCATCACAATAAAAAATTGGTCATTTTCCACCACCATAATATAAGGATGTATAAATGGATTATATGAAAAGATAAGTATATTTTTTATAATATCATTACGGGTTTTATCAAAAAAATTATAGATATTATTAATGATAAGATTAATACTTGAACATCATTGATTTTTCCATTAAACATATTCATTCTAAAAGTATAACCATTTACTAAAAATTTTATTATATTCTTATATATTATATATATTTACATATACATAAAATTTTGATATATGACAGTAATAAAAAACTAATAATATCATTATTATTCTATTATAGTTATATTAAAAAAACCGTCATATGAGATTTCATTAAATTAATGCATATTTATGTTTTGGTTCAATTTACTAAATAATTGAACGATTATAAGAACATATATCATTAATAAAAAAGGGAATATAATAAAACTAATAATAGTATATGTGTGTGTAATTAATTATTATTTTTTGACTCTTCATATGAAATATCAATATTTAATTCCTTAATTATTAAAATGCACTTTGATCATGATGAATCACTATAAAATGATTCTTATTGACTACATCTTCAAATACATGAAATAAAAGACACATGGAATGAATTTCAACCATATTAAATAGATATATTAAACACATATATGTAAATATAATTTCCATGTATTGAGGATGTTTTGTGAATGAATTCATATAAACACCACAACTATTAAACTATTACAAACAAACAAAAATGTAAACATATAATATTGAAAATTAGAATAATTCATGATGTGAATTAATATTTATTTAATGTATGATATAAAATCACCATTAGTATGATTATAAAATATATGATTATGTACATGTGTTTGTGATATTTGAGTTTAATGTATAGTAGTGAAATTTGGGAATACAGGATTGGGTTTTCATCTCAAATAAATATATTTGAGACATTTTTTAATAATGTAAATAATTAAATTTTATGTGTATATACTATATATTGATTATATCATATCGTCAAGTATATATGAATCTTGGTATTTGAATTTCAATATCATGACCTGACCATTAAGGGTTTTAATGAAAATTTACTCATATAGCAATGATTTTCATTTTCCCAATTCCTATTGTTTGTGACATAATAATTTTTTTGTGCCATGTAAAATTTAAATTGTTCAATAACTCCCCACACATATATTATATAATAATAATTTTATTTCTTGGGATTTACAAGATACATCATTTTACCTTATTGATATAGCTATTGATTCATTTTTTCCCTTGTAGTTACTAGTTTTGGTTACTCAATTTTAGTTCACTGACTTGTCCCATGAACATAGTTCAAATAATATGGGTGTATTGTACGATATTATCTTATTATTTGGAACTATGTAATTATATAATTGGGTTCTATATTCCTTTCATAAAAAGCCTTTTTGAAACATTTATCACTTCATGGTTTATTTTATTTTTAAATTAACAACATTATATCTCAGAAAGGATTATTATATGTTTTTCCAGTATTGAATTAGCCATAATCCAGTTGAACTATATGTTATGGAAATAAAATTTCACACAATTTATATTAGATTATGTTCACATAGAAACAATGATAATATATATGGGAAAATTATTTTCAATAATTATTTTATCAATCATGTACATATGATTATTGAATAGTTTTCTATGTATTGTTGAACATCCTCCCACTATCACTAGATAGTTTATGATAATGGTATCCCCAAACATTATATGTTGGAATGTATTAGCATTATATATACAATTATTCCATTATAAATTACTATAGTAAAGTGGAGTATTTATTTTTTAACCATACATATTATACGTCTAGATGAGTAATCGTCATGTAATCTGATTTATTAACATGGTTAAATATATTGAAATCATTGATGATTATTTATTATGAACATTTGATTATAATTATATTGATATTGAATATTAATCATTATAATAGAGTAATGTTTTATTCATATATAGATTCATTAGAAAATTGATAGAATATTCTTGTTGAATCTTCTAGTGAATTAATTTAACATAATTAGGTTACATGTGAGGATCATAAAAATATATCCCCTAATGAAACCACATGAATCACAATAGAAAATATTTTTTAGTATTTTTTTATTTGATACAAAATTTTGAATCATGCCTTTAATGGCGTATCGATGATAATAATTATGTTATTCGACAAAACATTATTGTGTGTTTTAATTTACATCATTGTACATTATATTTGTATGAGACTAGTACTGTTGATATCCATATATTTATTTGATATAATTAATAATGAATGTAATTATATTCGTATTAATTATTCCTACATTATTTTTACTTATTCTTCTAATAATATTTATTTAGATATTATTACATGATCTTTTATATTTATGTTTTATCTTACTATGTGATCGATTTCATCCCTTTTTATGTATCCATATTCCCTAAATATAAAGAAGTTTATTAAACATAACCTATTTAGTATGATATAATAGGTGAAATAATATAGGGGATATATTGAAGACTCATTGTGCATTATGTATTTTTTTATATAGTGGAAAAATAACTACATCATAAAAACAACATCAATGCTATTAGTTTATGATGTTTTTTAATTATAAAAATATTTAAATTTGAAAACATATTATTGAAGTTATAGATTCAATAATAATAATTAATTATTATCTAATTATGTCTATATCTAGGATTCCACAATTGGTATAAATGTTAAAAGGATATGTATGTGATTATGGAACAATATTTTTGAGAATAATGTAAGGACTTATGAAAATGTGATATTGAGGTGTTTAACATCCCAACATAGTGACATACCTTTATTTTGGAATAATATTGTGTTTCTATAGTAATACCCCAAGAGATGTCATGGGAGGATCCAAGAGATAATTGTGTCATTGGTATGATGAAAATTTTAAATGTTGGAAAAACTATCCTTTAAGAGCTGATATTATAAAATTTGATGTTATTGATGAATTTCAATTTTATCCATCTCCTACTACAACTCTGAGTTATTAATTAACATAATAATGTGATTATGATTAAGATTCATATATTTTTTATGATTCATGACTCTTGGAATAATATTCCCAATATGGTTAATGTTATTATTATAATATTTTTTTACAAACACTCGCACTAAATTATCACACTATGATTTGTCCAATTATTATTTATATTTTTTTAATATAGAGTACATTAAAAAAATATAAAAATCCAAAGAAAAAATCAATATGTGATCATTATTTTAGTCACAGTTTTAGTTTTATGGTATTTATTTTATTAATCATAGAGAAGGAATATTTTTTCGATTAAATTTTTTTTGGGATGAGGGATTTGGGAAACATCTTTACTGTGCATTATATTGGAAAGTAAGGATGTAATATAACATAATATTAAGAATATAACTCAATTTTTATCTGGAATATTTCATTAGAAAATATGACAGAATTGGTTGGAAAGAATTAAAATGTTTTCAAATCAATATTCAAAAATGGGATGTGTTTAGCCAGTGAACTATAAATTCAATTGTCGTGATGTCTTTAGTAATGATTCAACCATATGTGGAAATTTATTTCACATATTTTATATAGTTTCCCATTTCAATTATTTAATGTCAAAGTTGAAAAACGCTTGGGGTAGTACAAATATGTTATTCATATTATTGGGAAGCCCATTTTAGATGGCGGTATAGATGTTATGTTTAAATGAACTAGTAAATAATGATTTTTAATAGATTTTATATTCTTTTTTTCTAATGGAAGGTATCATTTTGTTCTTGGTCAGACTAGAATCATATTATCTCCATATATGGTATTTTTTTAGATACATTTTTTGGGATCCATGAAATAATTTTATAAACATATCAAGATAATAGTAATGGTTCTTGAAATACTGAAAACTACTATATAGTTCTTGAGAATTTTTTTTATTTTGGATCAACAATTTTATACTAGTCACTCAAGGTGAGTTCTCTTGAATACTAGTGCCCAAATTTATTAAACAATTAACATGATAGGTTAGAGTATCAGTTAGAAATTGTTTAATTTAATCTTGTAATTAATTCTTTATACATAGTTGAACTAATATATAATGATTTCAAATTCAATAATAAAAAAATTCATTCAATGAATATGGGGAACATTTTTTTTGTGTTGCTAGCCCAGATGTAGTCTGATCTGTTGAGATAAAAAGACATTATATTATTTCCTTTGATTATCAAGTCAACACTAAATCTTATTTAAGTGGATGAATACATAATTTGTATTATTAATAATGTGTTCCTAAATGATCATATAATCTCAATATGTGTTCTGGATGGATTTTTTCTAAAGGTGGGAAGTACATCCTTGTATTTCAGTTCATGATGGTGGTATTCTCAAAAGTAATGTCTGAATTATTAATATGGGAGATTTGAAACTATGGTATCATACTAGTGCATGGAACCATGGAGATGTTTGTTTTCCTAAGGAATGTGATTATTTTGGAAATGAAAAATACTTAGAGCAGATCACATTAATGTTGTCATTCTGAATCACTTGGTAAGTAATTTTTTAAATATTTCTTCTGTGGTAGGATTCAATATGATTTTTAGATCAACCATGTGTTAGTTTTGGTTTATAGGTATATCTAGTGTTGTTGGGGGTGTCAATCACATGGGGTATTATCTAATCAATTAACCATATCCATGGTGTCTATAATGGTTTTTATATACTGCATCTGGGTATGATAAATTTTTACTAGTTGATGAAATAGTCTCTAAGAGATATGAGGGAATTCTTTTTTGGATTTTGTATTATGCATGTGTTAGGGAATCAACTTTTATTGATAATCCTCTGATATATATATTAAGTTAAAATTAAATATCAATAATTATTGTGATCAGGAAAATTCTAATGATTGGGTAATAACATATATGAATATACCTTGGGTTTTTAAATAGCATAAACATATATAATTATATGTAATGTGTGTAATGATGACTATTTTTTAGAGAATGTGATTGTATAAAATTTCTATTTTAAATATATATTTTATTTTATTTTTCATATATCAAAAGGTGTAACTGTGGGGATGATATTGAAGCCTTTGTATATTATTTTCATTAAATAACTTAGATTTTAGTTTCATAATTATAGGTACACATTAGGGGTTAAATATTATATTTATTATAGTTAATAGCCCTAGAAAACACAATTTTTGTATTTTATTATTGGGTGTTTTGTTTAATAATTTTTTTTTAGTGATGTAATGTGTTATATGATTTTTATTATTATGAAATAAATTTTAAATAAAAAATTATATAATTGAAATTTTGAAAAATCAGATATAAAAATAGGAATAGATATCAAAATTACTTCATAAAGTTTATGTTCAGATTTAATGGTTGTTCTTATAATAGTTATTATTTATAGTTAGGGTTTCCCCATTGTCTATCTAGTTTGGCGCCATTACTTAAAAACCAAATTACTGAAATTTAGGGTTATAAATAACTCTATTTATTTTACTCACATTGTATTATCTAGCATGTTTTACTTTAATCATATATAAGAGCTTATAGGTTGTGTATATTAGTTCCTAGTGTTTATTTTGTTGTGTATGGATTAAGAAATTATTCATTATGTTTCAATATTTTTTCATAACTCATTATTATAAAATTTTTATTATATTATTTTTCGTTAAACATAAATCAAAAAGCGATATTTTTTTATAAAGAAAATTATGATTAATACAACAACATGTTTTGTGGATAATTTTTTTCCATTGAATGATTTTATTCAAAAAAAATTTATTTATTGATATTTTGTTGTTTAAATATATTATATTTTTCATAAAATGTCAATGGATTATATATATTGATATAATATACACCTTTTTTCTATGTTGTAAAAGCCCATGGTAGGTCGAAACCGCACTAGCCTATGATTCATCTTCCTTCCACATTTCTTGAAATAAATTCAATAATGGTCTTTTCCATGATTGGTATTTTTCCATAGGTTTCTAAATGGTGACTTTTATTCATACAATTGAATTGAATATAAATATCCATAATTAGACTATTTTTACATGTATTTTCTAGAGGTTCTAAGGCATTTTATGGCTAACTATAATTTAGACATATAATCTACAGCTATGATTCTCAGTTCTAGAGTATAATCTATGATCATGTAGAAAAAATGTTAAAAAAGATGAATTGATGAATAAGGGAGAACCTAATATATATAAATATAGTCAATGAGTCATATAGAAACATTGGAGTCAATAACTAGTGTTCATGGTGGGGAAATAAGGGAAAATCTATATATATGTGGATGATGTAACTGTGTATTGTAAAACCCCATGAATTTATGATATATTTATTTCTTAATAAAATCAATTTTATTGAGGGAATTTGGTTCATGGAACCCTATTTTTCAAAAATAATACTATGTTTGATAATATATTCTACATGAAATACTAGGATATAATTGACCATGATAAAATATTAAAATATTAATATTTTAGCAGGACAATCATAACCTATCAATTAATTTATAGAGTTTCAATATAATTAACAATATTGTTATATATATATATATATTTCACAATCCATAAAAATTTATTTATTAACTTTTTTCTAATAATCACTCAAATTTTAGTAAAGTCATTTTAACCCTTTTCTCTATAAATTATTTTTAGTTCATTCATTGGAAAATACTGAAATTAATTTTTCAACTTCTGGAATTTTTTTTAATAAAATTGTCTTAATTTTTAAATTATAATTACACAATTTGATTGCAATTTTTTTTTAATTTTTTTGAAATTTTTTATTTTCTATTTAATAATGAAAAATCATTTTTATAAACGTTATTTCAATTTAATGAATATGAAAAGTAGAATTTTTTTATATATTTCATAAGTAATATTAGATCTATTATATTATTAATCATCCATTTATGTTCATTGTAATCTATTTTATGGTTGAATTGGCACAAACACTGTTTCATACATAAATTCATTTTTCTAAAAAAACATTTCATTGTGTATTATGTTTAATCATATAATAATATCATCCACTTACTCATAATAAAATTTAAATATTTTAACCCATCATTAGAATATGGATGTATAAATTTAGTAAATATCTATCATTTAATTTTGTTCAATATGAATTATAAAAGAAGATATACTTTATACTAGTGTAAAGGTGATATTGGGTAATTAATGTTTAAAATAAAATTATAATGACTAATAAATGAAAATAACATATGAATACGAATCATTGTATAACTTTATTTTTTCCGTACACATCCCTTATTTTATAATCTGACCATTTTTTTATTGGAATGATATTTTGACTTTTAGGATATTTAATGTAACGAGAATTCAACATTTTAACACTATACTATTTATTAATTTTATTATTTTTACCCACACATAAGGATAAGATTATGTAGCTATAAATACTTTTCTGATATTATAATTATTTAATGTGAAGCATGAAATTTAATTATAAATTTTCATAATACATAGTTTATTATTCATTTTAATTTAACTATTTAATTTATTGATGTTATTAAAGAAAAACTAAACGAATATTTCAAAATTGTTATTAATTATATTTTATGAAAATATTATAATATTAAATTATTAAAATATATTAAAATTCATTTATTAATCCAAATTAATATGGTATGGTTAATTAAATCTACCTTGGGTCACATATTATTTTGTTATCATTTTATATTAACATTATTTAATTTAACAGGGTGGAAAATTTTAATTTCACTATAATCGTCAAAAGGGATAACGAGGTGTTAGAAATAAATGATAACGATAACAACATACCTAAAAATGAAAAAAAATTATTAGAATAATGGATTTAGAATTCTATTCATATTATATTTTAATTATATGAATTTAATCCATTTTACATGGTAAATAATTTATATTTATCTTTTTAATTTAAATTAAAAAAATTTCCTTCACCACTTTTAGAATACGAAACCAACTCCCTTACAACATTCCACATCAATGAGTAATATAACTTGACAAACCACAATGAATCTATTAACTAAAAATCTTTATCCTATTTTTTATTTTATTTTCCATCCGAAATAATTACACTAGGTCCCCAAAAATGAGATCAAAATAGATCCCACTGTAGTAGAGGTAATCATCTTTACTTACTCTTTCATGTTTATTTATTCTCAAAGATCTTATTAATTTGATTAAGGCATACTAAAATAATTAAAAATGTAGCATAATTTTTTTTATATGTTATTATTATTAATATAAACCATAATCCATCTCCTTTGATTCTTACAAAAATTAAAAACCACACTCATCCATATGTATAGCTTACAGTCTCCACATAGCAATGTAATTAATTTATCATCACAGATTTACCTAGATGGTTATGAATATGAAACAGATGACTGCATTTTCATTTCCTAACAAAAAAATAATCTTAAAAAATTAATTATTATTCATTATACATTATATATGTGAATTCAAAAGTAAAAACAATATTCATGTGTACTTACAGCCTATCATATCTAAGAATGGAATAATTATTTTTTCCATGTCCATCTTTAATGATGAATCAATATATCTTTTCATTCAATATATATGATATTTATACCATAAATTAAATTATATATATGATATAAACATGTTGATATTATATGGAATGGAACTAATGAATAACCATATACATGAATAATGAGAATTGTCCATAATGAATAATATTTTAATAAATAATTAATAATTAATGGGAAATTAAATATTATAAATACATGTTATGGTATATATATATATATATATTATAGTAATATAATATATGTATAATAAATCTAAATTTATTACTTAGTAGTTGATAACATTGAAGATGGACTTTGGATCATTGTGAAGGGTTTATTTCACAATATCATTATCAATAAGTATTGTTTTTATTTAAATATAGGTAGTAGGAATAGTAATCATCCATATATATTTTAACTAAAAATTTATTCAACATGTTTTTATATTCACCTAAGATATTATAAAGATATTATTATCTATGATTTTCAATTTAATGAAAAGTTTTTAACAAAACCTTCTTATCATTTTCCTAAGAACGTACTTTTTTGGGTATGATTACAACAATTCAGAAAATAGGGCCCCTTTATTAAAAAACAACAATAGGTAAAACAATTATAAAAGAATAAAAATTACATTTACCTTTATGATAAAGGGGGATAACATCCAAATAATGATGTTCGGGAAAAATGAGACTATTCCCCTCAACACCATTGTTGGAAAGACTATCAGCCAAAGATTTACCCTCCCTGAAAACATGGGTGATGATATTGTCAATGTATAAATGAAACATCAAACAATTAATCCATCTATTATTATGATACCAATGAATATGAGAAGATGAAGATATGATAGCATGCATAATAATAGTGGAATCAAACTCTATCTGTATTCTATTCAGACCCCTCTATATAGCATGATCCAATGTAATGATAACACTATTCATCTTAGCTTCTAAAGAGGTGAAAACTCTACAGGAGTTATAATATTAGCCAATGACGTCACCAAAACTATTCCAGAAGAATACTCCATAACCTGATTGTCTTGGGTTACCTCTTCAATCACCATCAATTTTGATCTTAGTCCATCCAAAAAATAAGGTTTCCATAAGATATCCATAGTACACATTGGGGGTGGGAAATTTCCATTAATCTAGATATTAGATAGAACAGATAAACCATGTATTGATTTCCATCAAAAAATATTTTGAGGGATTATAACATTCCTAATAGAAGTAATAATTCTAGTATAAGAAGCCTATGATTTGAAGACAACACCATCATAGAGGAACTTATTCCATTCAAACTAAATAATGTTGATCAATTCTACAACAACAACCTAGAGAAGAAGAAAAATAAAAGGGGATAACGGGAGACATAATAGACCTATAATGAAATCTTGAAAAGGAGAAGTACATGGTAGGTAAAGATCGAAAATATCGGAGAGAGCCTACAAAATAGTTAATGCACTAAAAAATCAAGAAAAAGTGATCCAAGGAATAATGATGTTGATGACAAAGAAAGAATAATGAACAAAAGGATATTCCATGACCTTTGAAGAGATTTATCAGTGTGAAATTTTCTATGTGCTAGTATTTAATGAAGATTAAAACAAGTTGAAACAATAATGTTACTTTTGAATTTTCATATCAATTGAAGGGATAAAATAATAGAAATGTTAATATAATAAAAGGACATTCATGAATGAATAAAAAGGAGGTCAGCTCCCAGATCCTGAAGTCACCAACTAAATAAAAGTAGTAATCATTGACAACCTGCTTAATATGATCTGAAAAATCATCCATGTTTGTAATATGATACATTATTGAAATGTTAGGGTCAATTTTTGGATCATCTTGTATTTGAAAATCCTACATAGGGGAACCAATTTAGTTATACCTTTAGTAATGAATTGATTAATCCTTAGAGATAGACCAACGATTACTAATGATAATGGGAGAAAAGGATGATTCAAGGGAATCTCAAACCGAGGAGTCTAAGTCACTAAAAAAATGAACATGCATATGAATATTAATATCATAAAATTAGTATCATCACTATTATAATTTACAATATTCCAAACAATGGATGATTTTAAGGATTGATTTAATAATTGGAGATTTTTAACTCAACGTCCCCCCATCTCAAAAAGACTATAGAAACTATTCCAAGGAACAATGGCCAATATTCATTCTAAAATATTACATGTCCAAGATGATGTTCTTAATGACCACATTATTTTATTTCATAAAGAATTTATACCATTTTGAAACCATAAAACAGTAGAAAAATTTAGAAATAATAACATATTTTACAATGAAAACCCAACATTCCATAGAAAGAGATTTTCCATTCCAAGATCAAAATTTCTTTTTGAGCTAACCAATTCTATAAAGTTGATTGGGCTTTGGATGACCAAAAAAACATAGGCACACCAAGATTGCGAATTAAAAAAATCCATCTCTAATCCCCATTTCATTTATAATACAGACATTCCGAATATAGGATATATTTCTATTAAAATAAATGATTTATTCCAACTAAACTGCTGACTAGAGACCCGCTAATAATGAAAAAAAAATCATTCATGATATTTTTAATTATTCTAATGTACACTTAACTGAATAAAATAATATCATCAACATAATGTAGTTGTGTTGGTGAATAAATTCCTCATCTACGTGCAATGGCCTTCAACTATCCATTAGAAGACATGATGGAATGTAATCTACCAAGATACTCTTTAGTGATCGATAAGAATATAACTACGAGTGGATCACCCTATCCAACCCCACTAGAATAGGATTAAGAACCAGGTTGAGATCCAATCACAAGAACATATACCTGATATGATTAAAAAATAATCATGATCCAACTAATAAATGTTCCTGCAGAACCAATCATTGGAAGGATTTTGAAGATAAAATTTGAAACCTACATGTCAATAGCATTTTTAATATCAAGAAAGAGAGAAATGTTCCCTCCTAAATAGGTGTCTTGATAATATTGACACAATCTGATGCAGTAATGAGATATTCTTGAATGGACCACCATTTTATAAATTCATGTTGATTAGATGAAATAATTTTACTATATATGGGACCCAATCTAGTTGAAATAATTTTTGTAATAACATTGAACTAAGGTTTGATTAATTACATATGACTTTAAAGGAATATCTCATTGATTTAATAATACTTTTGGATTAATGAATTGAATTGAGGATATATCCCTTGAGGAAGTCATCTTCCTCTGAAAGAATGAAGCAAAAGATTGCAGACATCATCGAGAATAATTTTATACTCAGTCTGAAAAAGAAGGTCGTTAAAGTCGTGAGGATCTAGGAAACTATCATGCATGAGGCTAAAAACTGTATCCTTAATCTATAGATCCAAATGAATATAAATCAGTATTGAATTATCCTATTAGTTAATAATATTTGGAATTATATCATCCACATGTGAAATAATATTAATTGAACCATTAAATAGGTATTTGAAATAATAATTTTACCATTTAGAAAGATCCAGTCCATTATCCAAAATTTTATCTATACTCTTATGAAAAGAAAGAGGCCTAGAGATTATCCTAACTCTTTACAGAGTGTTAAAAAACAAAAAATTCCAATACACATCATCGATCCAGTTTTCCTTGAATGTATATTTTCTCATTGAATCAACAATATTGAAGAGGTTATTGAGTTTTCGAGTCAAATCCACTTCCAAAAAAATACAACCAGAGAAATCATCATGAGTACATTCCGCCTAAGAAAATAAAAGGGAGTATTAAAGATTGGAGATATCATTATCATTGTGACTGAACATATCATTACACAAATGTATGAGAATACCCTTCAGGAAAATTAATTTTACTATAAAAGATAAAACATTACTCATGCAACCCACGGATCCAAAAGAATCACAAACAACCTTGTCACAATCTAGATGTAAAACCCATCCTTATTGAATATGAATGGAAAGGTAGGATTATAATCATTAGCAGGGAGATCAACCATGATAAGGAGATGATCAGTTTTCGGAAGAAATAATTTCATTCAAGATAAGAATTCCCAAGAGAATAAGAATGACTCGTTAACAAAATCCATATTAATTTTACTAAAACCATACCATTAATATGTCTTCTATCCCATGTGAACATTTTCCCAATAAGATTGCCTTCAGTCAGCTCATTTTTTCTGAATAAATGATTTTGACACCCTTTGTGAAATGTAATTATTCATAGTTATTATTTTTTCAATAGGGATAAGAATCGACTTGATGTCACCAAGGATGTATTATTGTCCATCAATGATGTTACTAAAGAAGTGATATCAAACCAATGTATTCTATGATCCATATATCTATTACTAGCATAAATGAAAGAACACACATTCTTAATTTCTATCTCAGAAAAAGAACAATTGACTTGTTGACGACCTCATACAACCATAAAGGGATTATAAAGAGATAAATGAGCTAATAATCATAAATTCAATACCTATGATAAATTATTTTTCACACAAAACAAAATAAAACCAATATTTTAAAAACTAGAATTCATATTTGATAAAAATAATGAGGGTTCTGCTAAACCTATCACAACTGGTCTATAATGATGAATATGAATATTATCATACCTCATTTTCGCTTCATTCTCCATGTATTTGAAATTATATAAAAAAATCTTCATTTGGAAAAAAATTGGGGATCATTCCCCACTCTTATTCCAACAACCCTTAGCCTTTTTGATGATTTTAGGGGCTCACCCAGCTTTTTAAATATTATTCCCTGGTTTTTTAATCAAATTGTTGATGTGCACTAGATCATTAAACATATTGTTCCCTTATTGGATATTTGTAGAATCACAATTACCACAAATTTAGGAATAAGGTCATTCCCTTACTATAGAGATTCATTAATACTTTTATTTTCCTACCCTTTAATATCAGAAAATACATCTCTACCCGAGGAATGTGAATCACTGATAGGTAAATCATTTTTTCCAAAAAAGATATTGTAAATCATGTTTCTTTGGTATTAACAATTTAATATGATCATGTAATAATTAGAGGGAAACACTAGGATTAGTAAACTTATTAAATGAAAAAAGGTCAGTCACATGAACAATATTAAGAGAAGTATATAAGAGTTAGAGATTCTACTTCATCCTTTTAACTAAAGCATGTATGTATTTTGTAATAGAATTAGTTAATGAGTGCTCATCTAATCTCAATTAAATAGGGTACACCAAATCATTAATATCATGGGAAATTTCTAAAGACATAATATCATCATCATTATCATGTCTAGAAGTCACCTGGATCATTGAGGGGAATTAGTGGTCAGGGAATTAGAGAATGTTTATCTTCTTCATATTAATCATCATCCAAAGGATTATTAATTGTGACCCTTACAAAATGAGGAAAATGTTGTGGTTCTCACTCCATATGACAGTTTTGAGTCTTCTTCTCAATGATCACCCCTTTGTACATATGATAACTTTTTATTTAATTCCATTCATTATCTTTATGTGGAACACTAACCTTCCTTTGAATCACTCTATAGATTTCAATAGAATGACCCACGATCATTGAAAATACATAGAAAAGAGTAATACAAAGTAAAACATACCTGAATTCTATTTTAATGATCATTGGAATGAGAGAACTAGATTATGGAAATTTAGAATCCATGTTTACATGCACAATGATTCGATTATAAAGGCTAGGTTCACAATCCATCGTACATTGATCCAACAAAATATGGGTTCTGATACATAGAAAATTATTATGAAGACTTTTCTATGGCCAATAATCCAAATTTAAACAATGAAGTATAATCCAAAATTGGGCCATCGATTGTTTCTGATTGATGGGATCAAAGTTATAGTCCCACAATGAGATTTAAAATAGCTCTGGTTTGAAATTAACATTTTCAGTAGACCGATCCTTTTGCAAATCATCCCCATTCTGGAAAAAATAGAAAAAATCCAATTAGGATATTTTTATTGGTTATTATAATATAGAAGATGGAGACCATATTCATAGATTCATGAAAGGACCAAGTCCTATCCCCTCTTCAAGAAATCATTCTCCCTTGAATAGATAATCTGTAAAGGTTAAATCTCTGTTTCGGTGCATCCACATCCTCCACCTCAGAGAAGCTACGATCTTGTAATTTTTTAATATAAAATGTATTGGAAGCATATGATTTAACCATATCTTTAATACAGGTATGCACCTATGTGAATGAAATGAAAATATTTCGGTGAGAAGTATCATTAGATATTACATTGCGAAAGGAACACATAGCACCCTAGAAGGAAAAAACAGATTCGGGATTTAATGACATCATGATCAATCAAATAGTTTGGATCAAAGAAAATTTCTAAAGACAAGATGAAAATCACCACACCATGCACCTAAATAACATATATATTTCAAGATCAAACCCATTATTATATCATAGATAATGTACTTTTTTTATTTAAATGAATGTATAAAGTGACTTTTTTTAACTTATATGGAATGAATTTAATTTCCCACAATCTTGGTTCCACAATAATTTGAATATTCTTTTATAAATTAAAATTTTTATAATCAAATGAAATTATATATTAGTTAAAATGAATAGTTTTTATATTTTATAATGTTATTATCAGTGTGTAAGGAGGTGTTTCTCCATAAACATCTCCTTTCATGTTTTTGAAGATTTTTTATCTATTTCCACATCATTTAATGAACTTTTTTATTGATATTCATAAAATATACCATAAACCATATATATTCAGATGATTTATAAGCATTTTTACCATAGAATGTATTCAAATATTTTATAATTGTTCTTATAATATATAATTCTATTGATTATTGAGGCCTTCTAATTTAGTTGGTTTGTATATTTATATGAAAAATTTAGTGGAATTATTAATTTAGCGGAATAACATTCTAATTAGCCATGAAGAATATGTATATATCATGTGGTAATATATATTGTTTATTAGTAAAGGCCATAACCATTCTTTATATGCTAATGAAATTTCAAATTGGTTATGTTTTAGATGTTCAAGATTCTACATTCCGTCATTATGTATCTAGTGAATTATTTGCATGAGATTAATTTATTTATTATCAATGGGTATGTTTGTAGATCATGTTGTTATTTATCTATATTTACATGATGAAAACATTTTCATTTAATATTATTCCTTCCTTGGAATATTCTCTTGTATGCATACCTTTACTGAGCATCTAAGACACACTGTTATTTTTCTTCATATTAATTGTATTGATGGATGCTTTCTATAGTCAATATGAAGGGAAATGATAATGGGAAAAACGTTTTCTAATAGATAATAATATGTTTTGTTTTATTTTTTCAAATGTAATTTTCAATTCCTGTATATATATATTTATTCAGTACAATGACACCATAAATTCTAATTGAATTTTATATGTTGTATATGGAACTAATGTAATAATTTAACGACCAAATCATGGAAAATAGGGTCTGGCCCTTTATAGTTGGAATCAATAAAAATTTATTAGGATTGATTGGGGATATCATTGAATAAACTGTTTTAATATTCCAAAATATACCATGAATATTATTTTGAGAATAGATATAGATAAATTATAAATTTTCGGTAAGTGCATCACTTAATTTATAATTATAATGTATGATTCCAAATGTTTTGTTCTAATTTATTTTATTCAATTTCATTAAAATATAATATACATGTGGAATGAAAACATTATAAATGTTTATAATAAATTTATATATTTCCCTCTTGTGATTGATAATGACGTAGGTGATTCTTTTGGAGTCGAACAATTTATATCTATATTCGGGTAAATGACTGTAGTTATAAAAATTAATTATTCTTATACAGAGACAGATAATGATCCAAAACAGGGTCTTAGAAAGTTACATTACTTCAGGATTCATCAACCTCAATAAATATATGGGACAATAAATTTCTATGTATCCAATAAATGGATAAGATCCATTGAATAAATATTTCATTATTTTTATGTATTAAAAGGGGGAAATTTTCATTTCCTTCTTTAACCTATCTGGAGATGTAGATAAATGTTTTTAATTTTTTCAAAACAATGAGGATGAGGAAGAAATACCTGGTATGGACTTGAAGTATTTCATGGAACAATACTTGGAAAAATATTGTCATGACCTGTCCTCGGGGCCCGTGTCGTGACTACCCCATACCCGCCTTCCATTGGCCAGGGGTTGGTGACTAGCACTAAGGCGTAAATCCCATCAAAAAGGGAAGTAATTGCCTTTAAAAGTAAACAAACACCATAGAGTAATCCAGAAGAAGTAAACACTAAGTAAAACTGGGTACAATAGTTAGTTCGGAACATATATGGGCCAGAATAAAAACCCAAACTGAATGTAAAGTACAACCGAAAAGAAAGAACATCAACTGAAAGTAAAGCAGCAACGTCGAGCCATCCACTGGTAGTCACACCTGAAGGGTGGGTACAGATAGCCACCTCATCTCCTTGGGTCCAGCCGTCCGCTCCATGTAGGTCCTGCCCAGTGGTCCACCTCCAGGTACCGACTGCTCTACTAGCCTCTACCACGATCATCACTTCCCGTCGTCTGCATCCCACACAACGTAGTGCAGGCATAGCCCGGGCAGGGGTGAGTATAAGCTACTCAGTAGGGACCCCGAGACCCCCGAAGGTCTCTCATAACCCACAAAGGTTAATCCATAAAGTAAAGATACAATCACGAAGTAACATCCGACACAACTTAGGTATATGCCCATACATATACCTAAGTCATCAATTCCAGTTCGGATCCAACATCCGAGCCCAAGATCGATCACGTCCACACAGGATAACACAAAACAATCCAAATAGGATAGTAAGTCAAACATATCGAAGATAATGATTGAAATTCAAGATTTAGCTCACACATGTATACTTCTTCGTAAGATGGTAGAGATGATCAGATGTATCCACTGATTCATCTAAGCCGTCGGACCCACATAGGATCGTTAGGTACTAACCCTCGCAATGACCCACAAATGATCGATAGGTACTAACCCACGGAATGACCCACAATGGATAGATATGCTCTAACCCCCACAATGACCCACAAAGGATCGATAGGTAATAACTCCTGTAATTACCCACACAGGATCTGACCCACACAGGATCGGTAGGCGCTGGCTCACACAGGACCACTGAGCGCTGACCCACACAGGATCTGACCCACACATGATCGGTCTCACTGATCCACGTAGGATCGCTGAGTGCTGTAGTCGTCGCCATCGAATCCACAGAGGATTTCTGTACAGTCGTCATCAGCGTCGTAATCGCAGCCAGCTATAGGGTTCCATCACATAGCAAGCTCGTTTGGGAGGGCCCGCTCCACAAGCCGAGGGGCTGATACACCAACTGACACTAAGTTTGGAGTTGATGTATCCAAAATCTCCTTATCGTTAACAGGAACTCAACGTCACAGACGGCGCGTCAATCGGACACCTGGTCTGAGAGTTATTGGCTTTTTCGTCCCAGGGGCCCGGTTGGTTTTTAAGTCAAAACAAACCTGACCATACTCCAACTGAGTCCAGACCTCGAGCAGAGTAATCCAAAAGGTCTGCCTCACTAATATGAATCCAACAAAGTCGACGACACGTCAATCGGACGTCCAGAACTCAAGTTACAAGCTTTTGTGCTCCGAGGGCCCAGTTGGTTTCATGTTCGAACCAACCCGGCGGAACCCAATGTTCTCTGAAACCCTGATTGTAATATACTGAAACGACCGTCTCAGTCCAAGGATCGCGTCGCAGTTGACGGTGCGTCGATCGGAGGTCAGAAGCGCATGTTATGGGAAAATGACCGAAAGAGGTTCGCGAATAGGGTGTTCGGGTCCAGTCTGACCCAGCCCGATACCCCTTGGGTAGGCCCGAACCGGGTCCGGGTCCGACCCGGCCAGGCTGGCGTGGCCCGGCCTGGGCGCGGCCCGGCCTGGGCGCGGCCCGGCCTGGCTCGCTTGGCCTGGCCGGCATGGCCAGGCGGCTCGGCCGTAACAGTCGAGTGGATGAGGGGGGCGCTGCCCCCCTGTGTGTAATCGTGGCCCCCATGTGGGGGGCCGCTCCTGTCGTCCGGCCAGAGGTTACGACCCCCAGCCCTTCTCTAAAGTTGGCCGGCCCGGTCCGGCTGGCCGGTTGCTGCTGCCGCGGGACCGTCTGGGTCCCGCCCTCCTGCTCCGGCGCCGGCAGCCGGAAGCCTGCTGCCGCTTCTTGCTCTGCCAGGGCCAAATCCGCGGCCTTGGTTCGACCAGCGCGGTGCGACGGCACCGCGCCCCTCCGTCGCTGCCCCACTCCACTCGCGGTCTCTTCCAGTTTCCCTGGTGTAGCGCGACAGCGCCGCGACATTTTCTACTTCAACGGCGTGGCACGACGGCGCCGCGCTTCTTCGCCCAATCTTTTAGTTTCTGCGTGGTGCAACGGCACCGCACCGCCTCACAGGTGCCGCAACAATAACAAACAACCAAAGGGGAAGGAGGGTCAGTCGTGGTCATGTGGTCCATCCTCCTCTCGTTATTGCGATAACAGGCGGCCCAATTTAAAAAAAACAGAAATGCATCGGAAGTTTTCACGAACAAACAAAAAACCCCAACCTCGAAGAAAAAGGTTGAAAGAAGGTTCATCGCGGAATTGCGCGTCACAGAAGAAGGTGTCACAGAAGGAGGATCATCGCGTCTCGGAGAAAAGATTCATCGGCGTCACGTCGTCGATCTCCGAGGATCCGACATTCTTGTCGACCTTTGTCGGTGGCCTGCGTTCTTCGTTGGCGACGGTGTGTTCTTCGTGTTCTTCAAGGAGGGAGAAAAGGTTTCAAGGCTTCGAGTAATTTCTCCCAAGTCCTCTCGCAAAACGAACCCCTTTAATAAAATAAGACATGTCATATTTTATTAACACACAAGCCAAACGTTTTGAAATTCAAAAATGAATCATCCAATTAATTGAATTAATTGAGAAGTTTAAACCGCCCAATTAATGTGGTGTTTATTAATCCAGCTAAACGCAAGGGTTGACATTCATTTAATGGGGGTGTGGGTGCGTTAACAAATAAAAGAGGGGGTTTGAGTAATTTAATAGGCCCCAACCCACAAATATCCTACCTAGTGGAGTAGGATATACTGGGTCCCATTCCAACCACTTAGCTTAGGTTGTAATAAAATAAAATTGGTTGCATCATTTTATTTTATTCTTTTACTTAACCCAAAATTTTAAGTGCCACACCCGAGAAAACGCTACACCAGAATAAAAGTTTCTAAGCAATTACCACTGTTTTTATTCCATCGGTGCCCTCGGAATTCGATTCCGAGCACCGGTTCAAAAGTTAGGAAATCTCGCTCGTCTGTTCACTGAACGTACCCGAGCTAAAATTCAGAAAATGATTTCGGGCACACCGGGCCTCAGAATCAGGTGCTGTTAGAAATTGCGTTCTGGTAAAATCCAAAAGAAAATTCAGAAAAAATTTCCCTTTAATTTTACGGGTCTTTACATTACTCCCACCTCAGGGCTTTACGTCCCCATAAAGATACATCATTAATTAGGGAAACAAATGTGGGTACTGTGCACGCATCTGAGCCTCTCGCTCCCAAGTTCTCTCATGGAGGTTCTCGTGCTTCCATTTGATACATACAAGAGGTATCAGCCGTCCACGTAGGACCCGCTCATGTCAATCCTCGATCTCCACCTGTACCTCCGCAAATGTCGCCCCATCATCAATTTACAGCTCCCCATGTTCAATGATATGCACCGGGTCATGCACGTATCTCCTAATCTAAGATACGTGAATGACGTCATGCACCCGGTGCTACTAAAGTGGTAGAGACATGAGATAAGACAACTCTCTAATCCTGGTAAGGACCTAGAATGGTCCAATGAAGCGTGGAGACAACTTTCTGCCTCGACCAAATCTCAGTAATCACCATCGAGGTGAGACCCGCAAGAAGACATGGTTTCCATATTCAAACTCTAGTGGTCTCCGACTCCTATTAGCATAAGATTTTTTTCGGCTCTGAGCTGTCCTCATCCGCTCCTGGATGACCTGGACCTTCTCTATCGAGGACAGGACCATCTCTGGTCCCACAAGTGCTGACTCCCCACGGTCTGTCCAGACAGCGGTGATCTGCAAGGTTGGTTGTACAACGCCTTGTATGGTTCCATCACAATGGTGGAGTGGTAGCTGTTTTTCACGCGAACTCCACCAAGGGTATGTGGTCCTCCCAGCTACGACCAAAGTCTAGGATACATGCGCGGAGCTTGTCCTCGAGAGTCTAAATGGTCCTCTCCATCTGACCATCTGTCTGGGGGTGAAAGGCAGTGCTCAGACATAGTTGTGTCCTGAATGCCTCCTACAACCCCTTCCAAAGACGGGAAGTGAAGAGAGAATATCGATCGGAGAAGATAGATGATGGAACACCATGAAGCTGTACAATCTTCTGAACATAGAGACGTCCCAAGCTCTCCACTGAGCCCTGCTCCTTGATGGGTAAGAAGTGAGCCGACTTGGTGAGTCGGTCGACAATCACCCAGGTGGAGTTGTGACGTCTGGAAGTGCATGGTAGTCCAGTCACGAAGTCCATAGATATTCTGTCCCACTTCCACTCCGGGACCTCCAAGGGCTGTACCAACCCTGATGGTACCTGGTGCTCTGCCTTCACCTGCTGGCAGGTGAGGCAACGAGAAATGAACTCAGCCACAACCTTCTTCATTCCCCCCCACCAGTGCTGTCGTCTGAGATCCTAGTACATCTTCGCCACTCCAGGATGTACCACCAAAGGGGAAGTGTGAAACTATCTCATAACCTCCTCCCGTAATGAAACTGGTACCAAGGTACGTCCTCTAAAAACGACGTTGTTCTCTCATCCTAAACAGAATCCATCAGGTGCCTGTCCTGAGAATATCTGTGCACGCCGCGTCTCACAGGCATCGTCCCCACGATGTACCTTTGCGAACCACTGTAGAAGTGGAGGAGTGACTGAAGAAAGGCTGCTCCATCTTTATCCACGAAGGATATCTGAAAAGTGGCTAGCTACTCTGTCACCTCCCAAGTAGATGAATGCTTGTCCTCCTACCGAGAGAATCGGCTACTACGTTCCCCTTTCCAGGAGTATAGACTATCTCAAAGTCATAGTCTTGGAGGAACTCGAGCCATCGCCACTGTCTCAGGTTCGGGTCCTTCTGCGAGAATATGTACCTGAGACTCTGATGGTCATAATAGACTGTAAAGCGCTCACCCATTAGATAGTGTCACCACATCTTCAGAGGGAAGACCACTGCTGCTAACTCCAGGTCATGGGTAGCGTAGTTTTGCTCATGCTTCTTCAACTGTTGTGAACCATAGTCGATCACGACCCTCTCCTACATCAGGACACATCCGAGTCTGGCCCCCGATGCATCGCAGTAAACTACTTACCCAACTCCCTCATCCAGTAGCCTCAAGATAGGCACGATGGTCAATCTCTGTCTCAGCTTCTGGAAGCTCGGTTGACATCTGTCTGACCACACAAAGGGGTTCCCCATATTTGTCAATGCTGAGAGTGGTTCCAGAACTCTGGGGAAGCCTAGAACAAATCTCTGGTAGTTCCCAGCTAGTCCAAAGAAACTCTGCACCTCTGTCACTCTCCATGGTGGCTCCCAAGCTAGCACTGCCTCGATCTTCGCAGGATCCACCGCAACTCCCACCACAGAGATGACGTTTCCCAAGAAGTGGAACTCACATATTTAGAACTGACACTTCGAGAGCATACCATAATACCGGTGCTCTAGGATTGTGTCCAGTACAACCCACAAGTTGTAGGTGTGCTCCTCCTCAGTCGTCGAGTATATCAATATGTCTTCGATGAGGACCATGACTAATTGATCGAGGTAAGGCTGAAAGATTCTGTTCATGAGGCCCATGACCACTATTGGAGCATTGGTCACGCCGAAAGGCATAACCAAGAACTCATAGTGGCTATACCGACCCCTGAAGGCCGCCTTTTTCATGTCCTCGTCCTGAACTCTGAGCTGATGATAGCCTGATTTAAGGTATATCTTTGAGAACCATCGTTCTCCCTTGAGCTGATCGAAGAGGTCATCAATCCTCGGTAGCAGATACATGTTCCTCACGGTCATCGGGTTCAGGCCACGATAGTCGACACAAAGTCGCATGCTCCCGTCCGCCTTTTGGTGAACAATATTAGGGAAGCCCAGGGTGAAACACTGGGTCAAATGATTCCCTTGCCTTTCAAGTCCTCCAACTGTAGCCATAGATCTTGAAGCTCAACGGGGGCCATACGATATGCTGGAGTGGATATCGGGGTTGTCTAGGGGTACATGTCAATATAAAAGTCTACCTCACGGCGAGGAGGTAGTCCTGGAACGTCGTCGGGAAAAACGTCGGCATACTGATCCACCACTACAGGGAAACCAGGACTTCTCACATCAAATTCTCCTAGGATGAGGCTAGCCAACTGATGAGTGACAGACTATCCTCCCCTCTGCATGAGTCCATCCTATGCTGCAAAGGCTCCCTTCTCGCTGGTGAAGGTGAACCTTCTCCCGTCGGTGCGTACACACCACACCTTGCGCCTAATGCAGTCAATCTGAGCATAGACTATAGATAAGCAATCCATGCCCAAGATGACGTCATAAGGCCTCGACGCCGCTACAAGAAGATCCCAGCCAAAGCTCTTGACTCCTAGAGTATGCTTACACTGCCGGCACTAGTGAGTAATCGTCAAGTCTACTCCCGTAGGAGTCTCTAACCGTAAGGATCGAGCCAATGGCTCTGTCGGAATCTCCGATCTCCGAACAAGGGAAGCAGTTATGAAAGAATGACTCGCTCATGTGTCTATAAGAACTACAACAAGGGTGGAATAGACACAGATAGTACCTAGAATCATCTTGGGTGCGCCGTGGTCATAGGGATCCACTGCATGAAGTTGTGCATGTCTCTGCCCACTAGATCCCTGTGGTCGGAGTGGACCTCCTGGGGTGGTGGTGGTAGAGCCTGAAAGCGTCGCCCACCACCTGCTACTCGGCCAGCTCCTCTACCTCATCCACCTGCTCTCTGCTGACTGCCACGGTCGACCCTCTGCCTCTGCATGGGTGGTCCCTCAACCGTCTAATGCTCCTCGGCATGGCGGGTCGGGCAGTCACGAGCCATGTGCCCCTGCCCGCCGCATGCGTAGTACTATCTGCCTCTCAAAAGACTGTCTCTACGTTGTGTGCCCCGCACCTCCGATCCAGTTTCCTGAGGTCGTCCTCCTGAGGGTCTGGTCCACCTGGACCCATGTGTCATCCGTCAACTGCCAGATGCTAAAGACTCTACTACGTGTCGCCCAGCGGTAGGTCTTGCTGCTGATGTAGGCTCAGCAAGGAAGCTCTCGATGAGAAGAGATCACTCTAGTACCCCTGCCTGTGTCAGAATGCTGAGGAGAGATCAGCGATGCCCTGATCTCATGCCTCAATCCCTACTTGAAGGTCCGGGCCCGGAAGAATGCATCATGTACCATGTCCGTCAAATAGCGTGATAGATCGGTAAATCTCACCGAGTACTGGGCAACCGTCAAGCTTCCCTGCCGCAGATGTAGAAGCTCCTGGATGTGCACCGTATGGAGGGTGTCTGGGACAAACTCCAAGAGGAAGAGGCTTTCAAAGTCCTTCTAGAGGAGAGATTCCTCGTCGTGCATCTGGAGAATCAAGATACACCATCTGCCTATTGCCGCATGCAGGAGACTCGCTGCAAGGATCACCATGAGGTTTGCTAGTGTCCCTACCAAACGGAAAACTCATACAAATGCCTCCATTCAATCCTCGGATTCCTGAGGGTCTATCTCCCCGTGGAACCTGGGCGGTCACTAACGCTAAAACTCATGCAGTGCACCAAGGCAACGTGCACTCTCAGCGGCTGGGGCTGGTAGAATCAGTGGCTCGGTGGGTAGAGGTACCACCGGTGCCCCTGCAGTCAAAGGGCCATACACCAAGGCCTCGTTGCTCGGTGGGCTATCGTAACGTACAAAACTTGAAACCCTAGTTGCCTGCCATTGTGGGGACATCCTGAAAAGAAACAGGTGCGCCACGGTCAAAAAATATACCTGGTGATCTTACAGAAAGTAATCACAAAGAAAACTTGTAATACACATGCAATCAATGTTTCCATGCATTAAGTCGGAAATCAGAAGTCAGGGTCCTGGTGTACGGACACGTCGGCTGCCACCCCAACACTGGAATCCTTGGACTAATAACCACACTCAATACACTTAACACTATTGCATCACATAGAAAAAGATCAGAGTCCTGAGTTCTGCGGTAGAACGAAACTCCAATGATACCAATTTGTCACGACCCGTCCTCGGGGCCCGTGTTGTGACTACCCTAAGCCCGCCTTCCATAGGTCAGGGGTTGGCGACTAGCACCAAGGCATAAATCCCAACAAAAGGGAAGTCATTTCCTTTAAAAGTAAACAAACACCATAGAGTAACCCAGAAAAAGTAAATACTATGTAAAACTGGGTACAATAGTAAGTGTGGAAGTTAAATGGGCCAAAATACAAACCCAAACTGAAAGTAAAGTACAACCGAAAATAAAGAACAACAACTGAATGTAAAGCAGCAATGTCGAACCATCCACTGGTAGTCCCACCTGAAGGGTGGGTACAGATAGCCACATCACCTCCTCGGGTCCAGCCGTCCACTTCGTGTACGTCCCTCCTAGTGGTCCACCTCCAAGTATCGACTGCTCTACTAGACTCTACCACGATCAGTGTTGTCCGTCATATGTATCCAACAAAACATAGTGCGGGAATAGCCCATGCAGGGGTGAGTATAAGCTACACAGTATGAACCCCAAGACCCCCGAAGGTCTCCCAGAATCCACAAAGGGTAATACACAAATAACATATACAATCATGAAGTAACATCCGACACTAATTAGTTATATTCCAATACATATACCTAAGTCATCAATTCCAGTTCTGCTCCAACATCCTAGACCAAGTTTGATCACATCCACACAGGATAGCACAACACAATCCACATAGGAAAGTAAGTCAATAATATCTAAGATAATGATTGAAAGTCAAGATTCAGCTCACACAGGTATACTTCTTCGTAAGACGATATAGATGATTAGATGTAGCCACTGATTTATCTAAGTCGTTGGACCCACATAAGATCATTAGGTACTAACCCCTGCAATAACCCAGAAAGTATTGATAGGTACTAACCCCCGAAATGACCCACAAAGGATCGATAGGTACTAACACCCGCAATGACCCACAAAGGATCGATAGGTACTAACCCCCGCAATGACCCACAAAGGATCTGACCCACACAGGATCTGTAGGTGCTGGCCCACACAGGACCACTGAGCGCTGACCCACACAGGCTCAGCAGCACTGATCCACGTATGATCACCGAGTGCTGTAGTTGTCATCGTCGAATCCACAGAAGATTTCTGTACAGTCAACATCATCGTCGCAGTCGCAGCCAGCTCTAGGGTTCCCGCACACAGCAAGCTCGTTTGGGAGGGTCCTCTTCACGAGCCGATGGGTTGATACATAAACTGACACGAAGTCCAGAGTTGATGTATCCAAAAGTTCTGTATCTTCAACAAGAACCCAATGTCACAGATGGCACATCAATCGGACGCCCGGTCTGAGAGTTAATGGCTTTTTCGTCCCAGGGGCCAGGTTGGTTTTTAAGTCAAAACTAACCCGACCATACTCCAACTGCATCCAAACCTTGAGCAGTTTAAGAAAAAAGGTCTGTCTCACTAAGAGGAATCTAAAAAAGTTGACGGCACGTTAATCAGACGTCCGGAACTCAAGTTATAAGTGTTTCCGCTCCGAGGGCCCGGTTGGTTTCGTGTTCAAACCAACCCGGACGAACCCAATGTTCTCTGAAACCTTTATTGTAATATACCAAATCTATCATCTCAATCCAAGGATCATCTCACAGTTGACAGTGTGTCGATAGGAGGTCTGCAGCCCAACTTATAGGAAAAAGATAGAGAGAGGTCCGCGAATAGGGGGTTCGGGCCCGGTCTGACCCGGCCTGATAACCCATGGGTCGGCCCGAACCGGGGCGACCTAACCCGGGACCGGGTCTGACCCACTTGGGCGCGGCCCAGCTTGGCTGGCACGGCCCGTCCCAGCTGGCGCGGCCCGGCCTGGCTCACTAGGCCTGGCCGGCGTCGCCAGGCGGCTCGGCCGTAACGGACGAGCGGAAGAGGGGGGCGATTCCCCCTGTTTGTTACTGCGGCCCCTATGTGGGGGGATCTCCTGTCAGCCAGACGGGGGTTACGACACCCAGCCCTTCTTAGAAGTCGGCCGGCCCGGTCCGGCCGACCGATTTCTGTTGTCGCGGGACCATCGGAGACTCGCCCTCCTGCTCCGGCACTAGCGGCCGAAAGCCGGCCGCCGCTTCCTGCTCCACCGCTGCCTTGGTCCGACTACCATGGCGCGACAGCGCCGCGCCCCTCCACTGTGTCCCCACCTTGGTCGCGGTCTCTTCCACATTCTCCGGCGCGGCGTGACGGTGCCCCGCTTCTTCTCCCAATCTCTTACTTTCTGCGCTGTGCAACAGCACTGCGCCGCCTCACACATCCCACAACAAAAACCAACAACCAAAGGGGGAGGAGGGTCGGCCGTGTTCATGCGGTCCATCCTCCTCCCATTATTGCGATAACAGTCGGCCCAATTTAAAACAAATAAAGCCATCATAAGTATTCACGAACAAACAAAAAACCCCTACCTCGAACAAAAAGGTTGAACGAAGGTTCATCCTAGAATTTCACGTCGCGGAAGAAGGTGTCGTAGAAGGAGGATCGTCCCGTCGCAGAGAAATGATTTTTAGGTGTCACATCACCGATCTCCGAGGATCTGGAATTCTTGTCGACCTTCGTTGGTGGCCGGCGTTCTTCGTTGGCGAGGGTGCAATCTTCGCATTCTTCAAGGAGGGAGAAACGGTTTTAAGTCTTCGAGTAATTTCTCCCAAGTCCTCTCGCACAACCAACCCCATTAATAATACAATATTTGTCTTATTTTATTAACACGCAAGCCAAACATTTTGAAATTAAAAAACAAATCATCCAATTAATTGAATTAATTGAGATGTTTAAACCGCCAAATTAATGTGGCATTTATTAATCCAACTAAACGAAAGGGTTGACTTTCATTTAATGGGGGCGCGGGTGCATTACCAAATAAAAGAGGGGGTTTGAGGAATTTAATAGGTGGGGATCATGTGGGCCCCACCCCATAAATATCCTACCTAGTGGAGTATGATATAGTGGGTCCCACTCCAACCACACAGCTTTGGTTAAAATAAAATAAAATTGGTTGCATAATTTTATTTTATTCTTTTACTTAACCCAAAATTTTAAGTGCCACACCCGAGAAAACGCTACTCCAGAGAAGGAGTTTATAAGCAATTACTGGGGCTGCGATTCCATCGGTGCCCTCGGAATTCGATTCTGAGCAACGGTTCAAAAGTTAGGAAAACCCGCTCGTCCATTCACTGAACGTACCCAAGATAAACATCGGAAAATGATTCCGGGCACACCGGGCCTCGGAATCAGGTGCCGTCAGAAACTGCGTTCTTGTAAAATCTAAAAGAGAATTAAGAATAAATTTCCCATGAATTTTACGGAAATTTAGAAATACTTTCCACGTGAATAATGGGAATATATTGGGAGATAATTATTGTGTGTGAGAAAAAAGTATGAATAAAACGTTTCAATGTATAAAGAATACATTAATTGGTTATCAAGTTATGTCGGGGACTATTTATGTAATCTAAAATGTAAAATTTGTTATTTAATTTATTTGTAAAATCCATTACATTAAAGGTATCTAGTCTCAAAAACCTCCTCATTGTAAAAGGACTTAGTCTCTTGTTAAATCAAGATAATAAAATAAAACACATGGTATTATAAATATAATGATAATTAGCATAGTAATAAAATCGTAGATAGAAAATGAGGAAGGGGATGAATTGAATGGTACGTTTTCTAATAGGCACTACCTTGGAAAGCAAACACCATGTAGCATCATAAAATACAAATTCTATTTTTTTATTTGTTGGGATAAGGTCCACTAGCCTATGAAATCAAGAAAACAAAGAATGATACAAATATTTAATGATTCAAATTTTTGGATTTTTTGAACTATATTAATTATTTTCACATGCATCAATGGAATTATTCGATGAATGGGAAAATGGTATAAGACCAAAATTTAATGGTCTCAATAACTATTGATGATGTTCCTAATGATGTTTTGTGATGTACTTTAATAATTTCCCCACACATATCTAATGAATTATCATATTTTGGATATTATAACTTAGTTTTCAAGTCCATTTGATCATTTAAAATTAGATATTTCATGAGATCCTAAATAAGTTATTTATCAATAAATATATCAACTAAAAATATCATTATAAGGATGGGTCAACTAGTTCTGATTATGGTAGAGAAACATTCCCTATTTTATGACATTATTATTATACCTATTGGGAATTTTGAAACAATCCTTGGTATGTAATGGTTTTAAAAATAAGAAAAGAAATTATTTCAAAGAGAAGTAAATTGTGGTCCTGATGAATTTGTGAAATTCCATGTCATTAAAATGGAAATGTAATCATCTTATTTCTAGTTATAACCACCAAAAATAGAAATTATATATTAAATTCCTAGAATAATATAAATATACACATTCTATGGATTTAAAAAGAAATATTCACATTAAGGATATATTTATTGGTCCTGAATACATTGATAAATGCCATGATGAATAAAATGTTCATCCAATAGAGCATGAGGTCCAATTTTTAAGGGACTTAATCTATAATTCATGGTCTATATCAAAGGAACACTATTGAATGTCAAAAATGGAATTGGTGGAATTAAAGAATCAACTACGGTATTTTTGTGAAAGCACATCTATATTCACTTGTGTTTTATTTAGGGGGTACATTTTCTATTCATTATTAAAAAAGATGGATGTAAGAGGATGTGCATTAACAATAACGAAATCAATGATAATAACATAAATAATAAGTTTCATCTACATCAATAATATGAAGTACTCAATCAAAATCATTTTTGTTGTTATTTTTTAATATTTATCTCTATTATGGTTAACATATATTGTGAGTAATGAATACAAATATTAGGAAAATAGAATTTTTAATTAGTTATGCACATTATGAGTTTATAGTAATGGCATTTCCATTGACTAATTCAAAAATTGTTTTTATGTACATAATGAATATAATATTCATGGAATACCATTTTCAAGTATTTTTATCAATGAAAACATATTTGAAATAATATTATATTATGGGTATACATTAATGGTACCATCCACCATGTTTATTTGGATGTTTTATAATCAATTTTCAATATAATTTTTTAAAATTGTATATGATAGTTCCTTCATAAAAAAAAATTATTGGTCGATAATACATGTTGATTAAATTGTGTTATATATATATTTAATGTATTAGGATTATTATGTGACTTGTATGGACCACAATAGATCCCCGATGCAATAGTAAGCCGCATAATACACAGTATAAAATTTTTGAATGTCCCCTTAATAAATTTTTAGATGACTTTTTCATGTCAACATTAAAAATTTTTAGATGTCCATCATTATGAATTACGTCATTTTGAGTTCAGTTCTTGATTTCCATGGGAGAAATTGATTTTCAATCTAGGGATGATTTTTTATCTCATTTGATTATTTATTTTAAATTATTATACCACTATTTATTACTTATGTATTATTCTTTTCTATTATACATATCGTTAAATATATCATTCGGACCATCTGATCTATCCCATTTCTTCGGTTTCCTTATCCTAGGATTCTATGATTTTTTTTATGATTTATATTTTGGGATATGAAAATGTAAATAATATTTTCATAAAAAATAAAATCTTTTATTATTTTTAATCAAATATAATATATAATTCCATCATGTATCCAGTATTACAAAAATAAAATACCCCATAGTCTATTTTTATCTATTATTATTTATCTAGAAGCATTGAAATAAATTTATCACCACCATTGTGCTAAATTTTTTTGAGACTTTACATATGTTGAGTGTTCTTGGAAACATAAAAATAATAAATACCTTTTATAAAATATCTAGGGTATATATGTATTATATATATCACATTGTGTGAAACACTTAGGGGAACACCATGAATTTTATTTTGAAATAGTAAGGGAATTGTGGTGATAAACATGACATATGATGTCACCAATTATCACATGACCTATTCTACAAGGTCACATGGATTTTAGTCTACAATTGTGAACAGCCAAATAACCCCATGGCACCGCAAGATATTTGGTCCAAATGAAATTCAATTTAAAGTGATACTACTCGAATTTAGGATTTCATTAGTAAAAATGGATTTTAGTTCAAATCATACATATTTTATAGAGCATTATAACTTGTGTACTAGTATAGGAAATATCTATTGACCCTCATATTATGATTTTCATCAAACGTCTCACCTGATATTTAAGTATTAATTTTCTAGTTGTGTAATATAGATATATTCCAAGGATGACAATGTGTTTGATATCTCATACAACCAATAACTCTCTAATATATATATATATGTGTGTGTGTGTGTATTTGTGTGTGTGTGTTTCCTTTAAAATAACAATAATGTATTCGATAGCTTGTTTTATGTGCAATCTCATGTGTAAATGAACCAACATATAATGTATCATTATAAAATTTAATTAAACAAGAGGGATGAATAAAAATAAATATATTATAGGAAATATTTATAATGAATTAATTTTAGTAATATATATAAATTCACAATAAATATGTTTTTAATTCAGTGTAATTAAATTATATTCATCAAAAATATGTTTTCATAATAAATTATTATTATTGAATATTTTGTATGGACAAATTAAAAAAAGTCTTCCATTGTGAGAAATTTTATTGTTTAAATATGAAATCATTATTACAATCATCAAATTCAAATTATCAATTTGTGAAATATTGTGTTTTTTAAATATAATTTTTTTATTAAATAGTTAAAAATACTGATTATAAAAAAATCTGTCATTTCCATTTAAGTATTAATTAAGTACCATTATTTATTTAATTGATTATAAAATATCATTACATCAACAATAATAAAAAATTGTCCTTTTAATTTCATTGAAGACAAAATTATTCATTATTTGGACATAAAAACCTTTTTTGAACATAAATTCCCATTTTAATGGAATATTTTTTATCAAGGACTATATTGTTTTATTTAAAAAGTAATATCTGGAAAATATTAAAATAGAATTCAGTAAAATATATTATATATAATATACATCATATAATTATTTTTAAAGAGAAATGTTTACTTTTTTCACCCTATATATACAAAACAATAATTCATGTACCATTATTTAGGTAAAAATAGGTTTTTCAAAGGTTAAGCAAGAGGATAATGGTGTTATTACAAATTAATAATATATAAATAATATTTTATGGAAATATTTATAAAATTTTTTTTCATAAATTCTATAATTTTTAAATTTACTAAAAAAATTAGAAATAGATATTATTATATTTTATTCACTTAAAAAGTTCCAAGTTTGTCATCTCCATCAATTTTTAATGGAAACCACCTATAAAAAATTTATACACAAATTGATAGACCAATTTCTTGTCTAAAAAATTCATGATAATATTCTGAATATATTAACCTCATCATAGAGTATTTTTTTGGAGCATAATATCTCCCTTTCAGGGAGTAAGATGTAAATGAAAGGTGGTTTCCCCACAATGAGTTAAAGCCCTTAACCAATCACTTTCAATTTATTTATTCTTCCACAATATCAACATAAATTGTATCTAGAATAAAATGATCTATCAATTATGATTAATATACTAATTTATTATGATGATGACATAACATTTCATCACCTATTTTCTATCAAATTGGAAATTAATATACTGCTCGTGTGTATGTGTGGGTAATAACTGAAATGTAACGATATGAATCATTTTCTGTAACTTACTCACATTGATATTCATAATGGTAGATTTAATAAATTAAAAATATATTTATCATGTTATAAATAATTGTTTAATTTAATATATTATTTACTTTTCATTACTTCTTTTCGTTAGAAATTCTAAAAAGACATCAAGTTTATGTACGAATTATTGTGTCTATGAAGGTTGTAATTCATTTTTTTATCTCCCCATAAGGGATTCATATATGTTTTTTAATTTTACATATTTTGGAAAACTAAATAATTTTTAAAATAATTTATAGTATGGATACATCATGAATGATGAAGGATCATAACTTCTATACTAAACCATTCATGAAAAAAATAGTTGACAGTGAAAAATGACATCACTAATAAAGAAATTTTTATAAAATATATGTTTAAATATTATAATTTCCTTTTATATTTCTTTAAATTGTGTATATGGTTCTTTTATATATTTTTAATAAATATATATTTATTATATAGTTGGTTCGATTACTAATGAATAATGTTGATCTTGAGGTAAGGATTTTACATTGTAATATCATTTTTACTGATATTGTTTATACATAAAATCATGATGGTGACATTACATATTAATTTAAATAAAATAATATTTTTAGTCGCATCTAGTTATTTCTAGAAATTAAATTTGATACTTTAATTTACTTCTTTTTATGTATTGAAAATATTAAAACAATAATTTATTGAAACACAACATTGGTTTACAATGTTTTTAGAATTTTTTTCCAATATTAAATTTTCTTAAAAATATTTTCATGAAATTTAATAATATTATTATGTTTGTTATTAATTAAAATTTAACATTTGTTTGATGTTCTCTATTTTATTTCATGCCTCATCCTATTGGGGCATGTTGTGAAACTCCCCAAGTCCTCCTCCAATAGTCTAGGGACTGGTGAGTATCACTAAGTAGACAAATCACTAAAATGTGAGGAATTTCCTATGTACATGAATGCATGAAAACATCATGAAGACCACAAATTAGGAAACAGAAAAAAAAATATAACATTGTTTTCAACCCACTATTACCCACATCAAGATTGCAACAAGAATGTAATGTTCAAAAACCAAAATCAGGCCAGAATACTAGCCATTGAAATATTTTTTTTTTGAAAAGACTATGTACAAGATCCTAAATCACATCTAAAATAATTCTTACATGAATTGAAGTGTATTTGACAATTTTATAATGTTCTTGGAGAAAACATGAATGGTCTATATCTATATGCACTCCCTGGCTATGGTACACCATGTACTTCATCAAATCGTCATTCTTCTGTACAAGATTTGACAAATGTAGGCAAATCCCGTGGAGGTGTTTCTAAAACAACCATCAGTAGGACAACCTGAAACCAAAATGGAAAATCCATAGTGAAAATAATACGAGGGACTAGTATTATCATCTCTATAGAGGTATATGTTTTTAACACATATATCTACGGTATCATGATATACTCATGACCAGCCAAAATGTGAAATGGGAAGTGGAACCCAATCACCGAAAAAATAGTATTCTCAAGGTGAATTATTTTTTCGATAACACACTTCATATTCCATGATGTCATAGGGTAATCTCATGAAGAGGTCGCAATATTTTGGACCCCTCCCAAAAATACATAAACTGGTTATAGGTCATTATATGCATAGAAGTTATACTTAGTAGATAATTCAAAAAACCCTATCTATATTTGTCTACACTATAGTTGTTCCATTATGGAGAATACCAATATCCCAATCGATTTGGATCATATCATGGGTCATCCTTAATATAGAATAAAAATAACCATGTTGATAATACCCACAATATTGAGGATAAACACTCTATTCTCTGATGTCACGTCAATTCCCACAACACTCCTCAAGAGTGATATAGGTTCACTCTAGTCTGAAAATGGGATACAATAACACTGTATAAAAATCAAACTCTAAAGGGGAATACTATCTTGTGATGTGGACATAATTATGTATTTAACCCTTATAGAATGAAACAAGACAAACTTTCAACCTAAACTTGTACAATGTATAAGTCACACCATTCCCTCTCAATATCTAAGCCTCATCCCAAGGGTCCCAAATATATAGATGGATAAAAAATGGAAATTTTGATAGAATGTTTCTACTTTTTAAGAGATGAAGTCTAACATGGGTTCAGTCTAGGTCTATCCAGTACTGCCTCAACATGAAATGAATAGGGCTAGACTGTGGGGCCACAGGAGGAAATAATTCTTCCTTCCCGGCCTGCATTCATTTGCCGAACCCCTTCTCCTGCGTGCAGCTAACCCATCCATATTCTTCTAGTCAACGTGATATTTTCACGGCAGGTGATGTAGTGGGTTCTAAATGGACCGACAGCCACATATTCCCCTCCATGATCACGTCCCTGGTTGCAGCCCGTAACACCTCTCTATTTGCGAGCTCTAGCACAGTCCCGCCTGGATAGCGATCTGCCTCCATTATTGACCACCTCATTGTCCACCCTTCATCCTCCTTGCGCTCCTCTTAGACCAAACCCACAGTATTGTGTCCTTCCATCGCTGCTGATAGCCCCTCTTCTTGCCCGCCTAAACCACTCAGAGCCACTACTCTTTATGATTCCAGTTTCCATCATCTCACACTTCCATAAGGTGCTTTCTCTATCAAATTCTATCATGCCTTCTTCTTCATTGTTTCGTAGTGTCATTGTGGCATTGGATATCCAATATCGATTTATAGCGCCATGAATCAATGGTACAATAATCGTCCGCTCATAAAATCATGAATAACATGAATAACATCATGGGAGAAAAGAACAAAAAAAACATCCATGTAACAAAATATGTATTTTTTTCAATACTACCTTGGTTCATTTGAAGATTAATATTAATGTAACTTATCAATCATTAATAAATGTAACCTCACTAATAAAATACCATAAGAATAAACCCCACACCCAATACACATGAACCGTAATCAAATCCATTTTTTGTTGATTCAATTTTATTTTAAGTTAAAATAATGTGGAGTAAAAAATAAAAAAAAAACAACATTCCTGAGGTTTTAACAACTATTTATGATGATCGATGTTGCAACGTCATCGTTCTTTGATCCTTGACCAGTCCAACCCTAGGTTGTGTCAATTTTTCATTCAATTCGAATAGATTCTCCAGAGTATATTCTCTCTAACTTAGTGGAATTACAAGTTTGCGATAAACCATAAATTCCTGGATATGATCATATTAAATGAAAAATGATTCTATGTTTAATATAATATTTTTATTTAAAAAAATTAATGTAATTTTCATCCAAAAACTACATTTCACAGCCACCTATGCCAACCGATGTAATTCCTCACCTAAGGAAAAATCAGTTCTTTGAACAAAAATATTCCATCATATTCTTGATCAAATGACCAATATAGAAGTTCATCCATTTTTTAGAAAACCCACCCAAATGCTCTATTAAAAAAATAAATATTATAAATGAACTGTTTCGAGCTCACCGGGCCTCAGAATCACATTCCATCTCCACTATAGCCTTATAATTTCATCAATTAATTTATAAAAATAAAAAAAATTAACATTGGTGTAATTAAATTATCCCCACCATAGGTATTTACGTCGCTAAAAGCTACAACATAGGCTACATGACAAAAAGATGAGTGTACTCAACATGAATTTGAGCCACCCACTACCATGTGAAATCCTGTACATTCCTGATCTACCATTGAACACAAAGTAGAAGAATATGAAATATATGAAATACCCTCTCTTATCGATCAACGATCTCTAATGAGTACTCAGAAAACATCTCCCCATCTGTGATGTCTAGCTCTCCCCAAAGAAGGACATGTGATAGGTCATGCACGTACCTCCTTAACCGGTACTATGGAAGAATTCATGCACTCTCTCTGACTATAGTGGTAGATAAAAGTGGTAGACCACCTCACTAACATTATATAAAATAATGAAGGGGGATTAAACACATTGATAGATTTCATCCCCATTAAAATATTATTAATTCGTGTCATGGTGAGACTCGAAGGAACATGTAGTCTCCTTCCTCGAACTAATAATGCCTCTGACACCTATTTCTATATGACTTCTGGCAGTTATTTATAGTGTTCTTGCACTCTTGTATGATCTTCACCTTCTTTGTAATATCCCCCAACTCTTAGCCAATGAGTAAAAACATTCTTGGATTAGTCCAGCAATGCGACGACCTGAATGGACTCTAATACAATGCTTCAAAAGGTATCATTCCAATGGTATTGTGATAGTTGTTTTTGAATGAAAACATTACTAGAAATAGGAGACCGTCCATGATACGATTGAAGTCCATGATGAAGTCCGGCAACATGTACTCAATAACCAAGATGGTCCTCTACATCTGGACATTCTTTTGTGGATGAAACATAGTGATGAGGCATAAATGAGTCTCAAATTCGTTTCATAGCCCCATCCATAAGAAGGATGTGAAACAAGCATCACACTCTAAAATTATTGTTAAAAGAACTACATGGAGATGCACGATCTTCTACATATATAGGGGTACAAATATCTCTACTGAACTGTACTCCAAAATTACTTGGATGTGGGACAATGTGGTGAGTCAGTCATCAATCACCAAAATGGTATCATGACCCCTAAATGTACATGGTAAACCCATATCAATGTCCATTAATATAACATCCCACTACCACTATAGCACAAAAAGTGGTTGGGTCATGCCCAATAGAACCTGGTGCTCAACCATCACTTGCTGACAAGTGAAGAATTGATAAAAAAATATATCCACTGTTTATTCATATTCAGCAGAATAACTAACATCGGAGGTCCTGGTACAACTTCTCCACACTAAGATGTACCAATAAAGGGGATTAGTGGAACTCCCTCAGAACCTTCTCTTTCAATGCCAATGTTTCTAATGTGCACCCTCAGAAGAGAAATATGTTCTCCTCACCATTCAAATATCCATCAAGGGCATGACCTGTGGATATTGGAGCACGAAATATCTCACCCTTAACATCCCCAAAATATTCCAACATGACTTGATAAAAGAGTGGAGTGGTGACAACCATCGACTAGAGGTAATCTAATCCATCTCTATCCACATATGATTTTTGGTATTAGTAAAAATACTCTAATCCATTGCATAACAACCGGGAATGGGGACTCTTATTGATAGAATCTTCCACCACATTACCCTTCCTAGAATTATAGAAAATATCATTTTCATGGTCCTCGATGAAATCTGTTCATCACCTATATCTCATGTTTATATCTATATAATAGAGGACGGACCTGAGACTCTTTTGGTTAGAGTAGATGATAAATTTTTCACGAAACATGCAGTGTCTCCACTTCATCACCACAAAGACTATATCCACTAGATCAGGGTCATGGGTCACGTATTTCAACTCATCTGGTCTCAACTCTCATGAACTATTGACAATCACCACATTCACCTACATTAGAACATAGACTACTGTTGTATCTAAAGCATTACAGAACACCACATACTCGATGACCTATTTTGGTAATGTTAATATGATAGAGCTCTACAATATCTACCTCAGTTATGGAAAACTCTACTTTCTATTCCCCATAACTGAAGGGATTCCCCTTCCATGTCAATGTCATCAGGGTGATGCATCACTGGAAAAAATGGGTAGAAACATATGATAGTTCCCAATAAAACCGAAGAAACTATGCTCCTCAATAACCCTCATGGGTGGATCTCAAGGAAAACCTTCCTTACACATTGCTGGATCCACTGTAACTCCTACATCATAAATGACATTCCCTAGGAAATGTTCCTCCGAAATACAAAACAAACATTTCAAGATTTTCCCATAATGATGGTGCTTTCAAGTAATGTCCAATACCATCCTAAAGTTTATTGTGTGATCCTCTTCAGAAACCAAGCATACTAGGATATCATCAATAAATACCTCCATGAACAGGTCTAGATAAGACTGAATGATCCCATTAATGAGTCTCATAAAGAATTTCAGGGCATTATCCACTTTAATCGGAGTCACCATGTCAACATAGTGGTTGTACAAACATCTGATTGTTCTCTTCTATACATCTTCTTCCCATACACATAGCTGGTGATTTATCGATATGTGGTCTATATTCAAGAACCACTGCACCTCTTTCAACTGATCAAAAAGGTCATCGATCCATGGTTGTGGATACTTGTGCTTCCTGGTCACCTATATCAGGTGCTGTAATTCCACACCCATCCTCATGTTCTTTTCTTCATTCCTAGAAATCAAAAATGGGGCTGTCTAGTTCGAATCATTGGGTCCCACAAAACCCTTCCTATATAGTTCATCTAATTTCACCATAATATCAGGAATCTCAACGGGAGCCATCCGATATGAATGTTTAGATGTTGGTTCAATCTCGTGGAATTGATATATATGGAATTATTCCTCCCTATGGGGAGGTAATCCATGAACAATATAAGTACATACTTCCCCATACTCTTCTACAACTCAATGAAACCGAGGACTACCGTCATACATTGCACTAAGAGTGAGGATAGAAAACTAACGAGTAATCAACTGCACCCTTCTATGAGTAAGCCCATTTGGTTTTTCATATATTTCTTTTTCAACATCAATGGAATACCTTGTCCAATAACAGTGGAAACACTGCACTCTATGCCTAAAAATATTAATTTGAGTTTCAACTATGGATAACCATCCCAAATAGAGAAAGTGGTCATAAGGCCTCGACACATCTAACATGATATTCCAACTGAAAATGTCACCTCTCAGAGTAATATCACATTATCTGCATCAATGTGTGATCATCTAATCCCCTCACATAAGAGTTTTTATGTGTAATGGTCAAGTCAACTATTAAATCGGAATCTATGTTCCCTAAACAATGTATATGATAATAAAGGAATGATTGAAACCAATTTCTGTCAAAAATATAACTGGGGTGGAAAATACAAACATCATACCCCAAATCAATGATGTAGTCATTGGGGAATAATCCTATATCAGCTGAAGCTGGCATCATCCATGACCACCAAATGAATTTACATAGTGTAGACCATATTTTAGTGGCAGTGGTAACTGTTTGTTCCACCAGAAACTGCATACTACCCTACCTAATAATATAAGAAATATTCTTCCCTACATACCATCCTGGTATTATCTCTACCTTAGCCTCTATAGTCCTTACATTGTCAACTGATCATTTGTACGTCGGTTCAAGAAATATCAATCTAGATTCCCCAAACCTCCACTTTCCTAACACAATATATCTTGGGGATGACATGAGAAGCCCTATGAGACATGCACCACTAACCTGTAATGATGGGTTCATCTTCGTATGTTTATAACCCGCTTCGTTCCTAGCTACGACCTTCGGCCACCTACTGCTGATGTCTCAACCACCGGGTTCCTGCTGGTAGCTCCCACTGTCGGTGTTTTCTCTACGGGAAACCTATTCAATATTAGAGGTCACTCTATTACACCAATATATGAATGAATTCTAAGGGATATCATGGATCACCTGATATACCAATGTAAGCCTTAGAGGTTAAATCAAAAATGAATTTTTCTCACCACATATTTGTAGAGTATAGGTAATGATCGGTAAACATCATCGAGTAATCATTCATAGTATGACTGCACTGCTATAGATGTATGGGATCATATATGTGAATTGATTACAATGAATCTAGAAATAACTACTATACGAGTTGAAACATGAGGTTTGCCCACGATAGATTCACCTAATTATGTTCATGGGTCAATAAGCTCCACTATCTCCCCATAGAGCACTAGGGAAGACACGTGACATGGTTTTTCATGTATTCGAGAGGTGTCCCACAAAGATTGAAGACACATTTAACTATATAAAACCAATCCTCTTCTACATGGGGGTATGTCTCTCCAAGATACAAGGGTGGTCAATTCTTAAGGAGTACATGAAACACATTCAACTTATGTATATCATCACCTTGTAGTGATGGTAGTAATTGTTCCATGACAGGTGGTAATACAATTGGAAAACCACTTGGAGGTGACATATTTGTTATAGGGCCATGTACCGACTCTTCCTCATTAAGAAATTTAACATTGTTATCACGCAACATGATCCATGTAGGATGTTTCTGTGGAGGAATCGGTAAATAAAAAAAGTTCTATATTGTTCAATATAGTATACCTTATGAGCTAACTCAATAAGGACATAAGAACACACCTAAATACAATTTTATGCATGTACTATTGTTTCTACATATAATAATATTATTCCTTTATAGAGAAAAAATTCATGTTTCTAGAGATCTAGTGTGTGGATACGTCGGTCGGTGCACTAACAATGTATTCCCTACAGTGAAATACATTCATGAGACACTCGACAATGTTTCCCAAAACCAACTTTATAGACCCTCAGTCCTTTTGTAGAACTGATCCCATACTATAAAACATAGTCGCGTCCCGTCAATGTGGGGCGATGTCATTATTCCCCAATCCAACTTCTAATAGGCTAGGGAATTAATACTGCCACCGAATAGGCATGTCATTAACATGATAGGCATTGTGTATGTACGATTATGAATACACACATCTAGAAGCACAAAAATGTATAAATATATATTCACTATGCAAACCATATATCCTAAAAACATTATCCCACAACCAGTGTGAAATAAGAATGTAAATAATATAAATTTAAATTGATCTAGAATACAAGAAGAGTAAAATAATGGGTCTTCAAAATTAAATGCACATGTTCATGAAACTCATCTTTTTAAAAACCCTACCAGATGGGAATGGTACTTGTCGTCTATATGAAGTCATTGGAGAAAACCCCGAAAATATCTGTCTCTAAGAACCACCATTCATGGTCCACATAGGACTCTTTCAAAGCGATGATCTTGTACAGAATACAATACACATGCGAGGAATTCCTATGTAGGAGTGAGTAAACTAATTCTTATTCAGACACCATAAAACCTAACAAGAAAATAAAAAACAAAATATTATAAGGGAATAGTACATTAAACTCTACAAAGGTATGTGTCTGTAGCAAATATATGAAGGTTATCCAGATATACTCATGAATGACTACAATATAGGGATTAAAGTCATAACCACTCGCCCCCTCTATATTCTCTTCAATGGAGATTCGTTTCAGGAGAACTCACTCCTCACCACATGATATCATTGATGACTCCTGCGATGAGTTCCCTCTAATTTGGGCCCCACAAAAATGTTAATAACCTAGTAAAATATCATTGTATACTGATAGGGAATCCATCATAGGGAATACTATGAACCTATACATTATTATCCCAAAATGTAGGGAATCCTTTTCCGAAAATACCAATATCCTAATAGAGGCATCACATTATGTATGTGATCCTTCTAATAGAATACCAAAAAACCTATTGATACACACCACTTTCTAAGTGACTAATTCCCTACACTAATAGGTAACATAAATTGAACGAAAACTCCATCATGATAAATAGATTTTTTCTCCAATCCTAAATGGGGATACCATATCTCTATCCATGAATCGACCCCTATTGGGGACTACTATCCGATGTGGCTGTAATTTCTTACTGAACCCTCATAGAAAAAGAGAATGTATACTATCCACAAAAAATATTCTTTGATAAAAATACCCCCATTCCATATAAGAAGGAACAACTCATATAAAGGGTCCCAGTTCCTTAGAATAATTGTCCAACGAACCTTCTAGTAGAATGTTACGACCATTTTAGTGAAAAAGATTGACTGGTGTTTGGTTTGGGTCTAACCTGAACAGAAGTGGATCAATCTGTAGGGCCAATGGGCATGGACCACAAGTCCACAACACTTGGACTACATTTTCATGGAATATTGGGATTCTAGAGTGGACCACATCGGGTTGTTACTCTACAAATCGACAACAAAAAAATCAAAAACCTCATAACATCTAAATTAACATGAATAACATGGAGGGATAAAAAGTACATGAAACAAACCAAATAATGAACATAAACCTATTCCTCATTCTTGAAGTGGTCGATTAGGTAAATACTATAATAATACATAACAATATTTAATCAATTTATCACCTCTAATAAAATCTTTTATGCATAAACCCAACATGTAATACACATGACCAGTAAATCAATCTGTTCAGGGATTGATTCAAGTTGAATCTACGGATAAATAATGGGGAGGGTACAAATCAAAATGCATAACCTACTACAAGATAAAATTATTATTCATGAAGAATGATGTTTCATCATCACCGTTCTTCAATCATTATTTCCTCATATGTGAGTTTGTGTCGATCCTCCATCATTTCCTAATAGTTTCTCTTTAGGTTATTTTCTCTTATATAGAGGATTTTGTGGTGTGTGGTAAATCGTTAATCCATCTCCTGGAACCGGTTATTAGAAAAACATTATAGTGTTGAAGAAAATAATTTCACTAAAATATTTTAATAAGGTCTACATCAAAAAAACTAACATTCATTGTCATCCTGTGCTGACTGATGTTTGGCCCCACCTAAAGAAAAATCACTAAATTGAACGCAATGGTTCCATAGGATTCCTAACCTGGGAAACCATTAATACGAAATTACTAATTTTTTAGAAAATTATTCTTGAAGGATATTAAAAAATAAACATTTTATCAATGAATTATTCTAGGAACATCGGCCCTCAGAATAAGACAATGTCTCAAAAACCCAGTATTATATGTTTCTCTATTATGGTATAAAAATAAATCTTGGGAAAATCATATCATTAATATTTTAGCAGAAATGAACCCTTTTTATTTCATTTTTTGAATGTTCCACTTTTTATTTTTTTTCAAAACTGTAAATATTATCATTTTCATAATGCTCACTACATCAATGAAAATTCTCAATTTCTTGGCTTATATTTTTTATCTTCATTTAAAAGTAAGAATTTTAATTTTGAATGGAATATTTTTCATTGGTATTTTTAAAATATTTATATTTTAATTAGCTATTTTACTCATTTAATGTTTCATAAATCATTGAACTAAATTTTCCATAAATACTAATAATATAGAGATATTACTTATTTTTAACTATTGGTATGAATTTTTGATAAAATCATTATTAATTTTCAATATGGTGTTTTGATATAAAGAATATAATTTCAATTTTCACGGGTTATGAATTAATGGAATGATAAATATTTGCATGGCATTGATTCATATATTTAATTTGATTATGAGTATAATATGGGTGGGTCTATTATATCAATCCACTGATTTGGGTATTTATAGATTACAATCATGAAATATATGTTATGAGTGAACATAATTTAATGCTCACCTAATTATTTATTTACATTGTATCATTATCATTTATTGATGCATTGAAATAGTTTCATGTCCATAAGTTTATACATGGACCCAGTTTCATGTTCATAAGTTTATATGAGTTCCTAGTTTAAGGTCCTTGACATAAAAAGTTATCATATTGCAATTTATACATTTTCAAATAATTATAATTTTTAGTTTTCCCTCCATTTCAATATTTTTGTTATGAACTCATGTATAATGAAAAATTATTAATGACTCCACATTATATTGAATTATAACACTAACTATGATGAAAACATATGCAATTAAAAATGAGTAAAAATATCTAACTTATTGTTTATGGTTTTCTATTAATAATTACATTCTATTGTATCTTTTTCCTCATTATATTATTTTATTTGATCATTGATTAATATCAATGATGTATACTAATACTATGAACATGGGACATGCATCCATGTGTTTCTATTTTATAGGTTTTGATGGAACCTTATAAGTATGATATGTCAATAAGGTTAATCATATAAAGGAAATCATATTTGATTTTAAAGTTACATTATGAAATAAAAATTTTATTGTCTAGACACAAAATAAACTCCACCATTGTGGTTATATGAAGGTATGATTTTGTAATTTATTTAATATTCATATAATTTTTTTATATTTTGGTTTTTTTCCTCAGGTATTCTATATTTGAATAATAGAAAAAATATTTTTTCATAGACATTAATTTATTAAATATTTAGTGAAACCCATATAAATTAGTATATTTATAGGATAACACCTCGTGTTTTTATTATGAAATGAGTGATTTTTTAAAAAAAAATATTTTCCTATTTATAGAGTAGAATATGGGAGGTATGGTGTCACAAATTCACCTTGGTGTAATATATAATGATATAATGGATTGGGTATTAACTAAATCATCAAAAATGCATGATAACTTTTCCAATAACATAACATCTAAAAAGATACCCTCTAGTGATATAGTTTTGTTAATTTACATATTTATATGAGTAGTTATGAAGTACTGAAATATATTTCATTTAATTATTTCATTGAAAAAACCTATAGAGTCATATATATTAAATGTATGTTTCCATTAATTAGACATCCTATAAATATTCTCTCATGATTATATTCATTTTCACTATGAATATAATTTTTTTAAATGTGATTTTGGGTTTGAGTAAAATATCATAACCACATGTAAATTTCTAAATGTGGAATGGGAAAAACAATTCAATTATTTTCCTTATGATAAATAAAATGAAATTGGAGGTCAAATTAATTGTTTTCTAAATATTCTGAATGAAATGAATCAGTATGTAATCAAAAGCCTTTCTATTCGAGTGTTTCCTAACATACATACAGATATAAGAATATAATTCAATGGGTTTTTTGTTAATGTAAATTAGAGTTTAAAAAATATTCTTAATCTTACATGTAACCCCACAAAATTTTTAGAAATTAATTCCTTTAAAATTTTCTGATATCATGATCTAAATTCAACACTAAAATAAAAAAATATGATATATTTTAATATAAATAGAAATACTAAATATAAAAATTAAATCATATCTATTTAGTTAGTGGTAATGTATTAGAATGACGGCTTAATTAAAATTTATTGCATGAAAGTAATATATACATATAATATAAATTTTATTCATATAGTTAAAACAAACAAAATCACATTATTCATATGGTTTTTGTTGCTGTTTTATTTTATGAAACTATGTATATTATGATTACATAATATAAATTAATTTTTACAATATTAATAATATATCACCAAGAAGTAAAATAGTAATTTGTTAGAAATAGGAATACACAATAGTTATAATTTAAAAGGACTATTTTGAAATATAAACAGTTTTCCATAGTATTTTTGAACATTATTTAAATATTTCATTTTAATAATTTTTATTTTAATTTCTAAAATTAACATAAATTTTATATTAAGCGTGATAATAAAATATTAGGATTAATTTCATTAATTTGTAATAATATTTACTTTTTAGGTGAGTGGTGAAACTAACTAATTTAAAAAACATAGCTATTATTACCTAAATATAATATATGTGTGATTTATAAATTCATGATTCGTTTTTCATGAAAAAATATTGATATTATATGAGTTTTAATCTTTTAATTTTTTTTTAATTTATAATCAAATATTTGATAATTTCAAACATAATTAATATAATCTCAAAACATGGTTTCATATATTATACATTTATATTTTAGAATTAATTATTTCATAATTTATAAATTTAATATAATGAAATTGACATCGATTTGTTAAAAAATATTTCAAATTACATAATATACACTATTAGATTTTCTTGTCCTAAAATTATATGTTACCTTTGGTGAAAATTATATTATAGAATTAAAAATAAATTATAAAATCCTAAAATATAAAAGAACAAAAATAAAACTAAAATAAGTTTATGAATCTATTATTGGGGACTTGATAAACCTTATCACATAAGATATCCATTGTTTTATATTTGAAGAAAGTTTACTTGAAATTGAATACCAATTATTTAAAACTATTAGGTATTTTCAAAAACATCATCACTTTACAACTACAAATGGGAAAAATATCGCATCACATCTACTCACTAAAAATACCACATAATTTTAACCAACGATCTTGCAAAACAACTCTTGAAAATTAGTATCTACCCTAATGAGGAACTTATATTCTAAAAAACTCTACCAATCAAGTGAAAAACCTTATTTTGAAACTGATAATCCATCAAGTCAGGTATATGTTCTTAACATATCATTATCTTTCATGTTTAATAATGTTATTTTCCTCAGAATAATATTTAATTTCATCATAATTAAAAAACATAAATATAATAATTATCTTTTCTATTATTATAATTATATCAAATGAATTAACAACAATCACTTTTTTATTATAAGCCTTCCAACATTTTTAATATTGTGTTGTGTGGACTACCCCTTCCATTAGCTAATGATTTTAATTTTAATTCATCAAATTACATATAGAGATTTAAATATTTTATTATGTAATAAAAATGATTTTCATGACACAATTTATTTTATGTAATTAAATATTAGAAAACTACATAATTAAATGATTGATAAATGGTCATAGTCAATTCAATCATTTAAAAAATTTATAACATGAGAAAAAATTTATTTAGATTATATAACATATTCATATATATAATTTAATAATATAATTTCTTATATTTTTTTATATATCACATTAAGAAATAATAAATTAGATTAGTATACTTCTTTAATAAGGATTTTACATCAAACCCTCCTCATAATTATTCATAAAATCATGGCATGGTCATTCTTTAATGGGTTTAACCACCCAATTGATTGATACTATGTATTTCATACATGACTGAATCATTAAAGTTAATTATTAAAATAATATGAGATAAATATGTATTAATTATTTTTTACATGTAATTTTATAACACTATTTAATTAATAAGAAATATTTAAAATCATGAATCATTGTAAAATGATTATAATATATATCATATTTAAAGATAAATAATAAAACACATATGAATGGGGTTTGAAAAATATTATATAATATAAAAAAATAATATATTAAAACATTAACGATATATTAAACATGAATATTTATTGAATAATAAAAACAAAAACCATTATTATAAATTTATTACAATTGATAGAAATAATAAACACCAAATGTTGAAAAAATGTAGAGTTATTATAGAGAATATCTATATATGAAAAGTATAATGGATAATTACTACATCGAAGGTCTATAATTAATTTATTTTGGACCTTATGTTTTTGATATAGTAGGTTAATGTGTTTTTCTTGAATAATGGACAAGAGGTAAAAGGTTTCATCAAAAATTGCTCTATTTCAGAAATGTTTACTTTATAACACATAATTGCATTTATATGGTGTATATAAATCTTATTTGAGATATTATATCATGAAATATTTATTCATCATGGTATTTTATGTTCAATTAAATTCCATTTATCTCATGGGGTTTTTATTTGAATGTTTTTATTTGTGTAAGGGATTCCATGGTCTCAATAATGATTCATTTATTCATAATTAATTTTGAAAATTCTGGTATATGTGCTTGTTTTGTTAACTACACATGGATATATATTAATTGTAATTATTATATTTCATCTTATTTTCTAGATATATCAATTCTCCTTATTTATGTGGTTATTTATTTTGTTGTTTACCTTGTAGAAATAGATTTTTGGGATATTAAATATCATTCCCTCTATTATAATAGTTTAGTTATGATATTTTGAAACCATAAACGACATTTTTCTAGATTTAATTTGATCATGTTGTTATAGTTTTTTAATAATTATATTCTTATAGATTTTATGGTTGTGAGAATAACATTTATTATAATTCTAACTAGGTAATTCTCACCAATAATAAATTATATTCAACTTGAATTTGGTAATGATTTGGAATTCCTTATATCATTTTCTAATAACTATTATTATCATGCATATTAAGATTCAATAGTTAGCCATACATTATTTTCCTCCAGATAGGTTATGAACATGTTATGCATTTTTATTTTCAAGTGAAATGTTTATTCATTAAAATATACATAATTATTAAAAATTTGACCATGTATTATTTTATCATCCATCCCTATTATTTGGATATGTTAGGATCAAAATATCCCAATTAAAAATTGGGTTAAAGTATTGTAATTTTCTGTTTTTATTTAATGATATTATATATTGACTAACTATTTTATTTCTATATTTTATATTATTCTGATATACATGTTTTAATCATTAATATTATCCTTCAAGAATGGTATGAATGGGTTAAGAAGTATCTTTTTTAATACATTGTACATATTTAAGAGATGGGTAGGACATAGAATTATATAAACCATCAATAAATAGTTGTATCTGATGAGACCATATAGGTTTCTTTATTTGGTTCGTTATTTCACAAGTCATAATAAATTATTAAATGTGTTCTTTACATCATGTAATGTGTCTTGTCACAACGTCGTGATAATATATTTTTACCACATGACATTATGGATCCCATTTTTGGAGATAATCATTATTTATAGACAAGTATTATTTTATGATCATGGATACAGAATTCTCCTTGTTTCAATTTTATTAATCATTCATGTAATCTAAAAATTATTGTAAATTTATTTATGTCATGTTTATGTCGTGATTAACTTATTAATATGATTCCCATATATAGGGCTTGAGAAAAAATATTTTATTATATTTTAATTTTTTAGGTTAGGAATAAAATTATCACACATGGAATACTTATTAGGATATGATATGTAGAATTTTTTAATGGATATGTTGATTAATTGTCCGGAATTAAGTAATTTTTTGTTTATAATTTAAAATAATTCCATTAGTTTTGAAAGAAATTGGATTCTCTAGTTTCTAATTTGTTCTAATAATTTAATGGTTTAATCATGATAATATAATTTGGATGTAAGGGATTCAATAACATTTAATAAATTTTTAACTAGGATTTTTTTCCAGGTATTTAAATATGGTATCAATGAATATACGAAATTTATGTAATTATGGAACTGGATTTGGTAGTGTTATCTTATGGAATCATAGTTGGTCAAATGGATTCGTGTATATCATTTTAGATTAAGTGGTTGTTATGATAATTTTTTGGGTTTATAAGTTATGGATGATCAAAATTTCAATGGTAACCCTTTGGGAATGCATAATATTTAATTTTTTATAAATAATAAACTTTTTGTTATTTTTATATTTGTTATAGAATGTTTGTTAAAAACATTTTTAATATTTTAACTATAAGATTATATCCAAACTAGTGGTATGATGTTTTGATAAAGTAATTATTATTTCTCTATCTGGTTTTTAGTTATAAATAAACTAATTTTAATTTTCATGGGTTATGTTTTAATGGAATGATAAATATTTTCATGGTATTATTTTATGTATATGAATAGATTATGAGTATTCTATGGGTGGGATTATTAAATCCATTATATTAATTTTGTATTTATAGATAACTAACATGATTGATTTGTTATGAGTGAACATAATTAAATGTTCACACCATTATTAATATACTTAGTAACATTTCTATTATTTGATGAATCATTATAGTTTCATGTCCATATTTTTATACATAGACCTAGTTCCATGTTCATAAGATTATTTGAGGGCCATGTTTAATGTACATAACATATAAATTAATCACATTACTGTTATACATGTTCAAAAAATTAAAATTTTGTGTTTTCCCTTCATTAAAAATTTTATTATGGACTCATATATGATGATAAATTATTTATGATTCCATGTTACAAGGAATTTTTTAATTTGTTATGATGAAAACAAATTCCATTAAAATTTATTAAAAATATATAATTTATTGTGTATGTAAATCTATTATTAATTACATTTTATCGTTCCTTTTTCCCATGATATTATTTGATTTGATCATTGATTAATATCAATAATGTTTACTAATATTATGCAAATTGGGAAACAATTTCTTATGTTTCTATTCTGTAGGTTTTCATGGAACCATCTAAGTATGATATGTTAATACAGTTAATAATATGAAGAAAATCATATGTGATATTAAAGATACATTATGAAATAATAATTTTTTTGTCAAGTCACAAAATAATACCCACCATTATGGTTATATGAATGAATAATTGTGTACTATATTTAGTATTAATATAATATTTTTTAATATTTTTGTTTTTTTTTCTCAATTTTTATATATTTTATTCAAATTAATATATGTGTTTTTAGAGATTATTTTTTAAAAAAATTAGTGATAACCATGGGGATTAGTATCCTTATAGGATAACATCGTTTTTTGTTGAGAAATGTGTTATTTTTACAAGAAAATAACTTCCTATTTATATAATAGAATATGCGTTAGATGGTTTCACAAATTCATCGGGGAGTAACATATATAAATAGAATCGATTGGGTATTAAGTAGATCATCCAAAATTCATGATGAGTGGTCCAATAATAGAACATCTAAAAAGAAATCCTCTAGTGATATAGTGTTGTTAATTTACATTTTTATATTAATTGTTTTTGACATATTGAAATAGATTATGTCCAATGATTGCATAATTTGAACCAATGGTGTCATATATTAAAATTATGGTGTTATTAATATGGATATCTTATAAATAATATCTCATATTTATATTTTTTTATAAATATTATTTTTCAAAATATGATTTTGGGTTTTAGAAAATGACCATATGCCCATGGAAAATTGATAATGAGGAATGTGAGTGAGATTTCCATGATTTTTTAATGATAAAGAAATTGTAATTAGACATAGAATGAATTTTTTATTAAATTTTTTGAAAGTAATATAATGATATGTAATCAAATGAAACTATATGTGTGTGTTTCCTAAAATACATATATATATATAAATACAGTTCCATGGGATTTTTGGTAATAGAAATTGCAGTGCAAAAAAATATTCTCCATCTAATATATAACCACCCAATGTTTTAAAAATTGATTTCCTTTAAAATAGTTTTATATCATGACCCACAATCAACAATGAACTAATTTTTTTTGATATATTTTAATATAAATATAAATATTAAATGTAAACATGAAAACACATAAATTTTGTTAATTATAACTTATTAGAATAATTACTCTTTTAAAATTGATAGCATGAAAATAATGCATACTTTTAATATAAATTCTATTTGTATAGTTAAAACGACTACAGAAATGAAAATATTCTTTTGTTTTTTTATTGATGTTTTATTTCATGAAACTATGTATACTATGATTAGATAAAATAAATTAAATTCTACAATATGAATAATATATCACCAATAAGTTAAATATTAATTGGTTAGAAAAAGGAATGAACCGCATTTATCATTTAAAATGACTATTTTGAAATCTAAACACCATTCCATTGTATTTTTAATCATTATTTGAATATTAATTTATAATTGATTTTATTATAATTTTGAAAAATGTGAAAAAAAATTATATTAAACATGATAATATAATATTGGGATTGCTATTTTTTTTTCTAATAATATGAATTTTTGGTGAGTAGTTAAAATTACTGATTTTACAAAAAAAACACAGATTTTATTACATGAATAGAATATATTTGTGATTTAAATATTCATGATTCCTTTTTCTAAGAAAAAATTAAAATATTAGTTGTTATTTATTTATTTTTTTAAATTTTGTTTTTAATTTATAATCCAATATTTGAAGATTTAGAATATAATTAATATTTTCACTAAACATGTTTTAATACATTATAAATTTATATTTTAAAAATAATTATTTTCTATTTTATAAATATAATGTAATTATATATACATAAATTTGTTAATAATTATTTCAAGTTACATAGTATTAAATATTATATTTTCTGTCCCCAAATTATATGTTTCCTTTTCTAAAAAGTAGATTACGGAATTAAAATTCAATTATAAAATCATAAAATATAAAAGACCTAAAATAGGCCAAAAAGATGTATATGAATGTGTTATTGAGGCCTTGATAAATCTTATCACATCAGATATCCATAATTAGTCAATATTTAAGAAAATGTACTTGAAATTGACAACAATTATTTAAAATAATTATGTATTTGCGAAAACATCATCACTTTTCAACTAGAAAGGGGAAAAAGATATCCTCACATCTACTCAACAAAAATCCAAAATAATTTTAACCCAAGATCTACCAAAACCTCTCTCGAAATATCCTACCGACCTTAATGAGGCCTTTATATTTTTAAAACACTACCCCTCAAGGGAAGAAGCCCTTTTTTGAAACTTATAACCCAACAAGTGAGGTATATGTTCTTAACATAACATTATCTTTACTATTTATTTATGTTATATTCCTCATCAAAAAATTTCATTTCATCATATTTAAAAAAGGTCAACATTATAATAATTATATTTTTTTCTTATTTTAATTATATTAAATGAATTAACAACAATCGCTTTTTTTTTCAGAACACCAAAATTGTTATTCTTGTGTTGTGTGGACTACCTCCTCTATGAGATAATGATTTCATTGGAATTCATCAAATTACATAGGTTGATATAAATATGCTATTATAGAATATTAATTATTTTTATGAAATCATTTAGAGTATGTAATTAAATATTATAAAACCTCATAAATAAATGACAAATAAATGATCATAGTTAATTTAATCATTTCAAAAAATAATAACATGTGGAAAAAAATTATTTATAATATATAATAAATTCATATCTGTTATTTAGTAATATTATTACATAATTATTTATTATATATCACACTATTAAAGATTAAATTTGAATATTATACTTCTATTAAAATAATTTTATAGTAAACCCTCCTAATAATCATTCATTAAATCACTGTATGATCATGCATTGGTCGTTTAAACAACCAATTGATTGATACAATTAATTTATTACATGAGTGAATTTTGGAAAATAATTTCTATAATAATATGAGATAAATATGTAAATAATTAAATTTTACTTTGATATTTATTTCACTATTTAATGAAAAAAATGTTTATAATTTGGAATCAATGAAAAAAGCTTATAATAGATATCATATTCCAGGATAAAGAATAAAACACATATTAATTAGGTATAAAAAAATTATGTATAACTAAAAAATAAAAAAATGAAACATAAATGATTTATTTAACATGTAATTATTTATTAATAAAAACAAAAATCATTATTACGAAACAAATACAAATAATAAAAACAATGAACTCCAAATTTTGAAATATTTTCCATGTTGATATAGGGAATAAATATATATGAATACAATTAAAGAAAATTATTACTTCCAAGGCCTATAATTAAATTATTTTGGACATTATGTTTGTCATATAATAGGTTAATGTGTGTTTATGGAATAGTGGAGTAGAGGTAAGAGGTTTCGTCTAAAATATATCTCTTTTAGAAATATTTTCATAGTAACACCTAATTTCATTTATAGAGGTATATATATCAAATTTGAGATATTATTTATGGAATTTATTATTCAGTATTATATTTTATGTTCAATTAAATTCACATTATTTCTTGTGGGTTTGATTCAAATATTTTTAATTGTGTACGAGATTCCATTTGCTATATTATGATTCATTGTGTCAAAATTAATTTTGAAAACCAGGATGTCTATGCATGGTTTGTTCACTACCCATGGATATATAATAATTATTATTATTATATCTCAGGTTATTTTCCATAAATTTCAATTTCCTTTACTGAAGAGTTTATTGATTTAGTTGTTTCATAGGTAGAAGTAGTTTTTTGGGATCATAAATTTCATTCAATAAATTATAATTATTTAATAATGATATTTTAAATCCTCCCACCACATTTATCTAGATATATTATAATCATCTTATTATAGTGTTTTCCTAATTATATTCTCATGGATTTTTATGGTGTGAAAAAAATTTATATTATTCCAATTGGGTAACTCTCACCTATAATAAATTATATTCTACTTTAATTTGGGAATGAATTAGAATTCCATATATAAACTCTTAATAATGATTATTATAATGCATATAATGATTTAATATTTAACCATACATTATATTCATTCAGATAGGTTATGACTATGTTATCCATTTTTCGTATCATCAGGAAATGTATTTTAATTACAAATTAAATAATTATTAAAAATTTGACTATATATTGTTTTTCCATCCAACTCCATTATCTAGATAGGTTATGATCGAAATATCCCCATTAAAAATTAGATTATTGTATTTTCATATTTTATTATTATTGAATGATATTATATATTGACTAAATATTTGATTTCTATATTTTATATTATTCTGCTAAACATGTTTTAATAGATAAGATAATCATTTCGGAATGGTAAGAATGGTCTAGAAGAAACTTTTTGGAATACATTGAATATAATAATGTGATGGCTGGGACCGATGATTATATTAACCATCAATAAATAGATGTATCTCATGAGACCATATAATTTTTCTTATTTGGTGCATTTCTTCACAATTCATATAAATTTATTAACTGTGTTTTTGACATCATGTAAAGTATCTTGTAACAACGCACTAACAGTATATTTTTACCACATGAAATTATGAATATCATTTATAGGAGGTAAATATTATTGATATCCAAGTATTATTTTATGATAATCGATATATAATTCTCCCAGTTTCAATTTTATTACTCATTCATGTTATTTGAAATTATTTAAAATGTATCTATGTCATTTTATGTAATGATTAACTTATTGTTATGATTTCTATATATGGTGTTTTTTATCATCCATTTTAATATATTTTAATTTTATAGGTTAGGAATATAATTATTACACACGGAATATTTATTAGTATTTGATATGTAGATTAATTTAACGAATATTTTAATGACGTATCCTGAATTATATAGTTTTTTATTTATATTATAAACTCATTACATTAGTTTTGAATGACACATGCTTCATTAGATATTGATTTGTTCTAATAGATGGTTGATTTAAACCGAATAATATAATTTGGATGTAAGGGATTCAATAATTTTACATAAAATTTTAACTAATAATTTTTTTCAAGATATTTAAATATTTTTTAAAAGAATCTATGTAATTAATGTATTTATTGAACTAGATCTGGTACTGTGGGATTATGGAACTGTAGTCGGTCAAAGGGAAGTCTGTATATTATTCGAGATTATGAGGTTTTTTATTCTAATATTTAGGGTATATAAGTTATGGATGAATGAAATTTAAAAGGTAACCCATTGAGATAGTATATTATTTAATATTTAGGTATTAATAACCTATTTATTATTGTATATTGTTAATAGAATGTTAGTTAAAACCATTTATATGTGTTTGAATATAATATTGTATCCGAATAGATTGGAAATGTATTTATTAGATGGATTTTGTGATGATAGATATCTCATTGGATACTATATAGTGGCTGATGATTTTTCCCACATGTAACATGGGATAATAACCCCATGAATGATTAGTTTTGCATTGCTTCAATCATCAATCTGAAAAAATATGTGTATTTTGAAGACAAAAAATCCGGATAGATTCCCTAGCAGGATATCCTATAAAAATAACATTTTTAATTATAAACATATGGGATTGTGTTTTTAATGATTTCATATTTTTTTAGAGAATCTGATATAAAAAATCACTATGTATAACCAACTATGAAAAAGGATAGTAATGAGTTTATTTGAATGTATCATTTCATAGAAATAGTGTTGTCCAAAGGGAAGTAATAATCAAATTGAGTGTTACAAATTCATATTCAAGCCATTATAAAAATAACCTTATAAAAATTTTCTCAAATATGATAATAATTATGAATCTAAGAATGATATATATCTAATAATTACTCTTATTTAATGATGAATAACTGTACTTACGTAAATAACTATGAATTTTAGTATATGTATGTTATCATTGAAAAAATTGTTTTCGTAGTGTTACATAATTTCGGGAGGTTCTTTCAACAAAAATAATTATTTATTCATTATATTATCATTTCAAATTATTGATGGGGTATATATTGATGCCATTTTAGTATATTACAAATGTTAATATGGTTTATGTGAAACATATATGGATGGTTCTTTTGTAGTTCTATATTAATTTTTTTCAATCATATATTAAATGTTATAAAAACTAATTGAAATATTAGTTTATATCATTTATTATATATTTGTTATAACCATTTTAGACCACATTACATATGGATGGATAATGCATAGGTTTATTATACAATCCATGTTGAGGTAAAAACATATTCATTTTTTAGGGAAAAATTAGTTTCATATTTTTATAGTTGATTATTCTTTTAAATAATAAGTCATCAATGGTATTTATTGTTAATTTTTTTTTCAATTATTGGGATTATAATATATTTTTACTATTTTTTAATTTATAAACTAGTTATTAGTTCATCAAACACAAAAATAAAATGTTAATTCCGGGGATAATGTATAATATAAATGTTTTTTAATGTATTGGATAATAAATTGGTTTTGGGTATGTTATCACGTGGACAGTATATGATACGAGTGTACTCATACATTGGTATATTATTATATGGAATGATAATGTAGTTTTAATAATGATAAGAAACATAATATACCTTAATGGACTGTAGTAGAAGTCATATTTTAGGATACTCAACGAATGATTAATATGATATGGATGCCCTCACCTGTATTATTCAAAGGCAAATTGGTAAAATAATTAAGGATGTAATTTATTGAAGTGGAGAATTTGACATTCTAATATTAAAATATATGAATTCCATTATATAATTCAATGTTTTTAATAGTTTTATACACATGCAATAATAAAATAAAAACCATGATATATTTAAGTAAAAAAATAAAAAAAAATAATTGTTAGAACAGATACTTTTAATTGGAAATAATTAATAGGAATAACTAAAATTATAAATATTTATAAAAATAAAATAATTTAAATTTTTTAATATTTTTTCAATTAATAATGATAAAACAACTACAAACTGTAGTTTACAATTAAAATATATTTTTATATATATAGTTCATTATTTTGGGAAATTAATGAAATTATGATTATTTAGTAATAAAATATATTAAAAATAAAAATTATAAATTACCAATAATTTAATTATAAATTGACAGAAAATAAAAATAAAAAATTATTAACCTTTTATTAATCAATTTTCAAATAGGAAAAAATTTCATCTATATTTTATGACATAAAGTAGATGTAGAATTATCAATTTTTAGATATTTATTTTAATTAAACTTTATTAATTTAAAGACTAACATTAAAAAAATAAAATATTATAAAGAGATTAATGTATTTTCAATAAATAATGATTGTTTGTTAATGTGGAAAAATAACTATTTTATAAATCACATTTTTTCTTACATTATTACTGTATACATCTGAAATAAAAATATATTACTAAATTTTCAATGAAAAAATTATTTAAAGTGTATAAATTTATGTTTTCCATTTTATGAAAACTTATTAACAAATATTTAATATTTTAAGACATAACAATTAATTATTAAAAAAATTGTATGAAAATTATTCATTTTAATTTTAAATTTTATTTCTTAATTGTTATAAATTTGATAAAATGAAATAAATATAAAAATTTATAATCACATTATCCAAATTATATAATTAATATTTATTTATTTTTCCTATTCGACCAGTTTCCTTATGTAATAATTTGTTACTATGGTAAAATCCACATGGTAAAAGTAAAAGAAAATTAGAGTAAAAGTCATAAATCATGTTTATAACAAGCTTCGGTAAGGGATATATTAACAATATCACTTATCGAATCCATTATTAATAAATTTTGGTGCCAAATTAATTTATTGTACCTTACAATTATTTAATAGTTTTGGGTATTAACAAAAATGAAATTTTTTTTCAATTCTAAAATTGACACACATCTTCTCACACTCTATCACATTAATAAACAATTTTTCAGCCAAATAATCATAAAAATATGACAAAAACTCCTACCCACATCAATGTGGTTTTTTTTATTTTGAAAATACAATCACTCAGTGGATCAACCGACATTGTAATTGATATAAAACAATAACTTATGTAAATGTTTGAAACCTCTATTTCTCATTATTATTTCATTATATGTGTATCTTCCTCAGGTAATTTAATTTTAAAAATATAAAATAATAATACAAGAATAATTATTTGAACATTACGATTTCATAATTATTGTACATGAATAAGCCAATATCCCATTTTCTATTATGAAATAGGAAACAAACATTCATGTGTTCTTAAAAAGACCACCACTGTGACATTACTTGTTTTTTTCTTTAACATCCTTCAAAGTATGAAGATATGGATTGGATTAATATATGAATATTTATTTTATAAAATAATTATGTTTTAGTTATTTCATATTACAGAAAACATTATTTATATGATCATTGTTAAATTAATTATTTAAATTGGTTTTATTAATAGGATAACATTTTATTCATATTGGGTAATATTTTTATCAGTTTACAAACACTTTTAATTACTTATAGTTCTTATATATCAATTTAATAAACAGTAATTAAAATAATTATTATTCTAATATTATTATATTCTAGAAAAACATCCTTATATTCATTCGTTAAATCATGGTATGTTCCAGTTTAGGTCAAACCAGACACATAATTACACCAGTGAATTTATATCATGAATGGATCTGAGATCATAATAAGTAATATAATATGAAGTTATTTTCAAACGGATTATTTTATTCAATATTATATAACAAATTTTTATTTTGAGATTAAACGTCAATGAAAAGGAATCATAGAAACAAGGTTGTTATAAAATTCATCTTTAAGGATAAAGAGTAAAACACAAAAGAAATGATTTTTGAAACTTACAAAAAATATTAAATCATCCCTAATAAAAACATTATTGATATACTAATTCCTAAAGTTGAAGTGATAAAAAATAACGATACCACTGTTGTGAAAATATTACAAACAATTGAGAGTACAATTATATATGGTGGAAAATCTGTTGAATTCATTTAAAGAATGAATATTTATGTAGAATATAGTTTAAAATGGATATGATTAAAGTTAAAAATTATTTTATTATGATATATATGTTTTTTATATAGGTGGTTAATGTATTCTCATCGAATTCAAGATAAGAGGTATATGTTTTCCACCCAAGTTAAACACTTTGATACATATTTTGTATTATACACAGAATTTCAATTATTTGATTTATATAATGACAATTTTTTTAAGTCATATAATGAGTGTTCATTTAGTGGTATTTTTTTAATTGAAAAAATTATTTTTTATGGGTTTAAATTATTTTAGTTATAATGATTCTAAATCCATAAGTGTTTCTATATTTTTAATTCAGTTTCATTGAAACATAAAAAATGTTTTGAACCATGATTTCTTTTAACGGTGTAGTCACCTCACAATGATATAATTTAATCATACTAATTATATTTCATTAGATTTTCTATCCAAACCAGTATTCATTATTCATGATCCTATAGATTGTGTTTTACATATGTTGAAAGAGTTTTTAGAGATATAATTTTCACACATTATGTTATGAGATTTCCATTCATGTAAATTCGTATAAGTTGGGTATGTTATACCATTTTATTTTGTTATGATGTATTATCTCTTATCTCCATGGGGATATACAATACTACAACATAAATGATTTCAAAAAAATTTAACACTTCTTGGTTTATGTTAGTTTGAAACCATCCACATTCTTTATCTAGATGGATTGTGATCATGTCATTCTATTACAGACATAACAATATACACATTAAACTATTCATTGTGAATGTCACAATATATTAATTTATAATTATATTATGTTGACATATATATTCTGTTATTTTATTTACATGGGTAAATAAATTGGTATTCTGTTTTTTTTATTTCAATATAGATGAATATTTGATTGATGAAATATTTTTGTTTGGCCATCTATCTTCTTCCCCTGTATGGGTTATTATATTGTCATCCATTTTATTTAGATGTGTAAAATTATACAAAGTCCAATATAAGAAATTAATAATCAGTTGAATATTTATTATTTTACCTTCAAAAAACTTTCTCAGGATTGGTTATGGTCATGTTATATGTTTTATTGATACAAAAAAACATAAATTATTTCTTAAAGACGATTAATGAATAACACAAGTTGATTATTTATTTAATTGAAGAATTTTTCATTATTTTGATATCATGGTTTTATGTAGTAAGTTGTTCTATAATGATTAATATGAATGGTCTAGATGAATACAATAGTGATATATTGGACATGATTATGTGACTGGTGGGGCATGAAATTATATATCCCTTGATTCATCATTAGGTATCATAAGGTAAAATATTTATTTGTGTTTGGTTTATTTTCTCCTATTTCAATATGATTTATTGGAAATAATCTTGATGAAGGGTATATTTTTTAAGCATAATTACATGAGGTCAAGATTTTTTGTCACATAATATCTGTTCTATATAAAAAATATTATAATTAATGATAGCTATATTTTTTCATATGAGGGATATAACATGATCATATTTTCAATATCATTATGGATTAAAATTGTTAATATATATATATATATAATAAATTAGATTTAATGATTTTGTTAATTATATGTCTTACTTAATGATAGTTTCATAACTACCATTTCTTATGATTCAATTTAATATATTATAAATTATTGTAGTACCTATGACATGTTTATAAGGATAATAGATGTAAAATAATGTAATGGTGAAATTGAAAATATTTCATAAATTAAATAGTTTCTAATATATTGTTTAAAATAATTTAAATTTTTTGTTAAGGAAAACCAATATATTATTTTAAAACGTATCCAAATTAATAAAAAAAATATAAACCTATAGATATTCATCAGATAGAATATATTAAATAAAAATTATTGAATTGTAAATTATGGATAGTTGTTTGCTTGACTTTATATATTGTATAAATGAATTCACGGATGATTTTATTTATGGTATCATATCCTAGAATGTGGGTTCTGCCTGCCAAACTACCTTTTTATAATATGGGATGAATCCATCAGTAAAATATCTCCAAATAATAGGAATATGTTTTAGGTGTTTGATAAATGGAATAAGAAAAGTGATTATAAGGAAAAAAATTTATTTATATATATATAAACAAAATATATCATAGAGAATCATTAATTTTTCAATGTATTATATTTGGGAAACATAGAAACTATTTGACTCAATAACCATGTATTAATGGATAACTCATAGAACCTGGAGGGATTTATGTTATATTAATCAATGAAGTGGGACATGATTTATATGGCACACTTATAAATCATTCTAGAGTTGAGTATTTCAAGTAATTGTTTTAATTTAGGATCCCTCTGAAAATATTTTAATTCATCCTCTAGTGGAATTTGATATACACTTATGAATTAATTATCACACTGTTTATATATATATATATTTCAAATTGTTTTATTAGTGCTATCATATTTGATATTAAAAGATAATATATTATCATTTATTGATTATCTAATAAATTTGGGGATGTAATTGAAATTACATACATTTTATAGGTTTCATTTATAATAAAAGGGGTATTTATCAATGTTAGTTGGAGAGAGTCTGATAATCAATGATATGAATATAACATTATATATTTTTTATTTTATTCTATATGTGTATTGTAATATTCCTATGAATTGTGACGTATTTTTTTTAATTGAACACATACATTGTGATATACTTATCTCAATCAATAAATAAATAAGGGAACTTCTTTATTTATAAAAATTGAAGAAGAAACTAATTTAGAAATGCGTATAGTGATTAATTTTTCAATGTATATCACTATGGAGTGAACATATTCTTTTACATAAGAAAAATTATATATCAATATGACTCAACATTAATTATAAAAAAATATACAATATCATTCATTTGAAAAAGTATCCCCACCTCGTATTGATGACTCGTTTGATCAATTACGAGGATCTTTAAAAATTTTACAACATTACCCATCAATCTAGATATCATAAACTATGGTTCAAGAAAGGGTATATGTTTAAGAAAACATTATATATATTGTGTGGTCATAATGAATTTATAATAATTTTATTTGGACTTACCAATTCTATTATTATATGCATGTGTTTATTTAATAAAAACTTTAGGGTTACCATGACTAGTTTGTGGAAGCCTTTACGTGTGATATTTTTATATAGATAATGAGAAAGAAAGAGAATATAGAACATGAATGGATGGTGATGAAGACCTTAAAATTGGATAAGTAGTATTAAAATTTTCAAATGTTAGAATTTTGGATACATAAAGACTCAATTTGGGTAATAAAAATTCATTTGAGAGTGTATCATTGGATCATTCAATGAAATGAGTTATTAAACAATTACATAGAACATCCACAATGATTAGAATCTATATTTTTTCAATGATATTAACAATTATTTGTGTCAAATTCCTCACATCTATAAACTCAATTAAACATGTTTACATGGATGGGATCAGTGTTCTTATGAAAAAATGACTGTGTATAGGATTTCATGGAGCAGAAAATAATGTTTGTTAGTGAACCTATAAACAAGATAACATAGAACGAATAATAGATTATCATATTTAGTGATTAATTTAAAATGAATTGATGTTCTTAGAATTAATAATTATATTTTCATATCTTATTCCACACACAATTTGAAAATTCATGTGAAACATTACCCAACTCGAGATTTGGAGTTTCTAGTATTAAGGATTTCATTGAAAATCAATGGGAATTATCAATAAAATTAAATTTGTGTGATATATAAAAATAAAAAATGATTCATGAATATATTCAATTGTAATGAGATGAATATGAACCAAATAAATGGTTAGAATTGACTAATGATTATTATTGTGTAATACCCGACCACCTAGGGAACGAAAAATTGTGGGATAATGCTTTGATTCAAAAGGATGATAATATTTTTTCAAAAATTAAAATTGAAATAAAAACAATATATATGGATTTATTAAATATATACAGTTAAAAATTATAAATTGGTTATATAAAATAATTATTTGATGAATTCTCACCAATCAATATATATGACGGTGAATGAGGTGAAAAATGAGGAAGTAGAACTACAAGGATGGTGATAAATTTTCTTCAGTTCATCTATTATTGTGATAGAATGATAAGGTTAGGAAAGTATGTACATTTCCCACTAATACAATACTACAAGATACAATTTTTGGATGGATCTAAAAGTTTAGCATTCTATATTCATCCCATAAGTATGATGATATAAGATATTTTAATTAGAATTTATTATCAGATAAGATGAAATATTATATTATTTATTATATATCTCTAATCCTCGTATTCTAGAAGTTTAAGGATAGGAGACATATATATAAAGGGATTTAAACAACATTACCTATGCGTAAATGGTAATAAAAAACTAAGCATGGATTTTTTTATTGGAATCATTAATACATCTAACAGAAATATGTCTATATGAGTTAAATTAATTCCCCTTTTAATGTCATAATATTTCATTTATATTAGTAAATATTAAAATCTTGAACATATTAATCAAATTTTCCTTATGTTTTAATACTTCACTCGACGTACCACTCTCAATTCAATCTCTTTGGTATCTGGGTTTTACCTTAAAATTTTGGAGAAGTATTTCATATGTTTTGGAAATATAATTGAGTTTCATTTCTGTAAATAAAAATAATATAGGTTTTCATTTTTATAATAATGTAAAAATCTATAATACATTTTATAATCTAAGTTTACAAATTTTAATGGAGGTTGGGATCATAAGATTATATTGGGATAATTTTCAAAAAATTTATCATTTACTCAAGCATTCAAAAGGATCCATTTGAAAAAAATATATGGTATGAATTTATGAAATATTAAATTCATGGATGACGTTAAATAAACATATATATTAGTATATTTGATAATATAGGAAAATCATATAATTTTAGAGACACTGAAAATCACATCATGGAATCATAGTCCTTACAAAAGAATTATGCTGGAATCATTGGGGACATCTATAATTTGATGGCAGTGAAAAGAAATTACTATGAATATATGATTTTAATAAGTATATAATATTTAGAAAAATTTGTAAGGTGAAAAGTATTTATATTTTCTTTTTTGAGCATCATCATCATGTAGGGATGGTTTCTTATTTTTGTGTGCTTCCAACGATCCTCCCCCATGATTGTGATGTAGTCTATGTTTTTCTTAAGAGTAAGTACATACCTAACATGTCACATGTTATAAAAAAATTATTTATATATATATAAATATATTTAATTGAAATAAGAAAATAATTCTTTATGTATTAGATCATAGAAGAAAATTGTTACTCAAAAATATTGCACACTGTTTTAATGTTCACTAGAAGAATCAAAGGTTTGATTAATCCTTATAGGAAAAGAAGGATGTGATAAAATGATATATAATAATTGACATGTATCAGAGTAATATAATTTTTGGAGAAAAAATAATATTAATGGTGGTACAATGTAATACAATTACATTATATATCTATATATTAACTTGAAATAAACATGATGTATTTTATAGCTTATTTTAAAGAAAACCCCAACTCCAAATAAAATATGATATAGTATAAAATAATAACCATGATGCTAAATTCGGTTCATGAATAAGAATAATCATATTAAAAATATATATAAGTATTTTATATTATGAAAATTTATTTATTAATTCCTGATATATATATAACTAATTTTTAATAATGTCATATTATGCTTTAAAAATATGATTCCATTAATAATTAATTATTTATAATTTCTATAGAGATGACATATTAAATTTACACAACTATTAAAAATATATTTTTAAAACATGATTTAATTTTTTATCTCATTTTCTGTATATTTTCTATGATTATGGTTCCGGATTTCATAAAATATTAATTTTAAATTTAATAGTAAAAAGATAATGATTCTACATAAATAAATATATATTCTATTTAATTCAAATAGTTTCCCATTTTCATTATCTTTTTATTTATTTTAATTTATTAATTTAAATTAAAAATTGTTCAATTAGTTTCATTTATGTCCAAATTATTCTATATTTTTTTATAAAAGATTTTTTATACTAAAAATTTTAATTTTCTAGAACACCATTTTGTTGACATTTTTTGTGGATTTGTATTAATATTAATTTTTATCCATTGTATAAATTGAATTTGATAAACTATATTTATTATTTGGATTCATAATTTGATGTTTTTCAATGAGGAAACATTCATTTTTCATCATGATGAATTTTAAAATTTGTAAAAATGTGTTACCACATTTAACGTTAAAATGGGATTATTTCATGTTCAAAAATGGATATGAGTAATAATGTAAATTAAACATATAGAAAACCTATTTTAAATATATATATACACTATGAATTATCCTATAATTATATACTAGGACATTGGGATTCATTTTCCATTAATAAGACATTATTATATTTCTATATTTTATGAAACTACAAGTCTGTCATATCACTATTTTTAAAATGAAACTATGAAACTTATATTATACACCAAATGATACACTTTTCATTGAAAATAAAATATGAACTAATCTCAAAATCCCCCCCCCATTTTATATAGGAACTATTTTTATCATAATACAATCAATGTAAGGCTTCTTGTTTGAGCTAAAGGAGTTTCCATAATGAATTAGTATAACTCTTAGATGAGCACTTTCAATTCTATTTTTTTTACCTTTTATAAAAATTTTGTATCCATCATAAAAGGAATATTAACTTAACATTAACATAATTAAATCTAATAATGGATATTTATTGACATTTCGTAAAAATATGTCATTATAATGGAAATGAATGTATTGTTTGTGTGTATGGTGGACTACTACCTCAATGCGATGATACTAATATTTTCATATCACCACCTATAATGGATGTTTATAATTATGTATATTAAAAATATATAGAATATTTTTGATGTAATTATGATTTCCAGTTAAAAAAATTAATATTGTTTTTCCTTCATACATTCCATTATAAAAAAGAAGGAATTGTTCATGTGTACAAACATGTTACCATCTCCTCGAATAGTTTCATTCATTTTTATATCTCCAAATTTTATGGAATATTACAAAAATAATATATTATATTTATATCATTGAAGATATTTTTTATATCAGGAGTGCATAATAAATGTATAATTACTTAATATTCTAAAATGAAACAATCATGCAAAAATAAAAAACTAACACTTATAAATAATGATTTTAACCAATATATATTTATAAATATGCATTGAAATGTAATAATTAAATAATATATTCTATTAAAAATATATATTATTTCTTAGTAAGTAATTATAGATGATTTATTTTTATTATTTTGGAGATAATATTTTAAATAAATAAATTATTACATGAGGTATGGTTTTCGTGTTACAATATATTTTTACAGTGATTTTTTTATTTTATAATTTATGTTGATGAAATAATACTATAAATGTCTCAAAAATATAATTAATTTTATTATCTTATAGTTATTTCAAATATTAAATGTTTTATTTTATTTTTTAAATTATTAAATATTGTGGTGTTTGAATTAAATTTTTTATGGAAAATGGAATTTTTTCCAATTTTTTTAAAAAAACATTATCTCCAATTAGAAAATATTTAGTAAATTATTTTCAATAATATTAATAATATTAACCAATGTATAAACAACAAAAATTACCCATAACTATGTTATATAAAATAATTAGTAGAAATATTGTATTTATATTCTAGTATGGTAAATTTGACTTTTTTCCAAAAATGTGAAATGAATCATTGATTTCTCATTATCTACAAATACTTATTTAGTTTCCCCAATAAATTCAAAATTTCATTAATATTCATTAAAAATATTGCATTTTACTTTTTAAATAAAATATTTTCCTAAATATTTTGGATGTTTTTACATGGTAGATTGTTTATTTTAAAATGAAAATGGAATTTTACATAATAAATATTCTAGAGATATTTTGTTGTAATTTTACATCATTGATAAAATCTACTGATGTTACTTATGTTTCAATAGGTACATTATTATATGATACCATTCTAATTTATTATTTAGATGAATTATGGTAATTATGAATCCTAGTTTTTTTGTATGATATGTGTTATGATAGATAATACATCTTTTTATAATATTGTGTCTTACATATTAATGGATTCTAATTTTGTGATGGGTGGATATATTAAAGCCCTATAATTCATTATGAAATATGGATAACCCATTAGATAAATATGTTTTCCACATACTTGATCTCAAATCCACAATATTATACATGAACATTGTGTTATTTCTACAAACACCCATTAATTTTTCATTGATTATTAAATGATATTAACCCATAACTATCCAACATGTACCACCCTAAAATCACAAGTACAAATGAATTTGAATGATTAGTTTCATAATACATAAAAATAAATCTTAAAACATGAAACCCTTGTAATATTATACAAAATAAGATCCAAAATTTATTTGAGCTTCAAAAATATCATTAGATAAACTGAGGAATTTATAAAAGAATATTGTATTTTAAAAATCATAGTAATTTAGTAAAAATGACAAGTAAATATAAATTCCATTTAAATGGTATAAATGATATCATAAAAGAAAAATACCATGAATAATCACATAGAAAAATATCAATAAGAATTCAATATCATAACATCTTTTAAAAATAAAAACTTTGCTAAAAACATATTACATGATATAAACATTAGTTAAGGATAAATTTCCTAACAATATCATGTAGTGCACAATGTCTTATAATGGAGGAGATTTACATTAAAACCCCTTAAATGATTCTTCATGAGAATAACGATTTACCCAATGCATTGGATAACTATTTCGGGACACCCATCATAACAAGTTAATTATTTATTTTTTCAAAATGATGGAAATTAATCATAATACATTAAATAAAATTTACCCATGGTATGTGAATAAGTTTCATAATAATTACTCATACCATAATAAATAGAAATAAAATAACGATGTTATTTGATTAATTATAACAAGTCACATATTCACCCTGATAAAGTGGTTACAATAATCATTGTATATATTTGTGAGATATAAATAATTTTTTTTAAAATAATCAAATCACATTAAATATATAAATAATTTGAGTTAGAGGTATATTTTTCATAATCTAATGGGAAGGGTGAGATAGAATGGTATCCCATACCAGAAGCATGAGTCATCACGTGTGTTATTTATCATCATGATTAAATAAATTTATGATAATTCTGGTAATTCATAATAACCATTATAGTGTTTTATACGTATCTGGTTTTATTTATTTTCACAACATATTCAATTTACTGATTGTTTATGATCATAATGAATTTTTTGATGATATTCGGCCCATATTTCCAAATTTATGATTAAATGTTGACCAGGTTCAAGGAGATTATTATATATTAGTTCGCAAAATAAAAATCATAAATAAAGTCCCATTTTTATACTCTAGTAATAATTTTTAATTCAATATTTATGTATGGTTGTGAAAAATATACTATATTAGAATTGTAGATATGAGAGTCAATAACTCGACTTTAGTAACACATGCATTTTTAATTATCACAATGGAAATATGATATGTATTATTAATAATTTATAGAATTATAATTATACCATAAATATCTGGTTAATTTTTTACATAATCATACATATATATCATCCATGTACTGTGTAATGTAAAAATGATGTACATAACTCCATGTATGTTTTAATCCACACAAACACTTGGACAACATAATAATTTTTTTTGAAATTTAACTGTACCAAAATATATGATATATTTTTTTAAATAATGACAAATATAACATGAATATAATAAATATAAATTATACATATAATCATAATAATCTATGGGAGGTCAGGAAATACGGTGAATTATATTGGTTTTTGAGGAAATTGTCTGTCATACAGGCAAATAATAGTTTCATTTGAAATTTTACCGAAGGGGTTATTTATTTAGGTTATCAAATTAAAATAATAACATATTGATATATGTGAAATATATATGTTATTATACCATATTTATTTTGATGTGTTTGAAGGCTGTTGAATTAGAAACCAAATGACGATTCTCATTTAAGAATGATACCTCTAATTCGATCCATGTCGTTAGTATTATACCAAAATTCCACAAGGAAATGATTTTTTATAAATCAATGAAGACTAAGAGGTGGTAAGATATGTAAATAAGATAGTTTTGAGGGTATTTTATGATAAAAGGGGTTTTTTCTAAATAATATGATTGGATGTGACTTTTTTCATCTAACATGGACTAACATTTTTGAAAATACCTTAAACTATTCAATAATGGGAAGTCACTCTGATGGGAAGTCCATAAAGTTTTTGAAAATAATTCATTTCATGAGTTATATGGTCAATAAAATCCACCATCAATTATAAAATTTACTTTATTAAATATTTTTCCATTTACCTATATGGTAATAATCATATAAAATTTTATTTTCTAAACAAAGTAAATTAATTTTTTTAATATTAAGCATTTCATTATTATAGAAATCAACATTAACATATCATCTAATTTTAATTATGATTATTATAAATCATTAATAAATTTTATCAAATTCCACTTATATAATTTTTTGAATTTAATATAAATTTTGGGCAACATAATGTCCTGAAATATGGTTCTCAAAAAACATCATTCAATAGATGATATTATATTACATATATGAATAATGATCATCATTATATAAATATAAATCAATAAAAAATATTTTATAATAAAAAAATTATATTAAATATTCTATTAATAATTGTTATTGTAATTAATTAAATGGACCTACATTATTCACTTATAAATAGTTTATATAAACCCACATTTGCAGTATTAAAATTAACGTATATGAAATTCGTGAAAATTGATTATTCAAATGATAATAATTATATTATTAAAATAAAATGTTTATCATTTAACATTATTATCAAATATAATATTAAATTATAGATTTAAATTAATTTATTTAATGTATGAAAATATTGAACATCAAAAACAGTAATTTTCACTATTGTCTTAAAAATTGAAAATTTATAAAAAATAACAACATTTTATCCTATTTAAATTTATTTATACTAGTTTAAAATAATTTTTTATTTTTTTAAAGGTAAATATTATAAAAATTCATAATACAAAAATAATTTTTCATCAACTATATAAATAAAAAATATTTTTTAAGGAAATTTGTTTATTAAAAAATGCAATATATTTATTAAAAATTGTGTGCTTTTTTCATGAAAATTTATCAATAAATTTATATCAATTTTAAACTCTACATATATTAAATAATTTCTTAACTACCATTCATAATTTCCAATTTAATTTCTATATTATAACTTTTATAAATAATCTGTAAAAACTAGAAATTTCTATGGAGAATTTTTTCTTAAATACACGAGAGTTTTACGAGTCTGTGAAATTTGACGGCACATGATTCTGAGGCCCGGTGTGCGCGGAATCAGTTCCTTAAGTTTTATTCAGGTATGTTTAATAAATGAATGAGCAAGTTTTAATAACTTTTGAACCTGTGCTCGGAATTGAAATCAGAGGACACTGTTGAAGTCACAAAGCCGATATTCGCATAAAGAAACTATCACCTCGACGGTAGTGGGTCGAGATTAAAAGATATTTTTTGGGTTTTTAGAGATTAAATTAAATAAAAATAATATGTGTGTCTTAATTCTTATTTATTGGTTAAAACCTCTTCATGGAAGTTGGAGGTGGGACCACCAAACCATAACCTCCCATGAGAGATTATGGTGGTGGGGACCCCCGGAACCTACCCTCCCGTTAGAGATAACGACGTTCAGACCACATGGGACTAAACCCCCTATTAATGGTGGGAGAGGAAACCTATCAACTCCCCTCATTAATGTAGGAGAGTCTCTCCACCCCCCCCCCATTTATTAGTACTAACTCCCCTAATTTAGTGGTGCCAAATCCTCCAAATTAATTAGGTGGAGCGAATTAAATTAAATCATCTAATTTGAATAGTGTACCAACGAACTAATAGGATATCGTATTCTATTATTATTTTGTTCAGCATTGCTCATTTTTTGGAACATGGTATAAGAGAGAAAAGGTATCGCCAACTAAAAACGAAGCATAAAGAATGTCGGTGAGGAGAGACTTTGACTTTCTTCCTCAGATCCTGCTGACATGGGACATCTTCAACCGACCTACCCTCTGCATCATCGTCAATGAGCCAACACAGCTCGAGATTGCAAGTGTGTGGTGGATGTGATGAACAATGATCTCCTTCATCTTCTTCACTATGACTCTATAGATGACCAACGATATAGGAAGGTGTTATTTTGATTAATATTACTTCCATTTTCTCATCATCGGTTGGAAGGGAATCGTTGCAGAGGTTGGGAACAAATAAAGTTCATCAATCTTACTTCTTGATTAACCAAATGTTTCAACCCTAAACACAGAGGGTGTGGGCGAAACCAACATGGCCCCACCCCTCCTTCGTTCTTGTTTGTGATGATCTTAGGCATGGCGATGAGGTGACGAAACTACAAAGGCAACGACCATGCAACCAGCGGCCTTTGCGAACCGTGCCGCCCCCACAGTGCTCTGACCAAACTGGCCCCGCTACCTCGGGCCGAACCACCCTGGCCACATTTCCCGTCAGTTGAGCTAACCATCTCCACGAGCAGCGTCGGCCACCTATCCCCTGTTGGCCCCCGCGCACCCCAGCCAAACCCTGCAGGATTGCGCTAGCATGAGCCATGCAGAACCGCGCCGGCATGGCCTCCCAACCACTCGCCGGTCCGCCTGGCGCCCGGCCCGACCGCCTGTCAGCCCGCCTGGAGTCTTGCCCGACATCCACTCGACCGAACCGGTGCCATGTTTGTGTCGGCATCTCAAGCTGGCATGCGGCCCCCCTCGCGGCGTCCTGGATAAACCGGCTTGGCCGCACCCTCCTGGTCGAGTCGTGCCGGGCCGCACCATCGCGTCGCTTCGGGCTGAACCGGCCCCGAGCCTGAGCCGAACCGCCTACGCGGCCCACATGGCGAGGCCCAGGCCGGGCCAAAACCAAATGGTTAGGATGGGTTGACCTGAACCGGGTCAACCTTGGCTAGGATGGGCCGGGTTGGTCCGACTATGTCGGACCGTACCAGGGCCCACTACAACCCTTTACTTTCTTTTGGCCATATCATTGGCACCCGATGTCCGTTTGATGAACCGTTAGCGACGCTGGAAATCTTAGAGATTAACGGTCCCATTGATTATACCCCACTAGGGTTCAGGTTATAGTTCAGTTATGGTCAGGTAGGATTGTGCATGAATCCAAGTGGGCCCTCGAGACAAAAAGGCTAATAACTCACAGACTCGGTGTCTGATTGACGTGCCGCCTATTGCGTTGAGACCTCTATGACATGGCAGACCATTTAGATACTTATTCATGGGACATTGTTTTAGTTTGAGTTTTGAAAAGTATCTTGTGGAGTGGATCCTTCTAGTGATGTGCGAGCAGAGTGCATAGACCTAGTAGCTGGCTGAGACCTGAAGACTGCTGACCGATTTAACATAAAGTGACTCGACTAGACCAGTGGGGAGTGCCTTGGTGTCACGGAAGACCCATAGTACTCATAAAGAGGAGTACCTCACTGGTACAAGGTTAGCAGGAAGTTCCTTTGTGTTGTGGCGGGCCCACTATAATCGATTGAGGAGGAGTTCTTCAGCAGTCGTGGTTTCGATAATGTAAATAAAAACAATGGTTAAGTTGAATCAGTAACTTTTTTTGTTTACCACATGATTGAGATAGATTATTTGATAAGTTAGGTATATGTATGGTCATATGCTTAAGTGTGGTTATCTATTGATTTCATATTTTGTGGTTTATCTTTGTTGGATTTTGTGATACCATGATGGTCTCAGGGTCTCTAATGAGTATCGTTATACTCACCCATGCACTGGCTATGCCTGCACCACGTTCTGTTGGATGCAGATGAAGAATATCACTGACTGAAGCTGAGACTAGCATGACTAGATGGTACATTGAGGTGGACATTATGACGAGTCGGTACATGGGAGAGACTGACAGATGTGGAGTACTGAGGAGGCTATCTGTACCTACCCTTCAAGTAGGAATCCTAGAGGATGACCCAGCAGCTATTTTAGTATTCTTTTGTTGTACTTGTTTTTCAGTTGTACTTGTACTTTCTTGTGGGGATTGTATTCCAGCCCCTTTACTTTCATCACTCTCTTTTCATTATACAGTTTTCATAGTGATTCGTATCCAACTGTGTGCTCTGTTGTGTGTGTATACACTTTTTAAAGGCAATGCCTTCCCAGTTTTAAGTAATTATGCCTTTAGTGCTAGTCACCAGCCCATGGCTTATGGAAGGTGGACATGGGGTAGTTATGGAACGGGCTCCGAGGGATGGGTAATTCCAAATTGGTATCAGAGGATTCGGTTTTACCGCAGAACACAGGACTCTGATCTTTTTTGTGAAGCAGTAGTGTTAGGGGTAATGAGTATGGTTTCAAGTTCCGGGAGTCCGATGTTGGTGCGGCGGCTGACGTATCCATACACCAGGACCCTGACTACTGATTTCTGACTCATTGCACGAAAACACTTATTTCTTGTGTGTTTTAAAAAAATTTCTTTAAATCATATCACTATGTCATCTCACTAGGAATAATCTTTGACTGTGCTACATCTGTTTCTTTTATGATTCCTCCATTTGGATGACTATCTAGAGCCCCGAGAGTTGTTTACACATATATACCACAGAGTGACGTGGCCTCTGAGTGGGGCCCTTTTCAAGCAGAGGCACCGGTAGTACCACTCCCAGTTGGTCCACTGATGCCACCAGCCCCATCAGAAGACGATGCACTCCACATGAGAATGATTTCCATGTTCCAGTGCTAGAGGCCACCCAGGTTAACAGGAGAGATGGACCCACATGCAGCTGAGGATTTTATAGAGGTTGTGATGATACTTTTCAGATTGGTAGAGACACCAGCTGACCTCCTGGTGATTCATGATTATATCCTTCTATAGGAAATAATAGGCAGATGGTGGATCTTGATGCTTAATGTTCACGATGAGTTGTCTCTTATCTAGGAAGTCTTCAAGAGCCTATTTCAGGCTTAGTTTGTCCTAGAATCTCTTCACGCAGTATGCATACATAAGCTACTTTGTCTGCAGAAGGGTAGAATGGCTATAGCTTAGTACTCATCAAGGTTCATAGACCTCTCACACTACACCAATGATAGGGGAAGAGACCCATTTTTCAGGGCTCAGACATCCGAGCAAGGGCTCTGGTGAAGGATCAGGGATTAGATGGTCTACCTCAGCATCCCGACGCAGACATGGGAGTTGGAGCGAGCCCTCTTAATGGGGTGTTTTCTTGTGGAGCAGTCTCCAGTAGCGAGACCAACCACTAGTCATCATACAACAGAGTTTTCTATAGTCGGCAGCAGACAGATGTCGTAGAGGTCCAAGAGGACTAAACCTACAGGTGGATGACCACACGACTCAGGATCTGTTGTGTGGGGCACTCGGAGTGGAGACTAACATTCCATGAGCGGGTAGTGTTACTCATGCGGTGGTTAGGGTCACATGGATCCTGGTTGTCCGACACACAGTTTGGATGATTAGCAGACGATCGAAGGACCGCCTGGGCAGAGACATAGGTTCAATCGAGGTGGTCCGTAGGGAGTGGTTGGACGTGGTAGAGGATCTGGTCGTACAACTGGTAGTGGACAATGTTTCGAGATGTTACTACCACCACCACTAAGAGGTCCACCCCGACCATAGGGAGCAGGTAGATACGTGAGAGCTTAGCTTCAGGCGGCAAAGGCATACAATTAGGGAGCTCCAGAGATGATTCAAGTTATGAACTGTGTCTTCTACACCTTAGCTGCAGTACTTATAGACACATGTGCTAGTCACTCTTTCATTTCCACTGTCCATGTTCGAAGGTTTAATATTCTACTGGAGCCATTAGCTATATCCTTATGTCTAGATACTCCAATGGAAGTAGAATCAACGATTACGCACTAGTACCGATAGTGTGAGCTTACTCTAGGAGGCGAGAGCTTCAGTTGAGTTCTCATTTTAGTGGCGTCGAGGCCTTATGATGTCGTTATGGGTATGGAGTGGTTAGTCCATCGTAATATTGAATGTATTAGGCTCAATGTGTGGTGTTTCCGCATGTATGGGACCAGGTGTACCTTCATCGGCAAGAAGGGAGCGTTTGCAGTAGAAAACCGACTTATCGGGATGATGGTGCAGCTGATCACTCATCAGTTGGCCTACCTTAAACTCAAAGAAATTGACGTGGAGTGTCTGAGCTATCTTGTAGTGGTGGACTAGTACGTGGATGTTATCCATGAAGATTTTCTAGGACTACCACATCATAGATAGATGGACATATACCTTGACATGTACCCTGGGATGACACTGATATCTACACCAGAGTATCGGATGTCTCCCACAGAGTTTTGCGAGCTACGGGTATAACTAGAGGACTTACAAGAGAATCGATTCATTCGGCCCAATGTATCACCTTGGGCTTCCCAAATTCTATTATCCAATAATGCGGATTGGAGCTTGAAGCTTTGTGTCGAATTTCATCACCTAAACCGGGTGATCGTGATGAAAAAGTACCCACCCCTGAAGATAGACAGACTCTTTGATCAGTTGAAGTGGTCACGGTGGTTCTCAATGATAGACCTTAGGTTTGGCTATCACCATCTCAGAGTTTGATACAAGGAAGAGCATAACACAGCTCTTAGATGTCAGTATGGCCACTATGGGTTCTTGGTTATGCCTTTCGGCGTAACCAACGCTCCATCAGTGTTCATGGGATTCATGAACATGATTTTCTATCCTTACATTGATATCTTTATCGTAGTCTTCATCGAAAAAATTCTGATCTACTAGACTAATGAGGAATAGGATGCCTACCATTTTAGGTAGTAAAAGACACAATCCAAGAGCACCAACATTATAGTAAGATCTCAAAGTGTCAGTTTTGGATCCTAGAGGTTCACTTCCGGGGAAACGCCATCTCATATGCTGGAGTTGCAGTGGATCCAACTAATATTGAAGTGGTACATTCTTTGAATCCACCAAAGTGTGTGACAAAGGTATGGAGTTTCTTGGGGTTGGATGCATACTACCAGAGGATCGTTCCAGACTTCTCCAGAGTTGCAGAACCACTATCAGCCTTAATGATGAAGGGGAATCCCTCTATGTGGTCAGAGTGATTCCAGCAAAGCATTCAGCTGTTGAGGAAGAGGATAATGGTTACCCCCATATTGAGGCTTCTAGAGGAAGGTGTAGTGTACGTAGTCTACTGTGACGCATCAGGGACCAGACATCAGAGTGTCCTAATGCAATATAGATCATTGATCGCGTATGGTTCTCAATAGCTGAGACTGAACAAGAAGAACTACGCTACCCATGACCTGGAGTTAGAAGTGGTGGTCATCACCTTAAATAAGTGGAGACACTACCAGATGGGCGATCGTTTCACTGTGTACTCTGATCACAAGAGTCTTATGCATATCTTCTCTTAGAAGGACCTGAACATGATAAAACGTCAATGGATTGAGTTCTCCATGACTATGACTTCGAGATAGTCTATACTCCTTGAAAGGGGAATGTTGTAGGAGATGCACTCAGCAGGAGATCTGGTATATAGCTTCTAGGTGAGGCGATAGATCAACTGACTGATTTGAAGATATCCTTTGTGGATAAGGGTGGATCATCTTATCTTCAGTCTCGTAGAGTCACTCTCCTACTTATTCAGCGATTCAAGGAGGCATAGGAAGGGCACAATTAATACGAGACACGACGTGCTCTAATATCAACAGGGCAGGAACGTAATGGATTTCTTGAAGGTGGGGAGTAGGACATCCTTTTCAAATGAAGTACTATGGTACTGGTTTCATTTCAGGGGGAAATGTTGAGGGATTTCCAGACATCCCCATTATCGGTACATCCACGGGTGTTGAAGATATACCAGGACCATCAATGACAGCACTGGTTTCCACGTATGAATATGGAAGTAGCAGATTTTGTCTCTTAATGCCTCGCTTGTTAGCAAGTGAAGGCGGAGCACCGGGTACCAGCATGCTTGGATCAGCATTCAGAGGTCCCAAAGTGGAAGTGGGATGAGATATCCATGGAATTCATGACTAGAATTCCACATATATCCAGGGCCCATGACTCGATTTGGATGATCGTTCATCGACTCACCAAGCCGGCCCATATTCTCCCGACCATAGATCAGGGTTTAGTAGAGAGCTTGGGATACCTCTATGTGAAGGATATTGTGTTGCTACATGGTGTACCTACATCTATTGTCTCTGATTGTGATTCATGGTTTATTTCTCGGCTATGGAAGGGTTTTCAGGAGGATTTTTGGACACATATTCGTTTGAGCACCGCATTCCATCCTCAGACAGATGGCCAGACTGAGCAGACCATTCTGACACTCAAGGACATGCTACGGGCATGAGTCCTAGACTTCGGTCATATTTGGGAGGACCACATTCAATTTTTGGAGTTTTCATACAACAACAACTATCACTCCACCATAGGTGTGGATCCTTTTGAGGCGTTATACGGGCGACCTTGCAGATCCCCCTTGTGCTGGATAGACCCAGGGGAGACAACACTAGTGGGACGAGAGATGGTACGGCCTACAACAGAGAGGGTGCAAGTCATCAATGAGTGGATGAAGACTACACAGATTAGGTAGAAATCGTATCTTGATAGAAGATGGAGGCCTCTAGAGTTAATGGATGGAAACCATGTCCTTATACAGGTCTCGGCTCGAGGAGGACTACGAATATTTTTCCAAGGAAGCAATTTATCTCTGATAATTATCAGAGCATTTCAGGTCCTCTGTAGAGTTGTCATGGTGTATTACCGCTTATCTCTTCCACCTCAGTTGCACTGGGTGCACGATGTCTTCTACATATCGTAGCTGAGCAGATACGTTCATCACCCTTCTCACATCATTGACCATGGAGAGATGGATGTCGACGATGGGGTGACATTCACGGACGTTCCAATGGAGATTGAGGATCGACAGGAGTGTGTCCTATGTGGACAGTGGATAACTCTGGTGCACATTTGATGGTAGCACATGAACCTCCACGAGAGCACGTAGGGGCTGGAGGCTCTGATGTGTGCTCAGTACCCCCACATGTTCCCTTAGTTCAATTTGTAGCTAACAGGGATGTAAGCACTGAGGTGGGGAGAATGTAATGACCTAGAAATTCGGTGGAAATTTTTTTCTTAATTACATTGGAATTTTAAGAGTCTGTGAAAATTGACGGCGCATGATTCTGAGGCACGGTGATCCCGAAATCACATCTTGATGTTTTGTTCAGGTTTTTTTAGTAAACATACTATAGGGTTTTTATATCTTTTTAACTGGTGCTCAGAATTGAAATATCAGGACATCATTGAACTCGCATCACTTGTATTTTCTTAAGGAGACTATCACCTCGACAACAGTGGGTTGAGATGAGAATATAGTTTTTTGTTTTCTAGAGATTGAATTTAATAAAAATAGAGTCTGTGGCATAATTTTTATTTGTTGTTTAAAACGTCCTCATGGAAGTCGTAGGTGGGACCACGACACCTTAACTTCTCATGGAAGGTTATGGTGGTGGGGCCCACCAGAACCGACCCTCCTACAAGAGGTTACACTGTGGAGACCACACAGGAATATATCCCCCCTATTAATGGTGCGAGTGGAAAACCTCTCAACTCCCCTCATTATTTAGGGAGTGTCTTTCCACACCCCCTCCTTTATTAGTGCCAAATCCCTTAATTTAATGGTTCCAAATCCACCACATTAATTTTGTGGAGCCAATAAAATTAATTCATCCAATTTTAATGTTGTGGCAATGAATTAACAGGATATCAAAATAAATTATTATTTTGGTTGGAATTCCTCATTTGGTGGAACTTGGGAGAAGATATAAATGCTCTCGCCAACGAAGAATGAATATTGGAGAACGCCGATGAGGAGTGACTTAGACTTCCATCCTCGGATACTACTGACGTGGGATGTGTTCAACCGACCAACCCTGCGCATTGTTGAGGACAAGCCAACACATCTTGAGATTGAAACTGTGTGGCGGAAGCGACATATGAAGATTTCCTCCATCTTCATCCAAGAAACTCTGTCGATGACCAACGATCAAGGTAGGGGTTATTTTGAATAATATTAACTTCCTTTTTCACTTCTTCGGTTGGAAAGTAGTCATTTCAGAGGGTGTGAAACAATTTAATTTCATCATTCTTACATCTTGATAATACAAATCATACCACCCTAACGCGGAGGGTGCGGGGCAAACCAACATGGCCTGACCCCTCCGTTGTTCTTGTTTGTGATGATCTTCGGCATGGAGATAAGGCAACAGAACGATGAAGGCAACGACCACGCTCCCCGTGGACTCTGCGTATCACGCCGCCATAATGGTACTCCGACCGAACCGGCTCTGCCACCATAGGCCGAACTGTTCAACCCGCCGTCTTCTGCACCACAATGACAGCGCCTCCCATCACCCGAACTAACCATCGGCCCGAGCTTCCACGGCCTTCCGCACACGTCGTCTGAACCCTGACTGCCCGAGCCGCGACAAACCACGCTAGCCCATCCTCATGGCCATCCATCGGCCCCCCATGGCGCCCTGCCATGTAGCCCGTCAACCATCCTGGTGCCCTGCCCGACCCCCTGCGGGCCTAGCCGGGTGCCGCCGTCCTGCCCGCCGGCCGACCCGGCAGCCTCCCGGCCTGCCCGGCCACCTCCCGAGCCTCCCGAGCCTTCTCCCGAATGAACCGGATCCCTGGCCACGATGGCATCCCAGCCAACATGTGGCCCCCTAGTGGCGCCCTGGCCAAACTGTCCCGGCTGCACCCTCACGGCACTCGTGACCGAACCGCCCACGCGGCCGGCTGGGTGATGCCCGGTGGTCCTGGCCGAACCTAACAGGCCGGTAATCCCAACAGGCTGGGTCAGACCTAACGGGTCATGCAAGGTCGACCCGAACTGGCTCGGACCAAGCTATGTAGGGTCGGTTCAGTCTGACTTCTTCAGACTAGACCCGAGCACACTGCGACCCTTTTCATTCTTTTGGCTATATCCATGGCATCGAACGTCTTGTTGACGAAATGTCTGCGGAACTAGTAATCATGGAGAATATCGGTCACATTTAGTATACCCCATTGGAGTTCAGGGTATAGGTGAGTTATAGCTAGGTTGGATATTGCATGAATCCAACTGGTCCCCTAGGACAAAAAGGCTAATGACTCACAGACCGGGTGTCCGATTGACGTTTCTTATGTTGCGTTGAGACCTTTATGACGTAGAGGACCATTGAAATACTTCTTCGTGGGATTTTGTGGAATTTCTTGTTTTGACCATTATCTCGTGGAGCAGAACCTTCTGGTGATGAGGAGGCAGAGTGTGGAGACCTAGTAGCTGGTTGAACCCTGACAACTGCTGACCGATTTGACTCGGTGTGACTCGACTAGCACAGTGGGGAGCACCATGGAATCGCGGCAGACCCACATCGGAGGAACGACTAGTTGTGGTGGAAGAACCACTATACTCGATAGGAGGAGTACCTCTGCCGGCTATTAGGGGTTGCACCTTGGTGATGCGGTAGACCCATGGTGGGGAGCGTCTCTGTGTGATGTAGAAAACCCACAGTACTCTAAAGGAGGAGTACCTCACCAGTCCAAGGTTATCGGGAAGTACCTTGGTGTTGCGGCAGGCCCACGATACTAGATTGAGTAATAGTTATCCTGTAGCCATGGTTTCGATAATGTGAATAAAAATCCTTCTTGAGCTGAGTGAGTAACTTTTTTGTATACCTCATGATTTATACGGATTACTTGATAACATATGTATATGTATGGGCATATACTTAAGTGGAGATATCTGTTGATTTCATATTTTGTGTTTTATCCTTTTTTATTTTTGTGAGACCTTGAGGGTCTTGGGTTCCCTATTATATATCGTTATACTCACCCCTTTACGGGCTATGCCCGCATCTCTTTGTGTTGGATGCAGACGACGTACAACGCTGACTGAGGGTGAGACTAGCATGACTGAACGGTACCCGAAGGTGGACCTTACGATGAGCCAGTACACAGAGGAGACTAACGGAAGTGGAGTACTGAGGAGGCTATCTGTACCTACCATTCAGGTAGGAATCCAGGAGGATGAACCAACAAATATTTTTACCTTTTTTCTGTTGTAATTTTTTTCAGTTGTACTTGTACTTTCCTATTGGGCTTGTCTTCCAGCCCCTTTACATTCTACACTCTCTTTTCATTATACATTTTTCTTAGTGTTTCGTATCCATATTTTTTCTCTGTTGTGTGTGTTTACACTTTTTAAATGCAATGACTTCCTAATTTTAGGGAATTACGCATTTGGTGAAAGTCACCAACCCCTGGCCTATGGAAGGCAGGCTTGGGGTAGTCACGACACGGGCCCCGATGGACAGGTCGTGACATAATATTTGTTTGTTTAGGAATGTCTTTTAATGTCTCAAATGAAACCAAGAATAGTTTTCCATTTTTAAATATCCTTGATGTGTTATAATTTTTATAATAAAATTATGAGTTATATTTTCATGTCCATACATTTATGTGTGGACATGGTTTCACGTTTTTTAGTTTATTTATAAATATGGTTAAATTCCATTAACATAATGAGTGATATTTTAATATTTAAACATGATAACAACGTTATAAGTTTGTTTTTTCACACATAAATGTTTATGATATTCTATCATTGATCTTGATTATTATTTATTATTTAATACTGTTATGGTTATTTATTATTTATCGAAAATACATATCTCATGAAGCTTTCTTATATATATTTATATTATGTGTTTGGGGTTACAATTACATGAAACACACACTATACACATAGACATACTGAAAAGGTAGGTTATAGAGACACCAATGGATAACCAAACCATTATGCCTAAATTATTTAGATCATGGGCCAAAGGTCCAATGGACAGGAAGCCAATTATATGGACTAATGGCGCATATACTGGATCAAATGTCAAGTGTAGTGTAATGTATGCATCATGAATCGTTATTAAATACATTTAATTGTTTGGGTTTTATTTTCATTTAATAATTAATTTATATCATATGTTTATGTCCATGATATGTTTTCTTATTATTATTATTATTATTATTATTATATTGTAGTTTTACCCTTACTAAGAATCAATGATGACTCTCTCATTTGTCTTCTTGGAAAAGGTTTTGTTGGGTTATTCATAGTATGATATTTATAGAATGGAAATAATGTGAATAATGTTCCAAAAGATAATGAAGATATTTTATGTAATAAGTTGTTTTTTCTAGTCTCAAAATACACAAAGAGATTATTGTTTTGTTAATTTAATGTTATGGTAGGTATTAAATATTTATCCAAATGATGAAATATTCATATATGATATGATCAGGTCTCAACAATCCTTTTCATCCTTATTGATTTAGCCATCATCTATGTGGCTGGATTGTGGTAGTGCATAACCTAACTATAACCCCATCATTCAACACTATGTCTCCTAAATTACATGTCATTTACTATTCACTAAAAGTTTATTTTCTTAAAAATCTATTTAGAAATTAAAATTTGGAATCATAATTGTCAATCTAGGATTTTCCCCATAAATAATGATATGTTACATTAATTTTTGGAACATTTTGTGATAAATTATAAGATATAGGTAAATTTTTATTATATAAATATACATGGTCTCTATACATGTTTGGTAGTGAACATAAAAGTATAAATATGTGTGGGTGATCTCAAGTTGGGGTGTTAATGATACAGAATGGGCAAGATACATTATTTTTGAAGTTTCAAACATGACAAGATATTCATTTCTTGGGTTATACTCATTTTATCATTGGCATCTCACTCCCATGATCTAGATAGATAACATGTCCAATAAATGAAAAAATTGTGTCATTTTCTTCCCCACTCTATGGGTTTGAGTCATTTATATATTTATTTTTGTAATTCCTTATTTAAAATAAACTAAATAATGAGGACATGCTAATATTTCATGTATTCAATCTCCTCTGACAGAAATTTATACCTCATTAAGATACATGGTCCTCCATGAAATTATCTTTGAGGTGATTTTTGTTTGTACATTTATAAGTTGTTGTTGAATATTGGTTTGGATTTTCCCCTAACTAATACACATATTATAGTGAGTCCATGATCTATTAAAATTATTTAGGTGAAATTATATATACTTCATAATATTTTATCCGTATTAAACCGTATAAAACCCTTGGAGTTTTTAACATATGACATAGAACTATCTTAATGACATTAGACCCTATATATATTGTGGAATTATGGGAATCCTTGGTTAAATTTGATATATTAACCTCTAAAGAGATGAAATATGAATATCATGACTCCCTATTATCCGAAAAAAATTTGTTTGTTATAGAATAACTATATTCCTACAATTTTTATTCTTATTATTTTATTCTTAGGTTTGAGATATATAATGTTTTCATCATTCCGTGTATATTTTTGGAAATAATACTGATTTTATTTATATTGTTCTACATATGGGGTTTTTGCTGAAATATATTATTACTATGTAGATGATGAAAATAATTATGGTCAAACATGGTGCGAATAGTTATTGTCGAACTATTATTTTTAATACCTAATTGGATATAGAGGAACATGATAGATAATGATACTATCAATGGTTCACCCTGATGTTTTTTTAATGAGATTTATTTATCCATTTTCAGGTTTAAATTCTACCCAATGATGTTTTATTATTAAAATATTATTCCCCCCGTGGATATTAATTTTCCATTTTCATATACTATTATTGTTTCATGAATTCTAATGTTGTACAATTTGTTGTTTATATATGATTTTGATGATTTCGGTTGTTATTTAAAGGATATCTATGAATAAAACAAGATGATATAATCTATGGCCTCCCATTTAGGATATTCATTCATTGTGTTGTTCATCAACCACTAATGTATTAGTGGGCATATTTGAGGAAAACATTAAGCTTAACACCCATACAAGAGGGGTCACAACAAGTCTGGTCATGTCATGTAGCCCCAATATCAACACCACCAAGAGAATTCCAACAAAGGATGAATGAGTCATCCATATCAATTAATGAAAATCGTTTATCAATATATAGATATAATCCACACCATTGTAAATGTATGCTCAACTAAAACATGCTAGGAAATACCACTCTTAATTAGGGTAGTACGTTCATCAACCTAAGATTTCATGATACATAGAATAGAATATTAATGATATTTGTGCAAATAATATATAGAAAATATGGACAATTTATATACTATCATTAATCATATGATAATTGACCACCAACGAACCTATCAAAATTGAATAGATAATTATTTATTAATTTTTTTATAATAATATATTAATAAAAATAATACTAATAAATGACATAATATTTAGGTGTTTTGAATGAATGATTTATGAAAAATTTATTTGACATCCTACATATAGATACACTACTTTAGCATCAAGATATCAATTGGAATATGATACACCATCAATATTATAAAAAACTATGTAAATTAGAAAATAGAAAATCTTTTAATAAATATTAGGAGCCCATGATAGACCTGAAATCCTTATATCACTAATTTATAACCTAATTAAATAATATTTTTATTACTAAAATATTTTATATCTTTTATGATTTTATGATGATATTTGACATATTATTCTATGGTATCATATTTATAAAAATTTTAATAATTTGAATTTATTCCAAAAATTTCATTGTATATAATTCTTCCATCAAAAAAACAATTATAAAAATATGACCAATGATAAACGTAATAGATAAAAATATACGTTAAATTAATTTAAAATTTTAGGTTATTATCATAAATAAATTAATTATGTAACCTATATTCTACAAAGAAAAAATTTATGACGATGAATCATGGGAAAAAGGGAAGTAAATAATGAATAAGTACATAACTTTGATTATCAAATGTAAATATATAAAACATTGATAAAGAATTTTATTTAATGTGTGGTGAAAAATAAAACAAAATGTTGGTAAATAATTAATTTTTTATAATAAAATGTGTGATTAAATAGGTTATCATTCAATATATTACACAAATAATTAAAGTCATAGCTAAATTAAAATGACATGATCAAATTATTAAATAATTCTACAAAAAGGAAAAAATAAAAACTAAAAAGAACAACAACCAACATGGAGTGAGAAATGAAACTAATATAGATAAATTTTATGAAATTATTGTTGATATATCCTATCATGGAATACACATAAAAAAGATACATATGTTAAATAATTTTCAATCAAAAAATATCAAGAACTATAGAATGTTGATTTTGTAAAATAGATTGAATCTAAAAAAATTGTATGCTATAAAATGATAGAATTTTAATGAATTTATGTGGGTATTTTTATTTTATATAACTCATAAAATTTTAAAATTTATTATTTTTAGCTGTAATGGGTCAATTGGAATTATAATTTATCCATTACAAGGATTTTAAATTACATTAACTTCATTATCTATAATTCTTTATTATTTAATTTAATTAAATTTTGTTAATGGTTAAAGAAAATAAAATATATTACAAATTATTAATCATATATTATGAATTAGGTAATTGATAATTTTCATTAATATTTATTGACAATAATATTTTGTATTTGTTATTAAAATATAGTATACTTATTAAATATAAAAAACGAGTGTTTCATTATATAATGATTATTCTATAAGTTTGTATTATTATTTATAAAAAAGTATATATATATATATGAATAATAATAAATTATTAAATAATTTACTCAATTACATTACTATAAGGTTTTTCATTGCATTAAAAAATATTTTATTCAATTAAAAAACGTTTTTGATTCCCTTGTATTTTTTTATTAATTAAATGGAATCTCGCATTTTATGGGTTTCAATGTAAATAAGATCATTTTTTTAAAATGTCATATTTTTTATGTTCTAATCATGGTATAGAATTCAATTATTAACTATTAATTAGGAATATTATATAATTAAGATTCATTGGTTCCATAAAAAATTAACATTTCAATTTTGAATATTTACTATTAAAACCCCATCAACATAATGATATTAAAATTATATACCCCAATAAATAGTATCATATTATATTCTCTCTCAAGGGTATCATTCTGAATATGTTTAGGGATTATGGATTCTATCTAAAGTTGTAATAATGCATTGTGTATTGAAATAGTTCGCTACTAATATCTCCCTTTTAATATTATTTTTCTCTTTATACGAATTTTTAAAATATTTGTTCTATACCAAATTTGTCCTCAATTTTTCTTTTTTATTTATTGTTCTATTAATTATGATTTTTCAAAACAATTTTTAAAATCACATCATATTTTGATAATTATTTTAAAATAATTAATTATAATCCTAGAAAAATCCATTTTATATGAATCTGTAAAGTTGCATTTATTTACTATTTTTGTAAAATATTTCAATGATAGATTTAATATGTGCATGATGAACTAATAATATCTAGGTCAACTGTTATAGTAAATTTAATGGTAATAATAATTTTATTTTAATAAATAATGATTTATTTTCAATGTTGAAAAACATTATATTTTATAGGAAAATTTTTTTATCACAAGAATAAATAATAAATTTTGGTTGAGTAATAATACATTTAAAATTTATATTTTTATCACTAACATTATAATATCTATTAATTTTAAATTAATAAAATTAATAATGATAGAATTTATTACATTAAACTTTAATTTTATTTGAAAATCTTACAAATCATGTAAATTTTTTATATTAATTTTTTAAATAACTTTTTTGGCTTCAGTAGGTTACAAAACAAAAAACCCTATGTTTAAACAAAGTATTATATAGTATACAATTATAACCAAGACATTAATTTGGATAAAATGAATAATAATAATTATATTATGAAAATTATATGTTTTAATGATGTATAAATATATTACATGAGTTATATATATTAATAATAAAATAAGAATCATTTGAAAGAATAATATGTCTTTTATGAAAAAATAGTTTTCTTAAAATCTATTTTTACTTGATGTGTGAGACTATTTTAAAACTAAATTAAAAAAACATTTTCAAATTTATATTATAATATGAAGATCATTTTTTACATCACAATGTCAAAATTATTATCGGATAAAATCTAGATAATTTTTGTGAATTTTTTTATATATTTATATAGAATAATTGAAATATTTACTTAAAACCACATTTTAATTTAAATTATATAAAAAGGGAAATTATATTCTAAATTAATTTTAAAATAATATTAGTTTAATAATATTTAAAAATAACTATTTTAGTTTATTTTAACTAATTTAATATTTGAATTTGATATTAAAACATTTTATGTTAATGTTATTTTTAGATTTTGAAACCCAATTTTTAATTGCATTGATGTTTGTATTATATTTTCATATTTTCCCATTTCTATTTACTGATTATTTTAACATTTATTACATATATTTAATTATATTAACTATTATTATATTATAAGTTCAAATTAATACTTAAAAATTTTAAAATAGTACATCAATTAAAAAATTAAATATTGTGGATAAGGTAAATATATATTTACATGTATGTTGTATTAAAAAAAGGTTAAAACTTTTTTAAATCATGTCCGAATAACATTTAATGAAAAAAGCTTCACCATAAAACCTGTAATGTTCTATTATTACCTATTTTAGAGGCTTTATATATATGATTAAAACAATGTTGTAATTGGATATTTTAATAATTCCATGTTTTCCTTATCGCCATTTTAAAAAGGCCACCCCTCTCTTCCCTTCATTAAAGATAATAATCTATTTGTATTAGTTAATACACATCAAAATAAAAACCAAGATCTCAACCCAACATCCCAGGGAAATTAGTATTATCATAAATAGAAATTATTTCGGATTTTGATTCAATCCTATAAATTTTATCAAATGAATTGGTTACATTCTCAAACGGTCATTTTTATTTTGCGTATCCTTCCACTGTAAAATATTATTCTTAGAAAATGATTATATAAAAGGAAAAATATCTTGCATAAAATTATATGTTATTATTTTAGGTTAATGTAAAATGTTGAAAACCTCCATTGTAAAAATGAAAAACTAAATTTCCAATCGTGTGAAAATAGAAGTATCGCCTCGTGATCTGATGAATATTATTTTCTATTTGCACCATTAAATGACTAATATAATGATGGATTAACCCATTTATGTGATATTTATGATATTATCTTCATTAAAATTTTCAAATATCACATCTACCATCTGACTATCCATGAAATTTATGTCATGATAACATTTCTTATATGAAATGTGGAATACTTCGTTTTACAGAAATGTGATTTTTTTCACTTACGCATTACATAGAATATAATTAGGTTATTTTTTATGAATATATGTGATATATATGAAATGGTATTTATTATAGAATATTTTTATATCACTTAATTATTTTCCTTTTCCACCTTTATGTAAATGGTAATGTTTTTCAGGTGCACAAATGTCCTACTATCATTATGAAGCGATGTGCTCCATTATACTTGATCAAATTTCAATAATTATTATAAAAATTTATCTAATGAAAATAATATATTTAAATCTACAATATCATTATATAAATTATGGATCTATATCCTATACACATCATCCTAAAATTTCATGACAAAACATGTGTGAGAAAATAATTCAATTCAAATGGGAAACAATGAAAATAATGAAAGACAATTAACACAAAGGCATTAATATGTTATAATATGATCTAATATGATTTTATAAATTTCATTATAGTTATTTTTTAAATTTATTATATTATTAATGACATAATATAGGATTAAAAATCAGGTTCAACAATAAATATGGTGAGTTATGGGAGATTATATGAAATTCCCTTTCCTGGGAATGTTGTAATGTGATGCACCAAATTTCATTTATATAGTGTATATAATGCATATTTTCCATGTAATATCATGAATAAATCCTATATAATGGTATTTTAATTGTTAATATCAATTATTTCTTCTAACGTTATTTTACATGATAATTAAAAGGTTTTAATGAAATTCATAACATAACTTATTTTCATTGGGTTATATTAATTTTTCATTATCTCTTACATTGTTTGATAACATGTGTAATGAATTTTGAATATAATTTCTTATGTACACAATTTAATGTGAGGTTTTATTTGAAACAAATAATTTATGAATTTATTATTTTACACATCAATGTAAAGATTTCGTATTTGGTTATTTTTACAATTGTTTCTTAATCATGATTATTTATGCAATAATTTACATTGTATGAAATTTTTTTATCATTTTTTATTAAAACCCATTAAATTTTATAACCCAATATATATTCACTGTACTTTTATCTAATATTACCATATTCATCTCATTAGTATGTATAATTGTTAATATAATTTATTTAATATAATCAATCATCATTTCTCTCTTTAGTCAAAATTGAATAATTCACAAATATATATTTCAAAATATAATTTCAAAAATGTATTTAACATCTTCAAAACAATTTATCAATTTAATTTTTACAATTTTTTTATTTTTGTATATAATTCTTAGGAATTTTTTCATCATTTTACCAACATTTCTCTCTGTTCACTTATCTAAAATTGTAAATGAATATTTTTAAATTTATATGGTTTGTATGAAATCTCTCTCCATCAAGATCACCCAATATTTTAAAAATTTTATTATAATTTTTCAGTTCTTATTTTGATTGATATGTATTCTTCAAAATATTTTTTGATTTTTTTAAAGGTGGTCTTCAAATTTAAAATTTAAAATTCTCGTGAAAATATTTTCTAATATTTTTATGGTGTTTTTATTCATCAATATAAATTCCATTTTATTTTATATAGGATCCATTAGGGGTGGGTTGTATTGAAACTATTTTTATTTTTAATATTCATGGTATATGATCCTTTTGATGATAAAAATTTGTTACGTTGACTTTCTTGATTAATTTTTATAATCATTATCAATTTTTTAAATTATTACATTAATTATATCATTAGAAATTAAATTTCTACTAAATATACATATTATATATCATAGATAAATTTATTTTTTAAACAATATTTAATTTATATATAACTTGTTTTAAATTCAATGAAGAATGATCAACTGGGGAAATATTGGAAAATCTATATCATCATCTAAATAAATATATTTTATGATATAAAATGTTTTTCATTAATGAAATATATTATCTAATATATTATGAATGATCTAAGAATATAGAAATGGGTGGGTCCTGGTTATATATATACATCCCCATAAATGCATTGGTATTCTCCTAGAATGAATTATATAAATATATTTAGTAAAAATTATTTTTGGTGTATACAAACCCATTAATTTTAAACTGTTTTAAGTACGTTTTTTATGTAAACTTATCATGATTCATCAGAACATGGTTTTTGAAAATATAGAATTTCATTCACTATTTATATAGATACTATTATATTTAATATTTTCATAATTAAATTATCTCTAGATTCATTTCATTCTCAATTGTTTTTATTAAATTGAATATTATTTTAGATGTTTATCTTTCTATATTTTGATACCCATATATAACCATTATGTTCATGTAATTTATTAAATGGTAATTGTGTTTAAATATCCACACTTAAATTTTGATTATTCCTTATCAATCATTATTTCTTTTCTCATTATAGATTCTATTTTACGTTACCTTTAGGGGTCATTTTAGCTCACCCATTATTTTTATCCATTCATGGTAATATAGGAATAATACTATAAAAGATATTAATTGATATTATATATAAAAATAATATTCTTGACAAAAATATGTTTTAATTTTTAAATTCAAATATAACATTTGTATAATTTTAAAATCTAATTTCTTAGGACTATAAAACTTCAATGTACTTTGGGATAAATTTTATTATATCTAGTGACTATGGAAGAATGTAGACCCTGACTCTGAGTTAACACTATTATGGTTTTTATAGTTTTTATTAAAAGTAGGTTGTTATAATCATTGATAACTATATTTAAGAAGACATATATTATGGATTAGAACATTATGTTAGACATTGAATATACGTATAAATAATATCATATAGTTTTGGTATGTCAGATAATTTGTGATTTTTCAAAAAATAAATCCATTTCATGATTCTACATGTAGATATTGTTCTAGAATAGACGTATCATGGGGTACTAACTCTAAACAATTATGACTTACTATGAACCTATTTGAATCTCCTAATTTAATACATTGGATAATTATTATTATATATAAAATCCATTATCATGGATTAGAATATTATAAGACAATTTGTAACCTCATTTAAACATAAGGCATCTCATATTCAAAAAAAATGTTCCAAGATTGATCCATACTATAACTTTTTATATAGATTTCTGTTTATGATTATTTTTTATAAAACTATTATTTATGGTTTTACACAATGTTTGGAATATAAATGAATATTGATATCATTTAATATTAAATTAATATGTTTCGACGATGATAAACAAAATGGGATGACGATAAGCATGAATGATATCATAGTTAAACATAATTAATTTTCATGATATATGATTCACACAATATATCATAACTCACATTAAGAGTCTATAAATATATGGAGGCTGGGGTATGTTAAGTGATAAAGTTCTAGAGACCGTGTTGCAAATATGGCTCTCCATCGTACATATTTTAAATGTGGAATCTGACACCATGTAATTCCCATCTGAAGAATATGAAACAATTTTTGTGTGTGGAAGAGATGGTATTAATGTAATGTATTTCTGATGAAAAATGTGGAGTACAATAGACATAAATAAATATCTCAATATTGATCTATTTTATAGTTTATCATAAATATGGAAAGATTGGGTATTATTAGAGTCAAGGCCAATTTCTAAAGTTTAACACCTACAACAAGGAAGAGTCTGTTATTAAATACAATAAGTAATTTTACATTTTTTATTATTCAAGAATTTAATTATAGTATTATTTTTTTTAAAAGGTATTTGAGTTATAAGAATCGTGATATATATAAAAATTATGTAAATTTTTATAAGAATGTATGCCTTAATTATCATATGAGTTATGGATAATATATTGGGATTATGAGTCGAAGATTTATTAAAAGTTCTATTCTGTAAAAAACAATTTTTATGTATTTTTATGATGAGAGAATACAGATATTAAGTATATGTATGGAAAATTTTAACGAAATACCACACAATGGTTTAGTGTATTTTTTATTAAATATTTTATCAAAGGATTAATTCCATTAAATTTTTTACCATTCATTTAATGTTATTATAAAACAAAAAACTTTATCTTATCCTTGATTTGTATTAATTATGATCATCACAAGTAGGAAATATTATTTAAAATATATTTATATATTTATTGAATGGATATACTATCAATTTGGTGAAGGCTGTAGGACTTGTAACCACATCGTAATGATGATATGGATTTAATGCCAACCATTTAACTATGTGATTTTTTGCAAAATAATTAATTATTTTAAATTATATTTTCGGATAAGAAATATTTAAATTGAACTGCTGGTATTTGTTTCTTTATTTAGTTATTAACAACTGGTAATAATCATATTGGGATTGGAATATAGTTAGAAATAGTATAAAAGACTTGTCACTATACTTTTGATGTTTTGATCCATTAAATTTTATTTTCATTAATTCATGAAAAATGATATTTTTTATATTAAAAATGTGTAAATTGATCAATGAACAACCAAAGTATGTCATCAAGATTAATAAATATAAAACTTCTTAATTAGTATATATATTTATTATAATAGACATAAATGAATTCCCGATATTTTTGATAAAAATCTTAAAAAAAATTACCCTATAATATTCATATCAGATGAATCAAATGGAATAATAAATTTTCATGGATTAATGGTTTTTAAGTAATTATATTTATATTGATCATTCACATTTTGTTTACTAATGACCACCGTCACATTCTATAATTATTTAAGATTCTCTTCTATATTTATATATTAACATCCCTCCCATTTTTTCCAACTTGGATACCAATAAATGTGTTATTATAGATGACCTTCATATTTACCTTTCTATCATATCCAGAGAAAGATTTATTATCCCTTTTACAATGTGTGGTTTCAGAAATTGTATTAATAAATTTTGAACCACTGACTACCAAGATCGAGATTAAATTGCTAAGATAAGATTTATTTAGATTTGAAGGTATATGACTACCATATATTTTAATAGATATGAAATGGATTTCATAGAATATATGACATGAAACACCAAATTTATAAGATAATTTATTACCACAATACTATATGATATATATATTTTAATTAAATTCAATATCCCGTATATCTTATTGAATAATTATGCTTATGTCTAAATGGCATATAATATGGTATACCAATGTATAACAGTTGTTAAATATATGGGTATGAATTTTAATAAGTAAATTAGTAAAAAATTACCATTTAAAAATATATTAAAAATTCATTTTTTTCAAATTTATTAAACATAATATAATAATAATTTGAATGAAAAAATAAATGTTATTGAAAAAAACTGTTTTTCTAAAAATAATCATTATATCCACATTATGAGCACCTATTTCTATATAACGTTTTACCTGTTATATAAAATTTATTTTAATAATAATCATAATTTTTGAAATAATTCGGATGAAATTATCATTCTGTAAAATTTGGTATGTTTTTTTAAAATATTCATTCTTGATGACTAATTAATATTATGATTTTTTCAAAACATTATTTTCAATTAATTTTATACATTGAACAATATATTTTAAATTTTTATTAAAGAAATATTAATTATATTATTTCTATATATTACAAAGTTATCTCATTGGGAACTATTTTATATTGATTTTTTATTTTATAACAATCTATATTTATAATATCTTAATCATTAGGAACCAATAAATTTTTTGCATCCATGGGTATAATTTTAAAATGGAACCATAATATTATATGATTTAAATTTTAAAATATGTATTAAATATTTCCATTAATAATAATTTATATTACATAATATTTTTAACTTAATTTTTTACCATTGTTAAAATTAAAAATGTGTAGAAATTAACTAATGTGTTTGAGGTAAAAACTAAATTACCGATAGGATAAACTAAAATAATAAGTGCTAGAATTACATAAAACTTGGAAAAACACATTTTCTGGCCATATTTAGATCTTATTAATTATATTTCATGATTATTTATAATTTTTATTGTCTTTTTCATGATAAAAATATTTTCTTAATAGATTCATTCAAAACCATCATATTCATCATCTCCCCTGCTTAATAAAGTCCACCCCTATGCTCCCATATTAACTAATTAAAATCCATTATGATTGAACATGAACTAAAATTATCACATAAATTATTGACTACCAACTACATATATCCCTTCTTTTGATAAAAAATTACCCTATGAGATCTTCTGTTGTAAACTGAAAGAGGTTGTTTGATGAAGAGGATTAACTCAAAATGAATTTTTTATTATTATTCTTCTTCATCATACATTAAATAATATTAAAACGATATTAAATAATCAATTAAGTATCTTAAAAATTATAAAATATTATGATGCTATGGTCATGAACTATATCCATTTCCACTCCAATTAAATTTGAAATGAAATCTCCAGTTGTTAAGATGACGAACAACCTCATCGTAAACCGATTTAACTCATTTTTCTTCATCTTCATTCAAGGATATATATAATGATGTATTAAATTAAATAATTTAATACATATGATTTCATTTTACATATAAAATTAAAATATCTCATGAACCTTCTTCCTATCAATTCCATTTAAATAATGATAATGTCACATGTGTTTATAAAGGACTTCCAAATCAGAGATTTATGTGATTGTGTTTCACTTATGAATTAAATGGAAAAAAATATAGAGATAGTTATTTAATATATGTGAAACTTATAATATTAAATTTAAATTGTAAAATTAATACATCACCTAATTATTTACCCAGTCAAGCAATCATGAAATTAGATTGTCGCTTATGTTTATGTTCAACAAAAAGTCTTCCTGAAGTGATGTGATCCATTACCCATGATCAAATTTCAATAATTTTTCAATAAATTTATATAATGATAAAAATATTTAATATATTTAGATAATTATATATATGTTGGATCTATATCTTATTCATGCGTACCAGAATATATAATAAAAAGAGGTATGTGAATAGAAGACAATTATCATTAGAAACAATAATATTGATGAAAGGTCATGAAAAAATAGGCATTAAGATTATATGAAAGGAAAAAAATATGATTTTATAAATATCAATATGGTTATGTAAGAAATTTATATCATGATAAAATATATTATATTGGATTTTGAAGCATTTTCAATATAAATAAATCAATAAAGTGGATTCATCTATATTTTACTTTATTGAGTCATATTGTAATGTTATGCACCTAATTTTTTTTATATCATGTATATATTATCATTTTTAATTTAATAATCAGGAATAGTAAAAAATTATTGTCATTTAGTGTCTTCAATTGAATGATTCCATCTAAGTGGCTTTTAATTTAAATTGACCATGTAGTAAATAATTTCATCACTAAATTTCTGATCTTCAGGTAATATTACTTCTTAAGTGTCATTGTCATTATAAAATTAATTGGGTAATTAATTTATAAAATTTAATATTTTATTTAAAATTGTTTTGTATTTTACACTTTTGATAAATAATCAATTCAATAATTATTTTTCCCATTAGCATTACGATATTTTTTTCGATTTATTTCGTAGTCTAATTATAAACAGGATTGTTTATAATTGAATTAACATTGAATGATAATTATTTAATTATTTTATAGTAAACCCCATTCAATCTATTATCCAAAAATTATTCATGATATATTCTTGTATTTTTACCATATTCCTTATTATGAACATAATGTTTTGGGGAATTTTGTTTTATAAAATGTGGCTTCATTTCAATATTATGTAAAAAATAATTTTTCGTGAAAAATAATGATTTATAATTTTCATCCAAAAAAATTATTTTAATATCCATGAATGGATTTAATTAATATATTATACACATTTTTATCTTTATACAAAATTATTTGAATTGAATCGTTATTTTTTTCCAACCAAGGGAGATATTTCTATTACAAAAAATGATAGAGCACTATTATGTTAGCTTATATGGAATGTACAGAATCTCATACCATCATAAAAACCCAATTTTTTGAAGAATATTTTATATGTGTTAATATTTTATATTAATATTTAACAATTTTTAAAATTGTTTCATAAATTGTTTTTAGAAAAGCTATTTTTAAAGTGTATTGGTTATCTTTTTGAGAATTATTACAAGAATTGTTAATTGTATTTCAATTCATTAAAAAAACGAACAAATTATTTTTATTAGGATGTAAATGGGATACTTTCTATTGATAACATGGTTATTTCTTTTCTTAATGGGTTATGGTTAGTTTTTCCCAGTTAAAGATTGATGTTAACATCCATTATTAATTTTTTTAAACCATAACATTCCGAAGCTATATTAAATTAATTATAATCATTATAATTTAAATTTATACTAAGTATCCATAATAATTATCATGGATATATTTAATTATAATTTTTTATTTAATTTCTACATAGGGTTTTTTTTGTTTTAGATATTTTATTGAATGTGGAAATATTTTTAAATATTAATCCATCACTCAATAAATATATTTATGGATAAGTAATTTGGGTCATGAATTAAATAAATTATTTGATATATGAGGAATTATTTAGAGGTGTGGATATGATTAAGACATCATTATAGATGTGATCTCAATGAATAAAAATTATTATAAGATGAATCATTTGGATAACCCTAGTAAAATGGGTATCTAGTGTGCACCAAGCCATTAAATAGAAATTATCATATGAATGGTATTAACAGTAGAGGTATCATGAGTTCAATGATCATGAAATAAATTAATTATGAATTTATTTATTATTATCCCTGTGATTTTTCTAATGATATTATCGATATATGTATTTCATTCTCAGTTTATTGAGTAAATGGAATGTGTGTTTATATATTTACTGAGAAGTTTTATTATCCATATCAAATCATGATCAACATATTATTGATTAAAGTAAATGATTGTCTAGATATTTAAATTTAAATATTGATTTTATAATATCAATCACCCTTTATTTACCCATTATTTTATCCAATGTATGTGACCCTACATGTTCATTTAACTCCACAGTTATTTTGTTTCCTTTCACTTGAATCATAGATGTTTACATTGAATGATATAAAAGGATTTGATATAAAAAATAATGATATTTTTGAGAAAAATTTATTTAATACGTGTATTCAAATTGAATTTTAAAATCATTTATATATTTGGTTTGCCGAGGATACTAAACGATTATGACATTTGGAATGAAATCTCTATTGTCTAGTGACAATATAACAATGTTGATGATAGATCTAGGATACATGGTTCCAAGTTGTTACACTATTTAAATTGATATATTTTTTCCCCATTTAAAATAATATCTATTAAAATAGATAAATTTTATGTCTTTTCCTTTAAAAAAGATTCATTTTATAACCACATTGATAATACATTTTTGGAATAAAACAAACAAAGATATTAAATTTATCAATTATTTTTTATAGTAAGAATTCTTATTAATTAAAGGGTAATATTATTTATTTGAAACAATACATTTATTTTGTATTTGTGTTATGTTTACACCAAAAAACCAACGTCCAGAAACCATTTTTGTGTTTATTCAAATGTGATGAATATTATTTGTTATATATTTATTTTTCTAATTTCATTATACATTTTAATTATAAACAAGGAAAATGATATGAGTTTGTAATAAAATAATACATACCCTAATGTATTACTGTGTCATCACAATTTTCAAACACCATGGTTCAGGATCATTTCCATTTAATTATTTTTTTTAGACGTTATATAACTGTTTTTTATATTTTTTTGATAAGAGTTTTTTGAAGAATTTAATATTTTTTCGGTATTTTTAAATTTTGATAAAAATTATAATAATCTATATATTTACCTCTTAAAACCTGATTTGTAGATGTAGTGTGACACTAGGAAGGTATATGTTTGGTTCATGGTATTTCTAATCCATTATCTTTTTAGGATAAACCATTTTACTAGAAATATTGGTAGAATAAAAGTTTATTAGCATATTACTGAATAAGTGTGAGATGATTTTTGTGAGATATAGTATTGAATGTATGATTCCAAATTTACCAAACCATGTGAAAAAACCATGCATCAGAATGTTTAATGTTTTAAAACACATACATAGTTGGTGCACAATATTAAAATCTAAATGTCATAAATTTGTGATGTATGATAATAGTTCAAAAAATTGAATTTACTCTTGATTAAATAACATAAACCCTCTTTTTTCATATCATAACACAGTCTCTAAAAAATAACATCCTTCATTTGAGTCCATGGTGATTACTCTTGATCAAAAATATACTTTTGATTTATCAATTTATATTATATAGTTTTAATCTATGATAAATTCCCATTAATTCTTCTTCTCTATAGATATATTCTACTTCTATCTCTTAGATCAAAAAATATAATATTGTAATTATATAAATGTTTGTTGTTTTATATATATTTATTATAAATTATTGGATATATTGATGAAAATAGATTTTTAATCCATATATTGAGTTTTTATTGTCTTATTCTCCTTATCCATCATCTATTGAGTGGTTTTTGGATTCTATCTATTCTTTACATATTAAAGAAAATAATGCCTCTATTTTTAAAATATTTCTTTCTAATTTTTCAGAAAGAATCATTTTGTGATTTCAAAAAGGAATATGTTTTTATTTATGATTTGGGGGAATATAAATTTGGTTTCCATTGTAAAATCCATTTAATTTTTAATTTTATATTATGATATGAAAAAAAAATTTAAGGGAAGAAAATTGTTTGATTAAATATTTCCAAAAAAATATTATTTTATAATGACTGAAATGGTATTGATCATTAAAAAATTTGAGTGGAGTTTTTTTATGGGTTAATCATGGTCATTATATCATACCATCAATGCAAAATGAATAGTGGTATTGAAGTACCACCATTAATATGAGTAAATATAAATGATTGGATTATAACATGAACATGAAATTATAATTGCAACTAATATGAAATTATATTATTTTTTTCATTTACTCTAATTGAATTTATTTAGGTATTCATTTGAAAAATTTATTTAATTTTAATATATATATTTTTTATAAATATTTTAACTAATTTTTATCATACTCGAATGTTTTGGAATAGTTCTATGGGGATTTGTTAATGAGTGATATACTCACCCCCTTAATTATATCTTTGTTACATTTTAAAATTATATTTACCAAGAAATGGGAAAGGGTAAGGTATATTCCATATCTATTGATTCATCTTGATCCAAAGGGCAGGAAAGTGGGTTAGAGATCCATTATATTTTGAATGATTCTCAGGATGCTAACACATCAGTGTCAACAGGTTATGTTATACTGCATTCTCATTTGTTTAATGTCTATTAATAATATATCAATTATATTAATTTTGTTTTGTTTTACATATAATATTTATTATTAGTTTCCATACCTGATATATATAGTGATTTTTTATATTTCATCACTAATGATTTAATAGTTTCCAAAATGAAAATAATCCCAAAATGATCTGTTATTTCCCTGGAATTTATTTATGGACTATGTTTTATTAGAGATGTTACCAATGGTTATTGAAACTCTTCCCTCACTGTATAAAATTATTTAGATAATGATGTTAATAATTGATTTAGTCTTCACTAATCATTTATATTGATATGCAATAAAATATTTTTAATGTAAATACATTAAATTTGAAGAAAAAAATACATAACTAACATATTTATAGTGGTATTCATGTTTACCAGGTGTAATAAGTACCAAAATTGTTCTAAGACACATCTTTGTGTGTTATCATATTGACATCATGTGTTTAACCGATTAGTGTATCATATAATGAATTATTACATATACATAACACAAGGTATAAATTTTCCGAAATATGTATGGTGATTAATAAAAATAGAAGAAAATTATTATTATTTTAATAATTATTCAAAATTCGATATGATGTCTTTATATTCAATATAAATCCTCAATAATAATAATTAAAGTATGGTATCACCTAATCCACAATTAAACCATCATATTCTCCTGATATTCAATTTGGGTATTCAATAAATTGATAGATGAAATAACAGTAATGAACCTCAAAAGGTTGATTAATATATGTAGTTTTAGAAGTAGAATCATGTTACATTTGATGGTGTTTATGAAAACAAAATTGATGAGGTTTATAAAAATATAATAAATCAAGGTGTAGCTATGCGACTTTTTCTTATGAATTCATTATCTATTCTTATATAATTGATGAATCGTGTATTTAACGGTATCTTAATTCATTTTTGTTTACATTTTTGAATGATATTCAGTTATATTATTTTATTTATCCCAATACATTTTCTATTATATTCATTATGATATAGGAAATCAACCTTATATTTATGATTTTAATGTTTTATTTATAGATTAATCTAGAAATTATTTGTTGATATTTAATTTTTTAATGAGGATTCATAATAGACCATGATATGTCATAAATTGAAATTTCCTAGAAATAATGTAATTTGTTTTTGATAAATTTTGTTTCTTTATATATGTAGGATATTGATGTAGTATTTTCCATTAATTTAAGGATTTACCTCATTATTGAATTAATTAAAAAATTATATTTTTATATTTCCGATGGAGTGGTGAATTCCAAATATATTTTCAAGAGTTTAATTTTCATCTTACTTATGTACATATCATTAAATTTCATAAGTCAATAAGACTATATATAGTATATTATGAGTCATGTGGATCTAGGATTATATGCATTCTCATATAGGGTCATCATGTTATATATTATGATGCATTAAAGTAATTGTTTCATGATAATAATTAACTGAAACATGATTTTGAATAACCTATTATTGTCCTTGATTTTAAAAATTCACATCATCATACTATTTGGGAAATTTTTTGTGTCCTTATATAATAAAATATTGAAAGAAGTATTCTCACAATGATATTTTAATATATGGAAATGTTGAGGAATGGAAAATCTTCATATGATTGATTTTTCTTATTATATACAAAATGTAAACTTATTTTTAATCCACTATTTTAATATTATTTTAGTTATCTCCCTAAAATATAATCTTATTAGGGGAAGATAATGATAATCATAACTGATATGCATTTGGATTTATCTAATCAAGTTTATTTTTTTCATTCAGATTTATATTATAATATTTTTTATAGCTCAGTTATATTATTATCAAATATATGATATTGAATGTCTAACCATGTTGTCAAAAATATATGGTGAGAAGACGATTGAGGGATAAATACATGATAGAATATCTCTGTTTTGTTTTATATCATAGATATTTGTTCTTCAAATATATCATGAACAAATATTTTCAACCTAAAACTATTCTTGATTGTATATTACCTCTAGAATTCTAAATTTTTATAAGCAATATGTATTATTTTTGTGCGTGATGGAGTTAGAAAATGAGTTACAGATTTTGTGTTGTTATAACTCACATGTCAATAGGTCATGGTAGAGCACCAATGGTCATCTGTTATGTTGAAATATTAACTTATACCTATGTGTAAATTGAATTATATCTCCTTGGATATTATAATAGGTCCAATAATAATTATTCTGAAATAATAATATTATTCTGGTATTATGGATCCTCTCATGAAGTTGGATCAATTTACAAAATTCATCAATCCTGTATGGAAGAGGGTGTATCATTAATGAATATTCTTGATGTTTTATTTATCCAATACATACAAGTTTCAATTGTATATATATAGGACAACATGTTTAAAAATCTATTATATACATACTAACAAAATATATATTATTTCCAATTGACTATGGGAATAAATTATTGATATGAAATAGATGGATAGTCTAAATAGATAGTAATATAATTTGAGGATATTATTAGAGATTTAATTTTGGATTTTTTTTCTCATGTGATGGTTATATATTGTTATTTCAGTTCTAATAGTGTTACAATTATGAAGTCAAAAAAATATATCACCTTTCTAATATTTTTATAGTAAAACATTACATATATCACTATTATGAGTGGAAATTGGTGAGACTTAAATTATATATCATGGAATAGAGCATTCCATGATGATAAAAATTTCAGATTATTAGATATAGAATGTTGATGAATAAGTGTCCTTAGATATCAAGATCATGATAGCATTTTCAAAAATATTCCTTTGAGGTGAGGGATAATGTTTTCATTAGAATATATCCAATGATATGGACTCATCATTTTGGTAATCATGGAAAATTTTATCATTGGTATATTGTAACATTTGAGAAACATTATTGCACTGATGATAGAGATTATTGGTGTTATTTACAACCATGATTTAGTTATGTTCCCAATGTTTCCCATGAATCTCAATTATAATCGTTTAATATTGATCATGGACATGTGATTTTATCAGACCTGTTGTTCATCAATTATATACTACATTGATTCATGTTCCAATACATATTTTGGAAATAATGGAGAGTCAAATTCATGGGATAATAATTGGCTAGGTTTCATTTTTATGGAAATATGAAAATATTTATTATTAAGCATTGGAATTTGTGAAGGTAATAATGGATTAGGTGATAAAGATCTTTCAAATAAACACCAATTTTGAAATTTATGATAATGAAAACAGTAATGGTTGAGAGAATTTATTACCACATATATTAGGTACTTTTCCCTTTTATCATTTCAGTTTCAATGTTTTAAAAGAATTTTATTTATATTCAATACATTTGGACAGTTTTCATGTGTTATGGAAGTGTTTCATATGTGTATGGATTGATCAATGTTATGAAACTCTATTCACTATCTCCAAGAATGTGTATAGTTTGATGTTGGGAGTCATTGGGTAGGTGTACTATTAGGAGAGTGTTTTTTAAACCATTTCATTCAAAGATAAAATATTACAGTGGAGGAGGTGGTAGAATCAATATTTAAACAAGGTTTGTAAAATAATATGGCACAACCATGCAACTACTTGTTAGAATTCCTGTATCATGAAAACTGTTGGACTATTGTTTGACATACCATTTGCAAAAAACATATGACATGCCTTAAAAAAATATTAAATTAATCATTAACTCAAAATAAGGCCCCGAACACTCATTTTTATCTCATGTAATAGACTCTTGAACTACATTTTCTCAATAAACATACATCAATATTCCTTATGATTTAGAAGAATCATTAGATGAATCAATGTGTGATGATCCTCTAAAATTACTATAAATTCATCAGTCATTCTAGTTAATTATAGTTATACTATTATTATCTATACTCTAAAAAATGATGTAATACTTTATTGATTGATATATGTTATATTATGTTTATCATGATGATATATTATTATGCCTATTCGGGGAAAGGGATTTTTATTCGTGATATATAATTTTTGATGTTTTCTTCTCTATTTTAATCATCTGTTGAGATTTGGGTACCTTCGCTATCAAATCAACTTGTTCTATAACATAATGGTCTATTTTTTCTTTTGTTATGGATTAATTTATAATGGTAATTTTTCTGGTATCTTGAATTAATCCATTTTCTCATAAGATTTGTGAACATATATATTTAATAAATTTAGAAAAATAGCATTGTTTTATAAATATAAATTATTTTTTACAATAATTGTTTTGTTTTAATGAATGAAATTTTTGTCACTAAAATTTTAATAATTTAATTATTTTTATTTGGTATAAATTGGAATAAAATAGTGAATTACTATGTTGGTGTGTGTTATTGGTGAAGGATCTAGGTCATTATATACCACGATGAATGTGGGAAAAAGCATTGTCTGGATGTACCATGATGGGATTGTGGGACCATGAATTAGTGTATTTTTTGTGTGAGTAATCATTACATTACTATGAAATGTAAACATTGAAATTTAAATAATTTTGTTTACATAAGATCCTAAATTTTATTTATGGATTTATATAAACTATTTATCTCATTTAAAAAAATGTTTTAACCAGCTCCGGTCTTAGTTCCATGTGTTGGGAAGTCATTGGGGATCTCATATTGTGTCATATACTCCAATCAAAATTTTCCATATTGGAGTGATTTTATTAGTTTTCATAACATGAAATAGGAATTAAAAAGTAATCATACTTATCTATTAATGTGTCTTGATACTCATGGTGAGGCATGTGGACTTAGATCTAGTTTAGCTGATGCATGGGATGAGTCCACATTGGAGTCATTGGGGATATGTCAACTATCAGTATTTTATTTTATGTATGTTTTATCTATTTATAATCTATGGTTTTTATTTTTTGATTTTCTTTACGAGATTTTTTAAATATATTGCATCAAATATTTTTTTGGTAGATACATTTCTTCTTAAATGATGTTCTTGTTTCCTTTTGAAATGTTTTATCTCAGTGTTCTCCTATGATCTTATAAAATATTTACCTCGTTTTCTGTATCGTTGATGTCACATATATACAATAGTACTATAACTCACGTCAATACATGTGGCTAAGTGTGGGATGTTACACTAGTGATATATATAGTTACACTAAGAGTGGGTGAATAATTATAATCTATTTTATCAAATTCTATTTCTTATTGAATTAGTATTCCTCTTGGGCTATTAGGATGAATTGATATATTGGTAAATTTCATGCACAACATACCACATTAAAGGTAGTAAACATATAATAATAAATGAACAAATTATTTTAACAAATTTTTTAATAATTTGGGAGACCATTTCATTTTTTTTCTATTGGTTTAGTTTGATAGACATGTTTTTGTATAATAAAATAATGTCAATATAAATGGGGAAGGTATCATATATTACCCATTTTGTAAATCTTCAAAATATAATATATTATCACATTAAATATATCTTATAATTGAATGAATAAATTTTTTAAGGTTCCTTGTAGCAATAATAATAAACATGAAATCAAATACACTCAATGATGTCACTGCACCACTTCGAACATACTGTTACCATTTTATCTAGTACCCCCATAACCTTATTTTGGGCTACCCATCCATTATGATTTGGAGGGTACCTATAATGGAAAGGTAATAGATTTTTTGGACTTTCAACATTAACCATCCTTTCTACAGAATGTAAAAGGATCTCGTGACATGAAAACTGTTACATGCCAAGTAATTGTTTCTGGGTATATGTCTTGAAAGTTAAATCATGCTATGAAAGATTACATATCCTGAGTGGTGGATTCATATCATTATTTTTTTAAATTAAATATGTTTAATATAATACAGTGAATTTTTAAGTTTATTTGAACAGAGTGGATTTCATGGTGTCTAATAATATTATAAATCATAAAATTGCCCATGTCCATTTTTAGAATACGCACCAAATAGTTTTTTCTCAGTTCATTTCTCTGAGATTTTTCACCGTCTGTCTATAACTCGCTCAATGAATTTTAGAGATACTTCTCTCCATCTAGATTGATTCGTTCAATGATAGATTAACATTTCAGTTAGGGGTCATCTCTTCTTGTAAGTGTTCTTCCTGCTTCATCACTACCTTGGATCATGGTATCATCATTAGGTGTAATCTTTTGATATGTTGTTTTAAAATGGAATTTTCTTATTGTTTTATTCTAGATGAATTATGTATTCTTATTCTAGAATGGCCTTTTTACTTAGTCATGGAGTGAAAATAATTCCTATATGTGTTATTTAGGATTCCTCCATTTCAATTACCCCTTATGTATATGTTTATATCTATCATGGGATGAGGATATGAATCTAGAGCATCCATTTTACTTGACAGTGTTCATTGAATTTGGATTCCATTATGGGTATGTGAAACCAAATACTTTTGGAAGATGGTTCCATCAATATCCTATGAAAAAGGATAATATTGGTTTTATATTAAAACTAATTCATAATGAAATATTGGCACGATCTTTCTTTGTGTACTGAGAATATTTTTCAATGAGAAATGGGGTTTCCCTAGTTATATATAAAATGAAAGGAAAATGCGTATTTTTGATGTGATGAATTTAATTGAGAGAAAGAGCAGCTGGGTTAAATTGGTTACATAAGTGGATGTTTTTGATTGAGTCCATTGTAAAAAACTTCGTTATTATCCCTAATTTTTTTCCCAGGGATTTCCTCTATTTTCTAGACATTTTGTTTAAGGGGACTTATATTAATAATGTTTTGGGGTTTACTCATTATCTATTCAACTACATCCTTGGCATGTTGTCCTAGGATTTAGATTGTGCACTAGATTTTTAGGGTATGTGTATTTTCTGACATGGAAATGTATTATTTCTTTATGTAATGATATTTTTGATTCTATTTTGGATTTCATGGTTTTCTGGGCGAGAATATATACAGATGTTTTTTCTTGTAAAAAAATAAATGAAAAATTATCACTGAAATTGATATACCTGCTTTTCATTAGAAAAGTGGGAAAATAGAAATATTTACCATCTTTTATATAAAACAAATTTACTATTTATCATGACATGTTATTATATAAAATGATCATTCATGGATTGTTATATAAATTTTGTTAGAGAAAACATGAGTGGGATCCTACTGAGCCTATTATCTAACACCCTACAAACCTCATCGGTCGTGTGTAGACCATTGTAGATTATCTAGTGCAAGGAATGGAACAACACCATAGTGAGGTGTTGATGATTCTGTCATATTGTTGGGTTGTTGGGGATGATATAGTGGGAGTTCGTCCACACTATAGTTTGAAGTATCTATTCGATCCGGGTTAATTATATTTGGACATTTCCATTTGTTTTGTAGCTACATTTTTTTATTTCTGTATTTTCAAAAATCTATAGAGTATATATCATTAGTCTTATTATTTTTCTAAAGAATAATTAATATATATTCCATGTTGTGGTATAGATAGGGTAAAATTATTCCCTATGTTGTGTTGTAAAATGTCTGGGTGCTCATCGCCAGGTGAGGGGATTGGGAATGACCTACTGGTATGTGTCGGATGCAGTCAGGTTCCACATTTGTTTTTACCATAGGCTATATTATTACAATTTTTTATTATAAGAGATTTAAACCCAAGATTCTTTGACATTGGATGTCTTTTAGACTAGATATTTTATTGTTAGGACTATAGAGGTATGATGTGATAGGTGTCTAGACAACTATTGTCATAACGAGACTCAGGATTCGATGTATGGTTCGGATGTGTGTCTCTATTTTTTGATTTGGATTTTAATGTCATATTAATCTTATGGGTTTTCTAGTTTGAAATGATATATGTACTTTTGTTAGATTTTTCTCATGGTTCGGTGTGTGGCATTATTCCTATGATGCGTCTTCCATGAGTTCCTCAGAATGGTGTAGCTGATGTACCTCATGGGAATCCACCTATAGATAATAATCGTATCAATAATATCATATATTATGTTCCTACTATCAATCATAATCAACTATAAGTCCATAAATCTATTGGTGAGGTAAATCTAGTAGTTTTAGTAGAAAGATAATGAACATGATAATTCTTGCATGAGAATCCATCATCCATTAATGGGACAACTGAACCTCAAGAGGTGGAGGACTTGCTAGAAATGATCGATCAAATTTATGACATTATGGAGACACATATGAATATAATGGTGAAGTGAAAAAACATTAGTATCAAATAATCTGGTAAGAGATAATGGGATTCTCTAGTCCAAGAAGATATGAATGTGGGATTTGATTAGAAGGGTTTGAAAACCATAATCTAACAGCTGTTTTTTTTTTCAAAGTCCATGATGCTGGAAATTTCTATATAGTTCCAGTCATTAAATCCAGGAGAGAATTTGGTTCTTCCATACACTAAACATTTTTCAGTGCTTTTTGTTCACTAGTCGTTTTAATGATTATCCAGCTGGTGGTATAGAAGTTACTTCAAGGGTTGTGACCAGATATCAGATCCCATGTGTTCATGTTGAAACATTCTACCTATGAAGAGAAAATGGATATAGTGATAATGGTAGAAATGAATATCAATTTCATTGTTAGAATAATAAACTCTGCAGTTCTATATAGATATAGTTTTAGTGGAATTCATGGGAATAAAAGAAAGTGATAGGGTCATCGCAGAATTGGTGGAGGTGGGTATCAACCACCATCCTCCTCTGATGAGTCGGTTGCAACTAGAAATGCACCTTTAAATTTATATTAGTGTGGTATAGAGTGGAACACATAATATTCATTCAATACGTCCCCAATTATTTGAAAAATATGTGGACATAATGGTCACATAAAGTTATTCTGTCAGGTTACGACCACGCCTTGTTATGGTTGGGGTCCCTCATATCCAAACGCAACTATGGTGTTGTCAGAAGCTTCAATGACTATAATAATCTAGCCAAAGTCTTCATGATTGAAGCATTTTTATACATCAGATGAGTTTAAATTGGTCTAATATGTGGGTTTGTCAACAGTGAGATGTACTATCTATATTACATCTTTAATAGAAATTTCATTATTTGATATTGTGGCCAACCACTTGTTTATATCAGCATGTTTTTTATATATTCTTAAAAATACAACAAAACCATTATAATTTTCATTTTTGATAGTGAAACATCTTTGTATGATGAAAGTGAAGGGGTTCACATGTCATTCATGTTTGTTAATGATAAATGATATAGAGTTGTTCTGGTATTTTTAAAATTTTAATTTGGATCAGTTTGACGAATCGTCGATATGGTTTTGCTTGTAATTCATCGAGAAAAGGTTTTTTTATCATTTTCATGTTTGATTTTTTTACTGTTGATGGTGGTATCTTTTTTTTAAATAGGAGTGAGACTCATGTTCTAGTTTTGCAGGTCCATCCCACCTATAGTTCAGTAATTTGTTGCTTTTTATTGCATTTTATCTGGATGATTTTTCTTCTATTTATGATCTCCCTATAGTTGTTAAACACTTTATATTCCATTCCTAGAATACTTATATGGTATTATTCTATATAAACTGATAGTTTATAAAATTTATATCATTCCAGGTATGCCACCAATATCAATACATTCTTATCTTATATAACATGAAGAGTTGAAAGAGCACCATATTCAGTTGTACGACCTATTGGGAAAAGGTTTCATTCACCCTATAATTTCACCATTGTTATCCCTAGTGCTCATTTCAATTAATTTAAATGGATAAAAATAGATGTATGTATACTATAAGATGTTTAAATGTGTAAAAATTAAGAAAAGATATCCATTGCCTCTTGTGGATAATCTATCAGACTAATTTAAGGGGGGAGATATTTTTATATGATTTTTATTCGGTCGAATTATCATCCACTCTGAGTTTGGGATACCGATATAGAAAATATATACGTTAAGAGCAGTTCTGGCCACTATGAATATCTTATTATTCGTTTTGGTGGACCTAAAAATCCTTATTTTTTTTATAGATTTCATTTATAAGATATTCCATCAATATGTTTACAATTCGGTGATAGTGTTTGTTGATGATATTCTAGTTTATTCTAAATTTTATAGTTTTCATGGGAAACATATGAATTTTCTTCTAGAAATTTTGAAAAGTCACTATTTGTATGAAATGTTTATGAAATGTAGATTTTGGATTCATGATGTGATGTTTTTGGGGAATATATTTTTTGAGCCTTGTGATCAGTTGATCTAGGGATGTTGAAATAAGTTTTATCATGGAATGAAACGTAAAATATCATTTATATATAGATATTTCATGTTCATGATGGATTCTAAAAAATGGTTTTCCAAGAACATATCTATGATGGTGTCACCTTTGACTGATTTTAAGAGGGATGAGTTAATATTCAGGTGGGATGTAAAGTGCCAGTCTTCATTTGATGAACTGAAATAACTTATGACATCATCTCCTATTACAATCATACCTACGATTGGAATTGTGTATATTGTATTTTCGATTCATTGGGTGATATTTTGGGATGAACGATTATGCATGTTGACCATATGGTAGCTCAAGGCTCCCATAAGCATCAACCAATTGAGAAGAATTACCCCAATTTAAATTTAAAGATTTATGAAGTAATTCAAGCACATAAATGTGGGTGGAAATATATTTTCGGGGAAAGGATCATTGTATTTTATGATCATAAGAGTTTGGGCTATATCATTTCATAGAAAGACATGAATAAAAAATAGTGATACTTGGTATAATACCATCATATATTTGACTTTTATATCTCCTACACCCTGGTAATGGGAATATTCATTGAAGGTGCTATTAGATGGAAATTGTTATCATAGATGGTTCTGGAATTGAAGGAGGAGTAGAATATTTTATGAAATTTTATAATGATTTCCATTGATACCTAAGAGGATGTTGTCAGAATGGTTCTTAACATTTTTCAGTTATCATCATCTATCCATAAGTCTATTTTTCATTATCAATAGTTAGATAATAACTTTTAGATGACTTGAGAAATCCCTAATGGTAGGTAAAATATTCCTTCATGGTCTCTCTCTTCATATGGTATTATTTACTTCAATAAAATGTTATTCGTTACAACACCTATAGGGAGTTAATGATTGATTGATTATCACAACTCTTATTTTATTGTTAATCCAGAAACTATGAAGATGTATTATGGAATGAGGTGGTGATTCTTGTGTCCTATTACGAAGAATCTCATCATGGGGTTTGTGTCTCATTGTTACATCTTCCAATGGAAAAAGTCCGAGCATATGAAATAGATTTATTTTGTTCATACTTTCATGGCATCAATTTTCAAATTTGATGAGATATACATGGTGTTTTTTGTTGGATTACCATATCCCCCTGAGGGTGGAATGATATATCGGTGGCTGTTGAATGGTTAATGAAGTCTTCTCATTTCATTCAGTTCAATGACACTACAAATGTTGATAGCTTGGTAAAATATTTGTGAAATAGATTGTGAGGATACATGGAAGTCCTTTTGATTTTGTTTCATATAGGAATCCTAGATTAACATCAAGGTTATGAAGTAGTGTTCAAGAGACAATTGGAAATTAGGTTATGTTTAGGACAACAATCCATCCAAAAACTGGTGGTAAGATTGAGTTTGATATTTAAATTCTAAAGGATAATATATACACATGCGTATTTGATTTCGGAGGTTCACGGGATAACAATTGAGAACTAATTTAGTTTTTTACATTAATAGTTATCAGTCATCAATTATAGTGGCTCCCATTGAGTCATTGTATGTTCACATTTTTAGATCGAAAATTTGTCAGAATGAGGTGGGTGAAGTATCACTAGTTGGACAATGTTAGGTTTAGGACACATTCAACATGATTTATGATATACATCTACATCTGATAATATATTAGAGTCGAATAAAATCATATGTGGATCGGTGGAATCAGATTTTGTTTTTTCTATAGTTTAATGTATTTTCATTAATGTTTCCCAATTCTTGGGTCGACGTCGACTTGAAAAGAATATAAAAAATGGATCTAACATATAATAGAAAATTTTATGAAATTTTGCATCTCTGAAAAAATTATTATTAGTTAAAATTTATTGTTCATTTGACATGTATTCATGATGATTACCACATGTATCGGGTAAATAAATACCATCCTAATCACACACATGTTTTCAATTGGTTGGATATTGAGTTAGAACTAGATGTCTTGATTTTTAAGAGACTAATTGATATCATTGACTCTCACATGAATGTATTGCATGGGATGTCAATTTCATTATTTAGAGTTTTATAGAAATACGAATAGGATTATCGTGAGACTTGAATGAATGACTTTTGGATGAGGGAGTAGTGTCCTCATCTTTTTCCAAGTGATTACATATTTCATCTGAATTCCATATAATGGAATGTCTTTATAATGGGGAGTTTTATCATCATGATTAATTTTAATCAAGTCTTCCATAAATCTGATCGTGTCTTTGCCTCAATTGATTTTTTTTTTATACCTATAACGACAAAGTCATAGATGTTTTGGAAGTTTAACATTAATTAGCCTTTTCTACAAGATGCTAAACGTTTTCAGACGGTGTCACTCTATTACATGACATGAATTTTTCTCGAGTTATAATATATGAATGTGGATTCACACTTTGAAAGATTATATGTCATGAATGGTGGTTTCATGATGTGAAAGATTTAAATAATGTATTTTAATTCCAGGGTGAAATATTTTTCAGGGTATTTGTACACATTGGATTTCACTGTGTGTAACTATATTACATTTAATGAAATGGTTAGTTTTACATTTTAAAACATGTGATAACAATTTTGTCTAAGTTTATTTATCTGGATTTCTTCAATATTGACCTAAAACACTCTCTAGGGGTTTTCATGAGAATTAACTCCTTCAAGATATATCTAGTTGATGTTGGATATTCATTACGGTTGTGGGGTGTAATTCTGTGTAAGTGTGGTTTTTACTTCATCATTTACTTTGATCATGGTATCATCATTTGATGATGTCATTGTGTCTACTGGTTTAATTTTTTTTACTTCTTGGTTTCTTTAATATTCCGTCATTGATTTCATTTAGGATGCCTTTTTCCTCAATTTTCATGGTGCAAAAAGTGTTCCACATTAATTTATGTAGGATTCATCCTTTTTTATGACCCCTTCAGTTCATATTTGGATAAGTCATGGGATGTGGATTGGATTCTAGGGATTTATTTTAATGTCGTTGGATTTCATTGATTTTGGATTCGATTATGGGTTTGTGCAATAGTATTTTTGAGGTAGGTGGTTCGGTCTTTATCCTTTGATAATGGATCTTATTGTATTTCATTACAACTAGATTCATAATTAATGATTATCATGACTATTTTGTTTGTGCTACGAATTTATTTCAATAAAATTGGTTTCCCCTAGTTATTGATAAATAGTATGGTGAAAAAAGGGTATTTTTGAAGCATTTAAATGAATTGCGAAAAAGTGTACATGGGTTTCCTTGAGTAAATAGGTCAAAGGTTTATATTGATGTCATCACCTATAGTTACTTTATTATTACGAAGGTTTATTATGAGGATTTCCTCTATTTACTAGGATTATTGTTATAGGTGGAAAATATTTACATTGTTTATTGGTTTACTGATGGGTTATACCTATACTTATAGGCATGATGATCAGGAAATTGGTTTATGAACTTGATTATTTTGGTATGAGTCGTATGTGTCATAGACCATTAGTAATCCATGGTGTTTTTATATATGTTCCTTTGTTTTCTATTTAGAGACTCATTGAGTTACACTTGTTATATTTGTCTTCCATGTGAAAATTGATATAATAATTTTGGATTTGAAATTGATATACCACCTATTTTAATAAAAATTGGAAAAATGGAAATGTTTAGGATGTTTTCAAAAAAACTGTTTTACTTAATATCATTCTATTTTTTTTCATAAAATGAGTATACATGAATTGTTATATAGAGGATGGTTATGGAAAACTTTGGTGGGAACCTACTAAACATGTTAGCATACACCCTGTGCACCATTAAAGGGAACCATGTACCTTTTTTTTTCTCCAGTGCATGGAAACTAATGGTTCCACATTGAGGTGATTAAGTTGGTGTTAGATAGTTGGGTAGCTGGTGGGGAGATGGTGGGAGTTTTTCAATCCATCATTTAGAGTATCAGTTTCATTTGATTCATTTATAGTTGTACTTTTCCATTAGAATTTCTCACAACATTTTTATGGTATGTTTCCACCATTAATATATAGTAATGGTATATATATATCCTTAATATTCATTTATTCATTTAATTATGTGAATATATATATATATATGAAATGTTTGTTTAGTTTGGGAGAAACATTACCATCTGTTGTGTTGTTAGATTCGTCGTTGCTTCTCTCAATCATCTGGGGATCAGGAATTCCATTCATGTATGAAGCAGAATGAGTCAAGTTATATGTTTTAGAGTACCCTTTTTCCGTTTGTTTCAAATCTTGGTAGATCATATTTTCTAATTATTTCATATGAGAACAAATATTTAATTTTATAATGTATCATTCATGTGCACCTTGTATTATGTTTTAAAATTAACAACACTTAAAAATAAATTTTTAGGACATATTGAATTCTTCCTCATTCACAGTGGATCATAAAAAAGAGAATCCAGTATAATAATAGTCATACCTAGATTCATAACTGAATATTCATCTTTAAGCACATTAATACTTATATTAAAAAATAATAAACATTAGTTTTCTCCATCATCTAAATCATTTTTCCTAATATTTTTCTATAGTTTATGATATAAATATATCATTTGATTGGTATTAACTCATTATTCTTCTTATTTACTCTTTTCCCTAAATGATAGTATAGTATGTACTGAAAAAATAAAACCATCCATGTTCCTTTTCTATCCATCCTCTTCATCCCGGATACACATGATATTTAAAATGATTAGTATCTGTTTATTATAAATATTTCAAAGCATGTTCTTAAAATTTTTATATATTCATCCTATACATGGATCCTTCATATTTTTTACTTACTCTAAATATGAAAATATAATGATAGTATTTTTTATCATCTCTATTTATTCAACAATATCTCATCAGAATGTCCCCCGAGATCTGTAACATCTTTAATTACAAATTAATCCAAATTTTATAAGAATATTCTCATTATAATAGAAAATTTTATAAAATATAAAATAATAACCTAAATAATAATTTTTTTTCTGAAAATATTTAACCTAATAAAACATATCGTATTTATTAACACAGTTATCTTCAAATCTTCATTTTTAATATCATTATATTCAATAAAAAAAGGTCTTATCCAATTCTCATTTATTTATATATATATTTCATCTTTTTCAACAATATAAAATATCCTATGAATTTAATCATAACATACATTATTTAATCAACATCTATAATACAACATGAATTAAATCCCTAATTTTTTACTATCTTCTTGACGGTTCAAAACACATATTCTCTAAAATATATTAAAATTATAATTATGTTTAATAAAAATTGAATAACAAGAATTATGGTATATATGATATCCAGGATAGCATAGAATAATTAAAATTAATTCAATATAAATAACATAGTTATGAAACTAGTAAATCTTTTATGGGAAATTAAATTTCATATGTTTCAGAAAAAAGAAAAATAAATTTATAAATTTTTATGAGAAATTAAATCACAATATTTTTATTAAAATAATTTGATTTCATCAATAAAAAGGTTACTGATATAACACCTATCTAATTATTTTTCCACTATTCAACATAAAATTAACATTAATATTAAATATATATTATCTATTTATTATATAAAAATTTATACATTATAATCCATGATGGCTAACTAATATTACAAACATATTGGGTGATTCTGGTTGTCACGAACTAAAATCCCTCTAAATTAATATTTTCAAACACATCAACAATCATTTGGAAGAAATTTCCATTTTCTTCCATCATCACATTTCATTGACCAAAATAAATTCCATTGAAACCATCATAAATTATCAAAGAAACATCTTTAAATATGTATATATTAGAAAATAATGTTCTATAATGTATATCGTTACTTCTTATCTCTTCATGGAATTATATATTTATCTTATTCTAACATATGGATAAATATCTTGTAACATTTATTTAATAAAATATTATCCAATATATCCACATTAAGTGTAAATAATTTACAATTTTTCTATATTGACACATGATGTTTATAATAATTCTATAGCTTATTAAAAAACACTTCACATAAATAATTTTTTATCTCTATTATCTACAATTGATTTTGTTATCAATAACTGCTCTAATTTATAATCAATAAACATTTAATACTCTCTTTGTCTTATTTCTCCCACTCAGTGATAATAATTAAAAATGTTTATGTATAAGGGAATGTGATACTCATCTCACTATCCAATACTTTATGAAAATTAGCACTCTCCACATTTTGAATGTGATAAATAATTATCTTGAATGAATGATGGAATCATATTTAATATAAAAAGTTAGTTATATATTTTTAAAATATAATTATATAATTTCTACCTCAATATAGAAAAATGGATACATTAGTATATAAATCAAAATAATCCAAAAATTTTAAAAAATTTGCTAAAAAATAAATTTATATTTCTATGGTAGTCTCACTATTATTTTAAAAATTATACATTAATCATACATGAATAAATATATTCAAAAAATATCTCTACAAATGTATTTCTACCCCACAATGTTACATTCCATATCTACAAGATCTCTTAATTAATGATTATATTTTATTCCTTCATCACATGTGAATGTTTTATTATCATACCATAAATATTACATTATCATGTAATTCCTCCTTCACATGAAATAATAATGATCTTATTAATACTCAACCCATATACCCATCATTGGATAATATCTATGAATCTTAATTACAAATGGGATTTTTTAGAAAAATGATAAAAATTTATTTTTTTTTGTAGTATATGTGTTTTAAGGTGGAATCATGATTGGGAACTACATTATGTTAATTACTTGATAATTTTATACTTTCCATGAATTATAAATCCCTCTAAGCACATTACCATCAATTACATACAATGAAATATAAACTGAGAAGAGACTAGAATTAGTTGGATTCTAAAAATCTCTTAAGTGAGAGAAATATTGAAGATATTTCATTCCAAAGAAAACAATACATATTTCTTTATATAATAGTTTTATAAATATTTATTCATTATTTTACATTTATTTTTAAAACATGATCATTCTTGTGAAATATGGTCTTATTTCTTCATAATATTATTATCAAATAAAATTAAATCTATCAATTAACATGTGGAATTATTTTTATACATTTTACTTTCATCCTTATCCATTCACTTTAAATAATTAAAGGAAAAATTATCATGAATTCATTATGGAGATTATCATATTTCTCATATCATATTCATGACTAATCAAATAAAATTACATCAACATTCTTTTGATTCTTTTGTTATAAAAATTCTTGAATTTATTATTGGAAACCAATTTTTGGAATCATTATTGAATTAATTCAATTATAATATATAAGAATAATTCTACAAATTCAATTTCTACTTCCTCTTTTAATTCCATTATTATGTTCTTTTTTACCAATTAGAATAAGTATAAATTCCTTAGAGTTTAGTATTTCTTATAATTTTTAATCAATGTTATTATGTCTACATTTTTTACACATTAAGAATAAATCATAATTTTAATTTTTTTCTCAAGTAATTAATTATGTTATATTTTATCCTCAATTTTTATCCCAGTTTAAATTGCTAAAACTATCAATATTCATCTATTTGAATAGTTATGTGGTAATTTTCACATAAATCCAAATTTGAAATATTCTATTAGATAATACGGTTTTACTTTTTTTCATGTCAATTTCTAATCAGACATACTTTACATTGATATTTTACTTCTAAATAAAACCTTAATTTAAAAAATATTAATAAAATAAAATTGTTTCTATTCCTTCCACAATACTAATAATGTATAATGAACAATGTATTTTTATTTCATTTAAAATTATTTTGATTTAATTTCATATGTTTGTTAGGTGAAACCCTATTATTGTGTGCACTAATTAAAGAGAAATATTTATTTCTCATTACTAAAAACCATTGATATTTTAAGGGATTTATTATTATTTTTCCAGTTTAATATTTACCCATATTTTTATTTACAACATGTACCTTTATTGTAATTATAATTAGTGAACACTTTTTTTAATAAGGGTTACCTCTTTTGTTGATCATGTAATATTTTAATTTCACAGTGATCTAAAACTCTTATTACTGTAATAATGATTCCTCTTGGAATTTAGAATATCATCGAAAAAATATATTCAACCACCAATTATTTTATCTTTTATTATTTATTTATATTACACAATTTGAGGATTTCCCAAAATATCCTCTAGTGTAAAACAATATTATTTACAATGTAATTATGATCATCAAGATATTTCATATGATTGTTCCATAATATTATTATACATTTATATTAATTAAACTTATTTCATAACATTAAAGAATTTAAAATATCCTTATTTCTATTATATATGATATATATTTGATCAATACTATGATTCCTGATTTTAACAGAAGAACGAATATTATGTTTATGAAAATGTTTTTCTCATATTTCTAATAATTTTTTTGGAACCCACATTATCTAGGGATTATTTTTATTTTTATATCAACATCCTTGAGGATATTATTTCACATTGGTAGAATATCCACTAATTCCATCTTTAATGAACTGAAATCAATTTCTATTTCTATTTAATACACATATAGAACCCATATAAACACTAATGTATATATAAACAAAACAGTGGGTATTTTTCATATAAAAAACATAAAAAATAGAAAGAAAATCCCCATGATAATGAAATTAAATATATTTAAATTTTAAAATGTCACATTGATTACATTCATAATTTTTTATTCCTTTACTAACATGGAGAAAATTATTAGCTACTTGACCTCAATATTATGATAATTAAAGAATGTGTTTTCTAGATAAAACAAATAAATTTAAATGTTTCAATACTAATTTGATTACATTAAATTATTAGTATTATTTATTCACAATGGTATCTTTAAAAAATACATTAAATATTTAATATGATTAGTATTTATATTTTTGACAACATCAACCACTATTTGGGTATTGAAGAGAATGAAAACATTATTCTCTCTCGATAGAAACTAAAAAACTTATGACAAAATCTACTTCATTTATAATAGATAAAAAACCAATGATAAAAAACTGATCCCATTTAATGTTCATGACATTCAGATACTATTTATTGTGCCCTTAGATTCTTCCTCTTTCATTGAGAGGGGGATTGTCACGACCCTCCCTCGCGGCCCGTGTCGTGACTACCCCATGCCCGCCTTCCATAGGCCAGGGGATAGCGACTAGCACCAAAGGCGTAATTCCCGATAACTGGGAAGGAATTGCCTTTATAAATGTATACAAAACACCACAGATTACAAGCGGAAGTAAAACAATAAGTACAAAAAGAATGTTCTGAAATGTAAGTGGGCCAGAATAAAAACCTATCTGAAAAGTGTAGCTACAACTAAAAGGAATTACAACAGAAAAGACAAACAGCTAGAAGAAAAGAATCATCTCTTGTGTTTTCCTCCTTGGATCCTACCTAAAGGGTAGGTACAGATAGCGCGACTCTTGGATCGTCCACCACGGATCCTACCTGAAGGGTAGGTACAGGTAGCCTCCCCAACGCTCTCTCCCGTCAACCTCCACCAAATATCGTCTCGTCGTGAAGTCCACCACCGGGTACCGTCCAGTCCTCGAACATCCGGCCTCCGTCCATGATGTCGTCGTCTGCAACCAACACAGCGAGGTGCGGGCATAGCCCGTGCAGGGGTGAGTATACGATACTCAGTAGGGACCCCGAGACCCTCAATATCACTCTAAATAACACAAGGATAACCACAAATAATAAGCTCAACATATAACTCTTATTTAGGTATAATCCCATACTTATACCTAAGTCATCAATAACCCATCTCAATCATGTGGAAACAAAAAAGTTATTAAATCAACGAATAACCTCTACTTAGATATATTCCCATTCATATACCTAAGATATCATGTGACCCATCTCAATCATGAGGAAACACAAAGGTCATAGACTCAGCTCAAACCAGGATTTTATTCATGATAACGAAACCATGGCGGCTGGAGAACTCCTCCTATATCGAGTACAGTGGGCATGCCGCTACAACCAAGCGCGTCCCACTAACCTTGGACTACTGAAGTACTCCACATATCGTGTACTATGGGCTTACTGCTGTAACCAAGCGCATCCCACCATTGGTCTGCCCCTATAAACAAGCGCGCACCCTCATAGCCTACAGAGGTAGTCCTTCTGTCGAGTACCGCGGGTCTGCCCCTACAACCAAGCTCACCTCTGCCGTGGGTCATCCTCTACAACCATGCGCACCCCACTAGGCTATCCGAAATCACTCCGAGTCGATCGATCATCAGTCGTCAAATCTCAGTCAGCTACTAGGTCTCTGCACTCTGCTAGCTCGTCTATGGGAGGGTCCACTCCATGAGATACTGGTCGATACTCCAAGTATCACAAGTCCCACTAAGATATATCTCAAAGGACCGCCTCGTCATAGGGGTCTCAAAGAAATTGACGGCAGGTCAATCGGACGCTCAGTCTGTGAGTTACTAGCCTTTTCGTCCCAGGGGCCCGGTTGGTTTCGTGTGCGAACCAACTCGGCCACATCTCAACTGCACCCAAAACTCTAATAGGGTATACTCATAGAGACAATTTTTCAAAGTGATCACCAACCCAGCTGACGGTTCGTCAAACAGACGTCCGGTCTGAAAGTTATCCGTTTTTCTGTTCGAGGGGCCCTATTTGATTTCGGGTACAATCCAACCTGGAAATTATCCAACTGTATCCAAAACTCAGGATAATCATGCAAAAAGATTCATCTCATCAAGAGGAATCAAAAAAAGTCAATGGCACGTCAATCGGACGTCCGGAGCTCGAGATATAAGTGTTTCCGCTCTGAGGGCCTGGTTGGATTCGTATCCGAACCAACCCGGCCGTACACAAAGTCCTCCGAAACCTTGAGTGTAATATACCGAAATGACCGTCTCGATCTAAGGATCGCATCTCAGCTAAAGGTGCATCGATTGGAGGTCTGTAGCTTATGTTATGGGATTTTGAACGAAACCTGGCGAAAATGGGGGTTTCGGGTCCGGACCGACCCGGCCAGAGACCCCCATGGGTCAGCCCGGCCCAGCGCGCTGGCGCTACCAGCACGGTGTGGTGGCTTGGCCGAAACGACCGTGCAGTTTGGGGGGAGGGTTTGCCCCCCCCCCCCCCCGGTTTAAAGAAACACAGCCCCCCACGTGGGGGCCACTCCTGCTTCTAGCCGGGGGTTTTGAACCCCATGTTCTCCCCCTGACCGGTCGGCCCGCTCCGGTCGGCCGGCTGCTGCACCATGGGACCAGCTGGTCCCATCCCCTCTACGTCGACGCCGGCAGCCGGAAACCAGCTGCCGCTCCGTGCTCCGTCACGGCCGAAGGCCGCGGGCTTGGTACGTCCGGCGCGGCGTGACGGCGCCCCGCCCCTCTGCCGCGGCCTCGCTCCGGCCGTGGTGTTTTCGTTATTTTCCGGCATGGAACGACGCGACGGCGCCACACATCCTTGCCGCATGATCCCACACTGTGCAAAGGCACCACACCATCTCCTATCCAAACCACAACAAGTTCCACAACAGAAATAAGGGAGGAGGGTAGTCCGTTTTTGTGAGGTCCATCCCCCTCCCGTTAATCGATAGTAAGAGGATAAGATTAATGAAGAACGTTTGAATATTCCGGAACAAAACAATAAAACCCCTACCTCGTCGAATTCATTGAGCGACGGTTTGTCGCGGAATTTATCGTCATGGAAGAAGGCGTCGCAGAAGGAGAGGGTCATTGGCGTCGCGATACATGGCGTCGCATCGTCAATCTCCGAGGAAGGCGTCTCTCGCCGTCGTCCGTCGTCGGAGGTCGGCGTTCTTTGTCGGTGGTGGTGCGTTCTTCGCATTCTTCAACGAAGAATAATAACTTTGAGACTTAGAGTTTTTCCCCCCAATCCTCTCTCAACAAGATCACAACCATAATAAAATAAGAGTCTCCTTTATTTTATTACTCACGACTTACGTTTGAAAATCAAAAATTGAATTAAACACACTTAATTAATTCACTGAAGATGTCATTTATAAGGAGTGTTATGGGAGTGTAGGGAATATGAAGGGGTGTGGTTCGTGTGGGCCCCACCGCCCTCATAACCTCTCATGGGAAGTTGGGTGGTTTTGGGCCCCACCAACAACTTCCCATTAGAGAAATAAACTACTTAAGATAAAATAAATTTCACATTATTTATTTTACCTAACATTTCATACCAAAAATTTTAACAACTCACCCTGAGAAAATCCAACTATAGTAACGGTCTTTTTAAGAAATTACCGGCGCAGCGGTTCCATCGGTGTCCTTAGATTTTGTTTCCGACCACCAATTTAAAAGTTAGGAAAACCCGCTCGTTCGTTCACTGAATGTACCTGAGCTAAACATCGGAAAATGATTCTAGGCACACCGGGCCTTGGAATCAAGTGCCATCAGAAACTGCCTTCTTGTAAAATCCCAAAGATAATTATGAGAATTTTTTTTTTGAAATTTCTGGGTCTTTATATTACTCCCACCTCAGAGATTTACGTCCCCGTAAAGCTTTAACACAAACTTGGGATACAAAAACGGTACTGAGCACGCATCTGAGCCTTCTTCTCCTAGGTGCTCCCCTAGAGGTTCCTATGTTGCCAGTGAAAGCGTATCAGAGGAATCGATCTTTCACATAGGACCTGCTCCTGTCGATCCTCAATCTCCACTAGAATCATCGTGCATGTCTCCCTGTCATCAACGTCAAACTCCCTGAGGTCGATGCTGTGTGAAGGATCATGCACGTATCTTCTCAGCCGAGGTACATGGATGATTTCATACACCCGGATCAACTGAGGTGGAAAGGTCAAGTGGTAAACCACCTCGCCTACCCTGCTGTGGACCTGGAAGGGTCTGATGAAGCGTGGAGATAACTTTCTGCCTCATCCAAATCTCCGTAATTCCTCGTCATGGTGAGACCTGTAAGAAAACATTATCACCATCCTCGAACTCTAGTGGTATCTTCCTATTGTCATCATAAGGCTTCTGTTGGGTCTGAGCTGTCCTCATCCACTCTTGGATGACCTGGACCATCTCTGCCGTGGCCTGGGCCATCTCTGGTCCCACAAGAGCTGCTAATATTTCTTCTTTTCCGAAAAGAGAAACCCGGTCTCATCCCCTGGATGAACCATGTTCCTTGCCTAATACAGTCAATTCGGATGTGAATGATGTATTCATTCCATGGACGACGTCGTAAGGCATCGACGTTACTACCAAGTGATCCAAGTGTCACTCTCTCCTCTAAGGTTCGAGTCACACTGTCAGCATCAGCGTGAGGTAACTGGGTCTCCTCTAGAAAGAATCTCAAAAGTGAGGGTCAAGTCAAAAGTATTTATACTGGAACCTCTTAGTAACAAAAAGAAAGGAAGAAAATGTCACAAAGGTAAGTCTCTTTTTATTATTCAAGCTCATAGTACAAAGACACAAATCATATGAAATCAAAAATCCACAAATCCAGAAGAAACATGAACAAAAGTCTCCATATTTGGAGCTAGTCCCGCTCCTGTCCATCTGGTCCCAGAGCTTCATGATCGTTGGCCTCAGCTGCCTAAAGTTGAGCTCTCCCCTGTCAACTTGTTCCCTACAGTTGGGGTGGACCTCCTGGTGGTGGTGGTGGCAACACCTCGAAGTGTCGTCCACCTCCAGCTGAATGGCCAGGTCCCCTGCCTCGGACTTCTTCTCCTTGCGGTCCGCCTCGATCGAACCTCTGCCTCTGCCTGGGAGGTCCTTCGTTTATCTGCGGTTCATCTGTATAGCGGGTCGGATAGTCACGTTCCATGTGACCAATCCCGCCGCAGGAGTAACACTGTCCGCTCCTGATAAGTCGCTCTCCACCCTGGGTGGCTCGGACACACGATCCTGTGTCATGCATTCGACCACCTGCAGGTCTGGTCCTCTGGGACCTCTACGTCATCAGTGTACTTCTTGCTACAGAGGACTCTACCCCATGTTGGCTAGGGGTGGGTCCTGCTACTGGAGACTGCTCAGCAAGGAAACTCTCCACTAAGAGGGCTCGCTCCAACACCCCTGTCGGCATCGGGATGCTGTGAGAAACAACAGAAGCTCTAATCTCTCGCCTGAGCCCTTGCTCGAAGGTTCGGGCCCTGAAAACAGGTCTCGTACCATATCTGTGGATTAGCGCGAGAGGTATGTGAACCTCGATGAGTACTGCCCCAGCGTCATGCTACCCTGCTATAGATGCAGTAGCTCTTGAATACGCACCGCTGGAAGTGTTACAGGTACAAACACTGCCTAAAACAGCCTCTCGAAGTCTGCCCACAGATGTGTCACCTTGTCATGCATATGGAGCATCAGGATCCACCATCTAGCTGTTGATGCTTGAAGAAGGTTGGCAGCCAGGATCACCATGAAGTCTTCTGGCATCCCTACTAGCCTAAAGACTCTCACCACAGCCTCCAGTCAATCCTCAGCCGCCTGCGTGTCCATCTCTCCCCTGAACCTGGGTGGCCTCTGGCGATGGAACTAATGCAGTGTGCTCAAGCGACGTGCACCCTCTGCTGATGGGGCTGGTGGCATCGGTGGCCCAACAGGTAGTAGTACTGATGATGCCTCCTCTGGTTCCTCAACTGGTATAGGGCCCTATACTGATGCCACTTCACTCGGCGGGCTGTCAGTACATACAACTCTCAGGTCTCTAGCTAGTCGTCCTCAGTGAGGCATCCTGAAAGAAAGAAACATGACACAGTAAAACAATTTATACCTGGTGAGCTAACCTGGTTTGAGCTGACTTTTAAAACTTTTTGAAACACAAACGCAATTAGTGTTTTCATGCACAAAGTCATAAATCAGTTGTCAGGGTCCTGGTGAATCGATAGGTTGGCCGCCCGCACCGACACTGGACTCCCTGAACTGAAAACCACACTCAGTACCCTTAGCACTATTGTTTCATAGAAAAGAAATATCAAAGATACAAGTTCTGCGGTAGAACCGAACTTCTCTGATACCAATTTGTCACGACCCGCCCTCAAGTCCCATGTCATGACTACCCCATGCCCGCCTTCCATAGGCTAGGGGATGGCGACTAGCACCAAAGGCGTAATTCCCGATAACTGGAAAGGCATTGCCTTTATAAAAGTAAACAAAACACCAAAGATTACAAGTAGAAGTAAAACACTATGTACAAAAAGGAAGTGCTGAAAAGTAAGTGGGCCAGAATAAAAACCCATCTGAAAAGTGCAGCTACAACTGAAAGGAAGTACAACAGAAAAGACAAAAGTTGGAAGAAAAGAAGCATCTCCTGGGTCGTCCTCCTCGGATCCTACCTGAAGGGTAGGTACAGATAGCGCAGATCCTGGATCATCCACATCGGATCCTACCTGAAGGGTAGGTACAGATAGCCTCCCCAATGCTCTCGCCCGTCAACCTCCTCCGAGTATCGTCTCGTCGTGAAGTCCACCACCGGGTACCATCCAGTCCTCGAACATTCGGCCTCCGTCAGCGCTGCCATCGTCTGCAACCAACACAACGAGGTGCGGGCATAGCCCGTGAAGGGGTGAGTATACAATACTCAGTAGGGACCCCGAGACCATCAATATCTCTGTAAATCCAACAAGGATAACCACAAATCAGACACTCAACAGATAACTCTTACTTAGGTATAATTCCATACTTATACATAAGTCATCAGTAACCCATCTCAATCATGAGGAAACACAAAGGTTATGAAATCAACGGATAACCTCTATATAGATATATGCCCATACATATACCTAAGTTATCAAGTGACCCATCTCAATCATGAGGAATCACAAAAGTCATAGACTCAGCTCAAACCAGGATTTTATTCATGATAACGAAACCACGGCTGCTGGAGAACTCCACCTCTGTCGAGTACAATGATCCTGCCGCAACAACCAAGTGTGTCCCACAAACATTGGACTGCTGAAGTACTCCACCGGTCAAGTACTGTGGGCCTGCCTCTCCAACCAAGCACATCCCACCATGGGTTTGCTGCTACAACCAAGCGCAACCCCTCACAGCCTACAGAGGTACTCCTTCTGTCAATTACCGCGGGTCTGCCGCTACAACCAAGCGCACCTTCGCCGTGGGTTTTCCGCTACAACCAATCCCACCCCACTGGGCTATCCAAATCACTCCGAGTCGATCGATCAGCAGTCGTCAAGTCTCAGTCCGTTACTAGGTCTCTGCACTCTGCTAGCTCATCTTTGGGAGGGTCCGCTCCACAAGCTACTGGTCGATACTCCAAGTATCACAAGTCCCACAAAGATATATATCAAGGGACCGTCTAGTCATAGGGGTCTCAATGCAACATATGGCACGTCAATCAGACGCCTAGTCTGTGAGTTACTAGCCTTTTCGTCCTAGGGGCCCGGTTGGTTTCATTTGTGAACCAACCCTACCGCATCTCAAATGTACCCCAAATTATCATAGGGGATACTCATAGGGACCGTTTCCCAACGTGATCACTAATGCCACTGACAGTTCGTCAAACGGACGTCCGGTCTGAATGTTATCAGTTTTTTCATTCTAGGGGCCCTATTGGATTTCGGGTACAATCCAACCCGGCCATTATCCAACTGAATCCAAAACTCAGGAGAAGCATGATAAAAGTTTATTCTCATCAAGAGAAATCCAACAAAGTCTACGACACGTCAATCGGACTTCCGGAGCTTGAGATATAAGTGTTTCTGCTTCGAGGGCCCTGTTGGTTTCGTATCCGAACCAACTCGGCCATACAAAAAGTTTTCCAAAACCATGAGTGTAATATACCGAAACGACCATCTCGATCCAAGGATTGCATCTCAACTAACGGTGCATCGATCGGAGGTCTGTAGCCCAGGTTATGGGCGTTTGAACGAAAACTGCCAAAAATAGGGGTTTCGGGCCCGGACCGACTCAGCCCGAGACCCCCTGGGTCGGCCCGAACAGGGTCGACCCGACACGGGTCCGGGTCCGGACCGACGCGCTGGCGCGACAAGGTGGCTCGGCCGAAACAACCGAGCGGTTTGGGGGGGGGGGTGGCGCTTCCCCCCTGTTAAACGAAACCTGGCCCCTCAAGGGGGCCCGCTCCTGCTTCTAGCCAGGGGTTTCGAACCCCTGGTTCTCCACCTGACCGGCCAGCCGGCTGCTGCACCACGGGACCGGCTGGTCCTGTATGCCTACTCCGATGCCGGCGGAAGGAAACCGGCTGCCGCTCCTTGCTCCACTGCGGCCGAAGGCTGCGGCCTTGGTCCATCCGGCGTGACGCGACGGCATCGTGCCCCTCTGCCGCAGCCTCGCTCTGGCCATGGTGTTTTCGTGAATCTCTGGCGCGATGCGACGGCGCCACGACCTTGTTTGACTTTAACAGCGTGACGCGACGTCGCCGTGTATCCTTTCCTCATGATCTTGCATGGTGAAATGACACCGCGCCATCTCCTTTCCAATCCACAAAAAGGTCAACAAAAGAAATAAGGGAGGAGGATCGTCCGTGTTTGTGCGGTCTGACCCCCTCCCGTTAATCCATAGCAAGCGGCTAAGATTAACGAAGAACATTCGAATATTCATGAACTAAAAATTAAACCCATACCTCGTCAAATTCATTGAGTGAAGGTTCATAGTGGAATTTATCTTCATGGAAGATGGAATCGTGGAAGGAGAGGGGTGTTGGCGTCGTGGTACACGACGTCACGTCGTCAATCTATGATGAAGGCGTCTCTCGCCGTCGTCTGTCATCGGAGGTCAGTGTTCTTCGTCGGCGAAAGTGCGTTCTTCGTGTTCTTAAACGAAGAAGAAAAACTTCGACCCTTAGAGTTTCTTCCCCCCAATCCTTTCTCAATAAGCTCACAACCACAATAAAATACGATTCCCCCTTATTTTATTACTCATGACATATGTTTGAAAATCAAAAATTGAATTAAACACACTTAATTAGTTCAGTCAAGATGTCATTTAAAAGGAGGGTTATGGGAGTTTAGGGAATATGAAGGGGTGGGGTTCGTGTCGGCCCCACAACCGTCATAACTTCTCATGGGAATTTCGGTGGCTGTGGGACCCACTAAAAACTTCCCATTAGAGAAATAAACTACCTAAGATAATATAAATTGCACATTATTTATTTTACCTAAAATTTCATTCCCAAAATTTTAACTACTCCTCCCGAGCAAACGCAACTCCAGTAAAGGTCATTTTAAGAAAATATCGGCACTGCGGTTCCATCGGTGTCCTCGGATTTTGATTCCGAGCACCGTTTCAAATGTTTGGAAAACCCTCTCGTTCGTTCACTGAACGTACCCGAGTTAAACTTCAGAAAATGATTCCGGGCACACCGGGCCTCGGAATTAGGTTCCGTCAAAAACATCATTTTTTTAAAATCCCAAAAAAAATTAAGAGAAAATTTTCCTTGAAATTTTTGGGTCTTTACAGGGATGATTTGAACTGGAGTGACATAATATTAGCATATTTTGTTGTTATTATTATTAAACTATTAATATTAAAACATCTATGACTATTCATGCGAATGGATTTTTTTACAAATTCGCAATATCATCAACAGTATGAAAATAATTTTATACATATGAAGAATAAAACATGGTATTTCACACTGTTTTCCCCTGATTGATATGTCCATACTCTATCTGGGTCAAGACTAAGAAATAATTTTTATAGTAATATAATAACTTTAATACACATAGAAATGAGATTATTCATTAACCTATAGACTATATAAATAATTGATATGTTGTTTCCTAATATGATCATTATAATATTTATCATAAATTTATAATATTTCTTTCCCAACTGATCATAAGAAAAAGGTTTGGAATATTTTCTTGAATGTCCTTGAATCACCTGATAGATATCCATCACCAAAAAAGTCTATTAACTAAAAATATATAATATATTAAATTATAATATAATACATACATGTAATCTTTTTCAGAATGGTTACACATATACATATTTAAGGCCACATAATGTTTTATTCATTCTCATTCACATATGTTCATAAATAACCATAATACAATTCATCAATATGAAAATTTTGTTTTTTACCTCGGTGTTCTTGAAATTCCTCATGGGATTTCTAACATATATAAATTATAAATAGAATTAGTTTTTTCCTTCTTTAACAATTCTATTGTTTCCTTCATCTTCGGCCTAGGTGTTTCAAGGGTACCTTAATATTTGTTATCACTCAAGTATATTCATCCATTTAATTTTTTAATTGAAATTGGTTATGTAATTGAACTTCCTATTTAATATTATTATTATATAATTATTAATATTATTCATGGATATCTATGATCTATAGTATGAACTATATTAATTTATTCAAATTATTTAATGACATTTATTTTTTATTATTAGTCTCTCAACGTATCTAGTCAATGTGTTCAATATTATTTATTTTGAAACATCCTTACATTAAACACTGTTAAATCCTAACATTATTCATAAAATCACATGGTTTTATCCCACATAATCTTTTACTGTTTTTATTCTCAATTACTATAAATGATTATAGAATATTTTTTCTACCAAATTATGACAACTGATTTAAAAAAAATAGGTGTGAATGTTTATTCATATTAATTGTATATGTTTAGGTGTAAATAATTTATATGAACTCATTATATTTTATTTCTAGAATATTCAATTTGTAATTTTGATAAATTATTTTCATTTATTCTCCTCAATTTTTTGATTAAAATGATCCTTTATTATCTTTTTAATTTCACCAAATAAAATAATATTTACCATGAATATACACAAGTTTAGATAGAAAATCCTTTTATAATTAAATTGTTTCCTAAATTGAACACCTCAACCTATCAAACAATTTCCACCAATATCAGTAACATGAATCTTGCATCATGAATTAGTATTAGGATATTCAGGTCTTTAAGATCATAAACGGAACGTTCCATTCTTTTATATTGAATTATCATAATATTCAAACTAATAATCCTTACATAAAAATGGATCATCTTATGTACTAATTTAGTAATTTAAAAAATATCATGTATATCACATGAAACTTCAATAATAAAAGTATTCATGCTGATTTTTTATAGGAATATAATGGAACATAATACATATCATCATTGTTTCCCTACTAATTTTTCAAATTATTCCATGTATACTCTGATATATCATCATGAAAATATTATATATCATCTAGAAGATATTATGAATCACACTAAAAATATGTCGAATTCTCCATTGTAACATATTTATCAATGAATAGTATTTATTTTTTTTATTGGAAGATGAACCAAAACATATATATTTTATATGCATGGGGACATATATCTTATATGAAATAAAAACAAGCATACTATTTACGTGAATTTATATTTCATAGTGTAAATCTTATATTTCAATACATCCATCATGAGAATATATCTTGTCAATTTTTTTCCCAAAAATTATAAATTCTTCAATTAAAAATATAAAACATATATCTTCATTAACTATTATATTAAACTATATAAAAATTCTCTCAAAATCGCCAATCACAGTAATAGAACTAATTTTTTTTGGAATATATTAATGAATCTCAAAAAATTTAATCATAATTAACAAATAATATGATGTATATAAATATTCTTATTTGATTATTTCAACAGTTTTCAACTATGTTAGTTATTTTCATATTCAATATCATCACAGTTCATTAATTTCTATAAATAAATAATTCAATAATATGTGTATCCTTTATCTAATATTTTATTTAAAAATTAGAATTCACAAAATATTAGTATAAAAAGGTTTTCTATAAAAGATAGAATATTTTTAATTGTAATAATTCAACAATATATATGCTCACCCATCCAACTAGTATTTATGCTTATTTAACAAATTATATTCATGAATTAAAATAACCATATTGTATAACTTGTCAACATATACATGAATGATAGTAACATCATATTATATATACAATTTTCATCAATTAGCATAAACTTTATATCGAATATAATTAAATAAAAACATTTATTACAAGATTTTACATTTTCCAACACGATATATATCAATATCTTTATCCCTTCTTCTAAAATTAACTTGAATATAGTGGCCCTAGTGAGTTGAAAACCATTATTTTATTATTTATATGAATCATAATTCAATATCAATAATATTCACACACACTATATAACCAAAGGATTGGTTTAATTGTAGAATATAGTTATAAGAATCTTATTTTATAATACTTGGGAACATTTCACCATACTCAGAAGAAACAAGAGTTCTTATAAACCTCTCATAAGTAACCCTCCTCTTCTTAACCTAAGGAGTTGGTAACACAATATTGGTTGAGATTATATTCATTGTAAGGGTAAAAATTATATATAATAACGAGTTGAAATAAGTGATTAAGAGATAATAATATCATTGTAATCATAATACATGATACGGTCATACCAAAAATTCACAAATAATATATGGAATGAAATAAATAAAATTAAAATGCCATTAATTTTCACATATCTTATAACAAATCATACACATATAATTGGGTCACAAATAATGGTATAAAGAAATATCAACGCTATGAGTTCTGTACATGCACCAATTCTTAATAAAATATATAATTATTCCTTGGAATACATCATCTTCATGTGTCACATACATTCACCAAATATAAGAGAATAACTAAATTGTGGAAAACATACAAATATCATTACAATCAATCTATAAACCATATCATTGAAGAGTGGATTAATACTCCATCCACTATTCAATTATTCTTTTTTGATCCACTAGAAATCAATAGTCTTATAAAATCATAAAGTTCCCACGATTTTAAAATAGTTGAATATGAAATTCAAATGAAAATGAAACCATTGTTTTTGATAATGAATCCACATAAATTATTCTTTTTCATATCCTATTAAAGTGTAAGCACTTATTTTTTTCATCGATAATAATAACATGATATTCTCATGGAAAAAAACGTGTATATAAATATATTTAGCAACATGTAATTTAAATACCCTTTAATCGAGAGAGTGAAACATGTGTTATTTAGACTGTATATATAAAGTGTATATTGTTATAAAAATAATTTCCCTAATAATTATTTTTATTAAATCTAGGTCAAAACACTATAATAAATGGAATAATATCAATGGAATACGTTGGGTAATGAAATTGGATGTAAAATATGATAATACACAATAAATTATTAGATAAGATAATGGTAGTTGTGGATTATTCCTTCATAAGATAAGGTCATTAAATTTACTATCCCGATAAAGAATTTTGATGGTATAATATGGAGATTGTATTTGACAATATAAATCATATTTTAAAGAATAATGTTTAGTTTACGAATAAATTTTTTATGAGATTTTAAAAATAAATATCCTATTTTTTAATATCATTTATCTTTTAAAAGCATTTTTTAGTAATACATTATAAAACAATTAGAAAAAATTAATTTATATATTCTATGACGATATAAGGAGAAAAAATAGTATAATATTATAATTACAACATTAATATGAGTTCACATGGATGAAAATGATAAAAAATATAATTTCAAATCATTTTCAATATTATATTAACAATTTTATGTTATAAGTCATTTGTAAATGATTTTTTCAAAAATTAATTCCTAAATAATTTTGAAAAAAAATTATTTAGAAAAATTATTTTCAATAATAAATCATTGAAATTATTTAATTATTATTAAATAAAATTTATCATGGATTATAAGTCATTTTATTTTTAATTCATGTAAAACCTTATTAATATTTTGAAATATATTTGTCGAAAACACATGTCATAAAAATAATGAAAACATCATTTTAAAAAAATGAGTATGGAAATGTTGAATTTACATAATATTATAGTTAATAAGGTATCTTGTTGTAAATGAGAATATTAAATGGAAAATAGAATATGTGAAATGACGGGAAACCATCAATAATGGGAATAAAAATTATTCCTGCATATGTTATAATATTTCGGAAATAAACATTTATCAAGTTAAATTACATTAATTAAAAAGAAAGTTTACAATAGTGAATAATTTTAACTACAATGAAATATTATTTTAATTGGATGAAATATATTAAAAAAATGTTAATGTTGAATCATTATAAATTAATGATGGTATTTGAGTTGACAAAAATCATACAGAATTGAAATCATTAAAATTAATATACATTTAATGAGAGAAAATGATATAGATCATAAAAATTGATGATATAAATGAATATCTTAAAATAATATCATTTTTGATTAGTTATTTAATTCCAATGAAAATATGGTGTATAATAGGAAATAAGTTTGGCTGGGTGAAAATTTAAGAAATGAAAGGTGTATCTTGTTTTCATAGTTACATGAATAGACTCTAAGATCATATAGAACAAAAATATATATCTGAATTTAATATAATATATACATTATAATATTTATAAACATATATAATCATAATTTATAATTATCAATAGTTATATTAATTATTTCTTATCCATTCTTAGTTTCAATTATGAGTAATCATTATAATTTTGAACAAGTTCCGTAATTATTGTGTTATTATTCTTTCATCTCAAATAATTCCTAATTCATATATCAATACATTTATTAGAATGGTGAATTTATAATGTTTTATAATCATATAAATTCATTCTATAATAATATATGGTACGATTCTTTAATAATAAATTGTCATCGAGCATGTTTCAATACTTTTAGTAAATTAATTATTGAAATATCAATAATTTATTAATTACTTATATTACCAAAAAATAATAAGAATTTATTTATTAATATCTAATATTATGTATCGATGGTATTACATGATATGAGTTTATATAATTTTTAAAATAATATATTAAACTGTTCCAATAAGAGTACACTAAAAAATATTGGTGAGTACGGCTATGGAAGTGATCCTTTTTTTATCATTTCAATATAAAAAATGCATAATGAAAAAATTTATATTTAAATGTTTTTACTAATTAGAATTTCTAAAATTTTATGAATATGTTAAATGATAAATAAATATCAACTTATAATGAAATATTGTTTCTTTCAGGATTGTATGTTTTAATTAGTTAGTTTTACAGGGATAATTAATTGGTAATTTTCGTATATAATTTATATTTTTTCGTCTATAAAATAAATTCTATAATAAATATACTCTATAATCTCCAAATTAATTTCAATAACCATTCCAAAATGGTGTTGATGAAAATAATTTTTCATTAATGGAGGTAGTTGCGTGTCTATGCACATGAGAAACGTTTTTATATTTTTCGACTAATTTGGAGGGGAAATATAATGGTTATAAAATAAATATAACAATGATTTCTTATATTTATTAAATTGATTTTTTTATATTCTTATGGTACGAATGGGTTGGGATTATGGTGGGTGAGGCAGTAAATGATAAAATATTAAGAGTAAGTAATGCATTTTGTGAGAATTTTTATTCTCCCGTAATGAATCCTTTGTAAATTATGGATTTCCAGTGCATTACTGAGGAAATTGGCATCCAAAATTTTGTAGAGGATATAAAATTGAATGTTCAGTATAAATTCATGATAATTTAAAACTATTTATGTTTCATGTTGTTTTTGTAATTTAGCTTATTTTAGAAATGAAATAGTTGGTCAAATCATGGGAAACCAATGTGATGTAAGGGGTAAGAAGTGAATTAAAAGAGATTTAGGTTACGTAGGAGGTGATATTTTTTTGAAATATTTAATTATAAATTTAAATAATAGAAATGTAATTATAAAAAGTCAATGTGTTAATGTTATTTGGTAAAATTTTATCCCTATTAGTTTACACATTTTAAAACATAATAATCCACATAAATAATTAACTATTGTAATTATGTTATCATAAAAGATTTAAGATGAATATTCATTCCCTATTTATATATTTTGATCAATATTTGGACTCCATTTTATCTAATTAATTTTATTAATATGATATAAAATTACATAATTCAAAAATATTATTTCATCAAATAATGTTTTCGTATAAAAATTTCATATTAATTAATATGTGTTTTTAATATTATTTGATAATTATTACCAATTAAAAGAGCGTAATTTTATTTTTATACATTTTGATAAATCATATTACATTATTTATTTTAAAAATCTCCATGTTATTTAAAATAATGAAATATTTGGAAATATATCATTATATGAAAAGTTATCATTTTAATATGATAACCTATACTTATCAATGTAAATTAATTTTACGGTTAAATAATGAAATCAATACCATTTAATAAATATAATATTTATATTAAAATTTACAAAAAAAAACTTATATTACTATTTCGAGTATTTATAATAATATTAATATATCCATATAAAATATACAAATAAAATTCAAGAATCATGTATCTAATAATATAAAAGTAAATATATAACGTTCATTGTAATAACTATTTTATATATGTTATCATATTATATTTTATAATTTATCAATAAATTATATTCATTCTACTATTTATCTATAATATAACAGACATCATAGTGTATTAGACTGAATTATTTATGAAAATATATTTTTATTTATAATATGATAATATTTTTATTTAAATAATAAAAATTAATTTTTTCAATTAATTAGTATTGATAAACCTTATTAAAATTTATTTTACATATATTTGATAATTTATTAATCATTATATTTACCTTTCAATTCAAATGGTAAAATTCAATGATTAAATAATATTCAGTGGTTCAATTTGTTTTCAAGTTGTGTGTGAAGAAATCTATGAAACACAATATTTTTTTAATGAAAATACATAGTGATATATATGTTTGTAACATTCTACCACCTAAAATGAATTTTATACTCATAATTTTAATCAGTTCCTACTAATGTTATAGGTATGGGTGAATATAATATTAGAATGTCCCCAAATGTAAATTTCTAATGAATTTTCAATCTCTCTATCATTTTTTTGATTATTGAACTCACTACTTTCCCTACAATAACAACATAACTAGGATGGAATTTTATTTCTTCCATTAGGTTTAAATACCCCCATTTAATCGAAATAATTTTTCATTGGGGTTTTATATTGAACAACGTTTTAATAGGTGGTCTGCAGTTATTTTTTAGATGTGATTTTCCTATCTCGAATATCATCAATTACCATAGATATTATCCATTCATGAAATCACATAGAATTTTACTAGATAAAGAAAAAAAGATTAATATAATCAATATTTCAATAAAAATATATTAGATAGTATATATATACCTTTCAAACAATAAAAACTCTATGAGAATATTTTATTTGTAATTTTCCATCTATTAATCGATGTAGATATTTTATGTTCGTATGATAAATACTACGTATAATACTGTAGGATGAAAAAGGTGAAATTATATAAATCATAGTTTTTAAAGGTATGACTAGCATTATTCACTTTTGATAATTTTCCAATACAAAAATAAATAGTCCTTTATGTATTGGATTTCCCTTCTCCTCTTTTCAAAGTATTTTCTAATTCCCTTTATCCAAATTTTCCCTTTCATTATGGAACTGATTTGGGTGATTCATAGGTTTCCCACATTTATCAAATTATACTATTATTGGTACCCTTGTATGAACACTATTTCAACTCAATTTTTCCCATGGAGATCATCAACATTGTCTAATAATTAATTTCTCTCTTTCCACAATTTCCACACATAAAACATCTCTCAGTTCCTTTATGAAATTCTCTTAGGTGATTCCTAAAAAATTTGTTACCCAATGAAAATTGATTCTTCTTTTTTAAATCATCTCTATCTTCCCAAATTCAATGAGAATCCATTATGATATTATTTTTTTTATTATGAAAACATATCTATATTTATATTTTAAATCATAATTTCTGATAGATGATTTTATAAAATCATAAATATCATCACACAATCTATTATCCTATGAAGATTAACATTGGGAAAATATAAAAAAATTCTTCATAAATCTTTGTCAACAAATGTTATTTAGGAATCATCAATTACTCCAATTAAGCTGTGTTGATATTGACTAATGAAAAATTAATACCATAATAGAACTACTATAAGATGAAAAATTTAAAAACAAAAAATGTTCCTATTTCAAATTATTATATTACTAATTAGTTGAAAATAAATAATTTTTTTTGATCTGGTTATCATTATGATGGGTTATCATATACTCTATATCCAAATTCAAAAATAAATCATTATTACTTTTTAATAGATCTTGATTAATCAAACAATATCCCTTAATAGGGTACATCTATGTTTAAATTATTTGGACCAGTCATCTTGCACCGTAGTAATGACTTAGTTGATAGAATAAAACAATTTAAATCTGGTTACCCCTCAGTGAATATATTATAAATCCACTTCTATATACAATTATTTGTAAAATTATTTAATTACTTGGAAAAACAATATTATATACATTACCAAAAAAACATTATGTTATTGTACAATTAAACATGTAACATTGTTATATCTATAGGTATTTCACTATTGTTATCTAGTCCAATATCCATAAAAATTTATACAAAATAATAATTAACCCACCATTTAATCCAAATATAGTAACACAAGATAAATAAATACACTTATTTTATTATTTTCATGAATAATCCTTCAATTCATAGATAGTCACATAATTTGTTGAAAAATAGGAATAGATTCTTATGGGGACTAGAAATACAAGGAAATGTTTTGACGATACCAGTGAACAATTACAACAATTCTACCACATAATAATATTTTTATACATATTATAAGTTATGCTCATATTCATAACCAAGGGAATTTAAAACAATTTATTGGTGTGAGATTAGATGCTTGGTAAGGATAAAAATAAGTGATAATAATAAAAGATCATATGTGAACATTAGATGATGTTATAGTTATAATCTTGATACATGATAATTTCATACTCATCAAATATAGATCATATAAGTCATAAAATTACATATGATCATATCATGATGTTATAGAATATCAGAAAACATGATATATATTCAAAATTATTACACACACAGAGGTATAGGTAACCATCAACATCAGGATTCACACAATTTCACCCTTTCATATGATGCAATTTAATTTTTCCAACATAAGCATCACCTTAATGAGTCACACAGTTTCACCCAAACATCTGAATAACTAAAATTATTATTTACGTACATATATCACTTGATTAAAGCATATTAAAAATACATTAAATATGGATATAGAAAAACACCATTCATTCATCCATAAATACATTTTCCAGTTTAAAATAATTCAATTATCAAATTATAAATAAACCTTAAAAAAATATTATATTCATAATATTTTAAAATTGAATTAATTTAGTTTTTATATCATAAATAATACTTGTATAGATAATGGGTTCTAAGTCGTATTCCAATGGAATCATATAAAAAAATCACCGATAATCTGGACTTAATACCCCCATGGTTAACAGGTAGATATCTAATGAACACAATAACATTAAATTTAAATACTATTAATATATGACAGGATAGAATATGGTATTTAGAACATATAGGGAAATGGTATATGGTTTATAAAATTATTTTACCAATCAATTGATGTATGAATAATATATGAATTTCCTTCATGAAAATTATTCAAAAATTCAGTATTTATATAGAAATTCCATTGGATGAAAAATTATGATTGTACATAAAAGTTATTTATAGGATACAATGGTGGTGATGGTTAATTCCTCCAAAAATAAGAGAATAAAAAAATCCTCTTAATGAATGAATGGGGATTGTATTAATAAGATAATTTAAAAAATTAATTATAAGATATGTCAATGAACAATAATTTAGATGAAAAAAACATTTTATGATATCTTGGAAAATCACATTGAAAATGGAAAAATAATTAGATCATTGAAAACATTTTTACAAAAATAATATAAAAAACATATGAAAAATAATCTATTTTATACAACATATTTATTTATATGAAACTAAATATATAAAATGAAAATGGTAGGGGAAATATTTGTTCTCATTGATGAAAAAAATAATAAATGTCTTTCTAAATTATATTAATCATTATTATAAAAAGCTAATGGTATAGGTTACTTTTAAAAGTTATTTTAATAACATAAAGTCAATTAATTTGAAACTATTTATATTTGAAATAGTTAATTAAAAAATGTATCCTTAGGAGTGTATAATTATTCTAATTGAAATTTTTGGTTTGATGATAAAACACATTTTTTTAATAGGATGTGAAATATATTTCATATTTTCAAATAACCATCTTGAAAACTCACACTTTAGAACGAGTAATAAATATTACATGTTAATTTAGTAAAAGGTAAACATTGAGTCTAAATGAGATAAATCATAGTACAATTACTTTTAAAATGAATCAAATTGGTAATAATTTTCAATATAGACAAGGAGGTGAAATTGTCATTAAAGAGGATGTAAATTACTATAAACCCTGCATAAATTTCTGGGAAAGAAAATGAAATTATTTTAAAAGATATTAATTAAAAGATAAATTTCCAATATATTATAATATAAATGAAAATTAAAAAAATTATTTTTTAGGATGAAAATAATATTGATGAAATAAATAAAAGGACAATAAATATTATACTACGAAGGGGCAAGAGTCAAAAACCCTAACCACATTAATGACTTTAAATCGTAAACCACTTAAATATGGAACATAATATAAATCCTTATACCCCATGAATTAATTGAAAATGTTTAAATACTCTCATTTGAAATTTTATACTAATTTCATATAAATATCAATGTATAACGGGAAAAATTTATTGATAAGAGAGTATATGAGATAAGAAACCATTACCTTGTTTTCTTGCATAGTAAAATTCACAATATGATCATGTATAAATGAAATTAATATCATAATGACCTATTTATTAAATATATAAATATATATATATATCTACAATAATTATCAAACATATTTTACTATTAATCATTTTATGTACAATAGTTAGTTATTATTTATTGTATATTTAGGGTGTTAGTAATATTTTTAGTTTTGAAACTGATTCATAATACCTGTTTTCAATTTTTTTCATAATTTTCAATATTCATATATTATAATCATAACTAAAATTGATGATTTTCATGACCACGATAATATAAACTCAAATTGATTGGATTATCTCATTGATTATAGGTTGGGATTTATGTCAAATTATGCCTCTATTTTAATTATTATTAGAGTGTATAAAACTCATTATACCCCTATTAGGGTATAGTAAATACACCTCTACCCCCATAATCATACATTATCTAAAGGAAATGGTGAAATTAACTGTATCTCTAGTCTACTTCGTGTTGATATATGAATATAAAGTGGTCAATTCCCAATACTCATTGACCATTAACACCAAAACATTTATAGATAATCTATCATTTGATTAATTTTGGAGGTATATTAATTATTCATGTGTTTTTTTCATATTGAGGTGGTGATTGGACTCTAATACTAATGAAAACTTTACATTCATATATTTAGTTTTGAATATTTATCAAAATATCAGTAGTATGATTTTTATTTATATGATAAATGATAATTTACATAAAAAACATTAAACATTACAAAGGATGTGATTAAATATGTATAACCCTATATATATTTATGCATATAATACACCTCCCCAATCAGAATATAAATATATTTAATAGAAATGGAAAATATTTTTTTATTATTAAAAACAATCATGTACAAGAGAAATATTACGTGTAAACGCGTTTGTATTTAGTCGGATATATTAAAGAATCACCATAAAATTTCCATATTAATGTCATTTTTTTAATTATTTCTATAAATAATAAAAAATCGAAAATATATGTAATATTTTTACCCAATTTTAACATCAAATGGTATTAACTGCCAATATTCATTAACAAGTGATAATATATCTTTTCACTATAGGGGAAGAATATCGATTTGACTAGTACTCAATGTATGAAACGAGTTGATTTTGATTATCATTATCTGTATCCATTTTGTTATATATGGGATTTTATACTTGATGCCTCTTACCTAAAGTGTGAAAAGGGTTATTCTCTGAATAATTTTTTCCCATGGGTTACCGTTTATAGAAAATATTCTCAACCATAGGGGGGTATTAATTAGATTATTTTCTATGGATTGGTATGATGATTTGTAAGAAGTGAAATTTATCCAATCTTCCCGAATATATTTTATTATTTATCTCATGTAAAATAAAATAAAAAGGGTTTTCGTGTCTTGAGATTAAGTTATTTCACATTTAGATGACCATTCATACTATGTTATATTTTTAGAGTATTATCATAAAAAAATAATTTTTAATCGATGGAAACCAGTGGTGGAAACATATAAATTTTTTAATGTATCTATGTCTATGATTAAAAGAACAGAAAAATTCATATAGAGTCCTCTCATCATAAAGGTTCAACAATGTATGAACTGATATATATAAATTTTTAAATATTTTTCCTTCCAGTACATCTAATTTTTATAATCATAATATGATTTTATATAATCAATATTAACATTGTATTATTTTTCTTTGATGATTCATTTTTTATTGATTTAATATAAATATTAATTATGGGTGTAGTAATATTAATTTATTTTTAATTAATTAAAAATATTATTTAAGAACTTTTTATGATTATAAATTCACATTTTCATAAATTTATAAATGCATGTTTTTCATTTTTCTCTTTGTATCATTTGATGAAATATAGAACATCAGTATAGTTATTAACAAAAAATCAGCTAACTTATTAACTCACAATCGAATGAACTTGAAGCAATCTCCATTATAATCCTTTATAACTACATTTAACACATTTTTAATCCCAGTATTTCTAATTTTCCCACATTCATTTTATATTTTTATTATATAATTAATTTAAAAAATATTCTCTATCCTAAGATATGATATCAACCATTTGATGTAAATTAATTAATATTTATTTCAATAAATATCGTTAGAATCCCATAGTGAAACCCTTTTGGTAAATGATTTATACACTCCATTTAAAAATTACTTATTATTTGTGTTTATAAATATAACGAATAGTGACCTAATTTTATATAATAATTGCAATATCCATTGAACATAATGATCCAGTATTATGTAATATTTTTTGAAATGAATTTATTTTCTCATAATTTAATATATATAATAGTCATCGTAATGGAACAATCATTAATTTAATGTAAAACTATATAAAAATTCTTTTTTATTTGGTTGGGTTGAATCTCCTTTGATAAAAACCCCAATTTTTGGGATTTACCAAATTCAATATTACATTATACTGTTTCATATTTAAACATATATACTTTTTTGTTACATCATTAGATAAATATATTTTTACACTATGTTATGATAAAAATATTAATAAATAATGAGTAAATATATATTTTTTAATAAAAGAACATTCTATATTTTAAACTTGTTAGAAAATATTGCAATTTTTTTAATTATAAAATATGCTACACCAAAAAATATTAGTTATAATTGATCATTAATAATTATTGTTTCTAAATAATTATAACCACATGTATAGCAATTATAAAATAATATTATTTTACTCTAGTGATCATCCCAAAAGTATAACTAATTCTTTTTCTCCAATGTTGATTTTAAACATCATAACATTATATGGAAATTAAAAAAGTCTTCTATTTTAGAGACTCAACATCCTCATCCCTTATGCCAAAATCAATTTATTTCAATTTAGTATAAACATTCAAATTTATGGGAAATGAAATATATATTTAACTAGATCATTAAATATCAATTTTTCCTAATTTTTATTTCATATTAAAATTAATGTAGGGTGAGATTTATTTAGTATATTGAAATATAAAAAATTCTCCACTTTTATTATCAATAATGAAACCATGGATTTTTTTTGAACTCATCAATTTTTAGAACATTAAATGATTCTATATCTGGGGATATGATTGTTTTCCTTTAATATTTTCCTTTTAATGTATTCCTTTTTACTTTCCCTTTTAAAAAAAATCTCTTTGGGTAATTATTATCCATTTATTAATCATTGTGCATTGTTAGACACTTGAAACTAAATTATCCAAATATTTCAAATATAAATAATGTATTTATTAATTTCCCTCGAATTTTATTTTCCACATTATTCAATTATAATATTTTTTTGAATAAAAATAATAATTATATTTAAAATTGGATCATCATCTAATGTGAAAGGATTAATGAACATAAATTGGATAGATATTATGTTCTATATTGTTTTTTTACTACTCATATTGATTCCCATATCATAATTTAGTAGTTAGCGAAGATCAGTTTTTTAAATTAAAAAAATAAAATGAAAAAAGGAGAATGTATGTGGTGATATAAGATATAATTACCTCATGCCAAAGAGATACTCAAATATTGGATCCAGTCTTGTCGGAAGAATCAAAATAACCATACAAACGAGAATCATAATCCAATGGAACATGTGACCTAGTAACCATAGTCGGCATTAAATGTGATTAGTCTTTCTAACATCCCTCTTTTCTAGGAGGTTCCAATTTAAATCCTTAAGAATCCCCAATAAAAATATTTTTATTTTGACATAGCATGACTATATGTTGGTTTTTTGTGGTTTCATCCTCAACATCATCCCACTATTAATTCTATACAAATCCTTCCATTTAATAGTTTCCCCTGAATATTTAATTGTTTTGCACCATCACTCTAAATGGGTAATTTCCGCTCATTCTTTATATTCTCTCCTGATTTCAGGAGGACCTCATCTGACATAAAAACTAGATTCAGTGCCATGTCATCTCTAGATCATGTCATGCCATGTCTACAATTTGATGATTCATGCACCAAAAATGCATGGAAAAATTCATTAACTAGTTAAGGATCCTATAAAACCACATCAACAACATTGGAACCATTGACACCCATATTCTCATTTCCTCCTTTATTATGGTGTATTATTTATTCAAATAGAATACAATCAGTTATATAGTGATTTCCTCCACATTTTATTCCTACATTAGGTTTCATATTTCCTTTTAAATAAAAACAATTCACACTCACCATTTTTATGGAATTTATAGTAGTCAGGTCCACTAACATGGAAATTAAAAAAAAGGATAGGAAAGTGATCATACACAACCTCTAAAGTAATATCAGTATCCAATTCATAAAAAAATAATATGAATCATGCATGAACTTAAATCAACTTCAATTAGATCACTCATATAGTGACCAAATTGCATTTCCTTAGTGGTATTATCCACATTAATTTTAATGAAATTAGTGGATTCAATATATAATAAAATTTTTCGTTGCCATATCCTCTATCAGAGACCAAAAAATTTAATCCAGACTTGAGCCCTGGAATTATTTTGGAAAACTGATTGAAAAAGATATCGCAGTTTTAAATGAAATCCATTATTAGGTTTAGGGAAATTGAAATGATCCCGATAGATCATTGCATGGGGTCCTGTAATGAAAAAATTATATGAAATGATCATAATCTTATAGGTAAGAATATGCAAAAATAAAATTCCCATATCAAGGTTAACTTTAGAAACAAATCACCAGAATTCTGATTTTTTATTCCCTAAGAAGAATATAATAATTGAATTCATTCATAACTTGAATATTTCAAGGATCCACTTTCTATTAAGAACAACATTAAGATTATAGCCTTTCATAATTGTTCATTCATTAATGTTGTCATGCACATGGGTGGAATTTATTTGACCAAAGTCAACATCAATAAATGAAAGGTTGTGTTATCTGCTATAGACTTAACAGATATAGATCTAAGTCCCACCTTGTCCAGGTCATGATTCACATTTACCTTCTAATTAGTTTCCTTATTATTAGAAAATATTCTACGTTTCAACATATGGATATGAAAATCCAAATCCTTCACAGCTGAATCGTCCCCAATAGGTACGTCAGCCTCAGTTCCCATCAACTGATGTTACCGATCTACAAAATCCTCACCCACTATTACTCGGAGAACCTCATCCGCATCACCAAAAAATGATAAAGAAATATCATCATATCAATGAGAGATTTCCTCTGGTCATTATAATGAGAACATACTATGGCCCAACAAGCAATAATATATTTATATACATCATTCGAATGTTGATATTTTTTTATAACTATGGGAAATCCCTCCTCCACTCTTTGTTAGTATCTATAAAAATAGGACACCGTGAGCTACTGATCTCGACTCTAGAGGATGCATGTGAATCCCTTGTAGGGGACATATATTATACATGAATGGAGGTGCTAAAAAAGTAGGGAAATCCATTAAACCATAGACCTGTATAAAACCCTCACCATGGGAAGAGGTAACACGAGCTAATGAAATTATCACCACTTCCCATATTCAATACCTTCAGAAAAAACTAATGATCATTCATGTATATCTGCTTTTATTCTCATTATATAGTGATTCAAGACTTTTGATTCAAATTTACAAATAATATTTCTAATATTTGAATCTATATTATCATTCTATTAATAAAATATATAATCCTTTTCATATCACAACTATTTCTAATCATATATTTACAGATGATGTCAGATGATTATTTTAGGCTAATCTTGAAGCATTTAATTAAAATTCGATATTTCTATCTTTGACATTTTAATAAATTTTGTATGTTATTAAAAATATTTCAACAATGATAATAATGTTTTAAAATACATTATATTTCTATATACTCTATTTGACTGTGATTCCCAAATAATTTGTTTTTATTTTTTTCATTAATTTTTTTGATGTACATTTTATAAGAGTATTCAAATTAATGTTTCTAATAATGATTTTATACAATAATATACCACCAATATAAATGAAATAATATTATAAATAATATTACATATAATTCTTCAATAATTTAATAAATTTTTATACAATCAGGAAAACATTTTGATTCATCATATACTGTGTGATGATCCCCTTTATTTTAAATTCATGAATAATATAATTAAATGATCAATTACTAATTTTTTAGAATATTATATAAATTCAAAATGTTAAAATTTATATTATCGAATAAGATTTGATTCATTTTACTCACCCCATTCCATTTTAACAACTCATCTCTTAATTAGTATAAACGTGTATATATCTCACATCATCCCCATTCATATATAAAAACTTTTAAAAGGAAATAAATATATAAATTTTCAAACTATTTTTAATTATAGAGACTACAATAAAGGTATTATGAATAACAATTTTCATCTCACCAAAATTATTCGTAATGATCTCTTAATAATAAAGTGGAATTTAGCACCTATTATCCCTAAAATATAACTCCCATCATGCAATCTGGTTTTAATACACCAAGATATGAAATTATAAAATCATATCGATATGTTTAAAAATATATTTCAACCTCCTTAGACCTTGAAATTCGATAAAAATATAAATCATCGTTTAATAAATTTCTCCCTAGATGAGAATACAAATAGTAATAAATTAATCTTTTGATTAATTATTAACACTGAAATTTCACTTCTATACTACTTGGGTAGTATTTTTTATTTTAAATAATTTTATTAAATTAAATCAGAGCATCTCCCATTACATTAGTATCCTCGTTTCATTTTTGAATGTGGTCAAATAACCTGGATATTTATTACAAATGAAAAAGTATTAATATGCCATAACATTTTTTATATTTCTATATTTGAGTATGAAATTAATAGTTAATGAATTATAATCAGTAAAACAATTATAGGGTTTCATTTCACTCTATAAACATATAATTTAGCCAACTACTGAATTATAAAATATTTTTTTTAATATTCTTATGTGTCTATAAATTTTAAATTTTTAAAATTTTTATAAATTTGCTACAAATATATATATGTGTATGAACTTGTATATAAATATATTGTTTTCATTATCATATGAAATTCCATGTCCCTGGGTAAATGAATATCATCACTATATGTAATTTTAATATAAATGATTTATTTAGTGGTTTTATAAAATACCTACAATCAAAATGGCTTCCCATACATGACATGTTTTCCATTGCATCAGATAGAATCATCGAAAATATAATATAATTCAAATTTTAAAATATATTAAATTATATAATGGTAACCATATAAATACAATCATGTATCTATATTATTATGAATCTAAATACCCATTGATATTTATCCATGCAAAATTAATTGCACAATGGCATTATAAAAATCACTGAGAATTTATTTTTCATCATTACCACCAAAAAGCATATAAACCATATCTATCTATATTAATTTTCAATAAAATATTTTCAATCATAAATTAAATTGTTAATTAATCAAATTTTTCAATAAATAAATCCAGAAATATGAATCAATATTTTGTAAAAACTACAATTGTTTTGTACCAAAATTAGTTTTTATTTAATAAAAAACATTAATTTTTTATAAATGGATTTTATTAACAGAAATTATAAAATCTTAAGAGTAATTCTGAATTTATCATTAAATAAGAGTTTAGAATTTTATTGGTTTCATGAGTTATAGATTAGTATTAGTTGGGTCGAATCCTCATTATCAATTTAGGGGTCTCAAATTAATTGTTATAACTTATTTAATTAGTGGGTGTTCCCTTATGATTTTTATCGAAATAAATTTTCCAACAAAATTTTTTAACTAGATTTATAAAAAATTTCGAATTATAATTTGGATATGGTTATTAGTTTATATCATTGTATTGACCAATAATCATGGAATAAGTAAATGAATTATAACAATTTTATTACTCTCTCATATTTTATTAATTTTTTTACATGGAGGATTTAGACATTATCTATTATTCCCAATGGGATATTCTATTTTATGGTATATAAGTTATTGTATAATCATGACTAAGGCACACGAAGGAAACCATTATTTCATCTAATGATCATCCCGTAGTGTTTCATTCTATACGTACTATATTATGGAATTATTACAAAATGGTCATATTATTCATCACATGGCCAAAAACATTATATTAGTATTATTATACAACATTTTTATAACATAATTCATGTATAAATTATATCATCTATTTATACATTGAGATGTATATCCAGTATAATATATGTTTTCATGTAATTTTTTTATAATTTTCCTAAATATAAATTTTATAGGTTGTTATTTAAATATTTATATATATATATTGTCTATATCAATGTTATATCGTTTAGTCTGGTTTACTCAAAAAATTTATAATTCCTACCGTCACGTGAATAGTACTTTTTATACATTCATGAATGATTATTGGGGTAATTTGTAAAATATTTGTATTTGTTTCCTACTCATCACCAGTATATAATTATCATACATATAGATATTTTTTAATGCATTCAAAATAAATTTAAATCGCATTTAATCTATTACATTTTTGTTAGGAGAATTGGGTATTTATAAAAAAATTTTTGTTATAGATGAATTTATAGATCCCCTCTACATTTTCGTATTTTTTAATATTTTGATTCCTTATATTTGATATGGTTAATGATGTGATTTTAAATTTTTATAAATTGATTAATTAGATCATTATAATATAATGATATTTTATTTGCTAAGTGATTTTAACTAATATGATTTTCCCTATTTCAATTTAGTTATTTGTTTCTTTTTGTGTGATGTTCAATATACTGTATAATATAGTAGTAATATATTAAATAATGTGTATATAAATATATGTATTATATATAATGACATATACTCCCATGTGGGAATTCATTATTATATATATTTTAGTTTTAGTATAATCTTGTGTATGGGTTGGTTATATTATTTTGGGGGAAATCATTGGAATGAACGACATTTTGGGTTCAGTGGAAATAATTCTACAAACAATTATATATATATAATTTGATGTTTTCAATGTCTTATGTAAATGAATAGAACAACCATGTGGTGATCAAGTGTTTTCTATTATGAATTAGTGTACCCTTTGAATGGGTTGTTAAACTACTAAATGTTTTTATTTTTCTAGCAGAGATAATTAAACCAACTTTTTATGATTTCTCTTAAAAAAATTAAAACCAAATTATGTTAAATAAATATATAGTTAAATTTGATTCAAACAAATGTACATATATTTACATTAATTATTTTAATTTTTTATAAAGGGCAATATAAAACATTAAAATTAATATGAACTATTTGACCAATTCTATTACAAAATATATGTTTACATTGTCTGATATAATTTCATATTATAAAAAGATAAAAACTACACATCAAATTATTTATGAATTATAAAACTTTACATAGATTTTACCATTATCAAAGATATGAACCACATATAACTTTTTCCAAGTTTCATAAAAAATGAAATTAATAGTCTGTGAGATATTCAATGATATATTACTATATATATTATTTTGATGAAAATTATAATAAAAAATTAACTAGAAAACTATAACTATACAATAAATATTATATATGAAAAATTTGTCAAAATGATATGTTTTAGATGAATAATAAGAATATATTTTAATTTTTTTCTAATATTAGGAATATATATACTATAAAATAGTATTATAAAAAACAATATTATTACATATTTTTTTACAATAAGTTCTAAAATATATATATAAAATAATGGAAATACATGAATATTGGAAAATAATGAAAAAAATGTTTATATTAGAGTATTTGAATTTAAATTTTAAATTATCAACACTAAAACGATGTTAGATAAATTTAATATCTAGGAATTTGAATGATATTTATGTTTTCTCTTTTGTTAATATTATGTACCAAAATTATTAAAAGATGAATTCAATTGTACTGAAGGAGTATTATTATGAAGAACATACATAGAGAAATATTTTTGTTTTCATATGAAATATCATTATTTCTATAATAATTTTATTGATTAAATGAATTAAGAGCCAAACCAATTTAGTGAAAACATATTCAAAAGTAAAAAAATTTAAATGGACCACTTCATCAGATGATACATAGAGAATGTATCACTTCGTTGATTATAATATAAAAGAACCAATGATTGTTGTTAGAACAAAAAGTAAATCTAAGGTATAAATAATAAATGATAATGAATTAATTAATTTCATATACATATAGACATATATATATATATACATATATGTAATCAAATATAGTCATTGACATGAATTGTTATTTTAAACTAGGGTAAACTATGTATTTTGTTCATGTATATATGTTTTTGTGTGTGTTTATTGAAATATAAATTCAAATATATCTAAATAGAGTAATTTATAATTTGAAATTTAATATATATATATATATATAAATTTCAATAAATATAAATATAAATATATTATTGTTTAATATAAATATACATATTATTTTTTTAAAAATTACTCAAATAAATAATAATAATATTATTAATTAAATAATTTTCCAAATATATATATATTTAAAAATAAAATTTTTTTAAATCAAAATGAAAAATATCATTGTCATTAAAATAGTAAATTAAATGTATAAAGAAATAATTAAAATACCACTGGTAAAAATTAGTAATAAATAGAAAACTCGCCACTAAAACCCCATCACAAACAACATTTTCTAAATATAATTTTGTTTTATTTTGTTGGTAATTTTGAAAAATGTTACTAAAATAGCAGGAAATACATTTAGTATTATTATTCATATTAATAAATTAAAATATTTATATTTAATATTTTGGATAAACAAACAAAAATATATAGAAAATAAATATTATAATTTTTAAAATGAAATAAGATAAACATAACTCTTTGATGAATCATTATTCTAAATTCATTAATATTGAGGCTAAATGAAATATATTTTCTTTTTTAAAACACATGATTTAAATATTTTAAATTAACTTTCATTGTATCAATTAAAATTTTTATATTCATAAATAATTTTAATTCAAATACATATAATTTTTAACAGTAATGTTTCTAAATATATAACTATAAAAATAACAAAACAACTACTGAATTACATATAATCCCATTTATATATATATATATTTACCAGTTTTTGAATCAACAATAAATTTTAATGGGAAATTCTAATAAAACATTTATTAAGGATGAACTAGATAAAATATATTTAAATGAAAAGAAAATTTGTCCAAAAAAGGAAACCCTTTTTATTTATAATCAATATAAGTGAATCAAAATATTGAGATGATTTTAATTGGTAAGATAATGTTTTATTCATTTCAAATGATATTTTTTTATTCTAAACCCATATTAAATCCACATTGGAACCTAGTACACTAATATTTTCACAATGGGATAATGATATTTCCTCAGGGTACATACATATACTCATTATCCCAAATAACCTCTTTACATTGTCGTACCCAAGTCGGATCCCTCTACGACCTTCAAAATTACATGACCAGATTATGAACACCATCTTTCCCCTGGTCGATATTTTATTAAATATATAATAGAAACCTTATGGATATTCATCTTTAATAAGTGGGTCCCATTTTTATTCATTGTCACATACTCCCATGATAGCATGAGTATATATCTAGATAATATCATTGCGACATCACATGGATATTTTTTCTCATATTCACTATCCACGATTTACATTATCCACTATATTCCACTCATTGAACTGTACTAAAATTGTGATCCATACAATGTATAATATACATATATGATCATAGTAAAAATTTAATCAATATAATTCAATAATTAGACAAGAAAAATTTTACATTTAATTATTTTCTGTAATCCAATAACTCTTACACATTGGCCCATATCCTTCAATTGGAAGGTCAAACTTCATCACCCAATCATCTATCTAAAGGATTTTAAGGAACACATGGCCCAAATACATAGTTGTATGTCCCAATCATACCTACATAAATTTACACACTCAATAATATATTAGTAATACACCCATATATATATGAGTTCCACACAGTCAATAGCACGAGCTCAACCCCAGGAAGTCATTTCCCCCACTAAAGAAGACTTATTGGGACATATAATTTATGAGAATTGTTTCCCCAAAGGACTACATCAAGAGAATGATTATAATAATTTTGGTATATATCCCCTATTATTGTATCATTATTATGAGTCTATATTCCTCTTGAACTCATTCATAAATACATTAATTAAATATATGAAATATCACTTAAATTTATTTGGGTATCTCATTAGACCCTTAAAATGAAGGGTATATATTTACTGATAGATAATACAAAATGAAAATTCAATACTATTGTACAAAACTGTTTATTTATAGGAATACATAGAATGATAAATATATATATATATAGTTTGAAATTAAACATCATGTTACTGTCTCATCAAACAACACAAAAATAGAAACCTCAAACATTATGGCCATTGAATCCTGTTATTAAGGATATGATGGGTTCCCTGTTATCATAAAATCTGAATAACCAGTAGGTCCTAGACACATTACCTTAAATGGAACATCAAATTATATTGGTTTCTTGATTTTTGAATACACAACGATTATTCTTTCCACAAATCCATCAAATGTATTACATGTGCAATTTTTTAACACAAAACTATCTGGTTTCTAATTCCCCTTATAGGGCTATATATTATTCCGCTCTCATGATCCCTATAAAAACACTGTAACACATAGCACCTCCTCTGATGAAGATAATCACCAGAGATCCCAAATATGTGGATTTAAAATATATTAATCCAATGTGATGAAACATATATAGGAAAACATTTATATATACATATTTTAATGTCGAAATTGAATTATTTTTGATAATATGGTTTTTGATAACCGGTTTCGTGTTGTTATTTTAGAAATAATCACAATTATATAAAAAAATATATAACTAAATACTTGAGTGAAAAATAATTCTCCCCAAAGGGTTTAATATGATTATACACAAATTATCCATACCAATGTGTATTATTATAAATTTCTATTAATGTCACAATAAACACATTCAATTGGATATAGGATCTCCACCTACTCAACATGATTTAGAAAGTGGAAATCCAACATAGTTTCAATCAGAAAAAAACAAATATTATATTATTATCAATGAAGAATAATATGGTAAAAGTGATTTATATTAACCCTTTACATGTGATTTTATCTGATAATTATTCCATGCATCATTAAATTAGAAAAATATACTAATTAATAAATAATTATAAGAATACAAAATTATGGATGGATGTAATGATGAATGATTTTCCCCTCAATTATAAGTTATTTTTATATTTCAGTGAATCGTGCGCAAATTATATATATTGAAAAATCTATTATATCTCATGAATGAAATATATCAATTTTGGATGGTTTTTCCACCTATCGCATGAAATAATCTCTTTAAACAACACATTAACTATATATGATATTTTTTACTTTACCAAATTTTTTTCCCGGTAAATACTAAATAAAATAACCACAGTTGATATCATTAGAAGGCATATAATATAGATATAATTCCAAAAAATTGTCATATGCATTTGAAAATAACCGTTATATTTTCATCACATTACCACAATATGGTTCAATATATATATTCTACTAATTATGTTTATAAAAAATCATAAAACTTATGTTATTTTTCTTTTTCAGATTAATTTTTCAATTTATCACATTCTATGGTTCCATTCAAAAATCCTACCACAATAGAGTACCTTATTCACAAGGGATATATTAGTTCATCAATAGATTACTTTAAAACATTATAAAAAATCTTATTTAAGTCTTATAAACTATTATGTGATTTATGAAACCATAATTTCATTTCCCCAAGGTTGTGTTCATTTTCATCAATATTATTACTTAATATATTTTGGTTAAATTTCTGATTTTTTCAATAATAATTTTCTGTCATTTTTTCAAATTCTATCTATAACAAGGATAGAAATTTATAAAGTATTTCATTATCAACAATAAGAAATTATTAATTACATTTTATGTTATTAAATAATATAAAAAATACTATCAAGAGTATGATTAAAATAAATACATAAAAATTTAAATATCATAACAAATGAATTATAACATTATGAAATCAGTTCATGGTATTAAATTATTGACATAGAATACAAATAAAATAGTATTGAATAATACTTGGTCAATAATATCATCTCTTTTTGTAATGAAAAATATTACATTAACAACATAACTTTTAACTCTCAATGAATTCATAGATATCCCCTTTTAACATTCAATAAATCTATAAAAATATCTTTTAAGATCATATGAGATCTACAAAATCAACTTAATATTCTATATCCTCAATAGAATCCCAAATATACCCCCATTGTAATTACATCCATAATGAATGTTACCATTATATCTATATAAGAGATGTAGATATCTTATTTAAAAATTTTTAACAAAAAATTATATATTATATATTTCATTACATCAATCTCTACACTATATTTTTTATGATATTTTAAGATACCTGATTTTAACTTTACATTCATTTTCCCATGGGAATCCTAACAACGATACCCATCAACATTATATAACAATTTCTCACAAATTACACACATTTTATTGATATAATATCTCCAAATTAGATTAATAAGATGTAAGGACCCAGAAATTTTAACGAAATTTTTTTTCTTTAATTTTTTGGAATTTTATGAGTCCTCAGTTTCTAAAGGTGACTGATTCGAAGGTCGGGTGTGCCTAGAATAATTTTCAGATGTTTGGTTCGAGTACGTTCCTTAAACGTGAGTACATGTTTTTCTATCTTTTTAACTAGTGCTCAGAATTGAAATCTGAGTACAACGATAAACTCTCAACACCGGTATTTGCTTAAGGAGACCTTCACTACAATTTTGTTTTCTCACGAGTGGATGATAATTTTTGGAGGATTTATAAAATTAATAAAAAAAATATGTGTAGCATATTTTATCTTAAATGTGTGGTGGTTAATTTTCCAAAGGGATGTGGGATGTGTGGCCCACCCCCACATAACCTCCTTTTAGAAGATGTTATTAGCTGGGTCCCCCACAAGCTTAAACCCCCCCATTAACTCCCATTTATTAATTGGAAAACTATCCCCATTAATTGGATCCTTTCACATTATCTAATATTTTGAATTTGAACCATTCCGTAGCATTAATTAAATGAGTCTCCACATTTAATTAATTCCAACATTTTGGTGTTGTGCCAAATATTTAATAAGACCATCCTTTATTACTTTTGGGGTTGGAATAATTTTTTGAGAGATCTTGGTGTTATTGGAGAGAGACATATTCCAATGAAGAACGAAGACGCATTCTTCTAACTCTCCAATCGAGGCATGAATGGGAAGACACCACCCACGAAGAACGTTGCTGATGATGACGCCATCTCCTCCCGACGTCAACAGAATAATGTCGCCTTCCCGCGACTCCGTCAGGAGATCACTGAATACAAGGTAGTGGTTCATTTTGATTGAATTAAATCTTTGTTCCCAATCATTTATTGTGGTTTCATATCGGCCATTTTTAATCACCTAACACCGAGGGATTGGGCCAAAAAAACACGGCCCGACGACCCTCCATTGGTTCTTGGTTGGTTGTTAACGGTGGTGGCGCAATGGCCCCACCAGAAGAGAGGAACGATGTGGATCATTGGCGGCTGGAGAAAGGATGGTTCTGAGAAGAACTGGCGGTGCAAGGGTCACTGGGATGTTGTAGGGGAGCGGTGTTGTCACACTACGCCGGAGAAGAACTGCAGCGAGGAGGGCCGCGGTGGATGAGAGGCACTATACCATCACGCCGCGCGAAGAGCAGTAGAACTGCGGCCCTGTCACGCCGCAGTGGAGGTATGGAGATGGCCGGTCAGGCCGGCTGCCATGGATCTGGAGAAGACCGTGGACAAATGGCTGTGGCGGAAGGAGGGAGGCCGGCTAAGCCGGCCCCTGGAGGCGCTCCACAATGTGGGACCCATTGGGTCCTGCGATCACCAAGGATCAGTGCCTCATGTCGTCTGGGCACCACATGGTTGGCCGACCGGCCACCTCATGTCCTGCCGGCCATGCACCACAAGGCCAGCAGGTCGGGTGTCATAAGGCCACCAGGTCGGGCTGCCACTTTAGGACAGGCCGGCCATATGGGCCGGGACGCCACTTCAGGCCGGGCTGCCCATTGGGTCTGGGCCACCACTTCGGGATGGGCCACCACCGAGCATGGTTGCCCCATTGGGTCGGGTGGGACCCACGTATCGGGTCGGACCCCTGTCAGTACTGTTTAACTCGAAATCACTTTTTCATCCGAACATGGGCAACAAGTATCTGATCAACAAACCGTCTGCGGTGACAAAAGGATTAGAGAAGAACAGTACTTTTTGCATACTCCACATGAGGTTTGGACATAGTTGGAGTATACTCATGTTGGTTTGAGCCTAAAAACCTACTCGGCCCCTAAAACAGAAATGTCAATAACTCTCAGACCGGGTATCTTATTGACACATCATATGTCGCATTGGGTTCCTTATCATGAGATGGAACTACGAAATACATCAACTCATAACTTCGTGATAGTTGATATTTTGACATTTGGCTCGAGGAGCGGACCCTCCCGGAATCGAGCGTGATGTGTGCGGGAACCCTAGGGATGGCTGCGACCGTGATGAAGAAATGCTACGTGGGTTCGACAGTGACGACTTACGTACCGGGATCCTCTGTGGGTTCGACAGTAGTGACTTCTGTACCAAGATCCTACATGTGTTTGACAGCGATGACTACTGTACCAGAATACTACATTGGTTTGAAAGTGATAACTTTTTTACCAGGATCCTCCGTGGGTTCTACAGCAGTGACTTCTGTACCAGGATCCTACGTGGGTTCAACGGTAATTACTACTATACCAGAATCCTATGTGTGATCAACAGTTACGACTTATGTACCAGGATACTACGTGGGTTCGATAGTGATAACTACTATACCAGAATCCTACGTGGGTTCGACAGTGACGACATCTGTGCCAGGATAATACGTGGGATCAACATCACTGTTATTCTTTATGATCCTACGTGGGTTTGACAGAGGATATGATTTAGAGGCTACATATAGTCATCTCTACCCCTCTTCATGAGTTATATACCTGCGTGAGATGAGTCTTTTCATTCAAACATTATCATCGTGGTTATTGACTTTACTTCCTTTGGATAATTGGTTTTTGATTGGTCTTGAGAGTTGGAGCTAGACAGAGATTGGTAAATTCGGTATATGTATGGCAATATACAAAAGTAGGATTGGTTGATACTTCTTGATTGTATCTTTTCCTTTTTTTATCCTTAGTGAATATTTTTAGACCTTGCGGGTCTCAGGGTCCCTATTGAGTATCGTTATACTCAACCCTACACGGGCTATGTTCGCACCTCATTTTGTTGGATGCAGACGACGGACAACGCTGACAGAGGCCGAGAGCTCGATGACTAGACGGTACCCGGAGGTGGACCTTGTGACGTGCCAACACACGGAGGAGACTGATGGACTTGAGTTCTGACGTGGCCATCTGTACCTACCATTAAGGTAGGAGAGGACGATCTAGGAGCTGCTCTTTACTTTCAGATGTTTGTCCCTTTTTTACTTGTACTTTTTATTCAGTTGGGTTTTGTATGGTGGCCCATTTACTTTCCAGTTCACTCTTTTGTATTTAGTTTTACATAGTGATTATTTCCTATTTCATACTCTATTGTGTTTGTATATCATTATAATGGAAATGCCTTAACAGCATAGGGATTTACACCTTTGGTTCTAGTCTCCAGCCCCTGGCCTATGGAAGGCGGGCTTGGGGTAGTCACGGCATGGGCCCCGAGGATGGGTCGTAAAAAATTTGTATCAGAGGAGTCATTTATAATACAGAACATATACATTGTTTATTTTAACAGCAATAGTGTTATGTTTTTTGGGTGTGGTAATCAATTTAGGGAAACTGGTGTTGGTGTGGCGGCTAACGTATCCATACACTAGGAACCTGAGTTCTGACTTCCGACTCAATACATGAAAACAATGATTGCGTGTGTGTTTCCCTTGTAAAAGTTTTCTTTGTAATTAATTTGTTTCAGCTCAACAGGTATACTATTTTAACCGTGATTCACCTGTTTCTTTTCCGGATGGCCCCATGAGGACAACCAGCTAGGGTTCCAAGTTATGTATGAGATAGTAGCCCACTGAGCAACGAGGCTTCGATGTAGGGCCCCATCACAGTTGAGGTACCACTCGTACCACTACCCATTGGGACACTGATACCACTAGCTCTAGCAGCAGAGAGTAGACGCCACCTTAGTGTGTTGCACGAGTTCCAGGGACAAGGGCCACCCATCTTCCGGGGAGAGATATACCCACACCTATCTTAGGATTGGATGGAGGCTGTTGTGAGTGCTTTCATATTGGTAGTGTCACCAGCTGACCTCATGGTGATCCTTGCCGGGAGTCTCCAATAAGAACCAATAGGTAGATGGTGGATCCTGATACTCCAGGTGCATGATGAGGCATCACTACTCTAGATAGACTTCGAGAGCCAGTTTCATGCAGAGTTTGTACCAGCCACCCTTCGTGCTGTACAGATTTAGGAGTTACTTCATCTGCAGTTGGGAAGCATGACAGTAGCTCAGTACTCAGTGAGGTTCCCCGACCTCCCACGCTACTCTATGGATATGGTATGAGATCCATTCTTCAGGGCCCAGACCTTTGAGTAGGGACTCGGGCATGAGATCAGGGATTATATGATCTCCCTCAATATCTCGATGTAGACAAGGGTATTGGAGATAGCCATCATAGTGTAGAGTTTCCTTGCAAAGCGGCATTCAGTAGAGAGACCCATAACTAGTTGACACACACCAGATTCTTGTACAGTTGACAGTAGACAGATGATGCAGGGGTCCAAGAGGACCAGACCCATAGGTGGTCGACTGCCCGACTCAGGTTAGGTGGTGCGGGGCATAAGAAAAAAGGCATGCCATATGAAGAGCAGGCAGTGCTATGCATGCGGCGGGCATGGTCACATGGCTCGAGACTACACGACCCGCCCTACAGATGAGCAACAAGCAGTAGAAAGAAATCCCAGGCAGATGTAGTGGTTTGATTGTGGTGGTCCGCTGGGAGCAAGAGGACGTGGTAGAGGAGGTGACCGAGCAGTAGGTGGTGGACGACGTTTCGAGGCCATACCACCACCACCCTCAGGAGTTCAACCCCGACCACAGGGGGCGGGTGGACATAGGAGAGCTCAATTTCATATAGCTGAGGACAACGACCATAGTTCTCTAGGAGTAGGTGGACTTGAGTGGGACTAGTTCCAGACATAGAGTCCTTTTTTCATGAAGATTCTAGCTTTGTTTATGTCGTTGTTTGAGGTTACTTTTTGTCTATGTACTTTGAGATACAGTAATATAAGACACTTTTCGTTATGAAATTTTATTTCCCGTTTTTTTTTGTGGATAATACTATGAGATTATGGATAAAACCGTTGACTTGAACCTCACATTCACGATTCCTACTGGAGGAGAACTAGTGACCACACACTGATGCTGACAGTGTGACATAACACTTAGAGGTGAGAGTAATAGTTGGGTCTCTTGGTAGTAGCGTCTTGGCCTTACGACAACGTCCGTGTCATGAATTAGTACTTTTCATGTCCGGATAGACTATATTAGGAAATGGGTGTGATTCATCAATGGGATGAGACCAGATTTCTCTTTTCGATAAAGAGAAATCATAGAACCACTTGTAGGATGTAGACAAAGAAGGGTGTAGAAGAGTTTTTTTAAATTGGCTAGTCTCACCCATAGTTTGATGGGTGATTGCTTTATAGTCTATTGTGACCACTAGAATCATAGGTATACCTTCTCTCAGAAGGACCTGAACCTCAGACATCGGTGATGACTTGAATTCCTCCAGGAAATGACCTTGAGATAATCTATTCTCCTGTAAAGGGGAATGTTGTAGCTAATTATTTTAGTAGGAGAACAAGAATTCAGCTGCTAGGAGAGGAGACAGAGCAGCTGGCCATGTTGCAGATATCTTTTGTGGATTGGGACAGAGTAGCCTTTCTACAGCCTCTCACAGTTACTTCCCCACATCTTCAGTGAGATAGGGAGGTGCAACATGGGGACGCTGACTACGAGACACGACGTGCTCAGATATCCTCAGGGAAAGCACCCAAATGATTTTCTAAAGGTGGGTAGAATGTCATTACATATAGGGGACGTACCATGGTACCAGTTTCACTTTATGAGGAAGTGTTGCAGGAGTTCCAAACATCCCCTTTAGTGGTACACCTAGGAGTGGTAAAGTGGTACTAGAACCTTCAATTATAGCACTGGTGGCCATGAATGAAGAATGCAGTAGCGGAGTCTGTCTCATGATGCCTCACTTTTCAGCAAGTGAAGGTGAGGCAGTAGGTTCCAGCAGGCTTGGCTTATCCCTTAGAGTTTCTAGAATGGATGTGGGATAGGATATCCATGGATTTTGTGATGAGACATCCACGTACATCCAGAGGACATGAATCTATTTAGGTCATCGTCGACCAACTCACCATGTCGGCCCACTTCCTACAAACCAGAGGTGGTATGAGCTATCACGGAGAATTTGAAGGTCATCTAGGAGTGGATGAAGACACTTCATAGAAACAAGAAGTCCTATGCTAATAAGAAATAGAGACCATTGGAGTTCAAGGATGGTGACCACATATTCCTATGGGTCTCACCTCGATGAGGAAAATGGAGATTTGGCCGAGGAGGCAAGTTATCTGCATGATTCATTAAACCTTTCTTGGTCCTTAGCAGGGTAGGCGAGGTGGCTTACCGCTTGGCCCTTCCACCTCAGTTGCACCGGGTGTAGGGCGTCTTCCACATATCTTAGCTGAGAAGATACGTGAACGATCTGTACCACATCATCGACAATGGGGAGCTAGATATCTATGACGATGAGACTTTCATAGAGGTTTCAGTAGAAATTGAGTATCGATAGGAACGTGTCCTACGTGGATGGTTGATTCATCTGGTGCACATTTTCTGGTAGCACATAAACCTCCAAAAGAGAACATGGGAGCGGGAGGCTCAGATGCATTTTCGGTAACCCCTTTTATTTCCTTAGTGTGTTTTGTAGCATTACGGGGACGTAATTCTATGAGGTGCTAGTAATGTAAAGACCTAGAAATTTCAAGGAAATTTTTTTTCTTTACTTCTTTGGAGATTTATGAGTCCGTAGTTTCTAACAGCGACTGATTCCGAGGACCGGTGTTCTCGGAATCATTTTCTGAAGTTTTGTTCTGGTACATTCAATAAATGTACCTGCGGGTTTTTCTATCTTTTGAACAGGTACTCGGAATTAAAATCTGAGGACACTGACGAACTCGCACCACTGATATCTCTTAAGGAGACCTTGACTGTAGTGGCATTTTATCGAGGATGGAAGATAATTTTTGGAGGATTTTTAAATATAATAAAAACAAATATTTGTATCATATTTTTTCTCAAATGTATGGTGGTTAATTTCTCAAAGGGAAGTTGGAGGTGGGGTCCACCCCCACATAACCTCCTTTGAGAGGATGTTATTAGGTGGCGCCCCCATGAGCTTAACCCCCCACATAACCTCCTTTGAGAGGATGTTATTAGGTTAGGCCCCCACGACATTAAACCGCCCATTAACTCCCCTTTATTAATTGGACAACTCTCCTCATTAATTGGAACCATTCACCTTCTCTAATATTATGAATTTGAACAATTCCTTAGGATTTATTAAATGAGTCACCACATTTAGTTAAGCCCAACTTTGTGGTGTTGTAACATAGATTTAATAAGACCATCCTTTATTATTTTGGTGTTTGGCATAGTAATTTGAGAGTGCTTGGAGTTCCTGGAGAGCAACATATTCCAACGAAGAATGACGACGTCATCTTCTCCCTCTCCATTCGGAGAAACAAAGGGGAGACAACACTAGTGAAGAACATCACCGATGAAATCGTCATCTCCTCCCGACATCAACGGAATGACTCCACCTTCCCGTGACATTGTCAATCGATCACTGAATACAAGGTAGGGGTTCGTTTTGGTTGAATTAAATCCTTGTTCCTCATCATTTATTGTGGTTAGATGTCGGCCATTTGTTATCACCTAATGCGGAGGGAATGGGCCGAACAAACAAGGGATGAAGACCCTCCGTTTTTTCTTGGTTGGATGACGATGGCGGTGGCACAACGATGCCAATAGAAGAGAGGAACATAGTAGTGCATCTGAGTCTGGCGACGTGTCGGTCACGAGAGGAATGGATGACGCAAGTGTCACCGGGACACCGAAGGGGTGCAGTGCTGTCGCACTGCACCAGAGATGAACCATGACCAGGAGGGCCATGACGGATGAGAGGCGCGGTACCGTCACGCCGTGTGGAGTGGAGCAGAACCGCAGCCCTATCGCGCCGTAGTGGAGGTGTGGAGTTGGCCGGCAAGATGGCTTCCATGTAGGTGGAGAGGACCGTGGCCAAAGGGCCACAGTGGATGAAGGAGTTCGGTCGGCTGAGGTGGTAGCCGATGGCTTTCCACAAGTTGAGACCCATCGTGTCCCATAGTTAACAAAGGGAGGCGCCTGTTGCCGGCCGTTACAGACCACAATGGGGGGTGTGGTACCACCTCCCTTTGTGTGGACAGCTGGCCAGCTGGGCTAGCTGGTTAGGCTGGGCGCCACATGGCCCGCTGGGCGGGGGCCACCCGGCCCTCCGGCCAGGCCCCCCACGGCCCGCCTGCAGGGCGCCCCCCTGTCTGCCAGCCTGGCGTCCCACGGCTTACCGTCCGGGTGCCGCACGACCGTCGGGTCGGGCCGTAACTTTGGGCTTGACCATACATGTGGTTCGGGCTGCCACATCAGGCCGGTCCACTCATGCCTGCTGGGCCGCCACTTCGGTCCGGGCCACCTCTGGGCCGGACCACCACCGGGCGGCGACACCACTAGGGTGGGACTCCCCATCGGGTCAGTATGGACTCGAGGACCAGGTTGGACCTGCAGACTGGGTCCGAACCCTGTCTGGACCATTTATTCCGAAATCACTTTTTTGACTGTAGCATGTTCTACGGGTGACTGATCGACGAACCGTCTGCGACGACAGAAGTCATAGAGCATAAGAATAGTTTTTTCATACTTCACATGAGTTTTTAACACAGTTGGTGTATGGTCAGGTTGGTTTGAGCCTAAAAAACAACGGGCCCCTAGAACTGAAATGCCAATAACTATCAGACCGGGCGTCCGATTGACGCACCGTCTGTCACATTGGTTTCCTTTAGATGCGATTGAACTATAGAATAATAAACTCATAACATCATGATAGTTTATTTTTTGACACTTGTCTTGAGGAACGGACCCTCCCGGAATCGAGAATTTTGTGTGCGGGAACCATAGGGCAGGCTGCGACTGAGATAACGGAATCCTACGGGGTTCGATAGTGACGAATTTTGTACTGAGATCCTATGTGGGTTCGAGAAAAGTGACTTCTGTACGGGGATCCTATGTGGGTTCGACTGTGATGACTACTGTACCAGAATCCTCCGTGATTTCGATATTGATGACTTCTCTACCAGGATCCTCTGTGGGTTCGAGAGCATTGACTTCTGTACGAGGATCCAATGTGGTTTCGATAGCGATAACTATTGTATCAAAATCCAATGTGGGTTCGACAGTGAAGAATTATTTACCCAGATCCGACGTGGGTTCTAAAGCGATATCTACTCTAACGGAATCCTACACAGGTTTGATAGTGATGAATTCTGTGCGAGGATCCAACGTGGGTTCGGCAGAGCTCACATTGTTCTAGGATCCTATGTGGTATCAATCGAGGAGATTAATCAGATGATACATCTAATAATATCTACCCCTCCTCAGGAGTTCAATACCTGAGTGAGCTGAGTCATGTATTTCAACCATTATATTCGTGGTGATTGAATTTACTTCCTTTTTGCAATTGGTTTGTGAATGGGATCGAGAGTTGGAGTCGGACTGAGATTGGAAACTTAGGTATATATATGGGCATATACCTAAGTGGGGTTGGTTGATACTTCGTGATTTTATATTTCTTATTTTTTATCATTAGTGGATATTTTGAGACATTTCAAGTCTCGAGGTCCCTACTGAGTATCATTATACTCACTCGTGTGTGGGCAATGCCCGCACCTCGTTGTTTTGAATGTAGACGACGGACAACACTGACCGAGGCCGAGAGCTCCATGACTGGACATTACCCTGAGGTGGACCTTGCGATGAGTCGACCCACAGAGGAGACTGACGGACGTGAGTGCTAAGGTGGCCATCTATACCTACCCTTCAGGTAGGAACCCTGGAGGATGATCCAGGAGCTTCTCTTTACTTTCATATGTTTGTCCCTTTTTACTTGTACTTGTTGTTTAGTTGGGTTTGTATACTGGCACATTTACGTTCCAGTTCACTCTTTTGTAATAATTTTTACATAGTTATTAATTCATGTTTCATACTCGGTTGTGTTTGTTTAATTTTATATAGGAAAATCTATCCCATCCTATGGATTTACGCCTTTGGTGCTAGTCCCCAACCCCTGGCCTATGGAAGGCAGGTTTGGGGTAGTCACGACACGAGCCCCGAGGACGAGTCATGACCTAAGAAATGAAATGTAAGAGTTAAAATATAGATATCATAATCTTGGTCTTTTGGGGGAAATTATACTTCCAATATCTATCACATTTTATGAAATGAATCTGTTTATACTGGGTTTTTCAAGAGTTCCATGAATATATCAATTGTAGAAATATAATCCATTTTTTTCTGAAATAACTCCACGTTATACATTATGGAAATGTATATTATATTTATATTCTGTGATCATAAATTTTGTTATGTATTTATTGATTAATTTTTCATAATTTCATTGTCACTCTAAAGTTATAAATGATATACAACATCCACTCGTATATATTCATTAAATGATTTTATCAAAATAATATACATAATATCAAGATATTAAAATACATATTTAATCCCTATGGTATTTAAAATGATAATTTTCTTCTTCTTGGTGTGTCATGATACACGTCATCTAGAAAATGTGCTCTATTAGATAGGTAAAATATATCTATAATGTCTCTTTCTGATATTGTATCATAAAATTAATGAATATAGATTAATTTTTCTATACAATAACATAATTTATTGTTAATATTTCCTTTAATGTATCTTATTACCCATTTCACTATAAGAATAATATCTTTATACTTTTGGATTTGGAATTGTGAATTTTATTTCAAAATATAGTAAACATCAAATGTAGATTCTATTTCGAAAATATATTTTCAATCATCAATCTGATGTTTTTTTGATATTTATTATTTCTATTTTCATCCTACGTAAATTTAGTCCTAATTAGATGTGGTATAAATTTTATTCAATACTTTTATTCGAAAAAAATAATAAGTCACATGAATATTTTTCATATGTACGAAGATGATACATATTTTAGGTATCACTTGAATCCAAATGTGAAATAACATATTTTTAATCCTTTATATATTAATGTGTTACATAATTTGGGAAATTTTTTTTAAAATTAAATTATTTTTTATAATTCAATATTATCATTAACATACACTATCACAATTTTCATTATTGTTTTATTTTTATTGAAATATAAGTCTCCATATATTGTACTTCTATGGTGTCCCATTCTCATAAAATTGTGTTCAATATTAGAATTTCACAGATGTAGTGATTCATTGAGACTATATAGTTCATTATATTCCTTACACACACTACTAACACCACTATTAAAAATAAATCCTTCTATATATTAATATATATATATATATCCCAATCCTGATCACAATTAATCCAATTTAACCATATGTTTATTTTAAAAAATGTTAATATTTCATTTTGAAAAAATCACAAGATTTATTAGAATCATATAATTTTATAACACATTTGGTAATGTTTAATAAAAATAAATACTCAAAAAATTATAATGTAATTCGCAGACTAAAAAAATTGTTCAATAACACATTACATTTCTCATCGAATTTAAATCAAAAAAATAATTTTGGCCGAATAGAAATCGTATCATTGGTGAAATATAGAATCACCCAAGTGTTATTATTCTATATTGTATTCAATTCATACTTTAGAGATGAAATAAAATATTCTTATCATAAATCTTCTTTGACACTCATCAGTTCGATTTGACCATATAATCATGTAGTAGTGATATTTCTATATTATGATTTCAATAATCTTTTTCACTGTTATTAGATATCCATATATTCTTTTAATATCAAAAAAATATTTATAATAGTTATATATCAATGAAAAATTCAATCATAATATCTTTCATAAATTTTTTAAAATTTATGCTTTTGAATTTTAGTATGAAATGTCATCCAACAAATTTAATACTCGTTTGGTTGTTTTTATTTTGAATATATATCTTTTATGTCATATATATATAATTTTTATATAAAATATATTTTAATTTGAATATATTAACTTTTTTATGTTTTTCATATCAATAATTATTTTAATGAGTGAATCTTTTAAAATTATACATTAAATGTCAACCAATCATAAATACATTTATTAAGTAAATTTTCATTTAAGTTGATTAAATAGAGATAATTTTCTTTAAGAACCCATTATTTTAAATATAATTTTAAAAAATTTATTATTATAGTCCCAATATATAATTACATAAATATTTCAAAATAAGATATCCATTTTTCATCTCGAATTATTTTGGATATCATTTGAAAATTAATTGATATTGTCATTAACATGATTTAAATGAAATTATTGTCATAAATCTATTATAATAACTACAATTTATTAGGTATATATATTCATTAGTCAGTTTCATGATTATATTCTTGAAAACATACAAATGAATAAGTTCTTTTTTACTTCCTGTATAGATTGACTTCATTTTACATATTTTGTCACCATTTAATATCTATAAAAACCTTGAAAATGAATTTTTAAAATTGTGTTACTTTTTAGAATTTCACACTATGAAATAACATAAAATCATACTCAAATTCAGTGTCCCATGTGACTGTGAAATTTTTTATGAATATTATTTACATCCCAAATAAAATATGAAAAATAATTCTAAATTCACATAAAATTACATGTGTTTTATTTGAAATAAATTATAGCTATATGATTACTTATGTTATATGAAACACTGGGTTTTAATGAAATAAGAAATAATAATACATTATATTTGATTTATTAAATTTGAATGTATGAATAATATGAAATATATTATGGAAATATATTTATAGCGGAATAAAATAATATAAATTTATTGATTAATGAATAATAAATAGGTATGCATTTTTGTGTATAGTCATTTCATTCGATAAAAAATATTTTTTCATTAAGAATGGTATTTTGTTTCATTTTTCATTACGATATTACAATTAATTACAATAATTTTATAATTTTTATTTTAATAAATTAATACCATATATAAAATCATCATTTAAATATTATATTTTTGATCGTTTTTTGGTTTTTTCCCAAAAAATATGTGTTTTAATGAATAGTTTAATGTATTGTTTTTTATAAAAACAATCATTTTTTGTCAAGTAAAAGACCCATTATGTCTAATATTTTACCATATTGTAAAATAATATTAGTTTAATTAGATATGATATAGTTAATTATATTGTAATATTAGTGGTTCATTATTTTAAAATAAGATCTTTTTTTGGCTGAAAAATACATTTTTCGGAAAACATTTTTTATACGTGAGATGTGTTTCTGTAATATTGAATTAAAATAGTATGTTTTTATTGATGGTTTTAATGAAAAATTTTAATTAAATATTAAATAAAACATTATAACAGAACTATTATGTATTTCTAAAGGTATGAATTGGAAGTAAATTTAGTTTTATGCTTAAAAAATGAAATGTTATAAATTAGGGGATTCCGTGGATTTTTCAAACTGATTTAAATTTAAATTATACCATTTATAGAAATTAAATTTATAAAAAATATAGAAAAATTAATCATCTAGTAAAATATAACTAAATAGGTAAAAATAAATTTGGTCTTTATGAATAGTGAATAATGTAAAATTTGGTTATGATGGTCAAGGTTAAAACGGCCCACCAGGGGTTAAACAATGAGAGAAGTGTATAAGGCCACAAAACATGTATAATTATTATATTTTGATGATATTTTAATATTATCATACGGTAACATATAATTCATGTCAATTTAGAGAGATATTATAATTACATTCACTCTATATTTTTGAAATTATTCATGAAATTCAGTGTGAGTTAATTTGCTAAATAATAAAAGGGTATTATTCTCTACCCTTATTCACACAATTTGTCCAGTATAGGTTAGCCATACCATGGTTCAACAAATATATATATTATATCTATTCATAAAGTAGGAATTTATTTTTTTATTAAAATGAATATTCTATGGTATAATATTTAATACAATTGAGGTTTCTCAATGAATATCTATAAACCATAATAGAGCTCTTTCAGTTTTATTTGTTATTATACATCAAAAAAACCAATTATATACATTATAAGATGACTAATATGGTACCATTAAAATATTTTTATTTTTTTATTATGATGAAATAACTATTTCACACCAAATCACTATCAAATGAGAAATGAATCTATTAATCATGTCTTTGTGCGAACTACCACTTTCATATCGTTATATAATTCATATTCCATCACTATATTTAATGTTTTGATATTATGATAGGGGTAGTTTATACACATAAATATGATATTTATGAGATATTAATGAATCTATAAGGATTATTCATTATATACATTTCTTTCATTACATTCAATAAACAATGGAAAAATCAATCTTAGATATGTTCAAACTATAATATCTAAATACTTATGTTATTAAAATTTCATCAATTATATATCTATATATATTTATATTATGCTCTTTAGGGTGAAATTACATTAAATACCCACACACCATCAAAATATGCCAGAAAGGAATGCCTTCCCCGCCCCCTCAATGGATATCCCACCCATCAATCATTATTTATATCATTATTAAATATTTACATGATGGAACAATGAGAAATTTTCATGGAACATAATTAGGGAATAAAAAATAAATGAAATCATGATGTAATTTTCCATCAAATTGATGATGATAAACGAAGAATTTTTATAAATGGGTAATATTTTTTTATAAATCAAAAATATAATTTTTAATAGGTATTACTTTTTCATTATATAATTATAAAATATTAGATATATTATACCAGAGGTTGGAGCGCATAAGAAGAAAAATAGGCATGAGTTATGGGATTAATGTCACAATCTATATTTTCCAGTGAATATTTCTAATTATATTAATATAAAATAAATATTATGATATATGTCTTCAAACAATTATTTAATTTATTAGATATTATTTATTTATATAGATTATATTTTATCAGATTATATTAATCTATTTATAAATTCAAGAGTTTAAAATAATTATTAAAAAAACTGATATTTTTTCTCTCAAAAATCAAAATATTTTTCTTTGATTTGATGATTTTATTTAAAATGATTTCCTAAATGACATTAAGTTTCTATAAATTAATATTATAATCAATTTTATGAACTTATTTAGTTTTTAAAGATTATTAATGGAATCTTCATTTATAAATAACATTTGTATTATTAATAATAATGTAGAAGGAATTTGGTTAATGTACATTTATTCTATTATTTAATATTCTATTAAGACATCTATTTTATATTTACATTAAATTACAATTTAAAATGGTAATTTTCGTTGAAAATTTATGAATTAATATTTTTAATTTTTTATATAATATATTATCTCTAAATGAAAACTGTATTTCAACAAGAAATTTTAATGTAATATATTATAGGTATTTTTATCATTAACAATATCCATGTATTCATTTTATACTATTGGTGATATATTCCAATGTAATCATATAAGTTATTTCTCTTTAGGGATTATGCTTATGAATATTCAATTTTATTCAAAATAATTATTTTAGTTGGTTACTCTATACTAAAATGTTGTATATTTTATGATATTTTGGAATTCCTATATATGGGTGATGATTATGTGACGGTTGAGACTGATATAGCTCAAGATAATAGTGGTTCCATTATTTCACGACAATGTGTAGATAAATGATGATAGATTTGAGAACATTAAAATAGAATATGAGGTTAACAAAAATCTTATGTGATGGTTGAGTTAACATTATAGAACATACCCCAAAGAGAATTATTGAAATGATAGTTCATACATTTAATTTATGTGGATTTTTCGAAATGACAGTCTTAGGAGTGAAACATGACTAAGGATGATATTTTATTAGCATATGTGAACACAAAAAAATAGTTTCTTATACATTTGATATGTTCCCATGGATTATGATTTATTACATATAATTGTTCAAAATAATTTCTTATATATTTTGACTAACAAAACTAAATTCTATTATTCAAGATTATGATATATTAATTTTTGGGTATGATTTTCCAATGCCAAGATATTGTTATCATAACCATATAGTTATAATATCATAAATTATTATTAATGATTTATATTTTTTCACCCTCACTAAATATTTTATATCACCACTTCGTATGATTCCTTTCCCCCAGAAATGAAAATTTTTTTGAGAATCATTTTTTGAATAATGGATATTGGTTTTATGAAAGTACTCTAAAATTAAGTGTGAGTTTTATATACATGTATTTTTTGTATCACTGTTTCCCAATAGACAAAAAATATAATTTTTTTCCATCAATAATATTTAAATATACTGAATAATCCTATAAGTTTATCTAATATTTATGAATAAAATTTATGTGTAACTATAAAAAATATTTATATTTTTTATTTTTGATAGATTAAAAATATTTTACTAAACTTTCACAATGATGATTCCATTTTTATATATTTTAATAACATTATATATATATATAACAAAAAATTTTATCATAATTAAGATATAAAAAATAAATAATGTCTCTATTATGAAATAAAGAGAACATATTTATTTTGAATGTTTCTCATGAAATTTAGTGGTCCCATTTGGATTTACAGTTAATAAGGAATCGTTATTTAATTTTTAGAATATAAAAAAATTATATATATTACCCATTTTAGGTATTCAATTATTGGGATGAATTAGTTAATAGAAATATTTTATTAAAAAATAATAATCCACATTTTTCAAAAAAAAAAGGTTATTGAAAATTTAACATTCTAAAATTCTTTTTAAAAAATGATTTAAATTATATTAGTCAATTTAGATAAAAAAATTCATGTCCAAACATCCAATGAAACCGAATGTATAATATGATTCAACATTAGGAATTAATTCATTCACCCATGGAATTAAATATAATCATCCACCTGAAAATGATATAAAAGTATAAACTAATGGTTTATAAATACATGTTATTATTATTGAACTAATGTAAGTCCAAATTTATCTTAGATAATATGATGATCCTTTAGATGCTAAAATATTACAATTCAATATGTAAATAAATATATATTCTTCCATATACAATGTAACTCTCTAAAAATGGTGTCAATGGAGGATTACCTATACAACATCATTTTAATAAAAACAAAAATGAAATTACATAAAAACCCCATATTTTAATCCACCCAAAATATACTCAAATCATTATTTTGGATATTGTATATTGTAGACGAATGCATAATCATCTATAAATATGAATAAAATTAAAAACATTATATAACAAAAAACATTAATTGTATTCTATGTATTTTATTGATCATCACATTATAAGGATTCCCCCTTCATGATTCTTTATAAATGAAAATATAAACTTTTTATTCTTTTATATTTGGTGACTCAACTCTCTCCCTCTTCACATTGTACAACAATGCAAATTTTCATCCATTTTACACTATCCACGAACTACACACATCATGCATTCCATGATTATTTTTATTTAAAAAAACTAATCATTATAAATTATACACTGTATTTTTATCCACCTAATTAATATATAATTCTACTCTACACGAAATTGAAAAATACACAGCTAAGAAAAATATTGAGTTATCCATGTGGAATGTATATAGACATGTATTCAAAAAATCTCAAGTCATGATTTCAAAAAAAAAATTGTGGATAGGTGATGTCATAAATTTTTTTTGTTTCAAATTAAAAATTTCAATGGAAAATTTATAAAATATGAAAAATAATGAAAACTATTAGATTATTTATTATAATTGTCCCATCTAAATGCAATAATTACTAGTGATTCAACTTGGTTTGGAGATAAGTGACATGGACTGTCTTTTAAAAAGGCCATTGTGTAATGACCATGGAATGACAAATTTACCATTATCGATGCATCAAAATTATATATATCAATCCAAATTTTAGTCATGTTTCCATGAGTGTTTTTTTCAGAAAAAATATCAACTCAAAAAAATCGTGTAATGGTTTTTCATCCCATTGTTTAACATCGATTTTGGTCTTAAACCACAACCCTAACTGTAACCATTTACCATAGTCCATTGAAAACCATTTTTTTGAATCAAATCAAATTTAATGTGTTGGTTAACACCATTACATATTTTCTTACCCAGAATACAAATAAAATCATTCACCACACTTCAACTCTTTACATGACCAGTTTCATTCTATCAACACCTAACCCTTAGTTTTTATATTATGAAAAAACAAGACAAACTCAAAATATTATAGTTGATGGTTACTATCCCCAATAAGGAATATATCATGAATGATATATAATATAGAAATAGATGAAAATAAATAATTGTAATGTAATATGGATGTGGATCATTTATTATCCCAATAGCACAACAATAGAGTAATAACTACTAATGGCTAAAATAAAAGTCTCAATATCTCATTGTAAAACTTATATAAAATAATAATAAGAAATTTGCACCCCATAATACAAATAAGGACTACTTTAATACCAATATTAATTACTGAAAATATCATCTATGAATTGGTATTATGAAATCCATGTATGCCAAAGAATCCATCAATTTGTGATACAACTAAACATTTTTAACACACATGGGAATTAATTCATTATAAGATGTGAATAAAAATACCCTAATTTAATACACTATTAATTCCTTGAGAAATGTGATAAAATGTGATGTATAACAGGATAAACTAAGATAATATCTCAAATAACATGTCATGTATGGTTAATATTGAACTTAATCTTTATATCATAGTTTTAAAAAATTAGTTTACTAATAGTAACATCAATAAGATGAAATGATTCTAGGAACATGTACATAATTTTCCAAGAATTTGTTAAGTCTTCATTAGACCTCATTAGTACTTATGGTGGACCCAAAACATTATAAATAGTTCTTTTCATAAAATTGGCAATTGAACTATATATAGTACTTATTACATTCCATGTAAGGTATTTATAAATTGTGAGAGTTAACAAAAAAATATGCGGATGTCCCATTTCATTCCATTAGGGGGTAACAAACACTACAATGTATATTGAGGACCAACACAATTGAATTAGTATCCTACCAGGGGATACCATCCCAGTGTAGTCTCAACCATTTATTGCCACTATCATCGTCATCATTTTTATTAACTAAGGGAACTCCATTAAATCATAATGGATAATTAAAAGATAAAAATCATCATGATTAATGTAAAAAAACATTCATTATAGACTAGAATTTAATTTTATACTAAAAATTGGAATTGAATTCCCACATACCTAGTTTATGAGCCTCAACATGTTTTCATGTGTACATTATCATGGCCCAATACATTTGGGGTGAAATAAAAAATTATGTTTAGTATGAAACATTTCAAGTGGGGCCTATGATCAAGATATCCATGTAATATATATATTTCTCTGAAATGTTCCTCTAATATATAATATTTACTATATCAACCGTATATGTGAGTCCTATTGGAACCTCGAGAATGTACTAAAATATTTACAAAAGATTATTCTACAATATAAAATATTCAATTTATGACCAACATAGAATATTTTTCTAATGATAGAGCATTGAGAATACATGGTTAACATTATGTAAAAACAATTAGAAATACATTGTTTTTGACCCTATATCACACACTAAATAATATTTATAATATTATTGTTGTACTACAATTTCATTATTCAAGACACTCCATGTGTAACACATATGAGTACACATTTTTTTTGATAATTAATTATAGATATAGAATGTTCATTCATCAATGTCTTCTAGTATAGACATCATTTGATCATACAATTAGCATTCTGTAATGTTAGACACTATATCTTGCAAACTCTAAAAGATTACACATAACAACACCAAAGATCCAAATCAATCATTTAATCATTCCATCATCATATTCAAATATAGGTGAAGCCATTTCAGTATAGACAATTATTTCACAATGATTATCACTTGGAACTCAATTTCTCACTATATACATAATTCCATAATACTCTCCATAATCCATTACACATAACAAAAATCAGATGTAAAATACTCCCAATGGATACTCTTTTTTTATTACATTATCACAAATATACCTTATCAAGATTAGAAAATATGAATATTATAAAAAAATCATAGTTAAAAAACATTTCCACATAAAAATTAGACGTAGTTAATTTTTATAGATAAATGTGTGTAATTAAAATCTTATTTAGGTAGAAATAAAAAAATTAATGATACAGTAAAATTCACTATGATATAATATGGAAGAAATTTAAAAATATATTAAATAGAAATATAAGGAATAAAAATATATAATAATATAATTAAACCATTACTTTAATACAATATAATGTAGAACATTACCTTCTAGATCTTATCACATTGGATTGAAAATAAATATTAAAATATGTTGTTGTTCATGTTATAGAAAAAAGTTTATATACATTAAATTATGTTTTTAGTGCAATAGTTAAATATTATAAAATAAATATATTACATATTTTTCATTATTATGAATTCCTTTAATATAAAAATGTATTAGAGTAACTTCCATGTTGACGAGGACATATATGTTCCCTACTATTATGAGAATCATGATATTCCAAGACGATATTCTCAAATATAGTTATATAGTCAGATGACATTCAATAATGGGAACTGAATAATGTTCACTATCATGTGTGAGTACATGTAATATGATTTCACTTATTTATATGATGTTCTCATAGGATAGTCTCTTTGATGGATTATTATGACAATATACCAGAAAATAATAGTTATTCATGTGTATTTGCCATCTTATATTCTAATCGATCCATGTGTCTAATAGTTCATAGATTTAAGATTTTTTAAACATATATATGACTGACATACATATATTTATTTCATTATACATGATACTATAGTTCGTGGTGAATATGGATATTTTGGGTATATCAAAATTTATATTTAACTAATTAGTATTTCATGGAATTATTTTATCCTTTCATATTTCTAGAACATTATATTTGACTATTTAATTAAAATAGAACTACCATAGTAAATTCCCGGTCCATACTATAATGATGAGTATATATTATATAATGAACAATACATGAATCAAGTGTATAAGTTAATTAAATAGATGTGAAAACTTATTGATGAGATATATTTTAAAATTTATTATAGTGAAAAATAATTATTTGCCTCTGGATTTCAATGATGTGGCATTATCATCTTCTTCTTAGGTTAGTTGACTCGATTCATGATAGTGATCTTGGAAATTATGATATCCATCCTAATTCTATCAATAAATAACCCTACATGTTAAAATAGTATATATTAAAATTGATGTAAATTGAATTATATTATAATTAAATTATTCAAAAAAATATTTTTTTCAAGACAAAGGAATAAATTTATTTAATTCTTATTAAATGAAAAAAATATGAAATCTTCAAATTGTGAATAAATATTTTATCTTATTTATGGAAAATATTATACATATATATTTATTAGGTTGTTTAGATAATATTTATCTCATTCTAAATGTTATGTAATTATTAATTTTGGTACTTGACAAATACTAATGAGGATGAGCTATCCAAGATCATGTCTGTTGATAGAAAAAATTATTTTAAGTCTATAAAATAGTATCTATTTTTTTAATAGTTAATAAATTACAAAAAAAATAGTAAAATTATAATTATATTTAATGTGGTACAATAATATTCATTATATTATTTATGTTTAAGTATAAAATTTAATAATATTTTGTCATAAAACATATCATTATAAATAGATTATTATGTATGTTGTGTATGGTTAATAAGAAATTGAAAATAATTTCACCTAAAATATTTCTCATAAGATTCCTCTATCACTTATCCTATGAAGAATGAAAATTGTAATAAGGAATCCTTCCATCTAAAAGAATATAGAAATAATAAATATAATGACAACTGAAGATCGATTTACTACACTGCATTATTGTTATCCATTAGTGTCTTTTCAGATATCAAATGAACTTGTATGGATCACCTCTAGAGGGGCTCTATTTTAGGTACCCCATGTGCTAGCACCTAAAATTCCATTGATGAATTACCTTTTTATTAAGCATAATAGTTGACATATTTTGGATAAATTACCTATATAGTATGAATAATAATTAAAATAAAATGATTTTAGTAATATATATACCAATAACATGCTCCTCAAGGGTGAAACAAGGATCTGATACCAATTTATATGACAATATTAGATATTATGGTTACTATTTGGGGGGGGGTGAATCAATGCTCATAAACATTTATCCTTTTCAAATTATAATTTCATCATATTTTTATTGTATCAAATTTCACTAAGTCCATGAAATCATAATTAATTTTAATAAAATTATCATAGTAACAAGGAAAAAAAATTATATAAGGTTCATTTTATGCTTTAAATATATATATATTTTTAATAAATTAAGGTATCCCATATATAAAAATACATATCGAGTTATTGAAATGATATGAACATTATCCCTTTATAATTCATATATCCTAATAATCAATTAGTTCATAAATTTTTTTATCAAAATTAGTAATTTAAAAAAAATTGAATATATTTAATAATAATGTGTTTATCATAAATAATTATTTCCTTAAACATATAAAATTCACTTTGACTAAAATTTAATGTATAATAATTTTTTAATATAAAAAAAATTCAAAAAAATAATTATTTAGTCATTTTGGGTGGTTTCCACAACTAGTGACATTATAAATAAACATTCTAATTATAATTCAAAAAACAAAAACATGGTTCCCTTTTCCTTGTTGTAGTGATTCTTGACTGAACCCAAATTATAAAATAGTGGTTTGAAATGTTTACAATCCTCATAAGACCCAGCCAGATCATTCATATTTTACATTTCTAACAAATATAGTAAAATATGATATGAAATTACATTTGGATTTCCCTATAATGAAATGGAAAATTAATATGTGTTATGAATTGTCCCAACCTTTTGATTTTTTTAATTTTTCCTCCCCCACAACATGATACCATAAATAAATCACTAAATATAATATAGGATATGTGATGAGTACCATTGGGTAATATACCAGTGGTATCAATAACTATAAAATCGTATTAATTTTTAAGGTTTTTCTAGACTACTATTTTCTTATATATTTTATTGGGTCTCTTTTACAGTTATTTGTGTTGAAGATTTAGTAATTTTGAAAATTCATGTCTAGTGCATGGCTAGTGCATGATTTTCTGAAACAATGCACAATATATGAGAAAACCATGAACCCAAAAAGTTGTATTTTTCACATTGAGATCATGGTTACACAAGGAATGTTCCCTCATAGGGGGAACCATGCCTCCAATTTATAAGTGGTGCAAAACTTGTGCATAGTTTTTCAAAACTGTAAGCCTCTTCCTATGAATCTATCCAGATGATATTTTAAGGGATCTGAACATTTATTAAAATTTATCGAACTCCTCATTTAGTTCCATGAAAACCCACTAAAACCAAAAATATAGATTCTTCCTTCCATGGATCTACCATGAATGGTTTCCCCATCATATACAACCCATTTGTAAGCTGAAACTAGATGAACTCCCTTTGATCATCTCATGGTTGTATTCATCATCCTAATGATATTCTCGCATGGTCTCTCTTCTTCAATATAGGTTTCCATTAGACCATATATTTATTTATGGATCTAATAACCACTATTTTGGGTTTTTTTTAATAATGGAATTAATACCATTTATGTGATAATAGTTCATCAAGGAATAGTCCCAATTAGTGTTTGGCGGTCCGAGATCCACTGATTCTGGTTTGTGGTTCTATTGAAATTCCCATTTTATCTAAAACCTATACTAATGATTCAAAATCAATTAATGATTATACTTAAATTTCATGATTAATATTAAATTTATTTTAATGGATTTATTAAAAACCTAATTACCTTGATTTGGGTGATTTTGATAAAAAATGTTTTCTCATGAAATTAGAAAAACCCAATTACATTAAATTGGGGTCATTTTTTGTAATTTTTTCATAATTTAATAGTTTGATATATATTTGGGATTTTATGTAAACCTTTTCAATTAATTGGTTTATTTAATTCTGAGAAATAATTTCATATAATATTGATAATACCCCCAATTTTGGTGTATTTGGGGTTTTGTTTTGAAATTAATGGAATGTATTTGAAAATTAATGTGTTTAATTATATATATTAATGTGGAATTTGAAATAGAATGAATTGGTTTAAAATAATTATTTCTGAATGATGGATTAAAATCACATAACTTAAACCATAAGGATACATGTTTGTGAAAATGAATATTTTTCATTAAAAATATGTTAACGGATTAATGGGAAATATTTTGAATATATTGTAAAGGCCTGAAAATTCCATCAATTTTTTTCTTTAAATTCATGAGAATATTACAAGTATATAGTTTCTGACGGTGCTCGATTCCGAGGCCCTGAGTGTCCAGAATGATCCGTCGAAGTTTTGTTAAGCTTAAATTAACACACGTATGGAGTTTCCTTGAAAAATTTGAATAACTCTTAAGTGGTTACTCGGATCAGAAATTGAAGTCCATCGTTGAGCTTAGGATAGTGGGTTTACCCTAGGCATGACTTCTGTTTAGTCAGTGTGGGCCTCTAGTGTGAAAACCCAAATATGGCATAACCATTAATAAAATAATTAAATAATGTTATTTTAATTTTCAAAAGCTTATAAGTCACAAACAGTAACTCAGATTAAAAATCAGGGACCACCGCTGAACTCATTATAATAGGCTTTCTTTATGCAGATACAAACATGGGTCGTCAAGGGACACCATATAATGTTAGTTTTTGGCGTCAAATAATATAATTAAGTGACAATTATTTAATGGAAAAATTCATACATTTATACAGTAACTCGGAATGCATATCCGAGGGTACCTTTGGGTTCATTGGGACGTGATTCACCTAGGTAGAGCCTAACCTCAACCGGCACGGGTTGAGGGTGGTTGATATTAATTTTCCAAACATTTTTTTGGGTACATTCAATAAACATGCGAGCGGCATTTTATATATTTTTAACTGGTGCTCAGAATTGAAACTTGACGGCGCCGTTTAACTCATAGCTTTGGTGATTGCTTAGTGAGACCTTCACCGCAGTTGTGTTCTAACAAGAATGGAAGTTAGATTTTGGGTGTTTTTTAATTAAATTGAAGAAAAATAAAGTGTAAACTCTATATTTATTGTTGTGGTTGAAACATCCAAGGATAGTTTGGAGGTAGGGGCCACCACACCCGAACCTCCAATCGGAGGTTATGATGGTGGGGCCCACCCGATAAAAACCTCTCTTTGGTGGATAATTAAGGTTGGGGCCACCCGAGCATCTTACCCCGTTTAAAACCCCATTGAAGTGATTAAACTCTCCACCTCCCCCCATTAATTATGTTTGGAAACCCACAAAATTAATTAACTGAACTGTAACACATAATTAATTGGCACCCATTTGAAATATTTTGAATTCTGGCCAACCATTAAAATAATAGATAGTCTATTATTTCATTTGGTGGGAAAGCTTCATACTTTTGTTGGGAGACTCTTGGAGAACATCATTATTCCAATGAAGAATACCCATCATCACTAAAGAATTACATATTCAATCTTCAACCATCCCAAAATAGAAGGCATCTCCCACGAAGAACGCTAGCGATGTTCTCAACCTTGCCTCCTCCAAACACATTCTGACAAACAAGCATAAGAATTGGGAGTCTGTGAAGAATGCAGTGAATGAGGAATCGACACCCGCCTTTTTCCCGGAACTCTGTCAACGATCATCGACAATCGAGGTTGGGGGATTTGAGTTATTTTATTTTTGGGTTATAACATTCGTCGTTCAATTTCCGGATTAATAAATGCCAATAACATTCTCCATGACGGGGAGGGATCAGAACCCACGAACACGGCAAGACCCTCCCCTTTAGTTGTTCGTGTTTGTTGATGATGGTGGCAGACCGCAAAGAAACCGGCGGTGCAAGGCCACCGGGTAATCAAAATTGGGCATCACTGCCGTGACGCGTGCAGAAGGAGAGCCGCAGACGAAGGAGGGTGCCACCGTCATGTCGCACGGGGAAGCATCAGGCAGCGGCCAGTCCGGGCCGCGGCGGAGGGGGCGTGACGCCGTCGCGCCACGCGGAGCAGCGATGGATCATGGCTAGGTTTGTCCACGGCGGTGGAGCAGAACCGCGGCGCCATCACACAGTGGTGGAGTCACAACGAGCGGCCGACATTGGCCTGACTGCTTGTGACACGAAACCGGTTGGCCGCTTGGACAGCCGGACAAAGCAAGACCACTCAGGTCCTGCGGCTCACCAAAACTGGAACCTAGCGTTGGTCCCTTCGGATTAAAAATAGGGGGCATGACACCCCCTCTGACGCGTGGCCAGCCTGGCCACGCCTGCCGGCCAGCTGCGCCGCCACGAGCCGGGCCGCCCTCGGCCCGGGCCGCCTCAGGCTGGGCCTCCCTTGTGTCATGACACTCCCTAACTTTGGGCCTCCCACTCGGGTCGGGCCTCCTACTCGGGTCAGGCCGCCCCTGTAGACAGGGTTGGACTCACAGACTGCGTCTCACCCCAGTTCGGGCCGGGTCGGTCTGGGTCGGCCCGACTGGGTCGGGCCGGACCCGGACCCGCTAAGGCCCGATTACACCTTTTAGCCCGCATTTTGGGTTTCAATTATCCGATCGATGAACCGTCTGTAGCAACGGAAGGTTTAGAGCAGGACGGTTCTTTTGGAATACCCCACATGATGTTTGTACGCAGTTGGGGTACGATCAGGTTGGTTTTAATCTAAAAACCAAACGGCCCCCTCGAACGGAAATGCCAATAACTCATTGACCGAGCGTCCAATTGATGCGCCATTTGTCGTGTTGTGTTCTTTATGATGAGGTTGGACCTGGATCCTCTGTGAGTTAAATAGTGACAAGACTGGGCATGGATCCTCTGCGGGTTCAATAGTGACAAGACTAGACATGGATCCTCCGTGGGATCAATAGTGATGAGACTGGACCTCGATCCTCCGTGGGTTCGACTGTGACAAGACAGGACATAGATCCTCCGTTGGTTCGACCGTGACGAGACTAGACCAGGAACCTTCGTGGGTTCGATAGTGACGATACATGACCTGGATCCTCGATGGGTTCGATAGTGATGAGACTGGACCCAGATCCTCCGTGGGTTCGAATGTGAAATGGTTGTACATAGATATTTCGTGTGTTCGACATCGAATAATTTTGAACTGAGATCCCACGTAGGACCGACATCTTTGATAGAATGTTGTTCTAGGTTTCTACGGATATCTGCCATTCGAAAGTGAAAGATGATTTAGTGGCTACAAATAATCAACTCTTACTCTCTTTTAAGTTGTGTATACTTGGTGTGAGCTGATGCATTTCCTTCATGTTTACGACATGTATTGGATTTTTACTCTTGAAGACTTATGTATATGTATGGGCATATACCTAAGTATGGGTGCATGTTTCATCATTATGTTCCTTCATGGATGTGTTGTGGTGAAGCCCACGTGGATTTCTTCTACGAGCTATACCTTTGGGATACACATTGTGTTGTACATTCTTTGTGGAGTGTTTTCTACACTTGTGGAACAGTATGTGGTTGGGCTCAAGAGTTGGAGTTGGTTTGTGATTGGTAACTTAGGTATATGTATGGATATATACCTAAGTAAGGTTTCTTGAAACATTGTGATTGTATCCCACTACTATGGTTTATCCTTTATGGAGTATAGTAGACCATCTAGAGGTCTCAGGGTCCCCTACTGAGTATTGTTATACTCACCCATGCATGGTCTATGCCCGCACCAAGTTGTGTTTTATGCAGAAAACGGTCAGTAGTGATTGAGGCTAAGGGTGATAAATGAGAGGCTGCTCGAAGCTGGAATAGATGGGACTTACTTCAAGGATGAGTTGTTTGAGTTATGTACCTACCCTTTAGGAAGGATTCCCTGGTGGATGATCCTGGATCTATTTTCCCTTTTTACTTGTACTAGTACTTGTTGTTCAGTTGGATTTGTATACTGGCCCACTTACTTTCAGCACACCTTTACTTTCTATATTAATACATGTTGCTTCCACTTCTTGTGTTTAGACTGTGTGTGCTACAAGTTTAAAAGAAAATCTTTTCCTTTTTATTAGGTATTCAACTTTGGTGCCAGTCTCCACCCCATGCCCTATGGAAGGCGGGCTTGGGGTAGTCACAGCACATGCCCCGATGACAAGTCGTGACAAATTTGTATCAGAGGAGTCAGTTCTACAGCAGAACATGAATTTTGATTCTGTTAATGTTAATAGTGTTAAGTTTTTTTTGGTTTGGTTATCATTTTTGGAATACTAGTGTTGGTGCGGCGACTGACGTATACATACACTAGGACTCTGACTTATGATTTTTGACTCAGTGCACGAAAAGAATGATTTGATGTAGGTTTCCATTGAAATTTTTTCTTCATAATTACATTGTCTATACTCACCAGGTATATTGTTTTAACCGTGGAAGACCTGTTTCTTTTTAGTATTTCTTCACTAAGTCAGTCAGCGTGAGTTTTGAGTGGAGAGAAGGATGGTATTCCACAGAGCGACGATGCCTTGGTTCAGGGCCCCATCATAGCGGAGGCACCATCGGTACCACTAACAGCTAGGCTACCGTTGCTACCATCCATAGAAGCAGAGGGTGAGTGCTGCTTGATCGGATTGCAGGGGGTCCTACGACATAGGCCTCAGAGGATTTGAGGCGAGACATATTTTCAGATGGTTGGGTACTGGAATAAGTTTGCAGCATGAGTTTACTACAATTATGGGACACCCGCGGACTTGATGGTCCTCCTAGCTGTTAGTATCTTTTAGGGATCATCTGAGAGGTGTTGGAGCTTGATTCTCCAGTTTTACAATGAGTTGACCCTCACCTGGGGGAACATCGAGGGTCTTTCCCGAGTGGAGTTAGTACCAGAGACTCTAAGATTTGTGTGTGCTCAGGAGTTGTTTCTCTTGCCGCAGGGCTTTCTGACAGTAGCCGAGTCATCTGTAGTAGGCAGTAAGTAGTTGACACGGGGGGAAAATCTGGATAGATATACTGGTAGATGACCCCAATATGTTGCATCAGGTGCGTGGGGAACCCAAGGCTGATGGATCTTTGAATGGAGAATGGTATGTTATTCCTATAGGAAACGGGGTCACAGAGTGCATGGCTGTCTGAATCCCCAAATAGTTGATCACCGGGAATTACAGAAACACCCAAGACAAAGTTAGTGGTAGAATATTGAGAAACATCCGAGTGGTGGATGAGGCAGTGGAGCAGGTCCATCAGTGGATGGTGGTTATCCTCATCGATCACTACAACCACCACCCCTAGATGGTTCACCTTGAGCATCGGGAGCAGGTGGACAAGAACAACACTATCTCCAGGAATAGATACATTTTTTCATGATGTATCTAGAATCATTGATGTCGTTGTTTGTGGTTTCATTGTGTCTTTGTACATTGAGCTGCAGTAATAAAAGACACTTGTCCTTGTGAAGTTTGTTTTCCTGACCTTCTGTGTGGTTGATACTGAGAGGTTCTGGTTAAAACCATTGACTTGACCCTTATATTTGAGATTACTACTGGAGGAAACCCAATGACCACACATTGATGCCAATAGTGTGACTCAACCCTTGGAGGCGAGAATAGCGGTTTGATCTCTTGGTAGTTGCGTCGAGGCCATACGACGTCATCCATTGCATGGATTATTTATGTTCATGTCAAGACTGATTGTATTAGGTAAAGGACGTGGTTCATCTAGCAGATTTGACCTGATTTTTCTATACGTCAGAGGAGAAATATTAGTAGTTCTTGTAGGACGTATGCGATGAAGGGTGTACTCGATTTCATTACAATTGGCTAGTCTCATCATAGATCATTGAGTGAATAGTTTACGGATTACTCTAATATCAATAGTCTCAGGTGTGTCTTCTCATTGAAGGACCTGAACCTGAGACATCATCTTTGGATATTGTTCCTTCAGGACTATCAATTTGAGATAGTCTATACTCTTGGAAAGTGGAATGTTGTACCAGATACTCTCAGTAAAAGATTTGGCATTCATCTGCTAGGAGAGGCGATAGAGTGGATGGGCGCATTGCAGATATCCTTTGTGGATAGAGATGGACCAGCCTTTCTCCAATCTCTCACAGTCACTCCTCCACTTCTTCATTGAGTTAGGGAGGCACATAATGAATATTTTGACTGTGAGATGAGACATTCTTAGATATACATAGGGCAGGCACCTGATAGATTTTCTGAATGTGGGGAGAACATCATTCTCTTTAGAGGACGTACCAAGGTACCAGTTTAACTTCAAGAGATAGTTTTGATGGATTTACACACATCTCCTTTAGTGGTACACCTAGGAGTGGTGACGATGTAATATGACCTCCGATGACAGCACTGGTTTCTATGTATGGAAAAGGCAGTAGCAGAGTTTGCCTCACGATGCCTCACTTGTCAGCATTTGAAGGTAGAGCCCCAGGTTCAAGCAGGATTAGTTCAGAACTTAGAGGTCCCTGAGTGGGAGTGGTACAAGATATACATGGATTTTGTGACGGTACATCCACATATAGCTAGAGGACACGAATCAATATGGGTGACCATTGACGGACTCACCAAGTCAGCCAAATTTCTACCAGTTGGAGAGAAGGGTTCAGCAGACATCCTATTATTCCTCTACATATGGGAGATAGTATGAAATCCTGGCGGGCCATTGATGATCATATCCTATCGAGATGCTCGTTTCACTTCCCAGCTATGGAAGGGGTTTCAGGAGGCTTTCGGGATGCAGCTTCTCTTGAGCAATGCCTTCCATACTCAGATGGATGATCAGACTGAGAGTACCAATTAGACTCTCGAGGACAAGCTCTGTTCATGAATCATCGACTTCAGCCATAGCTGGGAGGATCACTTACCCAGTGTATAGTTTTCTTATAACAACATCTACCACTCCACCATCGGGATGGCACCTTTCGTGGAACTTTACGGTCGACGTTGAAGATTGCTTATGTGCTGAACTGATCTAAGCGAGTCAGCACTTATGGGACTAGTGATGGTGCAAGATATGACCGAGAAAGTGCAGATGATCCAAGAGTGGATAAAGACTGCACAAATAAGGCAGTACATTTATGATGATAGGAGACGGTGACCATTGGAGTTCGAGGATGGCGACTATGACTTTCTACGGGTCTCACCTCGATGAGGTCTATGGAGATTTTTCCAAGGCATCAAGTTATCTCCGTGATTCATTAGACCTTTACATGTCCTCAGCAGAGTAGGCGAGGTGAAATACCACTTGGCTCTTCTACCTCAGTTACACCGGGTGCATGACGTCTTCCACATATCTCAGCTGAGGAGATACGTGCATGACCCTTCTCACATCATTGACCATGGGGAACTAGACATCGATGATGGGGGGAAATTCACATAGGTTCTTGGAGAGATTGAGGATCGATAGGATCAGGTCATGCATGGATGGTCGATACCTCTAGTGCACGTTCATTGGAAGAATGAGATCCTCTACTAGATCACATGGGAGCGGGAGGCTCAGATTCGTACTCATTACCCACATTTGTTCTCATAGTGTGAGTTGCGGCTTATGAGGACATAAATCCCTAAGGTGGGGATAATTTAAAGACCCTTAAATTCCATGGAATGTTATTTTTAATTCATTTGAATTTTATGAGTCCGCAGTTTCTGACAGTTTGCGATTCTGAGGCCCGAAGTGCCTGGAACGATCTGTTGAAGATTTGTTAATCTTAAATTAACATGTGTATGAAGTTTTCCTGAAAAAGTGGATTAACTCATAAACGGATACTCAGATCAGAAATCCTAGGACACTATTGTGCTTAGGATGGAGGATTTACCCTAGGAGTTACTTATGTTTAGTCGGCGCGGGCCTCCTGGGATAAACCCCAAAAATGGCATAACCGTAAATAAAATAATAAAATAAAGATATTTTATTTTTAAATAACTTATTACATAGAAACAGTAACATGGATTAATAATACGAGACCACCACTGAACTCGTGATGGTAGGTTTTCATTAAGAAGATACTAACTTGGGTCGGCGAGGGCCACCAAAAAATTAGTTTTTGGCCGGAAATAAAATAATTAAATGAAATTTATTTTATTTTAAAATTAAAGACAGTTATACGGTAACTCGGATTAGACAAATGAGGGTACCATTGTGTTCGTTGGGGTGTGATTCACCAATGCAGAGCCTAACCTTAAACGACACGGGTCGAGGGTGGCTTATATTAATTTTCTGAACTTTTTTTCGGATACGTTCTGTAAAAGTGCGAGCGGAATTTTATGTCTTTTGACCAGGTACTCGGAATGGAAATATGAGGGCACCATTAAACTCACATCGTCATTGATTGGTTAGTGAGACCTTCACCGCAGTTTCTTTCTAACTACAATGGATGTTAGATTATGGGGGTTTTAATTAAATTGAATAAAAATAAAGTGTTAAATTTATTTATATTTTAGTGGTTGAAAACTCATAGTGGAGGTTGGAGGTGGGGGCCACCACACTCGAACCTCCCACGAGATGTTATGGAGGTGGGGGCCACCCGAGAAAAACCTCCCATGGGTGGATAATTATGGAGGGGGCCACCCAAGAATCTAACCCCTTTTAACACCGCATTTAAGTGGTGAAACTTTCCACCTTACCCCATCAATTAAGTGTGCCAACACACACAATTAATTAACTGAACACTATCACTTAAATAATGGGACCCTTTTGAATTATTTGTAATTCTTTCCAACCATTAAAATAATATATAGTCTATTATTTTAATTTATTGGCAAGCTTCATACTTTTGTTGGTGACTCTTGGAGATCTACATTCTTCCAATGAAGAAAATCCCTCTTCACCGAAAAAACCATATTTTATCTTCAACTATGCTAAAAGAGAAGGTGTTTCCTACGAAGAATGACAACATTGTTCTCGAACTCGTATCCTCCGAACACTTTCTGATGCACAAGCTTGAGAATTGAGAGTCTATGACGAACACGGAGAAAGAAGAATCGACGCCCGCCCTTTTCCTGCGACTCTGTCAACGATAATCGATGATCGTGGTTGGGGGATTTGAGTAATTATTTTTAAGGGTTATAACCTCCATCGTTCAATTTCTGGATTAAGAAATGCCAATTGTTACCACCATGACAAGGAGGGATCAGACCGCATGAACATGGCTCGAACCTCCCCTATGGTTGTTCTTGTCTGTTGACGATGGAGGTGGACTATGAAGAAACCGGCATCGTGATGCCACCAGGTCACCACAAGGGTGCATCACCGCCGTGCTGCACATAGAAGGAGATCCACATCTGGGGATGGCCAGGACGGAAGGAGTGTGGCACCGTCGCGCCGCGCGGGGAAGCATCGGGCCGCGACCAGGCTGGGCCGCAGCCGAGGTGGCGCGACATTGTCGCGCCACGTGGAGCCATAGAAGGCTCCACCTAGGGAGGGTCGTAGTAGTGGAGCATAACCACGGCGTCGTCGCGCCGGGGTGTAGGGACTAGGAGCGGCCGTCGTCGGGCTGGCCACCGGCGACACGAAACCTGCTGGCCGCTCAGCCAGCTGGACAAAGCAGGAAAACCCGGGTCCCGTTGTTCACCAAAATCGACACCTAGCGCCTGTCACTTAGGATAGGAAACAGGGTGCGCAACACCCCCTCCCATGAATGGCTAGCTAGGCCACGTAGGCCGGCCAGTCGTGCCACTCCCTCGCTTCGGGCCACCCACTCGGGCCTGGCCGACCACTTGGGTTGGGCCACCCCCTTGGACGGGGTCCGACCCGCAGACCAGGTGAGACCCGGGTTCAAATCGGGTCGGGTCAGGTAGAACCGTCTCGGTCGGACCAGGCCCGAACCCGCTATTGCCCGATTACACCTTTTATCCCACATTTTGGGCTACGAGTTTCCGAAGAAAGAACTTTCAGAGGAGACGTAATGTTAGAGTAGGACGATTATTTTTTGGAATACCCCAGTTGATGTTCAAACGCAGTTGGGGTACGATCAGGTTTGTTTGAACCGAAAAACGAACCAGTCCCCTGGAAAGGAAATGTCAATAACTCACAGACTGGGTGTCCGATTGACATGCCATCGATCGCATTGGGTTTTTTATTATGAGACTAGATCTAGATCCTTCGTGGGTTCGAAAGTGAAGTGACTGGACCTAGATCCTCCATGGTTTCGATAGTGATGAGACTAGACCTGGATCCTCCATGGGTTCGAGAGCGACGAGACTGGACATGGATCCTCCGTTGGTTCGACAGTGATGATACTGGACATGGGTCCTTCGTGGATTTGACAGTGATGAAACTCAACCTGGATCCATTGTGGGTTCGACAGTGATGAGCATGTATCTAGATCATCCAAGGATTTAACAGTGACGAGACATGGCCTGGATCCTCCGTGGGTTTGACAGTGAAGAGACAGGACCTGGATCCTTGGTGGGTTCGACAGTGACGACACTAGACCTGGATCCAACATGTCTTTGAATGTGATGAGACTGGACCTGGAACCTCTATGGGTTTGACAGTGACGATAATGGACCTAGATCCTCCATGTGTTTGACATCGATGACTTGTGTACCAAGATCCCATGTAGGACCGAAAACATTTATAGACTGTTGTTTTATGTTTCTACGGATATCTGTCCTTTGACAGTGAATGATGATTCAGTGGGTACAACTAATCATCTCTTAATCTCTTTTAAGTTTTGTATACCATGTGTGAGCTGATTCATTACCTTCGTGTTTACCTCATCTATGAGATGTGTACTCTAGAGTACTTAGGTATATGTATGGGAATATACCTAAATAAGGGTGGATGTTTCTTTGCGATGTTTCTTCATGTATGAGTTATGTTGAAGCCCATGTGGATTTCATCTATGAGCTATACCTATGGGATACCACTTGTGTTGTACTTTTATTGTAGAGTGTTTTATACACATGTGGAACTGTATGTGGTTGGGCTCAGGAGTTGGAGCCAGTTTGTGATTGGTAACTTAGGTATACATATGGGAATATACCAATGTAAGGTTTATTGATACTTTGTGATTGTATCTTACTACTGTAGATTATCCTTAGTGGATTCTGGGGCACCATCGGGAGGTCTCGGGGTCCCCTAATCAGTATTGTTATACTCACCCCTGCATGGGCTATTCATTCACCGTTTTGTGTTCTGTGTAGATGACAGCCAGCCGTGATTGAGGTTGAGGGTGACAGACTGGAACTGCTCAAAGCTGGACTAGACGGGACTTACCTCAAGGATGAGATGTTTGAATTCTCTACCTACTATTCAGGTAGGATTCCCCGGTGGATGATCCAAGAGCTGCTTTCCATTTTTAATTGTACTAGTACGTGTTGTTCAGTTGAGTTTGTATACTGGCCCAGTTACATTCAACATACCTTTATTTTCTATATTAGCACTTGTTGCTTCTCCTGATTGTGTTCAGACTGTGTGTGTTACAGTTTTAAATGAAATGTCGTCCCTTTTTATCATGGATTTTCCTTTGGTGCTAATCGCCAGTCCCTGGCCTATGGAAGGAGGGTATGGTGTAGTCATGACACAATCCATGATGACGGGTCGTGACATATATGGAATTGATAATTGGAATAATTGTTCATAAAATGTCTTGAAATAAATTTCCCATCATTTTTGACAAGAGATCATGAATGCATTTAGTAGTCAGTGTGTTATTTTGGATGACACTTCTTGAAATACAATATTCTAAAAGAACATATAATCACATCAAATCCCATTGTTGATGATTATGAGTCCTATTTACCTTAGGTCCAAATAAGGATATATATATACTTTCTCATTCATAGTGTTGGGACCAAATATCTAGGAAGAATCGTACATATTTCATATATGAACATGTTTCTTGCTTGTTTTATTTCAAATGTATATATATTCCACTGTTGTAAACTATTTTACATTCCTTTGGAATTTATATAAATTTTTTTTTATAAATGTCTTTTATTAATAAATTTAGTGAAAACTCCCATTTGTGTAACGAACTAATAGTATAAAGGGTAAATTAAATCATTTGAATTAAATTTGGATTATTTTAAAGTTTAATGATGAATTGCTGAAATATTTCCACCTTTTTAATTATAAATAATTAATTTTAAAATATTATTTTTCAATGAAAATAGTTATTATTTGGAAATTAATATCAAATTCATAGTTTATTTGATTGTAAAATATTTATATGTAATTATTTGTGAAATCCTCTAGGGATTCTTCTCAGAAAATAATTGATCCATTGGGAGTTTTTATATTACCTCTTTTTAGGATAAAGTAAGTAAATGGGATCACAAAGAAGTGGTTCTATCTGTTTATACATGGTGTTATTGAGTTTCACTGGAGATTGGAGTTGAGATGTTTTTTATATTTTCCTGTACTTAGTTTTATTACAGGGTTTTTATACAATTTGTTTCTTTAGGTACATTACTCATAGTGGCGTTTAGTCCGACATGCATGTTGTCTTATTTCATTAACTTTTATAATGTTTGGAGAAAACTATTTCAACATTAGTTATTTTACGATGTCAAGTGATAGTCACAGACCTACAAGGATTGTGAACACCCATTGAGCTATGTTAGGACTAGGTCAGTTATATATTTACTAGGGTACTTGGTATGGTTCTTGAAAAAGCAATATCAAAGCTCATGGATGAGTTTTTGACTTGAATTCCGTATGCAATTATAAAATATTATTGGGAATTATTATATAGTTTCAATTTACTGTATATACAAATATCACTGTAATGAACTTTATGTGACCATGGGAGGTTAGATAATGGAGTCTTGAGTATTAGTTATAATATTATACCTATTTTTATTTAGATAAATAGAATAAAAAAATATTTTTTGTTCTATTTGTGGGATTAATTTCACTTGTTTTTTATTTTAAGTTTAACCTCATGTCATCCATATTTTCTATTGATTTTGAATCGAAACATGACTCTATGAATATTTTTGAATCAAATACAAAAGGATTTTCCAACTTAACTATAGTGACAATATCCTATTATAGATCCAAATATAGTGGAGGTGATTTTTATCACTGTCAAGGCTCTCAGACTTGCACCACCTCTAGTTCTCGTTCAGGCCCCAACTGTTGATCATTAGCGAAATGATCTAATGATTTATGCTCATGAGTTCCATATGTAGAAACTATAACCACTCAAGGGATCAAATGATCCTCACAAGTTTGAGTAATGGTTGATCATGATAGAGTGTTTTTTGTGTTATTTAAGACACCTAAAAAAATCATTGCTAACTTGATAGAAGGACCGAGAATGTAATGGAGGGAAACAATGGTAATGTGGAAGAATCATGAGGTATTAGAGACGAACAAATTAAATTCTCATTTCATTTGAATGTACTATCCAGAATACAAGTTTTTGGCCAAGTCTATTGAGTTTTAATGAATTAATAAGGCTAAAATGAGCATGATAGAGTATGAAAACTGTTTTTTCGACGGTCATCATTTCACAATGAATATTATATCGAATGACAAGATAAGGGGTCAAAATTTAGAGGTGGTACTTATTCATGTTATTAATTGTTATGTTTTCTTGATTAATCATAGATCTAATAATAATGTGTTAGATATAGTGCTTATGGCTGAAATGGGTCTGGTTTGGAAGTTAGGGTTATTAGGAGTTTCCTTCTCTCCATGTAGTAGTATGAGTTCCTTAAAATAAAAACATGAATATTGATGGTTCACATGTTAGTTATCAATAGCATGGCCATTCTAGACCTCGTTCAGTTATTGGAAGTGGTTTTTTTATTTTCTACTAGTGTGTAAATCTAGGAAATTAAAAGTGGTTTTGCACTGAGGTACCTAAAAAAATTGGCTCTTATAGATACTTGGGGTACTTTTAGAAACTATACCATATTTATTTCACTCCATGTATTAGTGTAAGGGAATCTTATTCTCCTAATAATATGAGGCAATTAGATGTGTAATGTATAAAATAGATTTCATCATCATGCATTTTAAATGTAGATACTTAATGTAATGGAAGTGCCTTTAAAGGAAGTGTAAATCGGACCAGATACATGGAGATGTACTATCACTATAATTTAAACATTAGTTACATTTATATTTGATATTATTGAATATAATTATTTTAATTTATGTTGTATTGTTAATATTATTAATCTTATTATTGAGCTTTTATCAAATAGAATGGATATTTCTACACCCCTTGGTACGAAGATAGAGAAGGGTCTCAATAGTTCCACTTGTGTCTTATCTCTATCATATGTTGATCTTGTTTGGAGTATTGGGGTTCACAACATGAAGCCACTTAACACCATATTTTATATGGATTTTCACATTAAGTATAAATCCTAGATTGACTATGTTCATCGATATGTATCTTTTCTTAGACATAGTGGTGTGTCTCATGTATTTCAAGGAGTGTTGGGATCATGGTTGAGTAGGGATTGAGATTCTGGCATAGTGTTAGAGAAAATAATATCTATGTATTCCATTGATCTAGAGAGAGAATCATTGACTATTTACCTCCCCTTGAAACATCGAATTTCAAAAAGTTTCTCCTTTAGAGATATCTTGGTTTTTCCCGATAATGGAGGTTGTGTTTTTTATTTAGTTAATTCTTGGTGTATAACTAGATTCAATTACCACATACCACAGGGAAATAGGATGATCGATTGAGTTGAATTCTACGTTATATGATTAATTATAGAATGTATGTATTCACCCTTTTTGTCCCATTTTGTCCAAGAATTCTCTTCTATAAAAAGATTTATTTCCTGCATCACATGTGTATTGATTCTTGAATTCACAATAGAGTGCCATTAAAGAACAACTTTATATCTATATTGATTGATGATTTTTTTGATTATTTTAAGGGTGATATGATTTTAATGGATAATTATCATCACTATAACTACAATCACTTGAGAACAAAAGAATCATACATTCATTAAATCATCTTTCAGAGTAGGTACATTCATTATAATTTCCATGTTATTCACATTGGCGTTACAAATTCTCATACAGTTAATATAGGGTTAATGAATAATATTTTCATGAGAATCAATATACTTTTTTTGTAGTATTTTTAATTTATATACTTATATACACTGTTTTAGAGGTAGATTATTTCCATCATATGAGAAAAAATATGTGTTTTATGAGAAATTGCAAACTTCATTCCAGGACATAGAAATATCAATTTTTTATTTAGGAAGAGAAATTCAGGGAACATGTGGTGTTAGAACATGGTATTTCGGTTGACCCATAAAATGAAATAACGTTTATTAAATGGGACCAAACTAAAAAATGATTTTGATGATTGAAGCTTTTTGGTTCATGCAGGTTATTGTGTTTGGTTCATCAAGGAATTATCAGAGTAATATTCATGGAAGACTACTCTAACTCAGAAGGGATTAATGTATAGTTTAAATTATAACATTCAGATATATTTTGTTGATCTGAAAATTATTTTTACCACTATACTGTTTTTCACTCTTAGAGAGGCCAAGTAGGGCTATGTTGTTTTTGGTGATGCATCATTTTTTGGTTTGGGTTGCATTATTCAAAAACATAATCAGGTCATTTATTTGGGATCTCATGATCTTATCCCACACAAGAAGAATTAGGCATCCTAAGAATTTGAACATTTAACATTGATTCATGTTCTTGTGTTTTAGAGGCATTACCTTTATAGAGAAAGTTTTAACTCATTTTATATCTAGAAGATAATGATTTATATGTCTAAAAAATACTTGAATCTATGCCCTATGAATTTTGTATGATGCATGAAATATTTTGTCTTGTAAACCACATAAATTCCTAGTAATGTGAATTTTTCAATGGATTCTTTGACTAGGAATATACTATAATATGAAGTTAAAAAATCATTAGTATATTGAATCTTGATGGAAATTTTTGTACTATTCCACATTGGACATCACAATCAAGGGGCTCAGTTCTATATAACCAGCATTTAGTTTTCCTTATCACTTCTAAAAATGATTTTTCAAGATCAGAAGATGGGTAAGGAGTTATATAGAACCAATTTCAATATTTATAGAGGGGAGATAGTTTCCTGATTTTTATTCACAAATTTGGGTGTTCTATAAAATTAAAATCATTAGGTGGAATCTTCTTCGATAATGAAAGATGTGATACGGGGTTTTCATAATTACCAGGGGAAGTGAAAACCAGAACCATGAACGTGTTCTATGATATGTTTCAGTATTTTTGGTGGACATATATGATATGTGGAATTACAGAGGTTTTTTATAATTACCATATCTTCCAGATGGAGAATATCAATGACTAGAATCCTTCATAATTTCATTAGTCTTTTTTTAGCTATACTCATAATTTGGATGAAATATAGAGGGGATTTTTTGTTAGGATCCCACATTCCTAGAGAATGTATAATATAATATTGGTTATGAATTATTAGATAAGTAAATTTCCTCAATATATACACATTCAGTATTCAAAAAATGTTTAGGGGTTGGGAAATATCTAAGTAAAGGAGGGAATTCAGTTTAATAGAGAACCATTATCTATATTCACCAATAGGGATCCTGAATTCACTTCTTACATTTGGAGAGGCCTTTTTTGGAATTTGGATCACATGATTTCTTGATCACAACAAACCATCAGTAATCAGATAGACAGATAGAATGAACTATACATATTATTAAGGAAATGCTTCACAACTTTCTTCTTCACTTTGCTGGTGCTTTTCATGATCATTTGAGGCTAGTTGAGTTTGCATATAACAATAGTTACCAGTCTGTATTCATGATATCTATTTATAGGAATTTTATGGCCATCCATGTATATCTTTTTGGTGTTGGCGATATATTGTTGAATGTTCCATAGTTGGACCTTGTTTTTTTTCTCAAGAGTCAAAAACATTGATTCAGTTGATTCATAATAGAATGATGAAAACACAAATCCAATCTAAATCTTATACTCATTTTCATCCTATTCCTTAAATAGTTTTTGTTGGTGACTAGGAGATCTCAAATGTTTCACCCAATATGGGTCATCATAGTCTAGGGAGTAATGTGAAACATAATATTAATTATGTTGGACCTTTAATGGTTGTTGACAAGCTGGGTAATGATGATTATTTGTTATCACATTAACCATATTTGACATTAATATGGATTGTGTTCCACATATCTAATCTATGAATGAATTTATTTAATCAATTCCATGTTCTGAGTTGGGGTGACCTTGAAGTAGAGCATGATTTATCCATGACTAAACAACAACTAAGGATTGTTGATTTTAGAACTAGAGTACATTATCGTATTAATATTCCTTGGGATTGAGTGATATGACAGTACAATTCTTATATACATGGGACAAGGGAGTGGTACTCGCTTATGAGAGAGTACCTGCCTCATCTTATTTCCATTGAAGATTTTGAGTTGGATTTTTTGAGACATAATGAAATTATTGTTGTGAGGTTGCAACATCATGTTATGTTTTTTTAGTAATTCCTATATTTTATGTTTTATAATTCATTGTTTCGGTTTGTTTTTAGGGTAATTTTAAGTTCCTGTTTTAAGTATTTATAAAATGAATGGCATGTGCATCGATTTCCCAAAAAACAGAGCCCTTATAAGAAAAACAATGAATACCAAGGAAGTGAAATTTTTATGGGTTGAACATGATTAGTAATATCATTCTCCCTCATAGAAGAAATCATGATACCTCTTTATAACTATCACCTGCTTTGTCAAAACATTGCTCCCATTCCCATGAAACTGTTCTGATGAGATTTTATGTTATCTGAAAATTTAGTAAATTTTTTTAAACCACTCATTTAGGACCCTGATGGAACCGTAAAACCTCGATAAAGTTTATCCCATCCATGGAGCTTATTTGTATGATATGTTTCCCCTTACATTCCACTAAAATTAATTTCAATGCTAGTGGAAATCCTTGGATCATATCCATATTAGTTACCTCATATTTTTCGCTTTCTCCAATGATCTCTCATCTATTATATAAGGATACAAGCATATGTATATTTATTTGTAGATCTAATACCCCTTATTTTTTTTAATATAAATAATGATTGATTACTATTTTAATGATCATCATTATTCAGGGACATATCCGGGTTAAGGAATATCGTTGTGATGTCCCTTGATTTTGATAGGTTGTTCTGTTATGATGACCACTTAATCATAAATCTAAATTGTTGTTTTAAATTAAATTTATAATTTAAATTAAATTTAATTACTAGTATTAAATTTCATTCAATTGTTTCTTTTAGAACATAATTCCATTGAAAAGGCTTTTTTGAATAAAAAATATTGTTTTTTGCTTGAAATTAGAAAACAATATTTCCTTTCAAATTCTGTATGTTTATGGAAATTTGTGGTATAAAAATTTTACATTTTATGTAAATTGTATCAACTAAAATGTTTAATATAATTGTGAATAATATTTTGAATAAATATTGTAAAAAAATCCAATTAATGTGTATTGGGGTTTTGTTATGGATTGATGGAATTTTCTTGATTCATAAAATGATGAATATAATTTATGAAATTGGATTATGAAATTGAATGAATTGGTTTCTAATCCATATTTTTTTAAAACAATTAAAATGGTTTCATTGAAATTATAGTGTATCATCATTGTGAAATAATTTTTTTTATTAATTTCTATTATGGGTTTTAAAGGGAAAAATTGGAATATGTTGAATAGAGTGTGACAATAATTGTTTTTTAAGAAGTCATCAAATAAATTTACAATCAATATTTTTTACTAGAAGGCATGAATTCCTTATGTAGTTTGGTATATTTTTTTGGAAACACCTCACGAATTACAATGTTCTAACACATAATATCATCAGATCATATCACTTAGGATATATATGATGAGTCCTCTTTTCCTAAGGCCAAAAGGGATATATGTATATATTTTTTGTTAAACAGTGTTAGGTCCCTATATCCTATAACAATAATTCCTATTATTAGTATGACCCTATTTCTCGGTATTTAATATATTATATGTTTGTGATGAATTATTTTATGTTTTTCTACATTCCATTTGAATTAATATAATATATTATTTGTAAATGATTTTATTTACAATATTTTATTAAAAGATCCATTTGTATAATGCACCCTTTGATTAAAAGTTGTATTCCTTCCATTAAAAAGTATTTACATCAAAAAAACGTAAATAATGAATCGGTAAATTATTTCAATCATTTTAATTGTTATCAATTATTTTCATTGATATTCATTTGTTTTACAAAACCCATTTCATTGAATATTGAAAAAAATTATTGGTTAATGTGCCATTTTAATATTATTATGGAATATTTTTTGAAATAATCCTATGAATTTTACCACTCCATACATGTGACCTCAGTTTTTTATATATTATCTCCGTCCATTATTTAGAAAGGTAATGGGATCCATTTGTTGTGGTTTTAGCTATTTATCCATAGACAAGTTGAGTTGCATCTGAGTTGGGACTTGTGTAGTTTTTCTGAGTTTCAGGTACATGGTTGTCGTACTTGGGTCATAATAAATGTTTTCCTTCTTGTAAATTACACCTAGTTGAGTCTCATCTAATATATATAATGTATTTTTTCTTTTATATTCACAATGTTAGTGGAAAAATCATCACCACTGTCATATTTTTTATTGTTGATGTTGTTATTCGCCAACATGTGATGATGAAGAATGTCCATTGGGCTATATCATGAATATATTAATTATTTTGTTACTTGGGAACCCCAGATGGTTCATGAAAATATCTCTTCTTAAGTTATTTTAATCCATATGATCATGAGTTCGAGTAGTGGGAGAGTACAAAATTCAAACCCCATTGGGAGGGGATAATACCTTCAACATGATATTTAATGGGATCATTATAGGTAAATAATGATGATTTTATTACTATGTCATATAGTCTCTGGTAGGCATGTCCAACCTCAAACGGTATGTATTTTCCAAATAGGGAAAGAAGAAACTAAACTAGTTCCCGGAGACAGTGAGGCAGAAGACAGAATATGAAGCTTCTCATTCGCCTGAGGCATTCCATAATCAGTGACAATTAATTGGTGGTATAGTGGGAAGAAAATATCCATTGGGAATATTTCAAGAAATGAACATAATGGAAATATCAAATAAATTACATCAAAATAAAATAATTTTTTTTGTAATAATAAGTCACTACCCAATATATAATAAGATGTTTCTAAAACAAAAAACAAATAGGTTATTATTTAAAAATAAATATGTATAATTACCAAAAAAAATAAATAACTTTTAAAATGAAAAAAATATTAATAAATTTATAAACCCTATGATATTTTCTGGCATCACTCTCCTATTATCTATCAAAGTCCAAAATGATGCACCCCATCATTACATGCCTGGATCCAATAACCAGTGAACAATTAAAATCCTCTTGTGTACCCACATTCAATGATAGCCTAATTATGGTGTTATTAAATGTCAGTATGACTCTACCTCAAATTCCGAATCAAACTATTTTTTATATGTGTAAATAATAATAGGGTGAACTATATAAAAAAATATGAATAGAAGTTTTGATTTTCTGAATCAAAAGAATAAATTCAGGCCATGGGTCTCATGGAGATAACGCTATGAAAAAATACTTCATAAAACCAACATCAATATCTAATAATATATTCAATATCATGTATCAACCAGGATGAAAGGTACATCATGGAGGAAACCCTAATCAGGTGGTATTAATAGAATCAATGTCGACCAAATAGTCGATGCATCTTGTAATTCCTAAGAATAATCATCTAACAGGTCTAAACTCAATGGACCCCAAATCATTTAGAAGCCAACTCAATTTTGATGCATTTTTTCCACCAAAATAACATCGTAAAAATATTAATCGACATAAATATCGGGAGTTCATCCTACGAAATACAGTAAGGGACAACCTCAAGAGTACATGACATTAATTAATGTAATTCTATAAATATAATTAATAGATGAATCTAAGGGGTAACCTCAACATATAAAAATTAGTAGTTAATATTTTTTTAAATCCACTAGCTTGCAAATTGAATTTTAATTCATTGGAACCAATTTTATCATAACAAATCATCACTCCCCAAAATTAACACTAATTACCTAAGAGAATCATATGATTTTATAGGGTATTCAACTATAATATCATCTTAAGGAATAACAGGATGTCCCCTATATAATTATACACTCATACCCTTTATAAAATATCAAAACCACCTCATTATTCCAAATTTTTTATTAAAACCAAAATATACAAATCAATCTATATTCAACATTTGGGTTAAATTATTATTTTTATTATCTATATCATAGAAATAATAAATGGATCATAATGGTCACAATATATATACCAAATTAATCATTAATCTATTATATCACTATGTTAATTTCTAAACAGCCCCATAAGTTCATGAAAATAAATACACAATAGAAAAGAAAACTTTTTTAAAAAGTTTCATCATTAGTTTAACTAATCCAACCAACCAACCTAACTCTAATGTGGTTCCATGTCATTAATATTGAAACTAAACCATTAAATTTATTTATTTATTAATATGATGATTTTACCCAACTACACACAAGTATTTCAAAATATATGTGATATAGTTTAATGGAATTATTTTAGACCACCTATATAATGTGATACATTACCCATTTCCTAATATTCAATAGAAGTTTCCAGGGCCTCTTGATATGTGATCAACTAAATGGATACCTAACTCAATATATTAAAAATAAATAAGATTTTACATATATTTTAAATATATATAAAATGTAATTGTAAATTGTTAAATTTTAGAATAAACATTTGAATCTTTATATATATAATAATAATAGAAACCACTTCCAAAATAATAGGGGAAGGGGGTATTTGAGGGGGCCTAAAGAGATCTCATCTATGAAATACAAATGAAATAACTAATACAACTGGGTGATTATAAATTTCTATGGTGTAATCTATTAAGAAAACTAAAACAAATTACATTAAAATTAATAGGGGAAGGGGTATGCGAAGAGGCCTAAACGGTAGATACTCACCTAAAATTGGTATAGATGAACCTAGATAAACAATTTCTATAATGGAATCAATATATGGAGAGATTTTTGTTGGATGAGAGGAACATGTGTGTGGTATGGTAAAAATATGGTAGTGGTATTAATAAAAATAGTGGGAAATGGTAAAAACAAATATTTAATTATTCTTAAGGTTTTTATGCATGATTTTCTAAATCATGTGCCAAAAACTTGGTATGAACTGAATCTCTACTCCCCTATTTCATGGATGTACCACATATTTTTCAAAAACATTCAAATAACATGAATATTGACAGTACCTATTTATATAACTACTAATAATTTCTTTTCTATAACCACGATCTAACAAAATGAAAAACATATGTCCCAAACCAATCTTTAATGTTTCCAATTTAAGCCACATAGTTTCTTAATAAACATGTTCTACCCATGTTAGACTATTATTTCCTATAGAAATATACCTATGAAACACCCATGTATTGGTAAACATGATTTTCTCCAACCCAAGAATCTCAAACTAGTCAACTTGGATAGATATCCCAAGATCATCCAAAACACGTCCAAAAGAGACCATAAATCATCTGAGACACACTCAATCACCCATGAAACAACCCTAGACTCAAAAAAAATTAGAAAATATATTTTTAATTTATCCAAATGATTTGAATTATATTACAAATTTTAGTTTAAAACACACACCATATACAATAATAATGATTAAATTTCCACAGAGATTACAAACCCATCCATACATATTCAGTTTTCTAAACCCTTTTCTTTAGTACATCTCATCTTCATGATGTCTCAGTAGTCACCATCAAAGTTTGACATTCTATATTGTCTATTGAATTAAATCAAGATGGTATTATTCTATATCCAGACACCTGAAATAACCAATTCACAACATATAAAAAATGCACTTCAACCCCCATATCCAGATCTAATTACCATTTCTAATTTTTAAACACTGATATAGAACATAACAAAGATAATATATTCGATAATGTTAAGATTTTTTAATCCAAAGGAATGATAGTCCAAAATGTTTCTATAACATATTCTTCATCCTAAAACCACCCAAAAATGATGATTTGGGAAATTTACAAAAAAATGAGACTATTAAATTTAAAAACCCATGTGATAATTTCATCACCGACACAATTCCCAACCACTGTGCGAAAAAAACATTGAGAGTGCTAGTTAATACCTCATATCATGAACCAGAACTTACACCTTGGTACCCTGATACACTTGTCATCATTGTCATAACCTGAAGGTCTTTCTCGATCCCCATGTGTTTGGTACTATCATTAAGATTCATAACAGATATAGTAGGAAAAGGTTATCTCGATATAAACTATAATAAATAGTTACAAGTCAATATTCTAAAAAAATCTACAATGTGAACTATACAATAATTTATACATGTATATAAACCCAATTTATAATAACAATGAACAAGAAAAAATGGAAGATAATATCCTTATTTCAAACTAATGAACAACTCAATAGCTCAAAAAATAACAAATTCAACCTTCTGACCCTGTTGAAAAAAAAAGGATTCCATAATCCGGATCGTAGAATATGACCCTGGTTTTTTGAACTGCGGGTCGTATGGTAGTTGTAATTGGGTAAGAAATATTGAAACTATATAAATAATGGAAAACGGTGGATAGGGCCACTATTTACACTGTCTCTATAGGTGTAAATATCCATTATTTGAAACTATTTTCATAGACATACAAAATTAATGCTCACAGTAAGGTTTTATACTCTGACCATTACTATATTCATTCATGACATTACCACTATGCTGATAACAATTATATGTACATTTATATTTATATTTATATTTATATATATACATATAAATATTATATATAATTATAATTATTAATTTATAAAAATAAAAAAACTTATGGACATGGTGTAAAGCATGGCCATAGGTGACTATAGACGTGGTTCCAAGCTGTTGAAAGAGACACATATGACAAAAATTTACTAAATTGTAGTATTATCCCTTCTATTTCATTTTCCAAAAATTATTGGGTTTTCCCAAAAACTCAATCACCACAATTTCATATAACTATGATTATATGATTTATATAGCCACGGTATTACAAAACAATGAATATTGGATTCCAACACCCATATTTTCGAAAACATAGGAAAACGAAAGTGAGGTTGTTGCCTATTTTTCTATTTTTCATAATATAAATTGAAATAACCAGTTCCATGTTGTGCTTTCCCCTTTCATGAACCTATATGCAGAAAATATAGAATGACATGAGGGTATATATAGGGTGTGGGCTAAAATCCCAAGATGGTATCAACATGGATTCGATAATAAAATACATAGATGATTGAACAAATAATGTTTCAATTTGAAATAAATATTAATAGCGTGACAAAATAAAAATAAAAAAGAATCATGCTTCACATTTCAATTGATGGAAATATTTCATACGTTGGATTAATTTTCATTTTATAAAAGGCAATTTATATAAATTCAAAAGGCATGTGTAAATTTATTTATAAAAAAATGACATATATGTCAAAATAATCCCGAAAGAGCAAGATGGTCATTTTGGAAGTCGTATGGTTGTTATAGTTGATGGGATTCTCACACACTCATATGATGATAAAAACAATGTGCACATGTGTCTCTTTAACACTATCCAATGGAGACCAACTAACATCCCAATTAAGATAAGATCTTAATATAATATTATGTTATAGTTTTAATCTGTTAATCTATTTCGTGGGCCTTCCATATATGTGTTTTTAGTTATAATAACTAACAAACTATATAGTTTCTCGGGTTATAAATTACCAACAATAAAACATAATTTATTTCAAAATTGTTTTAAATAATTCTATCCCATTGCCCATTTAAATATTCCATTTTCCATTTAAAAAACATAATTTGATTGTAATAAAATAATTAACATTTTAAGATAAAATAAGTGTGCTCTTATCAAAAAACGTATTCCATATTTTTCATATAAAAATTTTAATTCAATTTCCCAAATAAATTTAAAAATTTATATACCACAACATAATTTCAGATGTTTCCTTCAAATTCAACATTCACACTCTAATTCACTAATATTTTTGGTTTTCCCAATTTTCATGAAAAATACAATCCAAATCACAATACAAAAATAAATCGTTTTTATTTATTTAATTGTAATAAATTTAAATTAAAATAAGAAAATTTTGGGTTATTTAAATAATCCAATCATTAATGGATCCACATACCTTCGAAAAACGGTATCACGAATCACAACACCCATAATGGGAAACTCCAAAAAATAATTCCAGAAATGAATATCCGATAATGAACTAATGATTAGATATATAAATAAATGGGGATTATATCCTCCACCAATAAAAATATGTAAAAAACCCTATATATGAGTGAATGAGAGATTTTATGTTAAATAACAAGAAAATAATAATTTCCTAGAAAAGATTGAATGATTACTAACTAGATTTTACACTCTTTTTTGCGGTTTTGGTGGTGGAATAATTTTTTATTTGTAGATTTAAAAATATAATAATTAATTATATTAATATATAGTGTCAATAGGAGGATAAATTAAGTCATTAAAATTTATTAAATTAATTTTCAGTCTAACATAATTCTACACAAATAGTTTTATATGATGGACCATATGGTTTTCCAAAAAATTTACCCTATCGATGTTCCCTAGCAAGATAATTTTTTATGGTTCATCCTTGGTGGGTGAAAAATATGATAAACCATGTTTGATCCATGAAATTACCACATTTTTGGGGGTTTTAGGGTTTCCATAATAATGTAGCACAATTTTCGAAAACATAGCACCAACTACACCCATCATAGGAGCCCTTAAAATAATTCCAAAATATCATCCAATGTTGCTATAAATGAGACACAACCCTATAATGATAAAAAAAATAGTGTATATGTGTTACTAAAAATATTAACCTGATGTTTCAACCACACTATATATACAATATATCAAAATAGCTCTTATTAAGAGTCTTTCTTGTGAAAAAGACGAATCCATTTCTCTCCCATCAGTGTTTCCCTCTCCCATATCTCATGAGTGTAAAACTTTTTCAGTAATGACCATGAACCAAAGGTATAATCCACCCATGATGTACCTTGTTTTTAGAATCAACATTCATGTTTGGACGCTTAGGCATAGAAAAATCAGGCATAACATTGAAATCCATGAAGCACAAAACATTATAGGGATTTGAAATATACTTATATAGATTAGATATATGAAACACATTATGTGCCAACATAAAAATTAGTTGTTGTTCTAAAATATAAATAAAATTTACAACATCCAAGACAACATTAAAAGGTCCAAAAAATGAGTGTAAATAATTCATATCAACCATAACCATTGATAAACCAACCAAGGAGATATTTTCAAGAACACTATCTCAAAAACCAAAAATTTCAATGGTCTTTGATAGTGATTCTAATAAATGATATACTGGCTCAATTCCATAAACATTATCTAATGATTCTACTGATTTGTTTTCATATTTAAATAATCTAGGTCTCACCGATGAAAATTACCTGATCTTTGAAAAAACCATCAATCCTTTACATGGTCAACCATATATGGACTCAAAATGATGCATTCTGATAGATGAAAGGTAAATATGGTCATATGAAAACTAAACCATTACCATATTTCCATCCCAATCCCCACAATAGTTGAGAACACTTGCACAAATCATATTATCATGAATATTTTTGTTGTTTCATCAACTTCATTTGACAATGGATGGTATTCCGTACTCAAATGAACATGAGATCCTAGTGATTCCTAAGGAAATATCCAACAGTGAAAAGTAATTCAATAATATATATTATAGAACATAGTAGGAAAAACTCCATTAAAATGAACAATCAAAATTAAATCAATATTTTTATATGATTGGACATTGTTGGAATCAATAATGTGATATAATTGATCCTGTTTTGTAAGCATCTTCATCAGAACCCTTATGACAGTCTTCATTCTTTGCGAATGAGGAATCCCCACCCTAATGTCCATATATATCTCATCCCACTTCTATGCCATCATTTGAATTTGCTAATAAAAAAAATGAAGGAATCAAGTTCCCATCCACAACATATTGAAATATATAAAAATGATATTTAAAATCATCAATGGAACATCTCATATTAGGCCACTAGAAACACTGCCACATTTCATAGATCATCTTCTAGGTTATAGGGTTCACATCCCACAATGAATTATGGAAATGTTATAACCTCCATAATAAGAGTCTCTAATACTATGAATGTCATCATTAAGATGATGTTCTTATAAAATAAACATCAGAAGTGTGGAGGATAACTAAATAATATCAAATGAAACAATGACACAAATTACTCAGACTCTAATATGAAATTATACAATGATATCCATCATGTTACACTATTTTATGATTATTTCATTTCATCGGATGAATGTTTCATCTATGGATCATCTGTGATGACATTCTCATTACTTGAGGTATAGGTGATGTCGAAATAAAAATATTTTCGGTATTCCACTAAGAACCACTGGTGGTGATTCAAATTTTTTTTGAGGGAATATATAAATAAATATACTGTTGTATAAAAACATGAGAAACCATTTTTCAAAATCCTTATGCCACCAACACAATGGTTCTTTCATCATATATACATGTTCAATGTCTGGGGTTAATAAATTCCTCATGTGTGAATGATGATTCAAAGATCAATAATTAATTATATGATTATCATTTATAATAACACTAACATAACATCAGAAGGTTGCATCACAGAACATGACATTGACTGGTTCAACCTCTAGAAGAGTTGGCACAAACATAGTAGTTAGAAGGCACTTCATATCAACAATATAATTTATAAATTAATAATCCCAAAAAATATTTACTATGTTTATAGTTAGAGTACTTATCGAATATTTCATTTATTCTTTGTACTTTAAAATCTAACATTAATAGCCAATTGGTCCAAAGAATTTCTGAAGAACAAACACGGTTTATGAGTAATCCCATGTCATAATATCTTTCACCTTTTCATGATCAAATAAAATATAATGTTCTGAAATAACATGTCCTAATAAAATCACCTACCAATTCAGAAAATCACATTGTGATATCTTGGAATAATGAAATTGATTTCTATAAAATCATATAACTTCACTAAGATTAATCAAATGATTATCCATTGACATAGATTAAAAATGATTTCATTCACAATGAATAAAAATGATGTATCATGGTACTCATGGAATTTTTCTATTAAATCCCACTAGGCTGCATAGATAGTCGATTAATCCAATAGTAATAACAATGAACACATAATGGTTGTAACTCCTACAATATGATGTCTTCTTAAAGTCATATTTTTTAATTCCCAATCTATGGTAACTAGATCATAGATCAATCAACAGGAACCACTTCTTCCTTTATATTCGGTCAAACATGCCATCAATCAATGGAAATAAATATTATTACTTTACTGCAACTATATTTTGTTTTTGGTAATCAACACAATGTTTAAGTGACCCTTGTGCTTTCTATTAAAATAGAAAAAGTTCCATCCACTCTGATATAGTTGTTCTTATAATGTATTTCTCCAAATTAGTTCCCAACAATATCTTGAACACTTTTATTAAATTTTGATCCATGTTATAAAAAAATAATTGATACCATCTGGGTACCTGGAAATATGTCGATAGAAAAACATACCTATGTTACATGTGGTAGACCAGAGATGTTAGTACGAAAAATGTAGGGAATCAATGAGAAAACAGGAGGGAGATCACTGCATATTGATTCTATAACTATTTAAAAAGAAACAAATTATGTTCATGTCCCCAAATATGGATATGAATGTTTGGATCTCCCCATCCTAAGAAACTAATCATAATAAATGATACGATGTACCCCATCATTATAGTAAAAATGGGCATTTTAATAAGGAAAAAAGGGGGTTTATTAGAAATAAGAGAATCCATCCTAAAGAGGGCATCATGAGAGTCCATCCCATGAAATAGAAAATCCCATGTATGATTGATATTTAATAATGAGAGAACACAATAGGGACTACATATACCATGCACTCTCATTGTTCTAAGGGTTGTAGTAATATTTTTAATATAATACAAAAAACTCCAGATGAATATTTAGAAGAATGAAAATATGGGTTGAAATTAATGAATTATATTAACTAGTATCAAATAAATAATTCACTAATATTGAATCTATATTGATCGTTTATATCATTGTCTATGTGTATGAATCTTTTCCCTCTAGAGACTCATACAATAGGTGAAGATGTTTTATTCAAGGGGCATGTGTCTAAATATATTTTGATAGTGAAGTATCCGATAGAACATTAGTTATATTAGGAACTGATGATCTCATGGAACTACCTGGAGTATAACATACATAACATAACATCTGAAAGGGACCTGCTATTTCTAATGAACAACATATCATTGGTTACTCAGTATAAACATATTTTCACATCTTGGGTTTGCCACATTGTTAACAAATAAAAGGTTATAGGAACTAAAATATAATTGTTGAATAAAAACTATGTTGTTTAAAACCACATTGATAATCCTCAATCTTACTCTTCCCATTATTGGAACTCAAATAACTACCACTAGAAAAAAGGGAACTCCTATAAATCAAAATATAACTACTGGGAAAAACTCAACCAATAATGCTCTATCCATCACATCATCATTATAAGGACGGTTCAGTAAGAAACCCTGTTAATTAATAAATATTAAAGTATAATCACGAACTATTTATTAATCCTCTTATAAATCATTAAAAATGTGGTTGATAACTATACAATATTTGTAAAGTGATTTTCAGATTTGTTCATAGTCTTATCGACATGATCAATCATGAAAACCTGTAAAGATGTTACCCACAACATTGAATCTAGATAGTATTATTGGGTTAAATTAACATTTAATTTATTCCATTTTATTACATAATTCTTGTTTTCAATCATCATCACCTCTCACAATCTACTACTAGGTCCCACTAGCTTGAATTAGCCAGATTGGACCATGATTTCATATGGAATTTCCATAAACTAAAATATAACTTTGATATCACTCAACCAATCCTCCACCAGTTGATAATAAATAGATCCTTCAATATCAGGAGTATTTTTTAAAGGACATCCTAAAAATAAATCCAGTAGTCATCCATCTAAGGATCCATAACTTTGACACCCACATGACATTGTCCAGGTGGCTGTCCCAAAGATTGAATAACACACACAATAAAATCATCTACATTCTATTCCACCAGAGGATTTTATCATCAAAGTTCATCAGAAAATTATTAATAAATTTGATTCACCCTTCATCTCATAGGAATGATTTTGGACACCATTATGAAACAACATTAAAGGCATTATAATTACACAAAAATAGAACAACAATGAAATTTAATACCATTATATAGATATCATATATTTTCATTTCATCTTATACAAATAAATAATATAAAAATATTATATATAATCTATAATACATGTTTTCCAAACAATCCCTCGTGACATAAGTCTAATTCGGGTGAGTTCTGGGTAGACACTCAGTTCAAACTACCTCCTTAATCCTGAAAGGATTACAAAAATACATAATAACAACATGGAATGATGAATAACCATCACATTTTATATAAAAATCACAATCTAGCCTAGATTACATGGCACTCTGATACTCGATAATGTGTGGACATATACCAAAGGGAATTTCTGATCCCCTTGGTGTGGTGACTCTCACATGGAATCTTACAAGATAATGTGGGAACAGTTTATCCACATATACTTAGGAAGAATCATTAACAAGTCTTGATGCTAAAAAGCTGACTCCATAGGGATAAATGTAACAGGATTCATGTAATCATATAAACCCAAGGTTTTACATAAATCTAATTGAGAATCAAGAAGATATAAAAATATGTTCCAATAGAAATAGAAAATCAAAACTGAAATATCAATAAAAACTAAAACCTCCAACTATTGATTCCCCCTAACTCGAACCATGTAAGAGAAAATATAAAAACACCTAGCCGCATGAGTATCATGGGAGTTAATACCCATCATTGTATCATTGAGGATTCCATTAAATGATTCCAAATTGATTATCCAAATAAGGATTTAAATTTCAAATAAATTGGAATGGATGTCAAAATTTTATTAAAAAAATCATTCTTTAAATATCAAATGATGATAATATTTCATGAAATGTCATAATAATCATTTTATACTAAACCATTTATATAAATTCACAAGGAATGTCCAAAATGTATATAAACATTGGAATATATATCAAAATAATAAAAATGTAGAAGCATGGTCATGTAGAAAGATGCATGATACTAATGTTTATGGGATCATAAATAACTTGTATGATGGTAAAAGTAATGTTCACACATATCTCTCTAGTACTTTCCAAAGATTCCAAACAGACATACACATATAGATAAGATCTAATAATCAATATTAGATAAATTCATAAATCTTTTATTTATTTATAGTGAATTTTTTTTCCAAACATTTTCTACCTAATGAAAATCTAACCACCTATAAATTCATGTGATAAACCAATAATCAATATTAGAAGGACATATTTCAACAATATTTAAAATACATTTACCCCATTTTTCATTTTCAATATTAATGTTTACATATAATCCCCAAAAATTGGTCTTAATAAAATCATTCATTTTCAAGGATAAAATCAACGAGTTATTATAAAAAACATAATCCATTTTTCTCAAATAAAATTTTAAATTCGACTTCACATATAAATTTAATATTTTATATTCATCAATTTTATTTCAAAATATTTTTGAAAATTCTAAAAACACACAACAACTCACTACAATTTGGGATTTGAAAAAAAAAATCGTTCAAAATAAAATCCAAATCACAATACACAATGAATTAAATATTCAAAATTAAATATAAATAAATTCAAATTAAATCATGGAAATTAGGTATTGATAAATCGGTCAATCAAAAAGGAAACCACCTCCATGGGATCATAGGATCATGAACCACATCACCCTATAATTGGAATCTTTAAAAAAGAATTTTAGCAATGAAGATCTTAGAATGGACCATTGATTCAATATCTCAAACATTCATTATTAGATACTCTAAAATGGTGATATAAAATAACCATAGGGTGGAGAGAAGGAGAAAGTGGTAAAAAAGAAATAGGGGATGAAATCTTAACAAAAAAGCAATGAATGATGATCACCTTGATTAAATCACCCCTATAGAGGGTTTGGATGATAAAAATAAATTCATAAGAGCCCCTCTCAACATTTGAAATAGTAATATGATGAGATAGGCCTATAAAGGGGCCCAAATAGGGGTTTTGATTTTTTTAAATAATTTTGGGAATTAGAGAATTTCAATAAATTACTACCTAAGAAGGGAATCATGGTGTATAAAACCATCTCCCATATCCATTTTCCTCTATATGTTTGGGTTTCACAGCTCTACATTGTTAGAGAACAATTATTCAAACTGTGATCCAACTATAAAAACACTAACATCATTGGTTTTCAATGTTTTTACTACTAGGAGACACAATTTCAGATAATGTTGTGCCAACCATGAATATCCCAAGATACCTCAACAAAATCCATAATGTAGCCAGAATCAACCCTAAATGTTACCCACCTTAAGCTTGATCATAATGTTTGTTGATTTGTACATGAAAATAAGAACAAGATATTACCCTTCAACACCCATACCCACTTCTAAAACCCATCATGCATTGGTGACATAATTGATTCATATATATATACTAGGAGGATAGCCTATTTTCATTGAAGATAATAGTTTTATTTGTTTTATTAACTTTTCATCTCGTGGAATACATGAATGATTTTTTTTTCAACTCACCACTTACCTATCCACTCAAAAAATGGATGTTAAAAAACCCAATCATACGACATGTCAAAAACAATTTTCTCCAACATTCAACATGTTTCTATCAGACATAATCATTATACATTCACACACGGAAGAGTGAAGTGATTACCTAACCACCCTCACCAGATTCCATACCAAACACTTAATTAGGTTTCTGATTTTTTACATGACATTTCAAACTACCATCAGTCCCTACCAAGAACACACATGTAATTCATATCAAGTCACTTTAAGATGACATTAAATAAACCATATTTTCAATGCCATAATTGAGTTTTTATCCAATTTCCCTATAAAAATATTCAGTGGAATTCCCTGTGTAATCATGGAATGTGTCTCTTTGATTCATCGTAAGATTCATAAGGCCTCATCAGCATTTTAATATTCAATTTATCATATTTGTGAACCATCTGATACAACGGTCATAATCCCATGAATAACAAGTCACTCCACACAATCTATGGGTTATTGTCATTTATTTAATTTATCAATCACCAATTTCAATGTCCCAATATCCATTAATTTTGGAACATCAGTATTGGATGTATTTTCCTCAATCACAAAACAAAAAAACTAAACATCAACAACTACCCATTTCTGACATTATGTAAATGAACCTATAATATTTCTTGATGTATAGTCAGTAATGTGGTTTTTATCCTCTAATTGATAATAGTGAACTCATGAACTTATATACTCAAATACATAACACCGTAATTAAAAATTCAATGATTATAACTAAATATTTGGAATTGTTCTCCTCTGCTCCATGAAGAATGCATCCATGTCCACTAACACATTCTTCTGGGTCAATCCTTGTCCTATGAGACACCATAGTCTCATCCCTCCATGATGTAACCATTCACTATCGGGCCATCCCAAACCTAAAAAATGACCTTTTCCTCTATTCCCTCATGTTTCCTCATCATATCCATGTTACCTTTCATCATGGTGGATGTTTCACCAACGACCATCAATGTATAAAATATTTGTTGATAAGGAGTCATGAACAATCATTTCTCTTAAATCAATCACCAACAATTTTCTCATGATTAAATAAACAACATACTGATTTTCATTAGAATATAGATTTTCTATTTTACAAAACGCATGAATTGGTATTTATACAACATGTTACTCCATTCATCCATATAAATGTTTCAAAAAAATACACACCATCCATTGGATAAATAACACCAACAATATCAAAAATATTTAAAATTAACCTTCCACATAAAATCACAACAAACCTTGAGGTCACACATACCTTATGAATATTTATTTACCAGACATAATGTCTTCAACGTCATTAATTACATGATCTATGCTCAAATTCCCAGTAATGTACAAATCCATACACCCTAAATTGTTTTCCTTATCAAGCCTGATATATTCTCACTACATCAATCCCAAATGATTTATATCATTAATTTTTTTGTTTTATGCTTGACTACCTCACTATCACCCATTACTCGTGCATCATTTCCTACCCATAAAGCATGACCAACCAGACCACACACCTTAACTAAACAAAAACCCCCAGTGATTTTCATTACATTGATTATCCCCTCTCATATATACTAAAAATCATATTAAAAAATTAGTGTGTCCCAATCCCCAATGATTTGGTAACTCAAAACCCTCACCTACCCCATCACGGGTGACCTCACCATTATTTTTCCTCAATATTAGAATCAAAATATCACATATGAACCATGGAAGGTCATTTAATAATTTAAATTTCATCTCCGTGGATATAATAAATTTCTCTAAGAACACTTTTTTATATCTAATCTAACCAAAATAGTATCACCATGCTTTCAAAACCCAGATCTTTCCCACATATGATAATCAAAAAACTACACTGGTGAAAGAATACATGGGATCTATAGATAAAGGAATAATAATAACCATACCCTCCAAAAGAAATTGTATTGTTTGGAAAAAATCACACATATTCTTAGCTCAGGACACAATATCAATTACCATTTAAAATTAATACATTATATAGCACCATATGTTCATTGATCATATTCTACTAAGAAATATACCAATGTTTTAGGAAACTAAAGTATCTGAGGACTAGGTTAAACACTCAAATAAATACATTTCACATCAATAATTTACTCGACAAAATGTAGGTCACATACAAAAACTCGTTGTTGTGCCTCCTTTTAAAGAGACACTACTAACATTGATTTACTGTCACAAAACAAAACAAGACTATGGTTATCCAAAAAAATTACAGAATTCAGACTCTATAAATGAAACCTAAACATAGGTCCAAAACCCTTTACCTACACCCAAACATGACGTCTCTCAATGATCTATCCATGCATACAAGGTTTCAATCACACATACCATGTCATTACATGGGTCGTACCCACTACTCAAGACTATAATATATTTATCATTAAAACTATAGGTCCCAATAATAAATTAGAAATGGTTTCCTTTACATGAGATGAGGGTAAAATAATATAAGAATAATATAGACATTTTATTTAACGATTAGCATCATTAATTTTTATAATCTCAAGCATTATACACATTTAATTGAAGTTCCATTTTTTGTTCCTGAAACAATGGTTCAGTTTTAAATAGGTTCAAAAACCAATAACAGTGGCATATTTTAATTATGTTGTACTTCACACCCCATTTTAAATTCAATAGTATTAATTAAAAATTTATTATTTATCATTCAATAATTCCCATGGTTTCACATTTTTTGGATTTTAATGACACATTAAGATCCAATGAATGAACCACCCATCATTTGATAAAATTGTATACTCCCTCGTTTTTCTGATAGGGATTCATTAAAATGTTATTGAGGAAAAAATTTAAAATTTTGCAAATATAATATTATTTCAAAAACAAAATTTATATAATAACTACATTTCATTCCCACAATTTATAAATGGATATTATATGGGTTGTCTTAGTAGAGTGCCACCAATATATTATATTTGATAAAAAAACAAATGATTGTAGATACTATAAATAACAAACCCATATAAATCATCAAAATTAATCGGATGATATGAAATATTTATTAAGACAATCCATAAATTTAATATAAAACTTAAAAATGTATCTACTTAGAATTAATAACCATAAGAGATAGATGAATTGAATATAAACATTAGGTTCCAATAAGGATCTCTAAACCCACACACTATATTATCATACCATCCACAAGAACAAAACCAATATATCAAAAAAATCAAACCCATGTATACAATAGCTGTTTGAAATAAATGAACAAAAATAAAATGAAATTAAATAATAACAACTGAAGTACATGGATTCATTTATTTTCCCACATATATGGTTCTAGAACATATAATCACGAGATCATAACCATGTCCTTAAAAGATCCTTTCCTATTTTTTCAGCACTAAATCTTGAAAAAAATAATAGTAAACATATAATTTTCTTTTTTCACCTTGACTAAAAATCCACCAAAATGATTCCAGATCTGGTTCACCATAAGGCCTCAAGTGAACCTCCATATATTCTAGATGTTATAAAGTAGAAACTAGGGTATATAGATGTAATATTCTAGAGAAGATACCATTTTCTCATATTCCAACATGTCATAAATAATGGAATCAACATCATTATCACAACTAGTTAAACTAAAGATGTTTAACAATATCATGTTTCATCCCATTAAATAACATAATGATGCAACAACCAAAATTATTTAAGAAGTACATAAAAATAAAAAGGTATAATATTCCAAAAAATTTGATGGATCCAACTTAATAAAAAATCTTGAATGTGTCAACCACAATCATATCTCTCATCAACCTTTTCTCTATTTGATCATAATAAATATCACCACATCATCCTTGGCCTTTAAACTATAACCTATGATAATGTATAAAATTTTTAGGTCATCATATGTCCTGGATAACCAATAAGGGTGTGTGTTAACCTGTATAATCCATAATGATTGATGAGTAATGAAAATATAGTATATGTATGTATTGTACGATATTCTAAAACAAATAAAAATGTACTATGTATAGTAAACTATTTGAATTACTAATCCATGTTAGGAATTATGTCATAAATAGGGAACACAAGTTCACATAAAAATTTAAATAAACACCAATCCAGGACCCCATGGGTAATATAATGTTGCAATAGGGTTTATTTCCAAATCATCATGGAAACAAAAATCAAGTGTCCTTAAAATAAACATCTTTCCTCAAATAGGAATTCCATACCAACCATTATAGAGAATAGTATTCTTGTTGGATTAAACTCAGGGGGTCTTCCATGAAATTTATAAATAAGGTTTGATTGGATTTTCATATTTCACCCAATGTATTCAATTAAATTTCTATTATATATGAATTCATGTAGTTTATCTTGTGAAATTCAACATGGTATACCATTAGAAATCCATTACATTAATACATAGAATTTATAAATTGTATAAATTTTATAATTATGAGGGGTACCATCCCATTGATTTCAAATTAACTGATCTATTTAGAATCTAATTCTATATAAACTTAATTATGTGGTATCATACCCCATTGAATTTGAGGTGTCATGACCCCTTGACATTAATATATGTCACCTATTGTAATCTTATTTTAATCTACGTAATTACAATATAAACCCATCAAAATAATCAATGGAGGACCCCTAATGTATTTAATACACATAATAAATTCAAAAGATCTCATTATTTTTATTTATCATAATTCATACTATTAAATATTTCAATAAATATTTATATTTCACCATTATTTTCACATTATATTTTTATTAAAACATTACATGTTAAAAAGAAATAAGGAGTATTAATGGTCATTCTAGGAAATCCACTATTACAATTAAACCATTATTAATTAAGGAAAACCATATTCTATAATAATATTTCATCCAAATGAAATCCACAACATGAAGTCACATATTATAAATTTTAAAAATGGGTTTAACAAAACAAACCAATAAGTCTATGTCCAAATAAATTTCATGTAATAACTAAATAAACTAATACATTGAATTTAATTATATAAGATAGGTTATTGGCGATTCAGAATGTCCACATATTCTAAATAATAATACATTTCCAATTAATTAATATAAATAATTTAGAAAAACATCATTAAATTTACCTTCACTAATTATACAAGATTGAAAAATAGCATTGAGGAACATCTAGTATTTTACAACTAATTATGTACCTAACTCGATCCTTGAAAACACAACAAATAATCATAAAAAATTAAAATAAACCTAAAATCTATCTCTAATGTTATATTTTATAAATGGATTAACGGGATCTCTACCCACAATGAAACTATATATAAACACATTTTAAATATATGTTGTGTACATTAAATCATATTTTTGTTAATACATTACGAGGAAACCCTATTTCACTGTATAATTAATATAACATTTTCTCGAAGAAATAATAAACTCATCATAACATCATATATTAACAAAAATACAAGTAATTTTGTTTAAAAACCCCATCAAAGGATCTCTTTTATACAACCCAAATAAAATATCCATTATAAGTGGAAACAACATGATCTAGTGGAATCACAATGGGAACCTAAAAATAATAAATCACTAATGTATAATGGGAGGGGTTTGAGATTAGTGAAGCCCATTGGGGGGGAGAGACTCCACCAAAACAACAACTAATACACCTATAAATACACTACGTGTAAGGGAATTAATATAAGGAGGATGAGATTAGTTTTTTGGGACATGAGTTCATGAACACGAATGAAAATGGAGGGGTTGTTCTTAATATTAAATATGGAAAAAATAAAAATAAAAAATTTATTGACCTACATACTTTTTCCATAGGGGAGTATAAATGTTGTTTTAGCCATGTGATATAAATTTTCCAAATACACCGTTCTAGAAATTTTGATCCACACATTCTCCAAAATTGAGTAACTACCATAAAAAATTTTGTTTCCTCAACCAAAAATATTTTACAAAAAAATTATACAATCATGGAAAAACATGAACCTAACCTCCATAAAAAACAAATACATATGGATTAATTTTCAACAAGAATGGATTCCTCAAAACCAAGATCGAGTAATTACAAAAAATTATATACTATTAAAATTGATCTAAATTTCCCCCTATGTATGGTTAAGTATATAATTTTCTACAAACCATGAATCCAAACAATGTAATGATGTCAAATACCTATAAAAACTCCAAGATAATTATCCATGATTCTACGACCCCCTAAATAATATATAGAACACATTTTTCATCATATAAAGTTCTATAAAATATCACTATAAATCCAAATAGTTGGAATTATATTCTGAACAACAATAAAAAATGCATCCCATCTACTAATAAAATTTTTATATTGCATACGAATATCTAAATATTTGACTAAAAATAGGGTATTACATTCATAATCACAAAAAATATAGTATTAATATATAAAAATAACATTAGATCTTTAACCATAACCATGTTTTATACTCATAATTACTACAACATGATTTATTCACCTTAATTGTTGATTTTTTCATAGTGAAATAATTAAAAAAAATCATCCTCATAAAATGAAATATAAAAAATGTCTTTTCTGCACCATAATATTTAATTACTAACTCTTTGTTTCAGTTTTGTGAGTAAGATTATCAACACATTTCTTAAAGATGACATAAACCATATTGTTTTCTTCTAAATAAGAATATATATTTTTTATGTCATGAACGTTTTTATATCATTATGTGATATAGATTTATTAACAACTTTATAAAATAAACAATGTTGTAATGAATATTAATTTTATTAAAATCACTATATGGATATTTTTTACTATTATTAACAATATTTTGATTATAAATTTACCAAGGTATTGTTTTCAATTCCATGGATATATTCACTCGTTTTTATTCAATGAATATCCTGTGAAACAAAAAAAAATTCATTATCAATTATCTATATATAAAATTATAATTAAATATCATAACTTATTAATCACCCCTAATGAATAAAATTCAATTCTATGCTCCTAATGTGTGTTTTTATAAGAACTATATTACTATATAAAGTAATTTTTATTACATTACTATGTCCATTAGTATATTTAATATTTATTTAATAACTACAAATTATTTACCAATATTGGAATTCCCTATCCCCTTTAAAATTGGTATGAAACTAAAAAAGTATCATCAAAATTTTTATGGTGCATTCAAACATCACAACAACATCAAAAATTTCAATGTGATAATCGAATGATTACATTTTGAATAACCTATCCATGGTCATATATAAATTAGTTTCATAGAGTTAAAGAGTTAATGTTGTTGAAATTATTTATCATATATAAATAATGAAAAATAAATAAAAATTCTAATATATTTCAACTGAATGGTTGTTTCAAGTTTATCAGATATATGTAAAATAAGATTTTATAAATTATTTTGTTACATATTGATTTTTTTAGATAAATTTAAATGATATAAATAACTTATAAATAAAATTAATGTTTATATAAATGATGAAATCTTTTTTAGACATAAATATGAATTTCATGTACAATGATCTAATTTTGATACATTACTAATGAATTTGGAATTAAATTGATATGTAGTAAACCATATATAGTATTTGAAGATTAATATAGTGTATAACGTTGATTCCAAATGTATATTGATGTTTTTACATTTCGTGTTAAAAAAATTCCAGACTTTTCATTGTTAAATAAAATTGAATTAGATATGTTACTAATTGATGAGATAAAATTCCATATTTTCATACAATTGACGTAATATGAAATCCTAAATTTCATTTCAATATAAAAATATGATAAAGTGATGTTGATGTAGTTTAACATAATGTGTTATATATATATATATATATATATTTGAACATAACTTATGGGTGAATTTAAATATACCAGGAGAGATGTTTTAAAGGATTGGGGGTTAGATAAAATACGAAAATTATTAGGATTTTGTTTTCCTTTATATCGACATTGTATAATATACTTTTTTCATTAATTTTTTAAAACAAACTAATAAGATCGAAACGAAATTCATTTGTGAATTATAAAGATTATTTTCATATATATTAAAAGAAACATTCAGAATGGGCTATTATATGGTACATTTATTGATGATAACCAAATTATCATGTTTATATTTTTTGGAAAGTGTTTTATGATGAAATAAAATTCCATTTTAGAAGATTACTTTGTTAAATAAGAATGTATAATTGTTTTTCATATATGAATTATGACTATTATTTCATAAAACTAGAACAAATAAATTACATCATATGAACAAATGTATTTAATTGATACATAAAGAGTAAATAATAGCTCAAAATCATGGGTGAAAATGTATAATTATAGTTATATATTATATTTGATAATTTGAGTATCATTAAATATAATATTTGTTTTAAAACTAGGAACATATACTTATATAATTAGTAATAAATTATAAAGGATATATCATGAATAAAGTGGTGAAATTGTTTTTTTACATATTATCTACTAGAGGATATCTTGACTTATGAACTATTAATACCCAATTTGGAGATATTTATGTTATAGATTATAATTCAATAACCTCCTGACTCATCACCTATTGATGAGAGTTTACCGTTTTAAAAATAAACTATTTTATATTTTTTTTATTATAAATGGAAACATTCTAAAAGGATTTTAAATATATGATTAATAAATAATTATTTCATTATAGATATAAATATAATATTATAGTGTAAATGTCTCTCTATTTATATATAAACATTTATTTCTTTTATTATGAATTTACCTCAAAATAAATAAATATTTTAAGTAAAAATGTTTTCATTATGTGAAATGTCATTAATTATTCTTTGTAAAAATTATCTGATTTGTTTTAAAAAATGGACTATGGGTTGAGGGAATGGAAATAATTTTTTTTATTTTCTTAGAGTATAGGGATAATAGTTCGTTATTAATTTAGTATACATAACATAATTATTGGTTTTAAATAAATTCAATGGGGTCAACATATATTTTTGTTTGATATGAATTTTTCATCTTGATGGCATTAGAAGAGGTCCTTATAGTCAGGGAGTCTTGAAGATATGTTTTATGAAAAAATATTGTCTTAAACAAATTATACATAGTATTTTTTAATATACATATTATGTGTTATAATTTGAGTTATATATCAATGTATACATATGTTACATAATTTCCTGTAACATATGTTTTGTGTCAAAAATATGTGATGGGAGTATAAATTTGATAGATTTTTGTTCTGTCGGTTATAGGATATATTAATTTCTGTGTATTTTATTATGAGCAGGTGTGTTTTGGGATATTTATATATATATATATAATATGATCAATATTGTTAATATGTTCTATTTATGTGTATATTATGTTTTTATTAATATTTATGATTTTGGATATATTTATATTAAATAATGTTATATTATATATATTCTTGTCAAAGAAGATGTTATTGTGACTATATATTTTTATGTTACATGTTCTATAAATTATAGTAACAATTATGTTTTTTAATTTATGTTTTATGAATATATATTCTACAGTGTATCTATGATATATTCAATATCAATTAGTTTTATATTGTAGATATATGTGTTTTGAGAGGATCAAAATAAATTTAATAATGGTTGTTTTAATGATAGATTTTTTTCATGATATGGTTACATTTTTGGTATGTGATTGAACATTTCATAAATAATATTTAGTCTAATTCAAAATGTATGGATATGTGAAAATGGGAACATGTAGATTCTTTTCAACTCTATATGTTTGATCATGGTAAAATAAAAAATGAATTTTAATTATGCTCAAATGAACGTAATGTGATATTTATACAAAAATGCCATGAATAAAAATAATTATCTAATAATTTTACATTAATGGTAATAAAAAACATTGAATGTTGGGTAGTGAATCAATATTTATCCATTAATATAATTAGTAAAATTATTTTTAATATAAAGTAGTGTTTCCTTGATTTTCACATAAGTCTAACATAACTATTAACCATAACTATATATATTGTAATTAACAATGAAAAAGTGGGTTATGGGAGAATGAAAGAATTTGATATAGTTGTATTTATTTGTATGTAATTTTTTATCTGTGTAACTGAATCACGAAATTGGTGAAAAATATTTCACATATATATATTTCCCATGAATTTTTAAATTTATTTACATATATGGTAATAATTCAGTAATATTGTAAGTATAGGATACATAGTGATCAATAATGTATTTCATCAATCATGGGTCTTATAAGATGCCCGGAATCGAAGAAGTGGTATGATTTGAAAAATAATATGTTTGAATAGATTATTTTTGATCTAAATGGGTAAAATTATTAAATATAATCATAGGTTTTAATATTGAAATGTTTTATTTCATTGATATCTATGTATAGTAAATTTAAATTGTATAATGGGTTTATAATAGAATATTAAAAAGTGTTAGAAATAATATTGGAAACTGTTGAAGACCTTTGTAAGTATTAATTAATTATAGGAGAAAAAATTACTATCTTATAATTCATTCTCCCCTCATTGAATATTTATTTACCTTGGTAAATTTTTATCCATATTGGTTTGTTTTGTATATATATATATCATAAATAAATGTGAGTGACATTAAAGAAGTTTTTTATTCAAAAACATTATAAGGACGAATGTTGATGAGTGGATATACATTACAAAAAATTTACCTTGATGCTTGACATGGGTATTCATATAGTATTATTGTATATCCATTTTTCCTTGTATTTTTGACCTCATTAAAGGTCAAACAAGTAAATATTTATGTCCACACTAAATGAATTGATTAAAATCCTTATATGAAATCTTATATGTAATATATTGTAAATTTTTTTTTTTGATATTATGGAAAAAAAATATCATTATAAAGAGAAATATGAAGTTAAATTAGTTAATAAATTGTATTCACCCTAATTTATCCCCAATTAATGTGATATTATCTCTAATGGACACAACAAGTATAGATTTCATTTTCATAACATATCCACAAAAAGTCTCCTACTAGGTAGACCATAATGTATATAATTTCTACCCCATTAATCCAATAAATGCTATGTGATTGGTGAATGAGAGAGTATATCTCCACTAAGATGGTAGGTGAATTTTACATAATTGTGTACACAACTCTCAATATATTTAATTCACATTTATAGTTACTTAAACTCTATATGAGTAGTAGTTATTGGATTATGAGAGATTATGTACAAAATAAAATAAATAGAAAATGTGTTTTACATGATTGACTAACCCATACTATTAGGAGGATTATCATTGAAAGAAATAGTTGGGATCTTATTATAAACATTCATACATTATTAAAAATAAATATAATGAATTGAGTTTGAAATGATCATTGAACTATGATCATGAAAAAGGAATTATCATAATCAATGTGTAGATAAATCTTTTTTCTCTAACCCCATGTAACTATAGAACATTGATCTTGTGTGAACTCATATTCACATAAAAAATCCTAGAAAATATATATTTTTAATATGTGGATGGTTATTTCAATGATTTATCTCTATTTGATTACTCATTTAAATGACCAAATAAACACCTATTAATAGAATTCTCATGTGTTTCCTCACGAACTCAAAATTTTAAGGTGATCTCCATATCTGCAATTCTGTGATAAAATATTTCAAAATAATTTCAAAATAATTTCAAAAATATTATATCAAAATGATTTGTATTAAAGTATGATCACATATATATTTATACAGCTCTTTTCTATATATGTCCAATAAGTACACATATTACCATGTACTAAAAAAATTGGTCTTACCCTTCTCCACTATCGAAGGACATGCCATATTTGAGAAATAAAAATCTATAATAAAATCAAGTAATTTTAATCGATCAAATTTCATTATCATAACTAATTTTTTCATACTATAATTATTATGATGTAGTGAATCCAAAAAAACCAAGAAAATGTGAAACATAATGTGATCAATAGGTGACACTTTTCGCTTCAAGGTTTATATATTTTCAGTCTGAGATATTTATTATTGGTCATAAGTGATAGGATTTAGTGTGACCAAATTAATACACATGTACAATGTTACCCTAATTTCCCCCACGATCTATTAAAAGAAATTTTAGATCTGTTAAATTAATTATAAACAACCTCATGACACAAATACTTTTGTTTTCATGAGACTATACTATCAATGAGAAATAAACTCTCCTTAATAAATGTTATATATAAAAACCAATAATAATTGCATGTGTGATAACGTCATTATAGAAAACCTATTTTTTAAATGATCCATGTCATTGATCATTAGAACACATCTGGAACTGTTGTTCATCAAATGAATATATAATAATTCCTTACAAATGATCCTCTAACTAGTCCATGTGAATTTGTTTTATAATTAGAATACAAAAACATATCCAAGCCCATGAATTAATAACCTCAAAAATATTCATTTTATTCATCGAATTAAAATGTTAATTATATGTACAATATATGAAAAAACATGGGGTGTTTATGAGTAATACATCATTTTTGTGTGTGAACATATATTTGTTGACATAATCTCTCAAGTCCCCATTTTTAATTTTGAACATAAAAGTCTTCTTCGATAATTATAACTCATAAAATCACCAATAATTATGGTATCATCAATATCAACCTTCATATATGATATAAATATAAAAATAAGTAAATAAGATCTTTCCCATACATCAAATAACATCATTTTATATTCCCCCAGATGTGTAATAATATATTTATCCTTATATAGAATATTTATTAAAGACTAATATTTATTTCTAACAAAAATGGTCATAGATATATACTATCATAAAGAATGTATATGTGTCATCATGCTTGACATAGATATTATCACACACTTTTAATTTATTTTATTTAATGCATAAAATGTTTTTACTGAGCTTAAAACACAATTACTGGAGAACATACTTCAATGAAAAAAAATATTTATACCAATTACATCCTTGAGTACTGTCACCATCAAGAATTAACCAATATTATTCTTTAATATATTCTGATATATTATTTTAATAATTAATATTTTGGTATTTCACCACCATTTTGAAGAATTTATAATGTATTATGTTATTATAATAAGATATATTCAAAACTAATCTTTTTTTACCAGTATTAAAAATTTGTCATAAAATTAAATACCCTCAATTTTAGTGTAAACTTAGAAAAGAAGATGTTATTTTTTTAGTGATACATTCCTTTTTTCATTGAATTTATATTAAAATACTATGTTCTTACAAATAATATTCATTTCTTTGAGACATAAATCCTAAATATAACTATTATTATTATCATGTTTTTTTATTTTCTTCTTCTATATCTACTATCTACGTCACAACCATCGAATCCCCTTTATCACTATTTGGTTCTACTTGTAAAATAAATTATACTATGATTGGAATTCCCAAAATTCATATACTTGTAAACACCCATCATATTATATCAATTAATGTTATTTTTTTAATTTTTATTCTTAATAAAAGTGAACTTATTTACTCTCTATCAAGGATTTATTAATTATCTAAATGTTTAGAATCAATTAATATTGTATAAATCTAACATATGCATCTATAATACTCCCATGATATCCAAAAGGATTATCTACAGGAAATTTATATGTCATCATAATTATATAATTATTCATGTAATGTTTTATGATTTCACAACACAATTGAATCAAATATATTATAATTAAATCTTATATTATTATATTATAAATTATATCATTGTCCACAAGATGTGTATCTATAAATGATACCTTGAATATCTCCCTCATAAAATATTTCTAGGAGTCTTATATTAATATTGAGATAACAACAGATGTAAAATAACATTATTATCCTCTTGTTCTGATTTATTATAGATGATATATCTTATTGTATGTTTGTGAAATTTGGAAATAATCTTCATGAAATAGATATCCATGGGTTTTCAATACCGATATTGTGTTTAAAAGTTATATAATCAGATAAAATTCTTCTTCCCATTACCCCAAAAATAAGTTTCATTCATTAATATAATATAGTACTGATATTTCATATATTAATATATTCTCATTTATTATTTTAGACTACAAAAGATATTCTCCAATATATTTAATCATGGATTGTGATATTTTTTAAAACAAAAATCTTGTCTGAAACATCCCATTTGATTTTTAGAAAATCCTGTTAAATTTGAAATCATATCAATAGTCTTAGTTTTTTTAATCTAAAATAAATATAAATCGTATTAGTAATACCATTATCAAAGCACAAGAAGTGCCTATAATTATTGTTAGACTTCATGTTCATCAAACCAAACGTCTCCCAGTTTATCACCAATATATGATTCATCATATAGATCTGCAAATATTGTTACAGGTGTTCACAATCCCTTAATCATTATGTTTCTAATACTGAATAAATCTTTTTCATTATCACTTTAACCATGATGATGGAATCCTTCAACGTCCTAATGATTCTCCCATCCCTAAAAATTCACCACACTCCCATTATAAAAATGATGGGAAACAATGAGGAAATTTTTCACCCAAACAACCCAATATATATATCATAATAGGATATCATCTAACATTCAATTGATAATGATAATCCTACTGTTAGTTATCCATGGCTATTGATATCAACATCTCATTCATTATAACTTTGAATGTTTCATAAATTATTATTATTATTCTTGAATGATTAGAAACCACTATTGAGTATCTATGGAACCTCTCCTTTTATGATTTTTCTTATAACCTATACTATCATTTCATACTCCTGATCATTACTTATCTAGATTGATTTTCAAATTTCTTTCAATATTAATAAATATAGTAGAACGATAAAACACTTATTGGTATTTTTTCTATGATGATCACACCTATCATAAGGTTCCTAAAGAAAATAAAAATTACATAGTAGTTCTATCTTCGACATTAATGTTTTTATTGAATGAATATTTATAATTTTAGAATAAAACCACATTGTTTATGAATAATAATTTATTAGGAAAGTGAAAATTTATTCAAAAACACATAACCTATAAGTATATACTCCATATCACAAGTATATACCTTCAATTAGTAATATCATTAGTTAATGATTTGATTATTCAAAAACATCTCATTTTGTTACTTTCAAATTTGAATCCACTATTTTTTAGAATTATCAGTATTTGTATTCATTTACTTTATTTGGACATACCATATGATTATGCTCTTGATATGTATTCTTCTATAACACATTATATTTAAATTTTTTAAAAAATATTTGATATATTAATGGGTATAAGCTCTTTCATGTGTTAATCAATCACATTTTCCAAATTATTACAATTGTTTCTTCACATATAGTTAATATCTCAGGTCCCAAAATAATAGTTCATGGTACCATATCAAAATAATCAATTTTTTTAATTGGATTATAAAAATTAATAGTAATTTTAATGAATTCACCAGATTCCATAATAGAATATTTAAACACTCAAATGTTGTCTTAATTAATATATTTTATATCTTGATATATCATTTTCATATATATTATACCTCCAATTTCTTGTAAATTTGATTTAATATGTAAATCTTAATCATTATATATGAAAATTAGAGGACATAATTGATATCTCTAATATTATTTGTGAACACTACATATATGTTTGTAAATTCAACATTTTTAAATTAATCAATATATTTATTCAATAAAATTTTCTTAGATTTAAAAAAATTATTTTTTTCTATATATTTCTTTTTTTCATTTAACTATTCCACAATATCCTTACGTAATTATAATTTTATATTTGATTTTCCAAAAATGACATTCTTACTCGTCATTTCAAATTTATTTATCTTCTCTCATGGGAATTTTTTACCATTTAAAATCACTACAAATGTTTTTTTTTTCAATTATCTTTCAGTCGTATTTCTTCCTTTCAATTTCATCATTAGAAATTATTGTAGCGTTATTTAGATTCTAATACATCATCATTTTGGGGACCTATTGTTCACTTGAAAAATGTAATAGCTCTATATCTATTCTTTTTCATGTTTATTTATTTTTATCTTTGGGAATCCTCTTCAATGTTTTGTTCCCTAACAAGAATATTCGTTGAAAAATATAATATTTTTAATCAATTATAATTGTTGAATGTTATTTTAACTATATTTTTAAATTATTTCTATTCGTAAAATTTAAAAATAAGTATATAAATTTTTTAAAATATGTGGAAGAAACATGTCTTTGTTTTCCACCACATAAATATTTTTTACCATAGGAAATTTTGATTCATTTGTATCATTTAAAATTTTCTCATTCCTTATATTTATTTTCACTATCATGATTCCTTCTCTTCTTCTTGATGAAATTAAATATGTTGTTGAATATATTGATTGATTGCACATAAATTTATTTTTATTAAATATTATTAATATTAATATAAATCATATCCAAATGGATTCCCATAATATTTTTTATAGTAAAACAATTTATGAATTCTCTATGGATATGAATAATTAATCAATTATATTCTCTATAATTTTGATTTTTCCCACAATTTCATGATCACCCATCTAGATATATTCAAATTGTTCTTAGTGTTTTTATAATATCAAATCATTTATTTCAATTTAAATTCATGGTTTTAATATCTTATCTTACAGATTCTATTCGTATTCATTGATCATATGAATGTTGTTAAATTCTTATCTAAAGGTTATGATGATAAAAATTGTGCTCCCTCCAATTATGTTCAATAGAAATCCTATAAAAAAATGGTTGTGTTTATAAACATTAAAAATATATACACCATTATAAATGATGTTATTAATTTAAGATATAAAACAAATATGATACAAAACCATTTTATCATTCAAAATATGGACCCATTAAATTAATATTTAATAACTCATTTTTCTTAAAGATATTGGTTACATCCAAACATCTATTGTATTAAAATATATTTTTAATAAAACATATATATATCAATGGATTTATTTGTCCACGTTGATTAATTTTTTGTATTAATAATAAACATTGATACATTGGAATGGTTTTGAGGATGTGCATCAAGATAAATATGATACCAATTGATATGGGAAGATGAGATTATGTCATATATTAAAGGGATTTAATTAGTGATTTAAAACTTATTAAAAATCATCATCCAAGTTATTATTATTTTTATATATAGGGATTGTATCCCAATAATTGTTTGTGGTAATGATAGATAGATTAAGATAACCACGCACATGACAAAAGTAATTTACATAGTTCATATCCCTGTATTATATGGTTACTAATCATTTTAAAAAAATTGTTGTGATCCAATTGTGCACATTTTAATGTTATTGTAAGTAATAAAAATTAATGGAATGAGTATATCGACCTAATATTAAATTATAATTAACAATTACAAGTAGTAACTTATTGGTTAATCATTTTTTCCTAGCCTATTGTGCCCCTAGAATTTGGATTTGTCGTACACCATTACATGTCAAATAAATCCTAGACAAAAACTCCAAAAAATGTACGGATTTTTACCTAGTATATTAATATATTTTTCATTAAAATTTTAAATGGGAATATTATCTCATATTTATACATTTTACAAACAATTTTTTAGTGATCAACACTCTTCAAGAGTGATATTTAGTCAAATAATACCTGACCCAAAGCACATAAAAAATTCTCAAAAATGTTGTTTCAAATTATTATAAATTGTAACATGATATATTTTCCTCAATTTATTTATTGAAGAACTAAATATTTTTGAAATATATATCATTACAAAACCATAATGTTTTTTATAATGATCTTCCATATTTTGATATAATGAGAAATAATACTCATGTAATAGAAAATATGATTATTCATCTCGATTAATAGGGTTTTATATTGTCATTTCATTATGATTCATTGAACCCAAAATAGTTCTAAAATAATTAATGACATGGAGATATATATGAAACACAACTAATGGAGAAACTATCATTTTTTTAGTTTGAGGTAACCACGTATACAAAAATATTACAGTGTAGACATGATATCATTAAACAACTTCTAAAAATACAATAAAATGATTTCTAGACAAAAATTGGTCATAAATGATAAATGTTAAATATAATTATATATAAATGAATAAAAATTATATACAAATAATATATATGATATTTATTAGATAATAATTGGGTATTAACTCCAATTATAAACTTCTAATTAGATATGCAAGTGTTTTAGATAGAAACATCAACTAACCCATCAATAAAAAAATATATACCTATAAAATTTTATTAGAATCATAATTTATAAAATTATTCCTCTATAATTTAATCTAAATAAATATGTAAATAAAAAACTAATATCAATATATAAATCAATGAAAAAATCATAAAAATATAAGTCCTAAAATATATAATGCATTTTAATGAATAATAAAATAATAATTAAGGACCTTTAAAAAAGATAAATAATTAATTTTTACAAGATACTTTAATAATAATAATATATATTACTATGTTAAAAATAAGTACCTACCGTAGGATATTGAGATTAATTTTTAAATACTAAATTAAATACTTCTACATTAGCAGTTATAAAAAAAATTATTTTAATCCACATTCACTATTAATGGATCTATTTAAAATATATTATATGCTAGTATCAAATTTGGAATATAAAGATAAAAAATAGAGAATAAAGATTAGTAGTGATGGATATTCTAATTATCTCAAAATTATATAAATTATGTTTCACTCTAGTTATATAATAACCCTTTTATGATTCATTGATTTAATAAAATGAATTTTATTGAAATTTCGACAATTAAATCATTCATGAAATGTATTATAGAAATCATAAAAAGATATAATTATTTTTTACATTAATTTTGATTTATTTTAAGTACTGTAAACATCATGTAATGAATTTTATATTGAATGTGTTATATTTCAAGTGGTTTTGTTGATACAAATATAAAATTCGATCAGACATCATATAATATTAAATCATTATATAATTATTAAATTCATTCATATCACTCCTAGTTATATATATAAAGAACAATATGTCTCTCCATGGGATATTTTTATATCGATGTACATGATATAGTTCTTTAGTTAGTATTCTAGTTAATATTCTGAATAATCTAAATCTTCTATGTATTCCATCGCATTTTATCATATATTAAAAAAATGCACAATGTATAATATTAAATATAATAACATATATAACAATAAAAAACATTTACATATCCTATAAAAAATATTTTTATTATCCATAAAAATATAATCTTTGTTTTTATATAAAATTTATAAAAAAATTATTCTAGATTCTTTATTAGTAATCTTATGGGAATTAGATTCAAAAAAGTTAATTTTTAATTCCAAATAATATCAATAATGAAAGGATGGCCATAATAAAATCATTATTTCTTCTAATTCATTATTTTTTTTGAAATAATATTTATCAAACATGTATCAATATTCCAATTTCTACAAAATATATCTCATGAATCATAAATTTTTTTTAATCACATTTTCAATGACATTGACTATGACACAGGACATAGAATATGACATGTTCAGAAAGAACTACTAAAAAATAATTAGTTAACATTGTAAAAAATGATTATTATTTTTTAAATAAATCATATGAGATTCCATAAAATGAAAATTTTAAATTAAATTTATGTTTATAAATTCATGGATCATATGTCTCTTAATAAGGGATCTCCAAAAACATAGTATTTATAAGTTTTTAAATAATAATACATTGCGATAGAAAAGTTTAGAATGATAGAATTTATAATAATGAATAAATTTCATCTGTTTAGGCTATAAGAGTAAATCTGAAATTTTAAAAGGAAAATTATTGTGGATATATATGATAAATAGAGACTTGGACTGGGTTGATAGTTGTTGAAGAATGCTCAATGTTTTTTTATCGGGAGGAAAATCATTATAGAAAAATATTTTATCAAGTTAAAAAGTAATCAATGTAAGAGTGTTTTAGTTTTTTTTTGTTGGTAACATGCGTAGTTTATTATGTCGTATCTTATATAAGAGGCCACACCATAAGGAAAACGTCAGAAATATTAATTAATTTTTTTAGAGAGTTACATGGGTTACATAATTGTCAATGATTTGATTATACAATATCAAATTTACATAGCTATATATACATAATCATTATTCCAAAATTTGAATTTGTCACTCTATAATTAATGAAACAAATAAATAAACTATTTAATGTTTTTATGTTATATGAATATAATACATTACAACACAAGGTTATAGAATTTTGGATCATCCTAGTATGAATTTTTTGGGGAACATAAAATAATATTGATTGTGACTATGTTTAATTGACACCATATTTTGATGATATTTGAGAGAGTGAAACAGTTATTCATAAGGAATTTAAAATAGTATTACTTTTATATTTTCTAGATATATAGTCGACAATGAATCACACTAAAATAATCCTATCATGGAAAAAAAGTGTGAAATTAGAAGGGGTCATGTACCAATTATTGGTTCCATAATGTTATGTTTTGGAAACAAATTTTTTGAAAAATAAAAACTATATATTAAATTATGTTGTAAATTTTTTATTTTGATTTTATTTATGAGAGGATTATAAATATATTGTATTTGTAATTAAAAAATGATAATGGAATAATTATATGGGAGTATTTTAAAAATTTAATACTTTTTTAATATTTATATATAATTCTAATATAGATTACTAAGTGTAATGCCTATAATTTACGTGGAACTACTTTAGAAGTATGAATTGATTGATATTTATAATTTTATCAAGGGAAACAAATACACATTAATAAGAAAATAAACATTTTAATTTTTATATTTTTATGAAGTCCTGTAATTGTGTTGATTTGTTCTTATGACTCTAACCTAAGAAATTAAATTAGAGGTGTAAATTGGTGTAATAATATTATATTTAGTTCAACTATAAATTTTTTTAATTCACTTGTATTTTATTGTTTATCCCCTTTTACTTTTAAACATGTTTATTTGATTCGACTTAGAGTATTCTATTTTATTGAACTAATAAAAATCATTTGAGTTGTCAAATCTGTATTCAATAAAATTATAATTTACTTCTATTTAATGCGTGTAATTGGTTTGTAACATAATAAATGATGTAAAAAATAGGATTCAATGAATTATTATATATTAAATGAAAACTATAAACCAATTAACACCATTCAGGGGTGTCTTTGGTATGTTAAGGTAGAAACATGCGATATTTGATCCATGTTCATGATTAGTGGATCTATTAATGTATTTTTAATAAATATTTTTTTTGAGGAGTATGGAATATCATTATTTGTAGAGATTAATTATAAAATCTGAAATAAACATATTTAATCACATGTGTGTTGTTAGTAAAAAAATATATACTTACCTACAATTCATGGGATACATGAATGTGATTTTATATAATATTTAAGAAAATTAATCAAAATTGAAGGAATGAGAAAACATATTTGAAAAAGAAATAGTGCCCTAAATATTCATGAAATATATGGGATATATATTATTGGAGGGAATTTGGGAAAGAAAGTGATAATTTCCTTGAATTTGGTTACATTAGAAAAAGAGTTAAATAATCATGTTTGAAATTAAAAATATGATAACATGAATATGATCGGGAATTGTAAACTAAATGGAATCTTCAACATTGACATTTAGATTTTATGAGAAATATATTTTCATAGTGATGAAATGGTGGTTGACGAAATTAAAAATAAAAATATCATATGGATTCTATTAATATCCAATCTAATATTATCACCACTTGAAGAATGAAATTTTATGAGTACAACAATATAAAATTCCAAATGAAATCATTTTTATTGTAAAATTTGGAAAAATTAAAAAGTAAATAGAAAGAAATTTTTCAAAATAGAACTATAATTTGAATCTATAGCATAGAGAAGGATTCATGATGCAGTAAGTGAAGATATAGAGATATAAAATTAGTTGTTATCACTTATGGGAATATTTTTTAATTTGATTAAAGGATGACTCTATGAAATAAAATAACAAACATTTGTAAACTATTAAATATGGAAAAAGATTATTTAACATATCATGGGAAGGACGGTGGTTATGCTGAAGTTCAAGATGCAATATTCTTACTGATAAATTGAATCTTATAACATTATGTACAACTAAACCAGTGTTTTAGTGGGTTATATTAATTAAAAAGAAATAGTTTGATGTAGATGATATTTACATTGAAGAAGGGGAAAATTAATTCATTTTTAAAATAGAAAATTATAATATTTTAGTAGTTGATAATACTTATTAAATATATATGAATGATGATCCACATTATGGTGATATTGATAATAAAAAATATATTAAATGTTCTATTTGGTATCTTAACATTCAATAAATTAATTAAATTATAATATATGGTATTTTGTATAATATTCAAAACAAATTAATCATTTAGATTCCAATGTATGTAAGTTAAAGATTGTTAAAGAGGATAAAAATATCTTAATAAACACTTGGTGAATCAATGTACATAAAGTTTATATTTTAAGAACATGATATGGTAAATATGGATCATAATTGTTATATAGATTTGTGAGAAAATAATATTATGTATATAAATTAATAAGTTGTTTCATTGAGAAACTAGCTCAAATCCAAGCTTAAAACATGAGTTCATATGAAAATTTAGTTTTTGTTGAATTTATTATATGATGAGATAGTGTAATGGAATAAAAGTAAAAATAATTTGTTTCACGAAAATTATAATAAGCCCAAATCACTATCACAAGGGAAAATGAGTACTTTTTTAATGAAGGTGGGACAACAAAAATCCTGGTATTTCCCTTAAATTTTTTAAAAAAAGTATAAAATACATGATAATACAAAATGATTTATAGTTTATTAGAACATTATTTACTACATGGAGACAAATAAAATTATTATATACAATAATGAAAAAATATTTCCCATGAAAAAGTGAATATTCTATTACAAATTAAGCTAGAAAATGTTATATTAAACAGTGGACGAAATCAACATGATTTGATAATAACACAAAAGTCTATAACAAAGGGTGACAAAAAATCCAAAAAACCAAATATGAAACACATTTAAATATTGAAAATTTATAATATACTAATAATTTAAAATAATTATTATACGCTCTAAAACTATTGGTATACCCTTTACCTACTATTTGATGATTCATTGGTAATGAAAAAGCTTTTATTATATAATGGTTGTTTTCAAAATCCATTTGTATAGTCATATATGACATTTTCAGAAAAAAAAAATTATAGATATATCCCAATGCTACGGCAAAACAATTGTTATAAGACAATAAAATACCAATGGCATGTCTAGAATCTATTACCACTCCATTATTGTTCAATGATTTAACAACTATGATAATATAAATTTTATGTATTTAATTAGATAAGTATATATATATTTGAGTTTAAATAAAATAAAATTAAAACTTTCATTTAAAAATATTATAATTAGTTTAAAAAAATCATAGTCTAAACAATGCTTTAGTTTTTTTTGAAAAATATTGGTATACCATTATCCCAACAGTTATCTAAAAATATTTTTATACATAAAAAAATTATTGGAACATATATTATGAAAAATAAATTAATAATAAAACATTATTCTTAACTGTAGGTGGTAGAATATGGGTATTTACTATAAAAAACACGTGGGTTAAAAAGATAAAAGTTCTTTTTTTAATGACTTGGACTATCGCACGGTATTCCTGCATGGGTTTCCAAATAGTTTGGTTACAGTGCACCAGTTACTCTGAAAGAGGAACACGCAATGTGGTTATCTCACATGGTTTAAAAAAACAAGCAATAAATATGTGATTTGGAACTACCCAAAAACACCACTTGGACACATGGTTACCTGGATAAGGGTGCTTGGCTTACAAAACTGTATGCCACCAACTGTTAGCCCAATATCAATGATTTATGAAAAAACAATAATTAAACACAATGATAAATATAAAAGACTGAAAATAATTGGAAAATACCTCAAAATGAAATCACTAGTGTGACATCTCAACAGACTATTCATATCCACAATAATTTTCAATCCACTAAAATGTAATAATAAATTTGATATTGGTTCACTTTGGGTAATACACAAGACCCATATAACACTCATATAAGAAAACAGTTGAAAAAATTTTATAATTCAATTTAAATGTGAAGGAATCATATACCAAAAAATTATAAGATGTGGCTCGATAATGTAATATATGTGAATTGGACTAAATCTAAGTGAATCGAAAAATATTAATAAAACTACAACATGAATTATTTATACTAAATAATGAATAAACAGTAAGAAATACTAATAATATCTGGATGATGCATCATAGGTATACCTATTGAAATTTAAGGAGTTATAGGACACATCATTTTAAGATCAAATGCTTGAGATTAAGGATTCCGATAGAGAGAGAATATGGGAAATCAAAGGGGTTATTATAGACTATGATAAAATGGAGGGGGTTCATTTATAAGTGTTTTATTAATTTTTAAATGATAATATTATTTAATATTTATAAAAAGAAGTGTTCTCCTGATAATCAGTATCATGTCACAAAAATCATTGTTTGTTACATGATAACCTCTATCATTCCATTGGGTTTATAGTGTCCCACAAAGACGTACAAATTTTACCTAGAAAATAATTTTCTCAATATCAGACTACAATTTACATGATTACACTTTTAACTAATGAAATATTTCTATAAGAAATACTAATCCTTGAATTCTAAACCTCGCTTCATTACCGACTAATTCGTTAATATAACGAAACTAAAATAAAAATAGTTTAAAAATATTTAAATAATTTTATATATCAAAATATTTGGGTGGTTACAAGCTCCAAGATATTTGGTATCTCATCCTCGTGACTCATCATATAGCATGAAAGATAATAATTCCTATATACTATTCTTATATATCCATATATCAATCCTAAAAATCCTCCGGTATATTATTTTACCTCTACTAACCATATAAACAGAGTACAGACTTCTCAAAATGATCTTCTTAATTATGTCAAATAATGAAAAAATTATTCCTCAAACACTAAGTCTACATTTAGGATAAAATAATTGATACTCAAAATGTGAAAATTATCTGTGATATATCTTCAATGATAATATATATTCCGTACCTAATGAATCTATTTGTACCTTCATGTAATAGTTAATAAGGAAAAAAATTTAATAATCAACTTGAAAGTAAATGATGGACCTACTAAATTAGTTGGTGGTCTTCCCAAACATTGATCTCACCGATGATCCAAATTAGTTGACACTATCAACAATTACATATCTCCCACCTCATTATCTCGAGTATAACATCACTGATTTTAATATGATCATAGTATCCTATAATTATTTACTATATTCTTATTAATCTTCCAAATATGATTTGTTGACACCTGCATGAGAATTATTTTAATGATAGAATACCACCTCATTTATAGTTATCATTGAAGCAATTGAATCATCCAACAATACATGGTCCAAAAAGATTATATATGAATAAATTTTTTATAACTATTATAAATGATATTCATCTATTAAGGAATACTCTCAAATGAAATGTGAAAATAGAGGACACATTCTTAAAGATTGTATATTGTAAATGAAATCGTATTCCCAAACTACCCATCAATATATGTATGGTAGGTTATTCCTAAAATCACAATTGTATCCAATAAGTTATAAAATTCATATATTTTTATTGATCATCTCAATAAGACATAATACTCATAAAAATATGATATAGATGTACTATATATATTAAATTTGTCTATTTTAGCATATCAAGATACTATTTCTCCCTAATCTACAATTCATGAGCCATATTGGTCAACCAATGAAAAATAATCCATGTTTCAAAACAACCTCAGGATTATAATGAAACCCCTCTCTTGAAATCCACCATCGCATTATCCCATTTAAAATAATGACTATATGGATAAAATATAATGATTGTGAGCAATAAAATATTGGATTTGATGAACCCATAAGTATAACAATTTGAAAACCCCATATAATATCCATATTCTTCTAGGGAATCAAATACTAATTATGAATGTAAAAACATATCATTGTTAATCCTTGATGAACATGCCATTTAGAGGCATGTGATTCTTGTACCATATACACATGTATGACTAAAGTGAACAAATAATTGATATAATATATAATGGAATCTATCTTTTTTTTAAATCCGTTATGGTTTTTATTCCAAATCAAATATATTTCCTTCAAAATGGTGAAATAAGACTCATATGTATATAAATAATATACCCTACAAAAGAGTGATGGGTAATTTTTAGATATGTTAATGTAGTTCTACTTGAATACTCCCAAGCATCCAATTTTAGCACTCTGAAAATTATATTTAGTTTGTACTAAATAAAATATTATAAACACACATGATCATTGATATTCCAACAACGTACGAGATATATATATATTTTCCCTTCCTTTGAGTGTAAATTATAACATATAAAAAAACTATATATAACCATCCCACCATTTCATATAAATGTCCAAGTCATGTTAAGGGAAAATTTATTTCATGAACATTCTTCCAGTATAGACCACAAATAATTTCTACCAAATATCTGAGATTATATAATATTGGCTCATGAAAATACATCACTATTTCTATGAAACAAATCATGTAGTACTACTTATAAGGTCTTATATTTTACAAACTATATGTGTACACTCATTCATCCATTATCAATAACACTTTGAGACTAAATCTAAATTCATTTTAATATATTGTATAATATGAAACATGATTTATTACATTAGGATACCCATAGACATTGACCTACTATTTTATATTACAATTATATATCTTTGGGAATGCACAAGTTGACCTCAATGGATATCATGTCTTTTTTACTTGTTTATTGATTACCAGAAAAATATTTCCTTAATAAATCTCAATTAGTAGCTGAATAAACCGAGAAAACAACATATCCAAATATAATAATTAGTTAACCCAAATGAAAATATATACATTTTAATTGTAGGGCCTATTAAAATACCTACCACATATATTATATTCCAATGGAATATAGCGTATCTGATATAAAAAGACACTTCTATAAATTATAATATATTTAATGATCCTAACATAACCCCAAAACAATATATAAATGTTAAATTATATTTGTATATAAATTTGAGTCCTAAATATTTTCATTAATGGATTAAAACATGAATCAGGTTAAATAATAATTGAAAACATGTTTATCACGGCCCTTTACACTGATGTTATGTCCGTAAAAACAAATAGAATCAAAACAAATCAAAATAATTCATAGTTAATCTTGAAATCTAATTGTGGAAAATTTGATTGTCTCACCCAAAATTGATAATACATACTAATTAAATTATTAATCGAGATCAAATTAAATATTTTAAAATAATTGATTTTTTCATCAATATGAGGATTTGGATATACATTCTATATCCTCATGTGGTTTATCCTCAGATAATACATATAAATGCTTCAAATTCCATAGATCATTTACGGAAAACAAAACACGTTAAAAACAGTGTACACAATTTTGTTTTAAAATATATATTACTCATATAAATATAGTAAAATAATTTGATATATATAATTTATTGGATACATCTAGTTTTGGGAAATAGATACAAGATCTATACAAAGAATTAGATCTACCCAGAAATAAATATCTCCCTAATGTAGAAATCCAAAATAGTACTGTAAAAGGAGATCCAATAACTATTAAACAATACATATAAACCATGCTGTAATCATCATTAATTATTAATTATCAAGTTCAAAATATAATTTATATATATAATACAACTTTATGAATTAAAATAAATCACATATAGAAGAAATGATAAATACCCATTACTGATAAAAATTCATGTGTTCTAGAAAAAAATTAAATCAATAAATTTTTTGGATTAAATCCACAATACACATCACCAAACTAAAGAAGTATTGGATATTATAATTCTTATTAATAAATATAGTCTATGATTAGTATCAATTAATAAAATCATATATCACCTACAGTGGTGTAACTATATCAATCACTAGAGACAAACCCTACATATTAACACAAGGACCACAAATCTACTATGAATATATATATGAGTTCGATTATAAGACCATAATATTTTAAAAGATTAAAATTGAGTATTATTTCATATATGATATAAAATATAAATTTTATCTGATAATGTAACACCATTATACATTATGATATATTTCTTTTAAACAAATTATGTCTCTTCAATAGCTATTTAGAGCATGAAAACCCATGTATTAGTGAACTATAATATAGTGTAATATTATACCCATGCCATTAAACTCGAGGTCATGAATAATATTAAATAAGTTTCTTAAAAAAATTATTTACACCTTCATAAAAATATTTATTTTTTTATCAATTTGTTATATATAAAATAAGATGCATTTGATAGAAAAAATAAAATGTTTTCTGAAATCTTTTATTATCTTTCTAAAAGGAGGGTTTCAAAGTATTGCAACCGTGATTTTATAAATAATTGTTAAATAGTTATATTATTTATTTAATAATGTCAAATTATATTTTTATTCAGAATTTCAAAATTATCTAAATTTGTATTTTTTTTGTTTCTCTAAAATGTTTAATTTTTTTAGAAATAGTTTAAAATACTGATTTTATAAGAAACATCCTTATTTTTTATAACATACAATCTCAATTTTTTTTTAAAAATTTATTTTATCACAAATTTAATAAAAATAATATATTTTAAAATATTTATATAATTATTATAAATATATTATTTACTTTTGATATTAAAATCTTATATATATATGATAATTTTCTCCTTGTAAACTCGTTTCTTCATAATGTCTGTGAGGATATTTATAAAATGGATTCCATAAATTCTATGAATTTTTTTTTTAAAATGGATTCTACATTCGGATTCATCATAATTTACATTATTTAATATAATGTTCTTAGTTTATTGACTGTTGTGAATAGTGAATGCAGCATAAATTCATTACCATAGTTAATATAAATGCTTATTTACATAGAAGTATAAACTAAAATGGTAATGGGTAAAATGAAATAAAACTATAAAACAAATCATTTATGCTCATATATAGACAAAATAGGCCATATGGTATGGTAATATCCCATTGTTTTGGCTTTTATCTTGATACAACTATGGGTGTAAGTTATTCTTTTCAAAAATTCCATTTGTTTCCTCTCTTCAACTTATAAAATTCTGCAGCCTATCCTCCCCTATTCAAACATCCGAATAAAATGGTATAAGACAATTCCTATGAAATAAAATTCGCACTCCCCTCATAAAATCATATATTCTTTAGTTTTATTATACATCTATCCTAGTATAGGTTTATATGCACACCTAAAACTTTTTTTCGAAGAATAAGTGACTTTCTAAAATGATATTTTTTTATTTTTTCTACCAACAAATTAATATTTTATTAATACATGATTATATAAAATAATTAATATATTTAATGTATTTAGATTTTGTTTCCTTAGGTTCATGAACTATATCTATCACCTCCTCTATAAAACAGGAATTGAAACCATCGATTATGAGTGTGGAGGACATCCACCTCACAAACCGATTTAATTCAAATACCATAACTACTATGGAAAGATGTATATAATTATGTATTTAGAAAACTTATATGATAATTATGATATTATTATAAATATATAATAATTACTTGTCATATTCATGCTTACTTTCTTTGAAATATTAATTATAATAATATCAGTCATGTGTTTGGAGAAACTACTATCCCAAGAAGCGAAGTGATTATATTTTCAATTAAAAATTACAGGGATGGAAATAAGTGTAAATATAATTAATATATAAGATATGTTTGATATTATATTTATTAAGGAAAATTAATATATCACCCAATTCATTACCGTTTATCCCATTAATGTAATCTTAATTCGCTCATTTATTTATACAGACTAACATATCAACAAAGTAATGTCACTCATTATCAATGTTACAATTTACATAGTGAATCTCAAATTGTATGAAATGAAAATATATATATATATATATATAATATAAATATATTTAACTGAATTAATGATTTATATCCTAGACATAAAATCTGAATGTTCTAGATAATACATGTATGCAAAATCAATGAAATTACCACATAAAACAGTGAAAATAATAAGGGTTCACCAAAAAACTAGTGGTAAGATGGTATGAGAGGATCATATCTGATATTAAAAATATGAATATTTTTATCATGTAAATTGAATATAGATTTAAAACTATTTTAAATGAAGATAAATAATGTTCATTCAAAGTGGAGTGTGTGGTAAGGGACCTCATCTCAATTTTACTTTATTGAGGCATGTTGTAATTTTACGCACCTAATTTCATTTATATGTTTTATTTAAGGATAGTTTTTTATATAATATAATTATTAATTATAATTCAAGTAATTTTATAGAAATAATTTATTTATTTCATCAAAAAAGGGGTTTTCTTAAAAATAAATTGCAGAAAATAATATCATTACTCAATTTATTTTCACTGGAATATTTTAATTTTTTCATTGTCTTTAGTATTATGAGTTATCTTTATTCTGAAATTTCACTATAAAAAATTTTATATCAAAATTTTTATTTAATTTTACATTTGATACATGTATTCAATTCATTAAATATTTCTCACTTCATCTTCATAATATTTGAATGGACGTATTTCACTATCACTTTAAATTAGATAATTTTATCATGATTTCACAATTATGAAATTTATTAGATAAATGGAAAATAATTATATATAATTTTCTTATTTTCTAACAATTTATTATTTTTAGGTAAAATGACCAATTTTTTTACTATTTATTACTTTATATTACTATGAAGTTGTTTTCTTAATAAAATACGACGTCATTTTTCACAACCGTCAAAAATTGCCTTTAATCCAAAACATTTTTTTCTAAATAAAGTATTTAAAAATGTTATAAAATCTAAGTAAATGATTTTTTTGTAATTTTTAACCATGGGGACGTGTTTATAACATTTTTTGAATGAAATATTCATATCATTTTCAAAATATGTTGATCTTGGATTTTACTTAAAATGTGAATGGATTCATTATTTTATCATGTAATGCATGTCAAGAATTTTTCATAATCTTGACCAATCAATAAAATAAATAATATTTTATATGATTGAAAGATTATTTCTAATGAATTTTTTTAAAAATAATTTTCTAAACATTAGTTGTTAATATTGTTTTCAATCTAAACAAATATGTTTTCCTCAATTATTTTTTAATGCCATTTGGATAGTATTTTTATTCATCAACAAAAAAACCCTTTATTTTAATTATATTTCAAAGGGTATATGTTGTATTCTTTTGATCCATAATATTAATATATTTTGTTAAAGATCATTTTGACTGAGGAAACAACTAAATTACACATTTATTATTCATTTTTTATTCAATATCTTTCCATTAAAATATTCACTTTCATGTGTCCGTGGAAATAAAATTTCCCCGAAATATCAAATTTATTTAACATTGGAAAGTATATTTGTTAATATGTATATAATTTCAATATAAGGTGTTCAATATTGAACATTATTTTATTATATATAGAAATATTTATAAATTATTTTTATTTATTCAATACAAATGTTTGATGATAACAAACATTATTCATGAATTAATTAGATTATTTGATAGATGGGAAAGGATTTTATATAGACATATGAGAGGGGACTAATTATTAATATCCCCTAAATACATCTGTAGTCTCATAATACAAATCTATTTTAAATACATATTTAAATGGGTTTTTATGTATAATTACCCACATGATTTAAATAGTTTAGTTAATTTCCTTATAATATTGGTATCAGAATACATGATATCATGAAATCAAATAATTATGAAATTCATTCACAATGAATTGTATTGTATTTATCCATGACATTTGATCAATAATATTATATTTGGATTCATTTAGTTCTCAAGTAATTGATTATATGGAATGCTTTTTTAGTTGTTTTCTATTCCATATTTATTATAACTTATCCATTTAGCATTTCAAATAAATGATTGATGTGAAATTATATTTAGTTATTTACATTTCCATATTTATTATAAATTAACCTATAATCCTGCTTGGATTATTTACATGGAATTTGGGTTCAATTATTTTCGTTTTCACAGTGATGGCTATTGATTCATGGTATCATACACATAAATGAAACCAATAAGAATTTATGTTTAAAAAAGTCTTTTCCATTCCCAAAAATCTAGAAAGTGTTGTATGAATGATAAAAAATGATATTCTATAGGAAATAATGATATTATAGAAGGAAAATATTTTTTATTTTGTTAACTAAAATGTATTTAAATGATCAAACATGTTTCTAATTATCCTCAATTATTAAACAATTGTATATTTCTGGATTTCATCACCTGTATCTAGTGTTAATGTAATAATTTATACTATAGTTATGAATAACTTGATTTTTGGTTGATAGAATTTGTGTGATATAATTTATATTATAATCCTTTTGAATTACATTTATGAAAACATTGATAATAGAACAAAACCATACAATAAAATTTTAGAATAATAATAAAAGAACATCAAAACGTTTTGCTAACATAGATATATTTTGTTTTCCCTAGAAATACATTCCTTAATGGATTCTTCATGTAAGAATAATTTTGGAATATATTAACATTTTGCTAAGAAATCAAAAAATGGTGTTTCAGTAATGACTTTAGCATTATCGTGTCAATAAAAATGGACTTTAAAGTGAAATGTATTCCACACCCTATGAGGATATTATTTGTAAAAAAAATTCTATTAAACCGTTATGATTGATTTTAATAGATGATGGAAATTAGTAACGTAGGATAACCTAATGTTGTCTTATATTGGAAAACATGTATATTTATTTAAATTAAATATAAATGGTTATATATTTTTATCAAAAGGATTATTGTTACTAATAATATACGTTTTGGTTTATTAAATAAATGGAACCTAAAACAATTATGATAATAATGATCATGAAGGAAAATTTAGAGACTATTATAATCCAAATTGGATGATAATAGTAGTGAGTTGAATTATGAGTATGCAAAAATTGTTTTCCATAAACAAGAATAAAAATTTGTTCATTAAAAAACTCAAAGAATTTTCTAATAATATACATATGTGGTTTTATATGATATTGAGTGGTTCATACCATGTTTGAGAAAAGGATAAATATCATTGATGAATTTTTTTTAAATGTTACACCTCAGAATGTGTCTCAAATGAATGTGAGTATGTTTTATGTGGGGAAAATACTAGGATAATGAAAAGAAATACCCAGGAAAAAATGATTATTATGGTGGAACGGAATAAATTTCAACATATTGTTATATTTTTAGTTTTTTGTCTTATATTTAAAAATATATGAATTTTTAATGTTAATTCTATTTTAAAAATAATTAACTGATGAAAAAGGAAGGACTTATGTTTAAATGAATCAATTATAGAATTTATGTCTTGGGTTTTTTGAATTATTTGTAGAATTATTTTTAAAACAATGTTATTTTGGTTATAAGAGTCATGAAACCACTATGTAATTTGTTATAATATAATAAAATATATGGTACCTTAACATAAGAGTTGTATAACCCATCATGTTATGATGTGTTTATGAATAGTCATAAGTTAAAAGTCTTAAATTATTATTTTTTCGGTTTATATGATGAGAGTATACTATGATTTATAATATTTTGGTAAACATTTATTCAAATAAAACCCAATGGTTTAGTTTATGTTTTATTGAAATTATTATTTATGGATTAATTCCCTTAGTTTATGTAGGAATATGTTTAATGGTATTGAAATCCTTTCGAGTTTATATTGTCATTGTTTTTTTGGTAATTATGGTATATTAATCATTTTAAACTATATTATTTATATTAATTGTATTATTGAAAAATTAAATAATATATAATCTTTGACTATCAATCACAACATGCATGACTATGGGGCTTGAACCCAAAACGAAATAGTGACATTGGTTTTGTTCTTACTATTGGCCTACATTATGGTATCATTAATATATCATTTTTTTAAATAAAAAATGTGATGGATAAATATTAATTTTTGACAAACGGTAATTCTATATAGGTTTATAAATTAATGTAATATATTTGATAAATTGTTCATACAATAGTAGTTTTTGAAAATATTTAGAGATACAAGGATAGAGTATTCACTCTCTCTGGGATTTTATGATCTTGTAATGATAAATGTAGATACACATGAATAAAAAAATATAAGTTTCATATTAATTTTATGGAAGAATATATGAATTAGATGTTGAAAAATTCACGACTGAAGGATCTAATTTTACATATAAAATAAGAATGTTTATTTTATGTATATTTCATTATTTCATAAATTACCAAACAATTCCTCGTCTTTAATAAAAGGATCTTGAAAAAATTTTATCATATTACATTCATATTATATGAAAAAAATAATATTTTATTTTTTAATATGTTTATAGTTTTTAGGTCCTAAAATTCCCATTGATTGTTAACATTCTAATAATTACTTATCTTTTTTGGTCCCTATAATTATTTATAATTGATATCCACTTTTATATCATTACTCCCGACCTATGTTCTCTTATATTAAAACATATTTATGTTACATTTCAAAAGAATACCAAATTTAAATTTTTAGCATCTCAAAAAAAATTATCAATGCTTTTTGATTTGGTTTTTCCAAAATGATATTTCCAAATGTGAAAACCTTGTTCAGAAAGATAGATTATATATGAATAAGATGAATGTTTTTTTATGGTGGGTAAAATTTTAAAATATTAATTAAAAATTAAAAATTTAGGATTCTTCTCATATATGAAGAGAAACACCATGATTTTATGATATTGTAACTCCCTAAGACATTTTGATATATTTATTTTAACTAAATATGGTCACATTGATAGCTTGTAAAACATGAAGACACTTGTCTAAATGAAATGTAATAAAGAAAATAGATATAAAATATCCTTTAAATAAGAAGGTATTAATATTAATAAATAACTTATGAAACTTCTACGGTTTCAACATGGTTAAATATATCCATTGGTCATATATTTAATAGAAAAAATGAAATTCGATTAAAAAAATATCTGAAAATGTAATATAATTTTAAATGGAGTGACGTCACACATTATGCATATAATTTAAAATTAATTTTTACAATTATTTAAAATATATATAAATTAATATAAAATATGAAATTAGAAAAATAAAATTATTCTATGGTGATGTTTTTTTATTTTTTTGAAAAAATCAATTTTTTATGATTAATAAAAAATACTAATTTAAAATGGAAACATGATGTTAATTCAATAACATATATTAATGATTTAAATTTTTGAATAACATGTATATTTATATGTATAAAATTATATTAATATATAACTAATTTGGTTCTAGGCATACAATTTCATATATAACTGTGATATAAAAACTGACTAGAGCCCATTTTTTCACCACATCTGTGATTATAATTTTAAATTAGTTTAGAAACATAATTTTATTTATTTTTTAATAAAAAGTTTCATATTTGAAATTATTATTTTTTAAATTATGTAATATGGTCAACATAAATTTTAGACAATATTAATAGTTAAATACTAAAAAAATTTACAATTGTTTGGGTAAAAATTAATTTACAAATATTTTTAAAACATAAGGTTTAAAAATGATATAAACTTTTTCAAGACACATTTATTGACCATATTTAGAAATTTTCACCTTATTTTATATATAATTATCCATTTTGGGGGATAATGGAATGATAACATCTTTTTTAAATTCATTATTTTAAAAATTCATGTTTTTCCTCTTTCTCTCTTATATAAGGCCTCCCAACCCACTCCCATTAGCTTACTTAAGAAGAAAATTTAGTCATACAATGAAAAAAGATTTCAATTACATATGCAAAGAAAATACACAAGACCTGTTTTTTATTATAAAGGAATTTTTGGAACTTTCATTGTGAAAACCTAATGAATTCATTAAGTAACCCCATCTACAACTATAGTGTGGTGCTCCAACCCGTTATCTGTAGTCTTGTGTCTAGATATAGCCTCTACCACCAACTATTAGTGGTGTAGTCATATCAACTCACTCTATATTTTCCATTTTTTGTAAATTGGCCATAATAGGATATTAATGAAACAAAATATATACATGATAAGGTCAATATTTTTTGTGAAACTCAATATGATATCTTATATAGGGGGAATAAATGAACAACGATCCGGGACACTGTATCTATTATTGAAATAGTGAGAACCATTATACCAAAGAAACTAACTATATGATGTCATATATCATTCCCCTAATAATATATTAATATTTTTATGTGAACAATTATCATTCAAGTTCATCTCATATCCAATGTAAAAATTCAAAACCTACAAAACAAATACGGGAAAAGTATGTTCACATGAACCTGACTAATGTATCTCATCTGAAACCCCTAATTTCTAACCCTAGTGGGCTCAACTCTGTTCAACATCAATTGAAAAATGTTGAATATCAATGAAAAATACCACAGAATCTACAACCAACATATATATATATATGAGTGAGAAATATGACACTCTACGACTATCTACTCTCAATATCTATATAATGAAATGATCATAAAAAACAATTAAATCCATTAAGGATGACCCCACATGATGGTCATCATACCCTATTACATACCACCAATATTTTTCTAAACCAATATAAATATATACATCAGTATTTACACTCTTTGTGAGAATGTTCCAAATGATATCAATGATATCCTAAAAAAGTCTCAATAATGAATCATGTTGATTATATTATACCCTAACTCATTATTATATGTGGATTATACATTTTTATTTCACATATAAATTAAAAAATGTATTGAAAAATTCATGAAACCTTATGGGTATATAATATACAAAACAATATCATATAAATGGATCGTCTCAATAAAATAATCCAAGAGAAGTATGAGTCTCTATATTGCAAAAAAACTAAAAAATACATTTACCTACACTCATATTTTATTGATTTTATGCATCTAGAGTGTTTTATATCTATAATTACCAACACATAGCTCAGGTTATATTTATAAAAATTCATGATATCAGGTTTTTAAATTTAAATAAAAATCATCGAATACCACTTCACTATAATCATTAGTTATGATATGAGGTTCAATAATAAAAGGATAAATATGTAGGTCTGACTAGGAATATTTAGGATTGATTGAAGATGCACACAACCAATCTTCATATAATAACCATATAACATGATATCCATAATAAAGTCATGTAGAATACTTGAAATAACTTATATAGGAAAATAATTTAAAACATTTACTTTTTACTTTAAATACTGGAATCCCACATCATTTTTAAAAAATAAATAATATATTCTTACAAATTTTAGCTGAATCTGACATGGTTACATTGATACACCAAAAATCACATTTTTTAAAGATTTTAATAATATAAATATTACATTTTAAATGGACATAAAAATCTACTAAATACTAAAATAATAACATCTAGGAACCAAGACAAACAATAGCTTCATAGGTAATAAAGAGTTTACCTTTACAAGGATTTACTACACTGATTAATAGTTCTCATCCTTTTTTATGACCTTAATTTATCCCTGAATACCATTTTTTAAATAGTATGGATAACCAAAAACAATTCTCTAACACCACTTTCATAAAACCCAACCAAGATTACAAAAACAGAAAATAATGAAGTGATGTAATATGAACTGATGAATTCCTCCCCATATACCTGAGGCTACCGGTAATTGGTGAGGGAATATATATTACCTAATATGGATATACTATTTATATTAGATATCTGTAAATAATATCTAATTCTATAAAAAATAATCCATCATAATAACAAAATATTAAAAATTAAAAATTATAGATGGCATCCAACATACATGATCATTATTTAAACAGACACATTACAAATTCCATGCATGGTGTGGTTATTAATTATTAGGCCACAATGAGTGGTGTTCCTAACCAAAATCTAGTATATTTATGTTCAATTATGATATATCGCTCTAATAAAAATATCGATAATAATTACGAATCACATGCCTATGTTATAAATTAGAAACATGTGATATATCATACTTAATTCCGAATTGTTTTGTGCTAGTTTTGAAAATGTTATGAAGAATAAAAGGGTTATATATAAAATTCAACCATATTAAATGATCTAACAACCAAATAGAAATAATTGGTAATGAATATAGTATAGTTTAAATGAATGATATGAGTTAGAAACTAAACAATACCATTTGATGATTCCCACATAATAAATATTAAATCCCATATCATGTATCAAAAATATAATCTTAATTACAACATAAAATCATATTTTACATAGAATAATTAATATTACACTCTAATTTATTAGGAAAAATAATAATCAACATACATTATAATGGTAGTTATGTTTCGAATTATACGAATTCCACAAAACAAGTGGAATCCCTATTGGTATTAAACAAATCACACATATTAAGTCAAATAAAATTTGGTATTACACCCAACAATCACAACAACTATATTCATGTTATACATTAATCCTTAACCAGATTATAAAATTGTCAGAGATATACTTTTACCCAACCCCCTTTATAAAAATTTCCTTAATTTTTGATACACTCATTTACATCAAAATAATATTATTGGATTTTGTTATATTAATCCACATACCTAACACCCACATAATAAGAAGTGAATATAGATGAGTTATGTTATATCAATAAAATCCAATTAAACAAATACATGAACAAATTTTGAGAAACAAAATAGTTAAATAACATCCAAGAACATAGATTTTTATTCAATTTAACACATAATCCAAAAATTTTATACTATTTATTTACCCACATAAACCCCTAAATTTTCTATGTTATAATATATAAAATTATATATTTTATACTTGAATTAATACTAATGTGATTCCCTCCATTAATTTATATTCTTGGGTATTTATAAAGTCTTGAATTTTTTAACATTTTAACAGATACAACTAGTGGGTTCTTAAACATAATTCCCAAAGGAAATTGATTTAGATATATGGAAATTCATGAAAATATAATCCTAAAACATATATATAACTATTACTAATATATCTATGATTTCATTCTCCACTATCAATGTAACAATAAATATGATTATAAATCATTCTAGGTTGTAAGGACACTCCCACATAATTTATATATCACACAACACATAGAAAATCATATAAAATAATGGGAAATCAAAGGTTCCACCTCACGGTATTTTTATATCTCATTTGATGAAATGATAATATAGATTTAAATTAAAAAAACACAACAATAAGTCATAATGTTCCAAGTTAATTATTTTTTAAAAATAATTTAGAACCCAATAAAAACATGAATTATAGGTGGATTTTATGTTAAATAATTATATCAATATATCCTATATGATTAATAAAGTTATAATCCATGATCAATAAAAGGGGAAACATGCATCATACGGAAAGAGAATAAAGTAAAATATGGGCGGTTATGCATCTTGAGAAAACAATTTCGGGTTATTTATTTATTTATATTATTTCAAATTTTAACAATTTATTTGAAAATTAAAAAAGTTGTATATAGGTCTACTATGTACCCACTCCCATATTATTTGGGACCTAGTACCCCACTATCTTCCAGGCCTATGTCCATAGTGGGGCTAATGACACTCCAAATTATACCCTCTAATTTCTTCAATAACTATTTATCTAATATAACACCACAATATTCCTAGTTAAATATTTTTAAAAATTATTTTTTATTTATTTATACTCATAAAATTTATAACCCTACACATTTCATCATCTAATAATTACTAAAAATAAAATGGATAGAAAAAATAATAAATCTATACCATGACATATGTGTGTCGTTCCAGATAAGATTTCCATAATTGTAATATTTTTATTCCTTTAGGAATCCCGCATTAGGAATAAATAACAAAAAATAATCTATTTTTTCCATCATATAAAATTATTTCAATTATATATATATATATATATTATTCAGAACTATCAACACCTCAATTTATGTAATAGATCATATTTTATTTTCTATTATCGATAATATGTTAACAAAATCAATAAAATATTTTTCAAAATCGTTATAGTCACCTGCCAATTCTCATTGGCTTGAGAGTACCATGAGTCATTACTTGTCCTTAAGCAACATCCCCAAGATGTCAAAGGCTGACAATAAAATCCGAAGGGTTTTAAATACAAGTTGGGGGAAGATTTAACCTTTATGAAATAACCCATAAACCAACCAAGAATAACAACACATTAACTAAATGATGCATGAACAAATGAACCACCACTAAACAACTTCATTTATGTTAAACTAAATTCATGTATACAACAGTGGAAGACAAAATTAAGAATCAAAGTACATAGTGGATAAAAAATTCTAGACTCTCAAAAGACACTCAGACTCCATGACCCACAAGCTCCAAGCTCTACAACATCTCCCAAGAATCGCCACAAGAAACTAGCAATAAGAAGCTTTACCTTTACTAATGTCCTAGAATACAACATTTGCAAAAGCACCAAAGTTCCAAAGCATGGGTGAGTATAAAACTCAGTAGTTTTCCCCAATGAATTATTTACTCACGCTACTAGGATAGAATGGTTTGAAACATTTATATAATGAATAGTTTTTATAAAACCTTTTCTCAAAAAAAGTTTATAACTAACTATAAACATGTTTCCAAAACCATTCATAACCAAAGGCATTTCCAAAAGAAAATTATACCAATTTTCCTAAAAGTTATTTTTCTAGAAAAATAACTAAACAAGATTTAGAACCATTTCACAAAAATTAATTTTTGGCATAACCAACCATTCCACAAACCCATGAATCCAACCATCCATGCTACCAGGAAGAGGGGAGAAGCCCTAACCCTTATCCATCCCAACCATGATGGGAGAGACTTCATAACCATATCCAACCTAAATGCACATGAATTCTTGATTCGGGAGATCCCTTACCCTTATCCGTCCCAACACTGATGGGGGAGACCCCTAACCCTTATCCACCCCGAATGCAATATGAAAGTTTTATAGGGGAGAGCCCTAACCCTTATCCATCCAAACACTGATGGGGGACACTCCTAACTCTTATCCCTCCCAATTGAAATATGAACACAGAAAACGTCTTCCCATCATTCATCCCAAAACATCCTTTAAATAAGAAAAAAATTTATGGGAAACCATTTCCATAAAATCAATTTCAATGCCAAACCATTTCAATTCCAAATCATTTAAATAAAAATCCCCTTTTTATTGAAATCCAATTACATAAATTCATTTCAATATCAAGAAAATTAAATAAAACACCATTTTTATCAAAAACACATTTTTCATCAAACCATATACAATTTAAATAAATCCGTAATTTAAAATCAACATTCTAAATTCAAGAAGTTAAGTCAGTTTGTACAATAATTTACCAAGATTTCACAATTTATTCAAAAACATAAATCATCACTAAATAAGATTAATCTGATGCTTTTCACAATAAAATTCATTCAAACAAAAAAATTTGAAACTAATCCAATCAATTCTAATAAGAGGAGTCGAGAGTGAAGCCCACTACCTCAAAGGATTTGACAAAAAAACACGACCGTTGACGAATGCTCGAGAAAACCAGGTTGCTTATTCAAAAACTTACTTTAGATATCTTCTCCAAGTAAGACCAAGACAAAATATCACCATATTTATCATCCACACACTTAGATATAACCATAAAGGGGGTAGATCAATGAAAATGAGAGAGTATGAGAAGTAGATCTAATAAGATCTAGAAAATTGATCAAGAATGATGAAGAACAATCACATACTCATGATTCTGGTTTCAATACGCCAGGAGAAGCCTTCAGATCGCCTCCCGAATGATGAGAGAACATTATATGACCTTAGTATAAGCAAACTCCCGAGTTAGGGCATCTTAGGAGCTTAAACGATGAACTTAAAGGAAAAAACGAGTGATATACACTTTTATAGGATCTCATTTAGGTTCTGGCACAGTTTGCTCGCACGATTAGAAAAACTGTGTGTTAACTGTGCTTTAGCCACTACCTCGGCAGACACTCCACGCTTGATTTGGCCATACGGTTAGACAAACCATGTGCCGCCCATGTGGAAGCTACTGCCTCAAGGGCCAACTACGCAGAGTTTTACCGCATGGTTTAGACATACCGTGCACCATCTGCGCGACATCCCCTTTTCCTCAAAACATCATTCAAGTTCTCCCAAATCTCCAATTCATCACCATTAACATTAAAAACATGAAAATCATCAAAAAATGGTTACATTCAAGAAACTAGGAGTAGTACATTCTCCCCACCGTTGGTCATTCCATCCTTAGAAACTAGAAATTCTTCACCCAACTGAATGAGTTCCGGTCACTGCTCTTTCATTTCCATATAATGTTCCCAAGTCTCTTCTTGAATCTGACCATGCATCCATAAATCCCACACTAGACCGATGCTTTTTCCCTGCAAGTATTTCCCTTGCCTATCCATAATCCATACTGGGATATGTATCAACGAATCACCCAGCTCTAGGTCAACGTGATCCATTCTGATCACATGTTCGGAATCAAGTTGATAAATTTTCAAAAGAGATACATGGAACACATAAGGCACCAAACTAAACCATGGTGGTAATGCCAACTGATATTCCACCTCTCCAACTGGTTCCAGAATATCAAAAGGGCCAATGAATCAAGTATATAACTTACCCTACTTCCCAAAACGATGATGTCCAAGCATGGGAGAGATCTTCAAGATGACATGATCACCCACATGAATGAAAATATCTTCGATGGTGATCTGCATAAGATTTTTTACGACTCTGAGCCATCTCTATCCTATTTCTACTCTACTGTATCTTCTCTATTTTCTCATGTACAAGGATTGTTCCGACTAGTGACGTTTCATCCATTTCCACCCAGCATAGTTGAGAATGACAAGGACACCAATAAAATTCTTCAAATTGAGCCATGTGTACCGAGGCTTGATGGCTGTTATTGTATGAGAACTCCACTAATGGTATATGCTCCTCCCATGAGCCACCAAAATACATTACACAAGCCTACAACATATCTTCCAAACTAAGTTCTGAGGACTTGCTGTAATGATTTCTAGAAACGATATGTGATCCTCGGATCTATATCTATGACTATAGACACTGGTACAACATACCTCTTTACCACTTCTCATATATAGATTTTTGAATGATCTTCCACCGTATGGGTTCCACGAATATGGAAGAAATGTGCCCACTAGGTTAGACAATCCACTATCACCCAAATTGGACCGTGTTTCCATACCGTTCTTGGAATAACTATTAAAAAATCCATGTGTATCTGACTACATATCCACACTATGATAATTAAATATTGTAACATACCAACTGGTCTCTAATGCTTTTCTTTAACCTGCTGAAAAGTTAAGCACCTTAAGATGAACTCGACCACCTTCCTTTTCTTTCCACTCTACCAAAATTGTGCCTTCAACGCCTTATACATATTCTATGTACTTGAATGTACATCCCATATTAAATGGTTGTAAGCATGAAGGTATTGTTCCTAAAAAACCTTAGGTAGAATAATTTGATCCTTGAAACCCAAAACTGAACCCCCATCAAGTTTCCAGCCATCAATTGTCTACCCACCATTGAGTTTTGAAAATAAAACCAGACATTTTCAATTAGATGTTTGTGCTTATTTGATGATCGTTTCTCAATAAAAAACAAGTGTAGTTGAAAAGAAAACAACAACATCACCTCAGACTTCATATTCCACATCCATGTTGGACAAGAACGACATCAACTTCCATTAGTTTGATGCTTCTTTAGCAAAATGAGAATATAACTTTCTACAAAATGCATCCACCACCGAATTCTCTTTTCCTGGTGTGTACATCATGTCAAAGTCAAACATCTGGAGATACTCCATCCATATCCTTTGCCTCAGATTTAAATATCACTGTGAGGAAACCTGTTTCAAGTCTTTTTGATCCTTAGACATAGTAATTTTCTCACTAAAGAGATAATGTATCCATGTTTTGAAAGCATAGATGACTGCAGCCAACTCCAAATCGTGTGTTGGGTTATTTTTCTGATGCACCCTCAACTGCCATGAACCATAAGCAACCACCTGATCTCTTTGCATGATAAAACAACCCTAATCTGATCCTGAATCATTACAATACACCACATACCCCTATCCTGATTTAAGAAAGATCAGGATAGGTGCCGATGTAAGTTGAACGTTCAATTCATAAAAAGACTTATAACATTCTTCTGTCCATTGGAATGGAGCATTTCTCTTTATCAGAGCTGTCATTGGTGAAGCTAGTCATGATAAATCACACACAAATCATTAGATGTAACCATATAGACCAAGAAAATTGCGTATCTTGAACACATTCACCGGTGGTTTCCACGAGATAATGGCTTCTATCTTTTTTGGATCAACAAAAACGCCATTCTCAAAAATGACATGGCCATGGAAACAGACTAAATGTATCCCAAAATCACACTTTGATAATTTGGCAAACAAACAATGATCTCTCAATATTTGTGACAGTTTTTCTAGGTGCACCTCATGCTCAACCCCTTTCTTTCAATACACCAAGATATCAATGACAAACAACACAACAAAAGAATCTAGATATCATTAAATTATATAATTCATCAAAGCCATGAAGAACTCTAGAGCATTTGATAGTCCTAAAGGCAAAACAACATATTCATAGTGGCCATATATACTTCTGAATGTTGTATTTGGAATATCCTCCTTTTGAACCCGCAATTGGTGAATTCCGAATTTCTAGTCAATCTTGGAAAACCACTAATCTCCGCTTAATTGATTGAACATTTCCCCAATGCATGGAAGTGGAATTCAATTATTTATCATAACATGGTTAGTCTTATGATAATCAACACAAAACCGAAGACTTCCATCTACCTTCTTTAAAAAACAACATCAGAGCTTCCCATGTAGAAGTACATGGTCAAATGAAACCCATGCTTTCCATCTCGTCTAACTGCACATTCAATTCCCATAAATCTATTGGTACCATCCTATAAGACTGAAGGGAAATAGTACTAGTCCTAGGAAGGAGATAAATCTTAACATCCTACTTTCCTTAGAGGTGGTAACCATGAGAAGTTCTTGGGAATGATATTTGGAAATAGATCCACAACAGTTGGAAAACTATTTTCCACAATAACATCCATTGATTCCAAAGTTAACACTCCTAATTAGTAAGATATTGTTCCCACCATTGGTGCCAACAAGCTCTTTGCACATCTCTTTTCCATCATCCCTCCTCGGAAGAGATAGTCGATGTCGTCCTCAGTCGTGAAACTAACTGTTCTTCTATAACAGTTGATGTGAACCTTATACATTTTCAACCAATCCATACCCAGTATTACATCATAGAAATCCCTATCCAACATCAAGAAGTACCATTTTAACTCATCTCAATCAAAAGTTATAGCGCTTTCCCTACACACAAACTCTTGAAAATCTCTTTCACCAAGAAGAGTTTACAGTTTTAAAATAGAAGGAATCATTTCTAGTTTTAAACATAGCAAGTCAACATCACGAGAAGAAATAAATGAATGTGATTCCCAAGTATCGAAGAGCACTTTCACATCGGTAGAATTAAAATGAATCATACCTCTCACCATAGATGGTCCAACCTCACCATCGACAATCATCTTTTCAGCTCCATACAATTGCTTCATCACTACACTTTTCTCCTTGTTACCTTGTTAAGATTCCCCTAGTTGAGGATTCTTGGTATTTAGAGGATATACATGGATATCTTGGTTATGTTGATGAGTCTAATTCTACCGTCCATACTATTGAAGCATATGATGCTTGCAGCGCCTGGGGAGTTTCACGCGCACCCGACCTCGGAGCATTCATTCAATATCATTATAGATGCCCCATCTACTTGAAATTTGTGACATTCTCGTGGTTTCACCATAGAATCTCACCTTTTTGGTCAAGTGAACCACATTAAAAACAACCATATTTACTCTGTGGTTATGGAGGAAGGTTCCCTAATCCCGCTGTCTGATGTTGATTTCCACTTGCTCCATGGAAATAGGTGTCCCTTTTCCTCTTGTCTCAAGAGGTTGAGTTCCCACTATTTCCTATAGGTATCATCATTCCTCCTACTATTGATCCCGAGATATCACATTCTGCAATAGTCTTTCTGTTCACCATCTCTGTATAATCCTTAAAACAGTACACCACAATATTCGATCGAATCTCCTGCCTTAGTCCTGATTCGATGACGTGTGCCTTCAAGGTCACAGATACCGCAACCTCTTATGAAAAATAGACTAAATTCATGAACTTAGCCACATACTCTGTGGCAGAGAGCCTCTCATATTTCAGGTTGAAGAAGTTATTAATTTTCTTGATCATGAATGTGTGAGGATAGAATTGTTTTTTGAACAATTCTTCAAAATCCTCCCATGTAATGCCTTCATCCAATATAGCATGCACCACTAAATCCCACCACTAACATGCAAGATCCTTGAAAATATACGTTTCCAACATTACTTTCAATTCTACTGGTGTGTCAATGAATATAATGATACTATTCATCCAACATAGCCACACCTGTGCCCTATCGGGTTTAGCATCAACCCGAAAGATTGGTGGATTCTGCTTCATCAACTGGATGGTATGATCCACATGCCTTGGTTCATTCCTCCAGTTCCTCGTATCCACAGCTTGAAAAGATAGTAAAACACTCTAAACTGGCTCTTGTCTCACTCGTGGTTCAAGTGAAACCACATTCTCTGCAGCTTCATTGGGATAGTTTTGATGACCCCTACCAGGTTCCATTTTCTAAACCAATAACAACCTCCATAAATCTCACACTCTAGAAGATGATGGCTTATCATTTCAAATTCTATGACAACATTGTTTTCAAAATGAAATTTTTCCCATGTTCAGTTTTTTTTTAACATTCCTCGTGACTTTTGAAAATCAACCCATTTTCAAAATACACCAAATATCCTGTTTTCAAAATATTTTACATGAAAAAAATTTCTGCATTTTTTAAAAGATTCACACCTTGAACAAAATCCTTACTCATTCCTCACAATGAGACATGCAATCCTTGTGGGAAGTCATTCCTCTAAAATGTATTTCATGTTCATCTCATTAGATAAACCCATGACAATGAGATTTCCCAACATTCTATAAGTGTATCGGAAACCCTTATGTACCCAACAACATGGTCACTTGAAGGTCAATATAAACGGGTTTGCTACATCCTTTTATGCTATAAATTTGATGTTTAGACAATTCTACTCCTTTCTTAGATTTTGACCCATGGAATAGACAAGAATGAATTTCAACTCCCAGACCAAGAACATCGATGACTACTTATAAGGAAAGGATTGAACAAGCGGATATCATTTGTAATGACCCTCCAATTCTCATTGTCTGGATAGTACCACAAGTCAGTACTAGGCCTTAAGCGATATTTACAAGATGCCAAAGGTGAGAAATAAATGTCGAAGTATTTCAAATAAAATTTGGGGGACAATTTACCCTTTATGAAATAACCCATAATGAAACCAAGCATAACTAAAAATTCCCTAAATGATGCCTGAACACATGAATGTCCACTAAACAACTTAATTTATGTCAAACTATATCAATGTACACAACAATGGAATACCTAACTAAACCTCAAACTACAAAGAGGCTAAAAAAATATAAACTCTCAAAAGACACCAAGACTCCATTATCCATAAGATCCAAGCTCCCCAACATCTCCCAAGCATCACAATGGGCCACTAGAAATAAGATACATTACCTTTACCAATGTACCGAAATAAAACATCTACAAAAGCACCAAGGTTACAAAGAAGGGTGAGTATAAAAATCAGTAGGATTCTCCAATGACTTCCCTACTCACTCCAGTAAGATAAAAAGGTTAGCATCATTTATATAAAGAACCGTTTATATAAAAACATTTCTCAAAAGTAGTTTATATATAAATATAATAAAATTCCAAAACCATTCATAACCAAATGAATTTCCAAAAGAAATTTAAACCAATTTTCCATCAAGTTATTTTTCTAGAAAAATAACCATGAAAACATTAGAACCATTTCAGAAGCACTCTTTTTTGGCATACACAACCATTCCAAAAACCCATCCCACCAACCATGAATGCTACCTAGAAGTGGGAGAAGCCATAAACCTTATCCATCCAAACCATGATGGAAGATCCTTCTTACCCTTATACAACCCAAATTCACATTAATTCTTAACAATGAAGATCCCTGACCCTTGTCCATCCCAACAATGATGGGGGAGATTCCTAACCCATATCAGTCCCGAATTCAATATGAATGTTTGACGGGGGAGAGCCCTAACCCATATCTATCCCAACACTGATGGGGGAGACTCCTAAACCTTATCTATACTGAATGAAATTTGAACACACACCACATCTTTCCATCAATCATGACAAAACACCCTTTCAATAAAAAAATATTTTTATTGAAAACCATTTCTATCAAAACCATTTCAATCCCAATCTATTTCAATTCCAATCCATTTAAATTACAAATCATTTCAATAAAACACCCCTTTTTATTGAAATACAATTCCATAAAAATCATTTCAATATCAAACCATTTCAATAAAAGACCATTTTTATTGGAAACCCATTTTTCATAAAACCATTTACAATTTCAGAAAATCCATAATTTAAAAAAAATTAATTCATGAAACCAAATCACGTTGCACAATAATTCACCAAGATTTCACAATGTCATCAAAACCATAAATAATCACACAAAAAAGATTTATTCCCTACTTTTCACAATAAAATCCATTCAAACAAACCAATTATAAACTAAACCAATCAATTCTAACAATAGGAGACGAGAGTGAAGCCCCCTACCTGAACGGTTTTGACGAAAACCGTGATGGTCGAAGAACGCTCGAGAAAACCGAGTTGCTTCTTAAAAAACCCACCTTATATCTCTTCTCCTAGCATGAACAAGACCAAATATCATCATATTTGGCATCCACACACATAGATCTACCCATATCGTGCGTAGATATAAGAAATGAGAGAATAATAAAAGTAGATCTAATTAGATCTAAGAAACTGATCAAGCACAATGATTAACGATCACATACCTCAAGAATCCGGCTTTGATTCTCCATGAGAAGCCTTCGGATCACCTTTTGAATGATGGTAGAACCTTCTATGACCTTACGAGAAGCCAAATACCAAGTTAGGTCCACTTAGGAGCTTATACGAGGCACTTAAACGCAAACACGAGTGTGATCAACATTTATAGGTTCCCATTTAAGTTGCTTCTTGGTTTGATCGCACACTGAAATCAGTAGGGGATGGGCACATTGAAATCAGTAGGGGATAAAAAATAATGAAATATAATAGTCCATTTAATAACATGAAAACCGGTAAAATATATATCATGATAACATCATTCATTGATATTATGAAATTTATCACTTCCAAATGAATAATACTAAATATTAACTCAGATGAAACTTTTAAAATCCATTGTGTCCATAGATAAAACATATAGTAAACATTAGTTATCATTTTCACATGACTATTAAAAATTTCATAACCTTTATGGTTATAATTAAATTTACCATCAAGGTTACATATTTAATAAAAATTATTATTACAATTGGTATAACCTTATTAGTATAATACCAAAATATCTTATAAAAATGTTAATTGGATAATTAAATCTATTTAAAAAATAAATTGGTTTTTTAACAAGATGACATGCCCGTGGTTTATAATGGTACCACTAATCCTCAAATTCAATTTATAAATAATAATAACTTAATAAATGCGAATAGATATTTATTTCATCATAAAACTCATTAAAACACGCATTAATTATTTTATAACATGATTAATCCATGGAAAAGTAAAATTTTTCATTGAATTTTCATTGAAACAATAGTTATCCATCACAGGAAAAAACAAGTATACTTTTCATAAAAAATATCCCCATTAAATCAAATGTAACATCATGGTTTTTTACATTGATATTATTAAATATAGTTTAAATACTATTAAAATGGATTTTGTGGAAATAACCCTTTAATTATGAAATAAATTATTTTAAAAAGTTTTATAAATATAATATCATATATTTTACTATAAATAACCTTGAAATAATATATATTGTGATTCAAATAAAATTTCGATTATAATTTTGGATAATATTTTCATTTAGTTTTGGCTATTAAACATTCTGTTCAATCTTTTGGAACAAAAGTTATAAAGTAACACATTCATAAATTGATAAAAATATTATGTTCAAGCCATTTTATAACAATTCAGTCATGGGTAGAAATGACAATTAAATTCATATGTGAATATTGAAAACCACCATTAAAAAATTTCTGTAAAATATGTATATGGAAGAAAATGATTTTTTATGAGTGAATTTAAAATATGATTTTTGTAAGAAATTAACATATCATGAGTATAATGCATCACATAACATCATTATATTCCATAAAAATAATGTATAATTAGAATGTTATGTTGTAAATGAAATCAGTGGAAGGATTATGGTCAAAGAGGATATTATTCCAGCAAATAATTATGAAAAATTATGACATAATTATTAGTTTAATAAAATAATTGACGTTTTAAATCCTTCCATTAATTATATATAATAAATCTGTAATATATTAGAATCATTGATACATAATGTCATATGTATGGATGAGTAAGAATTTCATTTATCAACCATAATTATGGAATGAATATTATTATTTTGCTAACTTTTATGCATAATAATAATATATTATTTACCATATAAATTCTTTTTATATCATTATATTTATTATCCATGCGATGTGGTCATAAATATTGAATCACATTACTTAATGGAGTTGGTTGACCAGAAGTACTAAAAACATTGTTTTGATATATTATTTAATATAAGGTATGGTGTTAAATAGTATATTTTATTTTCCTAATGAAAAATATGCCATGAGTTTCCTAAAAACATTAATTACATCATTATAACCATTCTTGTGAGACGGTGATGGGAAAAAATTTATCGGAGAGGTGGTAGTCAACCATACACATAAATGGTGACTTCCTCTCTCAATTGATGGAGCATAAAGATGTTTATAGGTTATTAAATTTCCAGAATAATATATAAATAATGTATGGTAAATTTTTTATTATCTTAAGAAGGTTTGAGGATATTTCCTAGAGTGGGAAAACATTGGACTCCTTAACTCCAAACACATTATGGTTATGATTATTGCAAAAGATAATCTGGTCCTGGGCTAATCGATCACAGCTTGTATCTATAATAAATTTTATTTCCTTATCTTCAAAATTTCAAATGATTTTCATATAAGGAATTATTTGATAACTATGGTGATTTGGGTATAGTTTTCACAATATCAAATTCCATTTCAAAATCCATCTATTCATCGCATGTTAGGGAACCTAGTAGGGTGATTCCTTGGTTTAGATATTCACACATGGGATGTTTGTATCCCATTTTCATAGATTATTTTTGTGGATATTGGTTTGTCGATGAAACCTATTGAATACTTCTGGGTGGCTGTTAGAGAATATTTATGACATAAATAATTGGTTATATTTTAATCTTGGTATGATTTCATTCCTATGAACATGCAATTGTGGAGAAAATGGAGAATTGCTAGAATTGAAAGATGATATATAAATATTATAATTTGAGTGAAAATCAATTGTAGTAGGTCGCTATTAGGATGCATGTTAATTGGTGAAAAGTATTGAATGTAGACTATAGTGTAACCTCTAAGAGTTTGGATTTTCCAGTTTCTACTCAAAAAACTATGGATGCGGGTACATTGAATTCATGTTTACAAACCTAATAGAGGATGAGGAAAAAACTATATCTGCCTCCATTATTGAAATTCAAAGATACCATTAGAATAATGTCATGTGACCATTATGGGTTGAAACATCCCGTATCAATGGTTCCTCATGGATCAACAAATTCCTTTAATGGACATATTGAATATCTGACTGATCATCCCAATGGTGAAATTCATTTTGAGTAAGAAAAGTATTCTCTATTTATTAATAGGGTTTTTATGATTAATGTGGAACCACCAGCTGATCAAAACGCATGTGCAGTCTGGTGTGTGGTTATGGAAGATGATGACATGAATCCTTAGTTAATGGGGAGTGGCATAATACAACCAGTATACATTGATACTATATAACGTATGCCAGTGGTTGGAGATTTTAGCTTGGGTTCAAAAATAAATCATCATTAAGAAGATATTCAAAAAAAATTATACCTCCTTTAAAACATTTGATAAATTGGAAAAAAATAACTGATGATGAAAGGGAGACGGTCATAACCACCTTCGGAATCTAAGGAGTGGTAATATCTTATTCATGGACATTATTACACATGGTAAAGGGAAATTAATTGATAGTGAGGGCTTAATTTCTGCAACCCCATATAGAAGGCCTTGTAAACACTACTCAACCATGTAGAGGAACATTTCTCCCAGATCCTCTGTGAAACTATAACAATGGTTCATTGTCAATATCCTACAAATAATCAATCCAGGTTACCATCAATATTAATGGAATTTTTTTCAGTATTGTTATTGGGATGATTTTTCAATTGTTGATTTGTTCATTTTTTATGTTGGATTTGGGAATTTGTGGTTTTTAGTATCTTATATCTTTTTTGACCATTTTTTCTCTTAATATAAATGGTCATAATAATATATTTTTATTATATTTTCCTTTTAATATTTAATTCAATACATCTCCATTATTATTTAAATAAAATATTGGATAATTATGCTTCGGAATAATCTCATAAAATACAAATCAGAAAAGTTCTCAAAATATTTTTTTCATAACACCTCATTAGCCCCTTTCAGAGTTATTAGGATTGAAAATATTTGTACACATTGTGGAGAATGGTTGATATTATAAATTGAAAATGGATCATAAATATTCTTGGTTGATATTATAAAAAAATATACATGTCAATAGGATGAATCAATATTTTCGGAATTTTATATCATTTAATGTAACATTATTTATTATAAAAAAATGTCAATTAGAAGAACTATTCATGTTCCTGAGTTTAATTACAATAAAAAAATTAAATTATTAATCGTATTTTAATACATCTCTAATTTGTTTTATATATATTAAATTAATTTTTTATATTATTTATCTAAAATTTTAATACATTTAGTATTGTTAATATCATTTATTTGATAATTCGATGAATTTAACAATTACCATGTCAATGTTGTCAGATTATTGAATGTAAATAATTCATAGATAATATTAAAAATAATTTACCATGGTAAAATTTAATCTATTATATTACATATAAATACTTATAACCTAAAATATCTTCTATTTATGACCATGTTGATAATATTACTATTATGAAAAATAACATTGTTTCATTTTAAACATTAAATCAATAATATATTATAATAGTTATAATCATATAAAAATGACTATAAATGGTCTTAAAATCAAATTATGTAAGAATATGGATGATATAGACACAACCAATAAAATTTAGGCGTGTTTTCTGTAAATTTTAATGTATTTTTCTTTTAATATTTAACATTGAATTACCCAAATTACCCTTCTTTGAGGTAACAATGATTTCAAAAATTTCTATTGATAATTTCTAAGAAATTGCCCTATTTTTGAAATTTTTGAACTATTGATTCAAAATATGGGATACATATTTGGAAATTAAAACACAAATTTTTCATAATATAATTTTAAAATAAATTAGTAATGGATGGCGAATAACTATTTTTCAAAAAAATTACATTTTAAAAAATAAAATTTTCATAAAATAAAATCAAGTTTAAATAAAATTTTAAAAACCATATTTTGATTTTAGTAATCGGGCTAGTTGTTTATAAAGTCTTTTTGGACACCTTAAGGTCTTAGGTCCTCCGCAAGGCCTTCAGGACACTTGAATGATGTTGTACCTCTCAGACTACAAAGGGATAAGGCTTCAGATGACGATTCCGTGGAGGCACATTCACTAGAGTGGAGCTAAATAGATTTGAATGAATGACATAGTATGGTAATTCCATCGGTACTGGGAATGTGCAGCTTTTCATTGGAAATCTATCCAACTAGACCTGTGAATTTGGAGTTCTTATTTAATGACATATGCTAGGGAGGAGCAGTTCCAATTTTTCTTGTTTGGGTGATTCCCTCTAAGAACTAAGGGTCATATAATTTTATCCATGCCTTCGGGCCTTGTAAGGGTTCCTCCATAACCCTTGAAAGGTTGATTATCAAAAATAAAACTAATAAATGAAGCCCTTCGGGCCATTTCAAACAATCCGAAAATTGAATTATGAAATTAAATACTAAAAATATATATATTTTTTTTGATAAAAATATATATTTTTAATATCTATCGAAAATTAATTCTATTCATAAAATTTAAAAAATTATCTTAAAATAATTTTATATTTATGAATTCCAATATAAAAATCATTTTTCAAATTAAAATTTCTAAAATTTTATAAAAAAGTATAATATTCACCGATAAAAATCATAGAAATATATTTCAAATAAAAATAATTTATTATAAATAAAATGGATTACAGAAAATATGATTCGTATTTATAAATAAATAGTTAATATATTATAAATGATAATCTCCATTATATATTTCAAAACATCAATAATATTTTTCATTACAAACAATTTAATTGATATCTTATAATAGCCACATCATAATAATTGTTTGTTTGTTTAAGCTCGGTTATGTGTATCATGTATGCAATAGAATGAAGTAAAACTTTCTAAAATAATTTGATATTGCATTTTACGATCCCCTCTCATAATAATTTTTTTTCTGAAACATTGAACTCATTATTGAAAATAAGGGGTTCATCTTCTCAAAATATCGTTGGTGAAAACACACATTGTAAATAGGGTTATTATGTCTTCTTATAGAAATGTGAGAAATTTATGTGTGGAAATTATATGGATTAACACGTAGTAGGTTTCCAAATATCATTAAATAAGTGGGATGTGAAATGGTAGATATGGTAGAAAACAATTTCCACCGTCGAACTAAAAATTTATAATTAAGTGTTTCAATGAAAAATATATATGTTAATATAAAATTATATATAATGGAATAAATAATTATGATTAGAAGTTTGAATGAAAATAAAAGTATAATAATTATTTTCAATAAACAAATTATATACAAAAAATAGAATAACATATGAAAAAAATATTATAATAATTAGTTATGATAAACAGTTATAATTAAAATTGTATAAAAATTGTATAAAGATAATATTTATATAAATAGTACTATAAACATTTTGAATGAAATTTTTATTCAATTTATTTACACATAATGTATTTATAAATAGTATAGTATGTTTTTTGAATTAAAAAATAATATTTTATATAGTATGAATGTAAGGTTTCTTACACATTGAGTGTATTTATTAAAAATGAATTTTTTTTAAAAAATTAAATTAGAGTAGTTGTTTATCCTGGTTCATAGAAGATGTATTTATATAATATAATAGTATATATAAAGATATAAAATTATATAAAGTGGACTAAATCCTAATAATTAGTAGATTGAATGGACAAAATAATATAATAATTAGATTTAATAAAAAAAATTTATACATAACTTTTGAAGAGAGTATGAGAAAAATATAATAATAAGTACTTATGATATGTAGCACGAATTTAAATTTTATACAAATTTTATACAAAAATAGTGTACAATATTTATACAATTAGAAATTTGAATGAAAATTGAATTATATTTTTGTGCTCAAATTGTATTAATAAATAGTATAATAATATAATTGAATTAATAAAATATGGTGAAAAGAGTTGGTATGTACCTTTGGGTTAAATTAGAGAGGATGTAATCAAGAGAATTATTTTGAGTATTGTAATTATTGTAGTAGTATATCTAGGATCCTTGAAGTGGTACATAAAGAATGTAAAATTTTATATGAAGATATAAAATTATATATATTGGAAAAAAAATTACATGAATTGAATATATACGTGTATATTCTGTTCATAAATAAAATATTCATAATTTATCTATAATTAGTTAGAGATTTATTAGTAATATGTTTCAAACAGAATTCATTATCCACATGAAATCATTATTATTTTAATTTTATGCCTATTGTAACATTTAAAAGCGTTAAATAAAATCGAATTTAAATAAGATTTCATAAATTGATAATACATTACCAATGATCATTCTTATTACTTTATAACTATAAAATTAAATTGGGAAACAAACTGAAAAATGGTAAAAACACCCCTCAAATAAATATAGTTCAAGAAACACCGAAATATAATTATATATTCATCATAAAGACTTATAATAATTTCAAAGATAATTTTATAAATTATAACATTGTAATGGATATCATTGTGGGGAACCAATATATATATCAATATAAGTTGAAAGGCATAACCTAAAACTAACCACCAGAGAAGTATTTTAATTTCAAACCATGCCTGGAAAATCATGAAAAATAATTATATAATAAGTAATATATATTTAAATTGAAAATATATAAGAAATTAAATTGGATTACCAATTATCATACCGATTACATGATTTATGAAAAATTAATTTTAGAAATCAACCAATAAAAATAATGTTAAAACCATCAAATGAATATAGTCCAACCAAAACCAAAATCTATGTACATAATCAATATGCAGTCTTATAAAAATTCGATAAAAATAATTCCAAATTAAATTATTTTAAATTATATCATTATGTAAATCCAAATAGATAACAAAATATGTTTCTTGATATACCCTAAATGCCACAATTGTAGAATTTTTTTGTTTTCATAAATTTCATGAAAAATTAGGAAACAAAATCTAAACCATAGGTCATATACAATTGATGTGAAAATATATAAGAAAATCATATAAAAGATTTAGGTTTTGGAAAAATTAACTAATTACGTACTTGAAGTGTGATGTAGATAATGGAAAAGATAGGGGTTTTGATGCATTATCAGAGGTGGTGAGCACAAAAACATAATCATAGAAATGAATAGTCATGAAAATTAGGGATTGAAATGGGGTTGCTACAAAGAGTCGGAGGAGGATATTTTATAAGATATAATTGATAACCAAAAATGAGAAGAATATGTGGGAATGAAGAGGGTTGATACAATGAGTCTGAGGTGGGGTAACTATAAGCTTGGTAGTTGGGTAACATTAGTATTGGGACTATGATAGAATTAGATGGTTTTTTGAGGAGGTGTCGATGATGGTGCTGATAATCGGGTGTAAGGATATGTCAGCAACGTGATTGGGGGTAGAGGCTGAGGCGTGGTTGTATTGGAATGTTAGGGAGGGATCTTAGAAAATTACTCAAGAATGATAATAGTAGTTTTGGTAAATCTTGAGCGGGGAAGGGTGTGAAGGGAGGGAATAAAAAATAAGGGATGAGAAGGAGTTATATTAAAGGGGTGTATGAAGTGGAACCCAACATTACTATATTTAGTAGATAATATAATAGAGGACTAAACGTTTCTATATAGTGAACTAAATATTTATAAATAGCATATATAATAAAAATAATTGTATAATAATCTGTTTTAATAATAAAATTATATACAAAAATATTGGAGAGAGTATGAGAAAAATTTAATAATAAGTAGTATTCTAAAGACATTATATTAAAAATTAAAAAAATTATTCACAAATTATATACATAAATAGTAGTATTTCTAATTTTAATGAAAATAGTATAAAATCTATGTACAAAAATTGTATAGATAAATAGTATAATAGGCTATTTGAATGTGGAAAATATAGTGTTTGGAGTACTAAGTTACCCTTGGTTCCTCTTTGAGTGGATGTATTTATTTGAATAACTGATCAAATATTTCAATTAGAGTAGTAGTATAGACTGGTTCCTTGATATTGTAAAAAACTTATATAAAATTATATATGAATATATAAAATTATATATAGTGGATTGTCGTTAAATGAATTTAATTTATATGTTTTTTTTTCATTTATAAAAAATATAATCATATTTTATATATAATATGTAAATCTTGTTTCAGAGTTATGTGGTAAAAAGTTTCAATAATCGGAGGAAAGCATGGATATTTTATCTTTATGGATATTATAAATTTCAAATAGTCAAATAATAATGAATATCAATAATATAGGTGAACATTATAATGAATTACCTCTAATTATCCTTATTACAAGATAGATGTAAAATCATTTTGATAATGAAACCAATAAAATATGATGATAAAACCATCAAATAAATAAAAAACTAGCACAAATATTTGAGTAAGTATTCAACCTAGAGATATAGAATAATTCAAAATAAATCATTCCGGATGACTGTATTGTAATTTATATAAATTTTTAGAACAACAAATAAATAAAAATAAGTTTCAAGGCATAATATACCACCAACCACAATATTAGTACATTTTTTTTAACAATATCATGTGAAATATATAAAAAAATAAAGTAGATATTATATATAATTGATGTGATAGATTTATATAATTGAAAATGAATTACCTCGTATTATCCCTGTTACATAATCACTATAAAATCAATTTGGGAAACAAACCAACAAAAATGGAAGATAAAATCATCATATTAATATCATAAAACCAACAACAAAATCGGATTACATATTCATCATTGGTACTTAGAATAGTTCAAAAAATCATTCCAAATAGAGATATTATAATGGATATCCATGTGAATAACCAAATAGAAATCACAATAAGTTTCAATTCATAACATAAAACTGACTACAACAGAATCTTTTTATTTTCAAAAATATCTTGATAAATATGGAAACAAAAATTGTACAAGATATAATATGAAAATAATGTAAAAATATAAAAGAAATAATGAATGACGGTTTTATGTTTTAGAATACATATTTAATCAAAGACTATAATTATGAAGCATACGTAGGAGGGAATTGTTACTGAAACACATAGTTGGAGATGATGAGATGATAAAAAATAATCATAGACCTAATCATGATGAAAATGTAGTATCAAATATGGTTTGTGACATAGATTTAGAGGAGGAAATCATAAGAGAAAAAATCATTGAAATGAAATTAGAAGCTGATGTGGGAAGGAAGTGTGTTTTTTTATGTAGATTTCGAGGCAGCTAGCTGATAATATGAATAATTGGGTAACATATGAATGAGAATGGTGGTATAATGATAAATGGGTATAGATTATGTTTCAAGGATAAAGATGATACATGAGTTGTTGGTGTTTTTGGGGAGGATATTTGAGGTGGATGGGGAGGTGTGGATGGTGAGGGGTGTTTGTGAGGGGGGATATGAAATTTATCAGGAACCCAAATAAAATCCGACATAAATCTAGAGTAGGGGAGGGTTTTGAGGGAGGGAACAAAAATGGATGGATAATGAGGAGAGAAGTGGAGGGATTTATATATTACACGTCAATAAAAATGAACCTATATTTAGTATATATAACATCAATAACAAATTATAATTGTGAATGGAGGAAAATTAAAATATGAAATTATTATAAGATAGAACATAACTAGTTTTACCTATATAATGTATAAAATTGATATGAAAGAAAAATATGTACATGGAGGGGAAACCATCATATTAGGGAAAGTGAATTATTATCAACAAATATATAAACTTTATAGGGAAAAAATTCATCAATTACGATTATTTTAATCAAACGTTTCATTTCCCCATAATGAAGAAGAATGTAAAATGAAATGAACAATTTTATTCAAAAAAATTCTATAGAATATGTAAAAGAATACTCACTTACTTTTAACAATGGGAGTAGAGTTATTAAAGTCTTTTAAATTATTTATATTATTTGAATCAATGAACACAAATAGAAATAACATGACTCATTCTGTCTGAATAACTTGGATTTGGAAAAAATAAATACATGAGGTAGTAATGAAACATTATAAAATAAATAATGGAATGCAATATCAAATATATACCATGGATCTTCTAATGATAAAAATAAACCCTTCCCTTACTCACTTCTTACTCGAATTCTCATTAACCAAGTACATATCATACATAAATATGATAATCACAGATTCAAAAACCTTATTCAAATATATTTTTATTTATAAAAATTACATATAACAATTTTTTGAATGAAATATTAGTCTTTTTTGGTTTATTATGATCATTAGATGGGAGAACATCTAATATCATCATTCATATTATTTTTGTAATGGATTTTTTGATAATTCAGTAATAAATTATTTATAATTTACATATTATCCATGGTACTACAATCATTTTCTTAATGATTTATTATATCTCAATTTCAATCAGTGGTAGATTAAATATTCATTTGATTAAAGGGAAATTCCAATGAACTAGTTTTTACTAGTTTTGAAAATCAAAAAGTGATATATATTAATGAACATATTAAATATATTTATTACCAAATAATGTAACTAGAACATCTGAAATATTTTACTATTACATGATACTACCATTATGTATCATTCTTTAATCATTCAAGATATAATAATTAAAACATTTTTCACAAGCGTGGTAAAACTAACCCAAACCTGAGCATGTTATAATTATAATGTGTGTAAGTATGTGACATTAAACAACATTATTATAAAATTTATAAAATATAAAATAAGTTTTAATTATAATATATAAAATTTAAATTAATCCTTGTAACAATAAATAAAGTGTGGTGATGTCTTTAACACAATAATATTTTTGGATATATTTCTCACAAAATAAATTTAATTTCTTTGATAACTTGTGAGACACACAACCCCATGTTTAATTGATCCTTAATGTAGTTCTTTGTAATAACCTAGAATTTAAATTTAATGTATAAATAGGAAAGAAAATTCATCATTTTTAAATATATAATTATAAATTATCCATATACAAATATATTAATAAATATGTAAAAAATTGATGTAATGTTACTATGTGACTTTAAATTATATATTTTCCTTAAAAATGAGTTTATGGATTTAACGAGTAAATAAAATAAATAATTTATCTAAAATTTAGAATTATTATCTAATAAAAAAATAAAAAAATTAAATTTTCATGTTAAAATAATCTTATATTCATTTTTTGAGGACTTTTTAAAAATATGACATTTTCAATGAATAGTGAAATATACTTATTTTTATTGAAATCCATCATTTCATATAATGAATTTATGAAGTAATATTTTTATTAAATAGGGGCTTAAAAAATTAATTGATTTAGATTAACAATAATCATTTTATGATCATTTTAATTAATTTTATGTTGTATTTTGGTTCAAAAACTTATTATAATTAATAAAACAATTTTCAATCGAAATTATTTTATATGCAATTTATGTGATTAATTTTAATTTAAATTATAAATTAATAATGATTTTTTTTAAATGGACTATATATTATTTTTCAAAAACCATGACAACATTTTTCAATGATTCATTTTTTATTTCCTAATTAATAGTACAATGTTATTAATTTTTCACATTGATTATCTTTTATACTGGTCTGTTGGTTGTTAAACCAAAATATATTAGTATGATTTATAATTAATAATTTGTAATGAATATAAAAATACATATTTATACTTATTTATATAATAATATAAAATAACCTTTTACTTATAGGCATTTTAATTTCATGTGATTTCTTATATTTTTAATATTAAATAAATTCTAAGTTTTTTATCTCCCCCCTTCAAAATGGTCATATTTATTTTCTCATCATTACACCACATTGAGACATATATTCAAACATACCTTGTCCAATAATCTTATAAACATCCACATCTATTAATTACATGTACTATCATTATTTAATTTCTATTAATGTTGTCCTTAAAAAGGGATCTAATGTAGGCTTACTAAAAAAGATGTAATCATCCTATCCAAAATCATTCAATTTATTTCACGTATCATATAATATAAATATATGGTATTCATAATAAAATAATATAAATAAAATTAATATATAAAATGAAATTTTTTAATAATTATAGATCAATAATTATTCAACATATATTAAATCGAATAAGATGTGAAATTATCACTCATCCGTACATGCAGACAATCACCTCTACATTGTGATACAATTCCTCATCCATCCAAATGATTAATGGATATAAATTATGATTGAAATAATATATATATTATATTTATCACATAATCATGAATCTTGAATTATAATATTATATCCACTTTCTTAACTAATCATTTGTTGGAAGATGATATTGTCGCTTTTGCGTAGGTGTGAACTACGTCATCCAAAAAGCGATATGATTTATTTCTAATTAAATTTAATATTTATGGAAATATGGATTTATTTAATTAACTTATATATGATAAATATGATATAATTATTTTTATTTCAATGACAATTTTTATTTTTTTTCTTTCGTTCTATCCTTCAAAAATTTAAAACAACATTCATGTGTATTAAAAACTACCATCTCTATGAATAGTTTAATTCATTTAACTATATCTAGATTTTATGGATTACTATATATATATATATAATAAATATTTAAAATATTTATATCATTATTAATATTCTTAAATTTTTTGAACTTTGATAATTTTTTAAGGAACAAAACATAATGTACTAGTTAACACTTATAAATGATGATTTTAAAAGGAATTACAAATAATTGTTTGTTGAAATGTTATATTTTTTTATTATATTATAATATATGTAAATTAATTTTTTATAGAATTATAATAATAATAATAAATTTTATATACATGATTTTTATAACATTCAATTCATTTCAATCAAGAGTTAATAGATTTTCATGTCACTTTTATTTTTAGGAGATGTAAGCCGAATTCACATCCTTTATTAATTTATATGTGGTATCTACTTTCAATGAGAATGTTTTATGAATAACTCCAAGAATATTGAGGTGATACATATTTATATATATCTAAATTTATCTCATTAATGATATTTTTTTAATGTTACCAAATTGGTTAGTGTTTTTTCATTATCATTTTGTTAATGATTTTGTATGCATAAATTTAAATTAAAGGAAATTATTTAATAATTACTTGATTTAAAAAATATTTTTTCCATATTCATGTTATTCCAATAAATTATATGGGTTAAATTAAATTTAGACTCTTTATTTAATACATATTCAGAAATAATGTTTTTAATTAAACCAAACAATGTTTTATTATTTAGTCGACAATCATTTTCTTTAATGTCCATGTTTTATTTAAAATATTTCCCAAATATTTTTTAATAATCCTAAAATAATATTTAATTTAATTATTACCCAATATTAAATTTTAGAAAACATTTTAAAAGGAATCTTGTTTTAATTTTCTAAATATATGTACATTTTTACTTTTTATCAAAATGTGAAGTAAGTATTCATTTTAAGATACGTTGCTGGAATGGAATTTCCCTAAATCATGACAACAAAATGTTTTGATTATTCGATTGTGAATTTGTATTGTTCATTTAATGTAACTTTTTCCAATAATATTTTATATGTTTTTATATTTTAAAAAATTGTTTTAAAAGGAAAATGGTTTTCTCTACAATAAATATTCAACGTGATCTTTTAAATTTATTTTCATTTATTATTTCATCCTCTGATGGTACCAATGTTTTATTAGTCATTTGATTAAAGGATAAAATTTTTATTCATCCTATATATGGTTTATGATTATTATTATGAGATATTAATAAAACCCATTAACATTCAATGGGATATGACGTGAAATTTTTTTGAAATATTTTTGAAACACATTTAATTTTTTGTGACTTATGCTCTGGTGAATTTTAGAATTTTTTATGAGTTCAATTTATTTTAAATATGTTATTATATAGGAATAAATGATTTATTGTTTCATGGAACACATATTATTGAATTATTATTACATAATTACTGTTAAAAGAATTATAGATACCTCATATGATTTTTTTAAAGATGGTTATCCCATGAGACAATAAGTAAAAAATTTGGTAATGAAACCAGGTCAATACGATATATTTTTCACAAATGTATTCATGGGAGGTAACCTATAAAATGTTAATTATGGAACCATTTGTAAACCCAATCCTTTATAATATTATTTGTAGTTATTCATGGAAATGTAAATAAGGTACTGTGATTATGTGTATCCAAAAAAATTATTCCTTATTCTAATATTATATTTTCATTATTCTTCATTATTGATTCCTTTATGATTCATGTGTTATGATTTTCCATGATTTCGGATATAATTCAAGATTATAATATATAATTTCTTGGGTTTATATTTTCAAATTTTACGATCATGGTCTCATAACCATATACACATTTTATGACTATGATATCAATCATGCCCCTGTTTTTTACCCTTAATAAGTGTATAAGATCCCTAGTTGTTATGTTTTTATTCCCCAAGTTATAAAGAATCATCTTAACTGGGGTATTTAAAATAATTTAACTAATATGGATTATACATGAAGTTATTTTCAATATTATTCACTAAATGATTTGATTTTGTACCAATTATCAAATGAAACATTACCATTATGTTCCTAGAGTGTTTATTTGTAATTTTTTTTTGATATTCATCTATTAATATGTAAACAATTTGTAAACAATGTATGGTTTTATATAGTTAGACTTAAAAGTGGGACTATTCAATATTTTTTTTTTTGATTGGTGAAAATTATAGAAACACCATTAGATAAATACAGAAATATAATAACATCTAAATATATTTTAAAGGAAGAAATTATGTCAGTTTCCTAAAATCTCATCACATTCTAGATTATACAAGGGGACATGGTTATGGAAAAAATCATATTTAGTGAATAACATGAAATATACGTGGTATAGTATTTCTATAACATCATTTTTAGCATGGAGAGTGTGGACATACAATTAATTTTTATGATAATAACATAGGATAGGCTTTGGTAAAATCAAATTTTTATTATAATCCATTATAAATTATTTGAATATTTGATGACGAAGAATGGAGTAGTTTAAATCCCATGTGTCATGTACTGAAAAATAATGTGCCATGATGTATAAATCATGTGAATGATTATTCTGAATTAAATTATTTAATTTATAATTCTTGACTGTCATTTTAACCATTTTGGATTTAGTAATAGATTACAGATAGAATGAAAAAGTTGAGCTGTTGATAGGTACACAGAATTATTGAAGTATATTATTTAATATTATTCATATGATTTCCATAATATCATGAAATGTGTTTATTATTGTGAATTCAAGTCCTAAAGTGTCAAGTTTTATATTTTCTGTAATAAATACTAATGTAATAATGATGACATCTATGTTTATTGTTGATCTCATAATTTGGTTTGAGGGAATATACTTCAGGAAAATATTATTATTCCACATCATGTGGAATTTAATTTAATTTTAGTCATGCAATGGATTAATTTACTTAAATATCATATTGGTTTACTTATAAGTGACATCACATTTGATATTATTAAAACAAACCATTATAATTTATCATTTTGATAATAAATATGATCATACAATGAAAATAACATACATTATACGGGACTATATTCATAATATAAATGGATCTTTAGTATAGATGGTCCTTAAGAAACAAAAAAAATGAAAAATGCTTATTATATTTGAATTTTTTATTTCTTTATTGAAGATATCACAGGTATTATTATGAATTGTGAAGATTATTTTTCAATATAACCCATAACTGGGGCTACACCTATTTCAAGTACTCTATATAGGATTCCCAATTCTCAGTTGTCACGGTTGATGAAACAATGTTTTAATAGTATATATAGGTGATTTATTTATCCATGAGCATCAGCATGTGCATGACCATTAATAGTTTTTATAAATAAAGATAGAATATTGTGAACCCACAAGGATTTTTATAAAATCAATCAGATCAAAATCTATAATAAATATCATATTACTTGTATTGATGATTTTGTTGATCAATTATGAGCAGAACAATATTATTATATGATTTATATTTAATTGGGATATTATTGGTTATGGGAAAAATTGAATAAATACTAAATATATTTATCCATTCAATTTATTAAAATAATGAATTTATATTGATTCCATTTGTTCTTACAAATTCCCTTATTATGTACATGAATTTTATGTTTACAGTATCCTTGGATTACACTGATATGTTGGTTATAATCTATATAGAGGATATTATAATATATTGTAATATGAAATTATAGCAAGAATATCACTATAGGAGTATATTGAAGACCCTGTTAAATGAGAATCTATATGTATAAAATACCATCTGTGAGTTATGGCTCATATGGAATTCATATTTGGGTAGTATAAAAAAATTGGTATATATATGGGTCCTTAAATGAAAGAAGATATTGAAAGTTGGCCCAAAATAGCCAATGTGACTACATCAATAGATTTAATAGTTTTGATGGATTTTATCCATGAATTATTTAATATTTATCATGGCAGTCTAATCCAAAAACCATGTAATCAAATGAGAGAAATAATTTCCTTTACATAGATGAAATTGAGGGATATTTCACGAAACAAGAAAGAAGTTCACTAAGTGAATCTAGAATCAACGTACATGAGAGGGGAAAATGGTTTTTTATTTATAGTGATGAATCGATGAAGGGACTAGGATTCATCCTCATATAGAATCATATAAAAATATCACATTCCACAAAACAAAATTCAACTTTCCACAGTAAAAATTACCCAAATCATTATTCATGGTTAGATATGGTAAATTTTTTTATTAAATATATGGTGACATTATATTAATGTTGAAAAGTATGGTGAATATTTTAATAATAAAATTTAAATATATATACTCACACAAAAGTGTATAATATGTGTCATTAAAGATGTTTAGAGTTGATTAATTATTATGATTGGTCAAATCAATACCACGATGTGAAAGTCAACAACATGATATATGCTTTGAGTCATAATTTTCATACAAATTTATCATTGATTATGATTTCCAAAGACCAAATATTTCTTGACACGAAAAATATAGACCCAGAAATAATGAAAAATGTGGTGAATAATTATGTTTGTTATATAATATTTCAACCATATATCCAAATTATGAACAAATACACATGAATTGGTGATCTAGAGATATAAATGAAATTGATAAATGTTCATGAGTTCAAATATTCTTGTTAAAGAATGATACTTTTCATGAAATTTTCATGTTTCATATCTATACCATGTAAGAAGGAGGTATTTGATTAATCTCATAGTTCATCATTCTCTATTCATTATGGAATTATGATGTCGTATATATATTTGAGATTTATTTATTGTTAGAAAACACTATAATATATATTTTAAATGATTTAGGTTAGTTATTGGTATGTTATAATGTTATGGTTTTGATCTATAATTACACATTGATGTTACACCCATTTCACATAATGTTCTGAATCATAAAAACTTGAAATATATATTTTTCATCAAAATCTATAAAAATATTAATGATCATAATGATTTTTCAATAATACTCAATCACATTACAATGTTAGAATACATCATTGCTCATAGATGATATTTCTCTCTTGAATATATTTGTATAATATAAATTATGTTTTAATGTTCCACGTTGTTCATAATTATATTATATTTTATCCATATTTAATGATTACATAGATTCCTTTGTGATGTTTTTAGAAATCTCTAGATTCATAGTTTTGATTCAATATTACATATCATCCTTTAATAGATTTTCATAAAATTAGAAATATTCAAACCCAAGAGGATATGGGGAGGTCATTTTCGATGGATTTCAATTCAGTTTGAGATCAAAAACATTCTCTATAGTAATCAATCATGAATTATAATATCAAATTATTAATCTATCTTTTCAATGATGTGTATAAATCTTATTTTATTAGATAATTGTATTTAAAAATTATTGCAACCTAATCAATAAAATGAAATAGAAGTTAACTTTTCAGTCATCTTGTAGAACATTAAGGATGATAATTTTTGACAAGAAGTTATACTGACAATAATTAGAGAAATATATAATAGTAAGTCATTTAGAACTCATTACCAAAAAACGATATATGAAAAATGTTAAAATTATTTATAAATAAAGGAAATTTTATCCATATTAACAGTCCCCCATCCAGATTCTTGATCATGTAAGGATGGTATCTTATCACATAGAAAATCTATCAAACACCTATCATGTTTAAAATTTGATCCATGGGTCTATACTAAGGATTTACATATTGAATACATATATTGTACTTAATATAGAGGTTGTATTGTTGTATCATGATATTAACTATGAAAAAAATAGTTTTAATTATTTAATGACATAAACATAGTTCATTTGAAAAAGGATACTAAGATGATTAATTATATCAAGAGTAATCAATAATTTAAAAAGGGTACATAGTATCCTAAGGAAGTGAAGATTCACATATATCTGAATTTTTTTATCGGAGGGATTCAATTCAATATAATAAATCATTTCAGGGACGTATAATTCAATTTAATTGTATTTTATGATATATTTCACATCAGATAAATTTAATTTCATCCTTATCATTTGATACACACAACCCATGGTCTAAATGGGTTTTTATGTAGTTTATGGCTATAACAATAGAAATAAATTTTATATAAGAATATAATTGTTAGGAAACAATACCTCAAGGAATAATTGAGGAAATTTTCTTTTGGTTATGTTTGTTGACAAAGTGTGTATTGATGTTTTTTATTGAAAATGTGAGTTTCTACGTTAAATTTGTTGAAAAAAGGGGGCATCCATAGTGATTTTTCAGGTTCAAGTGATATTGTTGGCAATCCATGATAGATCGAAGAACCTTGACAATGGAATGGATGATCTAGCGGTGTTACAAAAAGAGCAGATACCAGGTGGCACTGTTTTTAGGTGTTTCCAAAAAAATTGGTCTTGAAATTGGAAAAATAGAGAGACGTGTTTTTGGAAAAGGAAGGTGTGATAAATATTAGAGTGGTGAGTTAAATAAGGGAATGGTTTTTCTTTATACAAGAGGCGTTTTTTGATTAGTAGAAAAAAATGGAAATGGAATGAGGTGCGCGAAATATTGGAACAATGTGTGAAATATGGTGTTGGGATAAAGATGGGATTGCCACACTCGAAGATAATTACACGCTCAAGGAGATTTTTCATGAAGGGGATGAGTTTACCTATAAATATGAGGTGAACCCCTCATTCTATGTATCTCCAATCATAGGGAAAATTCCAGATTTGATACACATAAAAAATATGCAAAGGGAGTTGCACGAAAAATTTGGGGTTGCATGTAAAAATTAACGTTGCACATAAAAAGGTAACTTTGAGTGTAATATGATGGATGCGCTGAATTGTTGAGGTTTCATAGAATGTGGATTTGTGATTTCTTCCAAAAATAAATATTTTTTTCACAATTTAAGGGAGTTAATCTATGTTGCGATAGGTTCTATGCATTAAATATGAGGTTTCCCAGTCCAATTCTGTGGTAAAGCAGTATTCATCTAGGGATGAATGTTTAACTTCAATAGAAATTCTACATACAGTCGAAGAGGCATGAATTCATTAAAATAAATTGACCTATAAATCTATAAACTGGGAGTGGATCATCTAAATAAGAAGTGAGCACAAATCATTTTAGAGACTATTGAGATTTTATATTGAGAGTGGTTGTTAACTAGGAGGGACAGTGGGTCTGCTTCAAATATTGTAAACATTATATCATTTTTAGTGGATTTGGTACATCAGCACAAAGATAGTGTATTCTCATGGTACGTATCCCATAGAGGGTGAACAATTTAAAATTTATGTTTCTTGTGATTGCATTATGATTTTTTCATTCTCTACATCTAGAAGGAGAGAGAAGAGAGTGTTTTCTGACAAACAAACAAGATCAATAAGGGAAGTTGTTTTTATCTGTCATATCCAAATTCACCCCCAATCAAGGTATCTATCCTAGTTGACCTGACAATTAGTATCCTAGTGATAGGTTATTATCAGTTGTTCTCTCTCAAATGGGGGTCACCAATCATAAATGGAATTCGATCTTCGACAGGAGAAATGTTTAGCTATAAATGAATCATATGTAACACTACATCAGATCATTGGGAATGGACGAGTTCACAGTAGGAATGCATGGTGTAATAGATTATATTAACAGTGGTGCATTATTTGAATCTGGGAAAAATGAATTGGCTGCAAATGCCAAGGGAATCAATGCATTAGGGGGGTCCATATCCAATGCTATCTATACGATGGATACTGCAATAAAAAACTCACATTTCATGTGGTAAAAGAAATAGAATATATAATAAGGCGATACAATGGTTAGATAAGAGAAGTTGAAAGTGTTTTGGAATAAGAATAAAGATCATAAATTTATCCTCAATGAGTCTGTTGATGCATTCTTTGACAGGGTAAATGTGGAAGTGGAAGGCACGGGAGGTCTTGGTGAAGTCAATGAATACATATTGATAGTGATGTGTATCTTGAGGAAACATCCACATCTCTTTAGTCCAATGGATTTAGTAATAGAAGACAATGGTCTAAAAGACACGACACTGTAAAACATGAATATTACCCTTGTAGCATATGTAATGCAAAATGATGACAATGATGATGTGGAAAATGGTAAATACAAAGAGGTGGCATTAAAATCCATAAAGAAAATCACTATTGAAGACTCTCAGGAAGAAGAAGAGATAGAAGTGGTGATTCCATTCCTCTCCTCAAACAAAAAAAGTGGGAAAATATTTTTTAATGGGAAACTTCCATTTTAATGTTTTCGATGTGGATAGGATGGACATATTGTAGAAGGGTCCCAAAAAAGTTCTAAGAAGTTGATGATGTCGATGAATATAAAATAACCAAGAATATTTATTCAAATTTTGTTAATGGAAATAAATAGTTCAAGAGGAATTTCATTAAGAAGAAAACCCTTCATTAAAAAGTATGAGACAGTTCAATGCATTCTGTGGTTTAGGAGGTTGAAGAGATAGAAAATTGATGACTTCATGGAGATAATTCTATGGTTTTAGTTGTTTGTAGTTCTCAGAAATAGGATGAATCTAAAGATAATGATGATGAAGAAGAAGATTAAGGAAGCATCGACTTGGAAGCTAAATTAGAAGCATATTTTGAATAGATGGATGTTGGGAGAGAAAAAAATCCAACAAAGTGGTACATTTTGACAAAATCAACATTCAATAATAGGAAGAAGTTATGTATGAGGTATTTAATGAAATAAAAACCTTATGTCATCCAAGAAAAATATATTAGAAATGGTGATGGACATATAATCAAGAATAAGAAACAGAAAAGGGAGATGGATTTCCTGAATAACCATGTGAATGTTAAAGTTAAGTATATTGAAGAGCATAATGAATAAGTCATCAGTAGATGATGAAAACTTATTAATAAAAAGAATCCCTTCACCCCCAATGTGAGATACTGAAATAATATCATTAAAAAGACTGAAAAGATGAAAGTGGAACCTATAATTTCAGCTAGGAAGAGGCAAAAATCAAACTCAGATGTAAAGGATGATTTATGGATTGATAGATACAAAAAAAAAGTTAGGGTTGAAGTAAGACATAAGGCACACATTTAAAAAATAAAAATTGATGTTTGTACAATGAATAATCATGAAAGTCAATGAAGCCATAGAAAAACATGCTATATAGAAGAGACACAAGGGAAATCAACTTTTATCAGGGGTTATTTTTGTGTAAATTTGGGAAGCTAACAATATGTGTGTTCTATAGCCAGAAGATACTGAAGTGCATAAGAACAAAGGTATATTCCAACAGATAATGGTTATCAAAAAAATATTTCGAATGACTCTACTTTTGGTGATGAGGATTTGGGCACATGGGTAGATACTATAAATCGACCATATAGAGGAATGTGACAAAGTAAAATAAAAATGATCGCATAAAGTAGATCAACAAACCAACAGGAGATTATAAAATGAAAATAGATTTTCCACTTTTAAGAAGAAGTCAGACCATCATATTATATGAAAAAATTGGTGACATAATATACTCTTTGTGTGAAAACAAAAATATTGACCATGAGGGAGTAAGAATATAGAGATATTGTTTCTGAAATTTCCCTAAAATTATCAAACCGTTCTGGGGTGAAGATCATTGACATTGGTTGCATGTATCACATGACAGAGAACAAGGATATGGTTACACAAAGAAAATATGATAGAGAAAGAGTTTTCTAGTTTGGATATGATGAAGGCGTAATGATAATTGGATCATGAAAGGATAGGTTTGGTGGAAACAATTGAGATGTGTTGATGACTTGGTAGTAGAAGGCCTTAGTACCAACATACTCAGTGTCAACTAACTATGTGTATCTGGGCACTATGATAGATTTACCAAGATATTTTGTGTTGTTAAAAAAATTATAGAGTGTTTTTTCAATAGGGAAAATGGGAAAAAATAATTCTATACCTAGTAAGTTGGGAATAAGAAATAATCATTTTATATGAAGAGTAAGAAAAAAATATGTGGCATATGATACTTGATTATCTATGACAACAATCCATGGAAGATCTGGTTATGTGTGATGTAGTTAAAGACCTCCCAAGACTATCACGCGATCATACTCCTATGTGGGACACATGTCAGATCGTCAGAAAGACATAAAATCAATGGAATAGAAGTCAACCCGAGTTCTCAAATTTGTGGATGCTGATGTTTGTGGTCCTATATCACCAAAAGTCATATATAGGAAACAGTCCTATGTTATTTTCATTGATTATTGTAGAATAATTTCATGGATATTCATCATTGATCCAAATTTTAATGTCTTCAGTTTCCTAAAATTGTATCAAAAGGATTATGAAAAGATGATTGGGAAGAAAATTTGGAAGTTTCTTACTATGAATGGTATGTAATTCACAAACAGTCAAGTTGAAGACTCTCTCGGGAAACCCAAAATAAGGCGTCATGATTATTTAGTAATTAGTCCCTAACATAATCAAGTGGTTGAAAGGAGAAATCATATCATCATCAACCTATCTATAATGTTGCATATAGAATAATAAGTAGTAGAGAGATTATGGAATGTAGCAGTGTTGAAATCAGTCTACATTTCAAAAAGAGCTTTGCAGTATCCAAAGGAAGGAATGTCACGACCCGTCCCCCGGGGCCCGTGTCGTAACTACCCCAAGCCCGCCTTCCAAAGGCCAGGGGCTGGTGACTAACACCAAAGGCGTATATCCCGATAACTGGGAAGGCATTTCCTTTATAAAAGTAAAAAAACACCAATCAGTGTACAAGAAGAAGCAAACACTATGTAAAACTGAAAACAAAAGTAGTGCTGAAAGTAACGGGGCTAGAAATACAAGCCCAACTGTAAAGTACAAGGTAAAAGACAAAACAACCGGAAGGTGACAAGTAGCTCCTGGATCGTCCACCAAGGATCCTACTTGAAGGGTAGGTACAGATAGTGCAGCTTCTGGATCGTCCACCACGGATCCTACCTGAAGGGTAGGTACAGATAGCCACCACAATGCTCTCGCCCGTCAACCTCCTCCGAGTGTCGTCTCGTCGTGAAGTCCACCACTAGATATTGTCTCTTCATGAGTTCCACCTCTGGGTACCGTTCAGTCCTCGAACTCTCGGCCTCTGTCTGCGCTGCCCATCATCTGCAACCAACACATCGATGTGCGGGCATAACTCGTGAAGGGGTGAGTATAACGATACTCAGTAGGGACCCCGAGATCCTAAAGTTCTCACTAAATCCAACAAGGATAACCACAAAGAATATTTCAACAGATAACCTCTACCTAGGTATATGCCCATACATATACCCATGTTATCAAGTAACCCATCTCAATCATGATGAAACACGAAGATTATGAAATCAACAGATAACCACTACTTAGATATATGCTCATACATGTACCTAAGTTATCAAGTGACCCATCTCAATCATGAGGTAAACACATAGGTCATAGACTCAGCTCAAACTGGGATTTTCATTATCCAAACCGTAAATGATGAAGAGATCTGTCTCTGGGAGTACAGTGATCTTGTCACGTCTCTAAGGTACTACTCACTAACCTATGACTACTAAGGTACTCCTCCTATCAAGTACCGAGGGTCTTCCACCTCACACAGTAGTGATCCTCCGCCATGGGTCTGCCACCTCACACAGTAGTGCTCCCCCTCATAGCCTATAGAGGTACTCCTCCTGTTGAGTACCGAGGGTCTTCCACCTCACATAGTAGTGCTTCTCCGCCATTGGTCTTCCACCTCACAAAGTAGTGCTCCCCACTGGGCTATGCTAGTCACTCCGAATCAAATCAGAGAAGCAGTCATCAGGTCACAGCCAGCTACACGGTCTCCGAACTCCATACGCTCGTCTCTGAGAGGATTTTCTCCATGAGATACTAGTAAATACTCCAATTATCTCAGAGAACCGCCTCGTCATAGGGGTCTCAACGCGACAGACGGCGTGTCAATCGGACGCCCGGTCTGGGAGTTACTAGACTTTTCATCCCCGGGGCCTGGTTGGTTTCGTGTGCGAACCAACACGGCCGTATCTCAACTATACCCAGAACTCTCATAGGTTATACTCAAAGGGACCGTTTCTCCACGTGATCACCAACGCCGCTGACGGTTCGTCAAATGGACGTCCGGTCTGAAAGATATCATTTTATCCGTTCCAGGGGCCCGGTTGGATTTCAGGTGCATTCCAACCCGGACACTATCCAAATGCATCCAAAACTCAATAGAAATATGACAAAAGTTCCATCTCATCAAAACGATATCAACGAGACAGACGGCGCGTCAATCGGACGCCCGGTCTGTGAGTTATTGGCTTTTTCATTCCCAGGGCCCGGTTGGTTTCGTCAGTGAACCAACCCGACCGCACTCCGACCGCATCCAAACCTCGAGCGGAGTAAGCCAAAAGTTCCGTCTAATCATGAGGAATCCAACAAAGTCGACGACACGTCAATCGGACGTACGGAACTCAAGTTACGAGCATTTTTGCTCTGAGGGCCCGGTTGGTTTCGTGTACGAACAAACACAGCCGAACCCAAAGTATTTAAAAAACATGTGTGCAATATGTCAAAACGATTGTCTCAGTCCAAGGATCGCATCACCACTGACGGTGCATCGAACAAGGGTTCGTAGCCCAGGATATGGATAAAATACCGAAAAGGTCCAAAAACGGGGGGTCTGGGCCCGGACCGACCCGGTCCAACCCCCCCTGTGTCGGCCCGAACCGGGTCCAACCCGGCCGGGTGCTGCCCGGCCCGGTGCGCTGGCGCTGGCCAAGCGGCCGCGCAAGAGAGGATCTCCCCTTGGACGAAACCGTGGCGCGATGCAGCGTCCCTCAGGTCCCCTGTGGCCGCGGGAGCAGCCACCCGCCACCACGGCTTCAGCTGCGGTGGCCCCTTCCTGGCGGCGCGCCGGGCACCGCTGTGCTGGCGTGGCAGGCCGGGCGAGTCTTCCGTGAACCACCGGATGCACTCTAGTGGTCCTTTTTGATCGCCTCATTCGCCAACGGTCCTCCCGGGACCCAACCTTTACTGCGGCGGCTTCAAAATACCTTTCCATATCACCTCACTATCGTCCATTGATCCGCACTTCGATAACAAACTACGGGGTCTTCGAATCTCCACCGCGGCCCTGACTCCGTCCGCGGTTTCGTTCGGCCTCAACAGCACGGCGCGCCGGCGCTGCGCTTCTTCGTCGCCTTCTTTCTCGTTTTCGCGCGGTGCAACGACACCACGCTGCCTTTCACGTGCCGCAACAAATTTCAACAAACAAGGGGGGAGGATGGTCGGCCAGGTTCCTGCGGTCCGACCTCCTCCCTTAATTATGATAACAGGTGTCCCAATTGAAACCAAGAAAGGCAACAGATGAGATCACAATCAACATTAAAAATAAACCCCTACATCTTTCCGCAACAAATTATTCCCAACCCGCAAGGAAAACATTCATGGATCAACTAGATAATAATTTGATCTGTGTTTCTTTGTTTTCTTTATAATGAATGAATCAAGGGAATAAAATTGTTCTCAAATAATTCCATACTTGGATATTTGACGTCGCACATAGGGTGTCGCGGAGAACGGCGTCGCGGGGTCGGATGTAGATTCCGTGGACATCGGGGTGCGTCCGAAGAGGAAATGACGTCTCCTCACTTGTTGATATGATGAAAAAGGAAGGTACGTTGTCGTTGGCGATGATCACCGTGGTCGGTGACATCTCCCTTGTCGTGGAGGAAGATGAAGACGGAAGAATGCAGGTCGCCGAGTCTTCTAAGTTGAAGGGTCGATGTTCTTCGTCGGAGAAGAACCGTTCTTCATGTTCTTCAACATGGAAGATGAACTTATATCTCCTCCCCTTCCCCACACAACCATCCAACCCCTAATAAAATAAGACCCTTATTATTTTATTACCCATCTCATGCATTTTCAAAATATTTCAAAATGTTGAATTTACTTAACTTAATTAATCTTGAGCTTGTCAAAATTAAATGAAGGAGAGTTGGAATCATTAATGAGAGGATGTGTCACAAGGGGGGTTGGAGTGAGTTATGGAAGATGAGAGATCACCCACTTAATGGGGGAGTTAGAGAAGGTTTAAGGAATGTGAAGGGTTGGGGTTCGTGTGGGCCCCACCTCACATTTAAACTATCTTATGTGGTTAGGTTCACCCAACCTCCATCCTTAGGATTTAACCACATTAAAAAAATAAAATTAGTTGCACAAATTTTATTTCTTGGATGTCTTTATCCAAAAAACTAAACAACTCGTCCTGAGAAAACACAACTCTGGAAAAGGTCTTCTTAAGCAATTACCGGCACTTCAGTTTCATCGGTGCCCTCGGATTTCGATTCTGAGCACTGGTTCAAAAGTTAGAAAAACCCTCTTGTTCATTCACTAAACGTACCCGATCTTAACTTCAAAAAATGATTCCGGGAACATCGGGCCTCGGAATCAGGTGCCGTTAGAAACTTCATTCTTGTAAAATCCCAAAAAAAATTATGAACAAATTTCCCTTGAATTTTACGGGACATTACATTACTCCCACCTTAGGGCTATACGTCCCCGTAAAGCTATAACACAATCTAGGGATACAAAAGCGGTAGTGAGCATGCATCTGAGCCTTTCGCTCCCATGTGCTCACCTGGAGGTTCCCATACTGCCAGTGAAAGCGCACCCAAGGAATCAACCAACCTCGTAAGATCCGCTCCTGTCAATCATCAACCACTACTGGAACCCCGTAAAAGTCACCCCATCGCCAAAGTCCAGTTCCCCATGGTCGATGACATGCGTCGGGTCAAGCACGTATCTACTAATTTGAGATACGTGGAAGCCGTTGTGCACCAGGTGCAACTGAGGTGGATGGTTCAAGTGGTAAACCACCTCGCCTACCCATCTAAGGACCTGGAATGGTCCGCTTAACCTTAGAGATTACTTGCCACCTTGGCCACATCTCTGTAATCCTCATCGTGGTGAGACCTATATAAGGACGTGGTCGTCATCCTTGAAATATAGAGGATTCATGTCAGCTCTGTGCAGTCTCATCTGTCATGATCCATAGGCGATCACTGCCCAATCCTACATCAGGACACACCTGAGTCTGATCCCTAATGCATCACAGTGAACTATGTAACCAACGCCCACAGGTTGGGCACACCAGTCAACCCAGCTCCTGAAAGCTCTGCTGGATGTGGCGCCGCATCTCTGGAGAATTCTGGCACAAAGGTAAGTTTGGTCATCTCCTCTGTGATCGAATGCACCCTCTTATGCATGATTCCATCTTGTGCTGCCTGGGTTTTCCTTTTCGTCGACCAAGGAAAACCTCATCCCAACGTTGTAGATAAACCACATCCTTTTTTCCTAATACAGTCAATCTGTGTATGAACTGTGGATCCAATCCATACTCAGAACAACGTCGTAAGGCCTTGACGCTGCCACCAATAGATTCCAACCGAAACTCTAGCCTCGTGGATCAGATCACACTGTCGGTGTAAGTGTGATTATCGAGTCTCCACCCAAGGTATCTCCAGACGTGAGGGTCAAGTCTACGTCTTAATTGGAAACTCTAGGTCTGGGAAAAGATTCGTGGAAGGAATGATGATTCGTATCAACGTCTGTTACTATGGAATCTTGTAGTGGACACAGACTGTCCCTCAATTCATTCTTAGAGCCATTGGGTCACTCTCCTTGACCGCATGCAGCTACTCTCTTTCTCTGCCCTCCAGCTCCCTGAGCCTGGAGGGAACAACAAAGGCAGGTGGTTGTAACATGTTGATATGTACACCACCTCATGTTGCTCTTCTAGCTATGCCTCCACGTCTGCTACTCGGTAGATTCACTTGTCCTTAACATTTCCACTTTTTGAAACATTCACACGCCCAAGTCTCCGAGACTGGTGCCAGTTTCCAGCTTTGACACTGCTATCCTTCACTCACTGCATCCATTTAGCAAAAGAATTCTCAACCAGAAGGGTTCTTTCTAGCACCCTAAAATTAGTAGTAATGCATAGAGTAAGGAGTTCTTACTCAGATATCCTTTATACACACCTCGATCAGAGGTCCGAGCACTATAGAACTGATCGAATCGTATTCATCGAGTACCTGGAATGTTCGGTACACCTCAATAAATACTCAGCTACCGACTAATAGTCCTTCCGAAGCTGTATAAGCTCAAGAAAACATTCAGCCACCTCCCCAAGCCAGTCCTTAGCCCCCTGTGAGTCGGGAAAGCCTCAGAACATGAGGGTATATGATGTTAGAACACATGTAAGGCAGTAAGACTACATGTGTCACCTACCGGTACTGCCGGTTGTAACTGCTGACCAACAGGTAGTGGTGTATAGCTGACACACTACCCGAAAGAATTATCTCAGGCATCGGTCCATGTACCGAAGCCTCATCGCTATGCGGACCATCCTCATGGTCACTCACAGGAAAACACTAGTGGACAAGTCCACCATCCACTCTCCTGATGTCTCAGCTAGGCGGATAACTCTAGCAATCGCCTCCAGCAAGTGCTCTGCTGTCTGGGAATCTTCCTCGCCTCGTAACCTCGGAGGCTGCTGCTGCTGGAACTCGTGCAATGCGCTCTTCCAGCGTGTACAGTTCGCTAGTAAGGCTGGTGGCATCTGTTTCCGAACAGGTGGTGGTGCTGTTGGTAAACCACCCGAGGGTTCCAACATAGTAAAAAGGGCCCCACACCGGAGCCTCGCCGCTTGGTGGGCCATCATCGAGTACTCTCTCGGAACTCCAACTGACTGTCTGCGTGGAGACATCCTGAACAGATGCGACACGGTCAACAATTTATACCTGGTGAGCTTACCTGGTTTGAGCTGACTTTTAAACATTTGGAAGCACACACGCAATCAGTGTTTTCGTGTTCAAAGTCGGAAATCAGAAGTCATGGTCCTGGTGTACGGATACGTCGGCCGCCGCACCAACACTGTACTCCCTGAACTGAAGACAACACTCGGCACCCTTAACACTATTGCATCACAGAAAAGAAAATATCAGAGTTATTGTCATGCGGTAGAACAGACTCCTCTGATACCAATTTTTCATGACCCGTCCCCCGGGGCCAGTGTGGTAACTACCCCAAGCCCACCTTCCAAATGCCAGGGGCTGGCGACTAGCACCAATGGCGTATATCCCGATAATTGGGAAGGCATTTCCTTTATAAAAGTAAACATACACGAATCAGAGTTTAAGCGGAAGCAAACACTAAGTAAAACCGAAAACAAAAGTAGTGCTGAAAGTAACGGGGCCGGAAATACAACCCGAACTGTAAAGTACAAGGTAAAAGACAAAACAGCCGAAAGGTGACAAGCAGCTCCTGGATCGTCCACCAAGGATCCTACCTGAAGGGTAGGTACAGATATCACATCTCCTAGATCGTCCACCATGGATCCTACCTGAAGGGTAGGTATAGATAGCCTCCACAACTCTCTCGCCCGTCAACCTCCTCCGAGTGTCGTCTCTTCGTGATGTTCACCACCAGATACTGTCTCGTTGTGAGGTCCACCTCTGGGTACGTCCAGCCCTCGAACTCCCGGCCTCTGTCGGCACTTCCCGTCGTCTGCAACCAACACAACGAGGTGCGGGCATAGCCCGTGCAGGGGTGAGTATAACGATACTCAGTAGGGACCCCGAGACCTTAAAGGTATCACTAAATCCAACAACGATAACCAAAAATAATATTTCATCATATAACCTCTACCTAGGTATATGCCCATACATATACCAAAGTTATTAAGTAACCCATCTCAATCATGAGGACACACAAAGATTATGAAATCAACAGATAACCACTACTTACATATATGCCCATACATATACATAAGTTATCAAGTGATCCATATCAATCATGAGGTAAACACATAGGTCATAGACTCAGCTCAAACTAGGATTTTCATTATCGAAACCGTAACTACTGAAGAGCTTCATCTCTGGGAGTACAGTAGTCCTGTCACATCTCCGAGGTACTGCTCACTAACCTATGACTGCTGAGGTACTCCTCCTGTCGAGTACCGTGGGTTTGCCACCTCACACAGTAGTGCTCTGCCGCCATGGGTCTGCCACCTCACATAGTAGTTCTCCTCTGCCATGGGTCTGCCACCTCACAAAGTAGTTCTCCCCACTGGGCTATGCTAGTCACTCTGAATCGAATCGGACAAACAGTCATCAGGTCACAGCCAGCTACATGGTCTCTGTACTTTGTACGCTCATCTCCGGGAGGGTCAGATCCATGAGCTACAAGTAGATATTCCATGTATCTCAAAGAACCACCTCATCATAGGGGTCTCAACACGACAGACGACGTGTCAATCGGACACCCGGTCTCTGAGTTACTAGCCTTTTTGTCCCCAGGGCCCGGTTGGTTTCGTGTACGAACCAACACGGCCATATCTCAACTTTACCCCGAACTCTCATAGGGTATACTCAAAGGGACCATTTCTCCACATGATCACCAACTCCATTGATGGTTCGTCAAATGGACGTCCGGTCTGAAAGATATCATCTTTTCTATTCTAGGGGCCCGGTTGGATTTCGGGTGCAATCCAACCCAGCCACTATCCAACTACATACAAAACTCAAGCGATGTATGCCAAAAGTTCTGTCTCATCAAGAGGAGATCAACGAGACAGACGATGCGTCAATCGGATGCCCGGTCTATGAGTTATTGTCATTTTCGTTCCAGGGGCCTGGTTGGTTTCGTGAGAGAACCAACCCGACCGCACTTCGACGTCATCCAAACCTCAAGAGGAGTAAGCCAAAAGTTCCTTCTCATCAAGAGGAATCCAACAAAGTCGACAGCACGTCAATCGGACGTCCGAAGCTCAAGTTACGAGCATTTCTGCTCCGAGGGCCCGGTTGGTTTCGTGTACGAACCAACACGGCCGAACCCTAAGTATTCCGAAACCTTGAGTGTGATTGTGAAAACGACCTTCTCGGTCCAAGGATCGCATCGCCGCTGACGGTGCGTCGATCGGAGGTCCGTAGCCGAGGATATGGGCAAAATACCGAAAATGTCCGAAAACGGGGTGTCTAGACCCGGACCGACCAGGCCCAACCCCTCCTAGGTCGGCCCAAACTGGGTTCGACCCGGATGGGCACGGCCCGCACCGGCCCGGCCTTGCGGTCGGGCTTGGCGGCTCGGCCCGGCGCGCTAGCCAAGTGGCCGCGCCGGCCGGGACCGCCCCCTGGACGAAACTGCGGCCCCGAGCGGGGGCCGCTCCCTGTCAACAGACGCGGCGCGATGCGTCGTCACTCTAGTCCCGCGCGGCCGTGGGACCAGCCGCCCACCACCGCAGCTGAAGCTGCGGTGGCCCCTTCCCGGCGGCGCGCCGGGGGAGTCTTCCGCGGACCACCGGACGCACTTCAGTGGTCTGTTTTGATCACCGCTTTCGCCAACGGTCCTCCCGGGACCCGACCTTTACTGTGGCGGCTTCGAGACACCTTTGCAGATTGCCTCACCATCGTCCGTTGATCCGCACTTCGACAAAAAAATGCGGGGTCTTCGAATCGCCACCGCGGCCCTAACTCCGCACGTGGTTTCGTTCGGCCTCAATGGCGCGGCGCGACGGCGCCACGCTTCTTCGTCGTGTTCTTTCTCGTTTCTGCGTGGTGCAACTGCACCGCGCTGCCTTTCACGTGCCGCAAAAAATTTCAACAAACAATGGAGGAGTAGGGTCCGCCGTGTTCCTGCGGTCCGACCTCCTCCTGTTATTATGATAATAGGTGGCCTAATTGAAACCAAGAAAGGCAACAGATGAGATAACGATCAAAAATAAAAATAAACCCCCACAACTTTCCACAACAAATTATTTCCAACCCACAAGGAAAACGTTCGCGGATCAACTAAATAATAAGTTGATCCGTGTTTATTTGTTTTCATTAGAATGAATGAATCAAGTGAATAAAATCATTCCCATATAATTCCCTACTTGGATATTTGACGTCGCATATCGGGTGTTGCGGTGAACGGCGTCGCGGGGTCGGATGTAGATTCTGTGGACGTCGTGGTGCGTCCGAAGAGGAAATGACATCTCCTCACTTGTTTCTATGATGAAAAAGGAAGGTACTTTGTCGTTGGCGATGATCACCGTGGTCGGCGACTTCTCCCTTGTCGTGGAGGAAGATGAAGATGGAAAATGCGGGTCGCCAAGTCTTCTATGGCGAAGGGTTGATGTTCTTCGTCGGAGAAGAACCGTTCTTTAACGTGGAAGATGAACTTCTATCTCCTCCCCTTCCCCACACTACCATCGAACCCCTAATAAAATAAGACTCTTCTAATTTTATTACCCATCTCATGCATTTTCAAAATATTTCAAAATGATTAATTAACTTAACTTAATTAATCTTGTGCTTGTAAAAATTAAATGAAGTAGAGTTGGAATCATTAATGAGAGGATGTGTCACAAGGGGGGTTGGAGTGAGTTATGGAATATGAGAGAACACCGCCTTAATGGGGGAGTTAGAGGAGGTTTAAGGAATGAGATGAGGTGGGGTTCGTGTGGGCCCCACCTCACATTTAACCTCTCTTAGGTGGTTAGGTTCACCTAACCTCCATCTATAGGATATAACCACATTAAATAAAGAAAATTAGTTGCACAAATTTTATTTCTTGGAAGTCTTCATCCAAAAAACTGAACAACTCATCCCAAGCAAACACAACTCTGGAAAAGGTATTCTTAATCAATTACCGTCACTACGGTTTCATCGGTGCCCTCAGATGTCGATTCCGAGCACCGGTTCAAAAGTTAGAAAAATCCGCTCGTTCGTTCACTGAACGTACCCGAGGTAATCTTCGGAAAATGATTCCGGGCACACTGGGCCTCTGAATCAGGTTCCGTCAGAAACTGCATTCTTGTAAAATCACAGAGAAAATTAAGAAAAAATTTCCCTTGATTTTTATGGGTATTTACAAGGAAAGACCCCATATGGTATGTGGCATGGAATGAAGCTAATAGTGAAATGATTTATAATCATGGGAAGTAAGTGCTTCATTCCCACTATGGAAAAACATCTGAAATCTGAGTCATGTAGATATGAGGGGATATTCCATGGCTTCTTCTGAAAATGTGAAGCATACAAATACTTTAACAAAAGGGTTAGAAAGGTATTTGAGAGAAACGATGTCACTGTAGTGGTGAATGAAGAGAGCATTCAACAGCACAATGAACAATTTCTTGATGACAGTGATGATGAGGAAAGTAGCACATGTGGTGAAGAAGTTGAATATGGTGACTCAGAAGAAGAAGATACCGATGATGAAAAAGAATAAATTATGTCAGTATATAAATAGAATCTGAGGAGTCGAGCCAAACTTTATAGGAAGTATATCATTGGTGATCAGACAGTGCATGTTCAAACAAGAATAATGAAGTCTCTATAGCTGACATTTAGTTTATCTCATGTTAAACCAAAACGTTTTTCTAATGCTTCTAAAGATTAAAACATGGTTCATGCGATGAATGAAGAGCTTCAATAGATTGATATTAATTAGATGTGGGAGAATATTTTCAGGCTAGCATATTAGAATGTCATCAAGAATAAATAAGACTATCGTAACAAGATTAATGAAGATGGAAAATTGATTTTAAAAAAATCAATAGTTTGAAAAGGATACTCATATATATAGGGAATAGATGTCGATGATACATTTCCACTGGTATCAATGATTGAGACAATCAGTTTATTCTAAGCCAATGAAGTGCAACATAAGTTCAAAGTCTTCCAGATGGATGTCAAATAAACCTTCTTGAATGAGGTTCAGGTGTAAGAAGAGTATATCGATTAGCCAGATATTTTTCTCATTCATCAGGAAGAGAAATAGGTTTGTCAGCTGAATAAGGCATTATATGGGATGAAACAACAACCAAGGTCATGGTACCCAAGGCTTGATCAGTATTGGAAAAAGTGTTGTTTCCAGTGTGGTGGAGAAGATTACAATCTATATTTCAACATCGACAATAATCAAATGATGGTTGTGCAAGTTTATGTCGATGTTATAATATTTTGCAGATCTGATAAAGCTCAGTGCAGAATTTTTTCCAAATTCATGAAAACTAAAATTGAAATGTCAATGTTTGGAGAGATGACATTTTTATTAGTTTTTAGGTAACATAATTTTATAATGGCACATTTATCTCTCAATCCAATTATGCTATGGAGGTTATGAAGAGATATGGGATATAAAATTCCACGAAAATGAAGACTCTAGTTGATACCAGGATGAAATTGTCGTAATATGAAGAAGGAAAGACACTTAATATCATATAATATAGGAAAATCATTTGATGTTTATGTAACATGACCATGAAAATTCCTGACATTGTATTCGCAGTATTCTAATTAGTGAGATATCAATGTAATCCCATGGAAATTCACATGCATTCAGTGAAATGAATACTTAGGTATATCAAGGGCACAAGGGCTTTTGGATAGATATATAATTACAAATATCGGGCAGAGTTAATTGGATATACTGATGTGTATTAGACCGATTCATCAGATGATAAGAAATAAATGGAAAGATGTTCTTTTTATCTTAGTGGATTATTTATTTATTGGATAATAATGATGAAATATTTGAATTAATTAAGAACCATAGAGGCTGAGTATATTGAAGCCACTAAATCAAGAACACATATATTGTGGATGTAGAAACACCTTGATGATATGGTAGTTGAAGTGATGACTCTGATCAGAATCTAGTGTGATTACTCATGTGATATAAATATCAGCACAAATCATGACCATCACTCACAGAAAAAGCACAATGAGATAAATTATTATTTTATCTAGGATAAGGCAGAGTAGGGAATCATGAAGATAGTGTATGTTCCAACTGATTTACAGGTTACCGACATTCTGAAAAAGGTTATTCCCAAGGATTCTTTAGAGAGACGTTTAGTGAATTTAGGATTTCATTCAACTACTTGTACTTGAAAAAGTCTGGATATGGTCCCCCTCTCCCCGAGGTACGGTGTCTTTTTTTACTATTCTCATTTGTATTCCCCACTATGTTGCAGACAAAAAAGCAGTGGCCTTTGGGTTCATTGAAAAAGGGGGTGAAAATAGTGATTGTTCAAAGGAATGACATTGTGGATATTTGAGAAATCATGAAAGATATATGTGGAAGCTATCAGTTGGAGTAGTGAGATATTGGGATTTGATAGCTGAATAGGAGTTCTAAATATGAAGATTCTAGAAGTGATTGTTCAAAGAATAGATATCATGTTCGTTGAAAATTGTGATAAAAGAAGATGTGTTGTGTAGGAATGGTGTTTTAAGGTTTACAACAATTATAAATTGGTATCATTATGGTATAAAAAATTGGTTTCATAAATAATTTGATTCATTGATGAACTTTTCATTTAATCTTTCACCTCATGCAGAACATTTTTTATGTTGGCATTATGTATATCCTGAGTGATTTCTTGATCTCTTTTAGAATCATAAGAAGAGAATGTTGGATGAATCGTTAACAATGAATCAATTTATGATAGATTTTTCATCAAAACAAAATGGGGAGATTTTTGGGAAAAAATCCCTCAAGGAATCAATGAAGCATTTTTGGGTTGGTGGTATTTTTGGACAATGCGGGCTGCGATGATTTGTTTGATGACATGGTGGGTTTCTATGTTCAATTTTTTCTAAAATTGGTAATCTATTGTGATTTTTAGCTTTAATATATGTTGATGGAAATCCATCATTGATAAAACAACCTCAACATATGGAAAGAATGATCTGGAGGTCATACAAAAATAGAATAAACAAGGTGGCTCAGTTTTCCAGTGTTTCCCAAATTTTGGGGCCTAAAAATAAAAAATGGAGAGTTGTGTTTTATGAAATGGATAGAGTGTTAAATATTTGATTGGTGCACGAAATATAAGAAATTATATTTTCAAAAAATATTTTTCTCATGGAATGAAGTATGAAAATTAGAAAAGGCATGAGGTGTATGAAATATTGGTTCATTGCGAAAAATTTCAACGTTGCGTGGAAGATGAGTTTTCAACTCTTTAAGATAATTACATGATCAAAGAGGTTTTTTCATGTAGTGGCCAAGTTTTACTATAAATATGAGGTGGCACCCTCATTATAAGTAGCTCAACATATAGAGAACATCTAAGAATTTATCCACTTGAAAAATGCGCAATGGGAGTTGCACGAAATATTTAGTGAAAGGTGTTAAAATTGATGTTGCACGTAAATAGTTAAAGTTGAATGTAATAAAATGTTTGCATGGAATTTCTGATGTTACATGAAAAGTGGAGTTGGTATTTTGTGTAGAAATAGATATTTTTTATTCATGAAAATGGAATTACACTCAGGGTGAAGTAAGGGTTGCGTGTAAAATTTAAGGTTTCCCATTTCAATTCTAAGGTAAATTGGTATTCATATGTGGATGAATGTATAAAATCAATAGAGAATATATATACAATTGAGGTTATTGAAATTCATTAAATTGAAGATACATGCCGGTCTTTAAACTGGGATTGGATCTTCTAAAGAAGAAGTGACCACTCATCAGTTGAGAGAGCACTGAGCTTTCATATTGTTAGTGGATGTAAAAAAGGAGGGATAGTGAGTCCACTCAAATCAGTGTGAACATCAGTTTGATTTTAGGGGATTTTTTACATTTTCACATTGCCGATGTATGATCCATGGTCGTATCCTAGTCTGGGTGAACCTTGTATATTTTGGTTGTCATGTCCTTTCTTTAATATTTGTTCATTCTCTCCAATAGGAAGAATATAGAGGAGAGTTTTTTGACATTGAAATAAGATCAAGATGGGAATTTTTTTATTTTCCATACCCTTATAAACACCCCCATGGTATCTAACCTAGTGGACCTAACAATCATTATCAAAATAATTAAAAATTATGTAAAACGGGTTTAGATTTATCAATATTATTGATGAAAAGGTAATAAATTTTTAGATAATTAACTATTTATTCATAAATAAATTTCCATTAAAGAATTTTTTCATTTCATTCTGTCAGTAAATAATATAAAATTCAACCACTCTTATACAAATTTATTTTTAAAATTAAAAGGAAATTATAAATCAACTTTTGAAAATATTTATAGTTTGATTTTTTGTGATATATTTGATTTCATTTCATTTTCAATTAATGTTAAAAATACTAATTTTTATTAGTAATTAGATTATTGTATAATGAATTTATAAGGTTCATTTTGAAAAAATTAATTTAATCTTAATATTACATAATTTATATTATTAATAAAAAATAAAATTCATTTGAATGAATTTTATGAAATATATTCATATATAAACATTTTATACTTTACAGAAACAATTATTGTAAAAGTTTTCTCTATGTTATATTGTAGGGTTAATTTTAATATCAATTATTCAGAATCAATTATTTGAATATATGAAAATGTATTCCATATTTTTCCTTTGAAAATAATTTTTTTATCAATCAGTCCATTATCAGTTTTTGTTTTGATGAACATCAAAATTACATAAAAATGTGTCACAGTAGTTATGGTTAAACCATGTTTATTGTGACATTAAACCAACTAATAAGGGTTATTTTAAAAATTAAAATTTTCTAATTAATGGTTTGTTTCCTAATTTAGAACTAATATTATCCAAATTTTGAATATGTTTATATTTTTAGTGATTTTAATTTGGTATTAATTTGGTATATTATAATATTTTAAAAAATAAATGTTTGTCTTGTCCCCCAATATAAAAAATAACACAACACCTTTCCCTTATTGGAAATAATATTTTACATATATCATTTCTAATATCTTAATAATTCTCTTTTGAACATCCCTAGACATGTATTATAGGTAATGGAATTCTCAAAATAATGTTTGATGGATCCAAATAAAGCAATCTAAAGTTGTACAAATAAATAATGGGTAATGTCATACCCGTCTGGTTTCAATTTATTCTGTCCTCAACCACCATCAATAAATAGTATTAATTTTAAGATAAAATCATATTAATAATATTATATATTAAATTTTATTACATTAATTGAACATCAATTATTCACTGTATATTCCATAAAATAGGAAATTAATGTATCACTTATTCATATGTGTGGACTACTGCCTCCTTGTAGTGATAAAATGAATATTCACTAACAATATATTCTATGTTTTAATTATGAAGGGTTTAATTATTTAATAATTAATTTATGAAATAATTAATATTAATAAATTAAAATATAATATCTACCTTATTATCTTATTATCATTTGGAAGATGATAAAGTCACATGTGCGTAGTTCTATACAACTAACTCTAAAAAGTTATGTGGTTCATTTTTCATTTACACTATACCTATTTCGATATAAGTGTAGATTTAATAAATATACATATAATATATGTTATAATTATTATTATATAAATCTGACTTATTAATTTTCTTTATTTTTTTAAATCCATTGAAATGTTAAAAAAGGGGTTATCTTTACATATGACCTACTATCTATGTAAATGATATAATTATTTTTTCCAATATCTATCATTTATGTATATAAATATATATATTTAATATATATTATATTAATATCCTTATTAAATTTCTAGATTATATGTTACCATGATCAAATTTAAAGGATCGAAATTTTGGGACTAAAACACTCTCAAAAAATGAAACAGTTAACACTCAAAAATAAAAATATTAATAAAGAATTATTTATAACTAGGTGGTGAAATTTTGTATATGGATCATATATGATATTAATAGTATTAGAATTATTTTATTATATAATTAATATAAATATAATTTTATTATAACAGTTGATGATGTGCTTTTAATAAATGTCAAACAAGAGGAAATAGATTTACATCATAATTTTATTTATGTGAGGCCTATTCAATATTCATCATATTTTTGTTTTATGCAGCACATATGATTCCCATGAATGTATTTTACTATTTTACCAAAAAATTAGGGGGATATACATATACATATACGAATCCTAGTTTCATGATGTTTTCTTTTGAAATTTACAGAACTGGTGAAAAATTTATTAATCAATAAAATTTTTGGGGATTATTTGGGCCTAACATTCAATTGAAGTTAATTATTTAATACTTATATAATATAATATTTTCAGTTCTCTTCCCTATGATTACATAGATATATAACATGTTTTCATTTCAATTTACAACTTTTAATAACAAAAGATATCTGAACATATATTTCATGAAAAGGGACTTTTTTTATATTCAGTCGATAATCTATTTTATCCATGAACAATTTTATTTAAATTATTTTAAAAATGTTATAAATAATATAGAGATATTATTATAGTCATATATTACCATTTTTAACTTATTTTTCAAAAAATTAATGGATTCATTTTTTATTTTCCGAATTAAGCTCTTTTTAAATTTTATCAAAAAATGGGAAATAAATCATTTTTTAAACACATGCAGCATGTATAGAATATCCCAAAATCATGAAAAATACATTGATTTGGATATTTTGTTACAATTTTTCAGGGTTATATTAATAGAAAACTTTATCAATTACATTTTGGAAATTTTTATAATTTAAATAATTGATTATAATATGTAATGGTTTTTTCCATACGAATATATTCCAAGTCATAATTAAAAGGATTTTTTTATTATTTAAAAAACCATTTGATGTTTAATATTATTTACATGGTATAGGATCAATGTATATCATACATATTATTTATCTAGATAGATTAAGATAAGGGGTATGATATTTTAATAAAACACATTTATTTTCCATGGTTTATACTATGTTGAATTATAGAAATGTTTATTAAATATAGTTCATTTAAATTATTTATTCTATGATTAATTCACAAAATTATTATAATACTCATTTAATTTCTTTGGTTTATGGTATGTGATGAATAATTTATGATATTGTTTCACATTAAAAAATGGATTTGGATTTACTGATAGGTGTGTCTTGAAATAAATTAACCTATAGGATTTTTCTAAATATGTAGAACTGATGAAATAACAAGGAATATAATATAGATTTATCCATAATTATTTAGGGTGTGATTTAAAAATGATAGTCTTTGGAGTGAATCTTGATTAACCATGTGATGAAATGGGGAGTGAACTCGATCCACTATGATAGTATATTTAGGGACCTTTGACTTGGTAAATAACTTCTTATGAGTATGTATATTCCCCAAACATATGTCTTTTATTAAATTTATGATCTCCATTCTCATAATGTTTGATTGCATTTTTTTCATTACATATGAACTTCTATAAATTATTCTAGGGTTCATTATTATGATATATATAATAATGGGTATGGATATTATAATTTTAAGATCATGATATCATATAGTTATGCTCATGTTATGCTTATGTGATCATTCGGTTATTTTTCATTTACGCTTAACGAGAGTTTCAGAACATCCATTATGATGCTAAATTTCACTATGTTAAGAAAAAATTTACAATCTTGGGTGGTCCTATAATGAGTATTGTGTTTGAAATATTTTCTATGATGTTGAAGATCATTCGTCAAATTAGAAAAATTTTAATCTAGTATACAATGAAACTAAATCAATAAATTCATTTATCATTAATTTTTAAAATATTTTTTATATTAATATAATATTATTTAATATCTATATATGAAAATATAATTTACTTTAATGAAATGAAATTTTTTTGTCATTCATAGTGGCGGTAGTTCACCATAAGGGTGATTAATGGTTTAACTTCTAAATGAATGCGATATAATGAGGCCATATGATAAAATATAATTTACAAATTATAATTTTAAAATATAAAGAATATTTTTTTCATAAAATACTACCTTCTTACAATCCATGAATGTTGGTTATAAATAATATAGTATTTCATTCACTGGAAGGCTAGTATGACATAAGCATGGTTAATTTTCATTTATTATTCGATTTGAATGGTGTCAAATAAATTATAGTTTTTATAAAAATGAAATTAAAATATAATTATGTCATTATTTTAGTATGTTTAATATTTTTTTGAAATTTAATAATTTAAATGGAAATGTAAAGGATTATGTAATACACATATTATGAACTTAGACATTTTCATAGTAGTATCCTTGTAAATGAAGGTCATACACTAAATAATTGGGACTAAAATTATATTAACATGTAATTGGATTCAAATAAGGGAAAAATTTATAATATATAGGATGAAATTATAATGAATAAGGGCTTCATAAGCGGTTGTATGTATTCTCGTTTTAAAGTTGATGGAAAGGTAACTTTAACAAATAGGCATAATTTTTATATATTGGAATAAATCTATTCAGGGTTCAATGGATCTGAAATCATTGAATAATATTTTTTTGATAATATTTTTTTGAAAATTCCACCACATATTTTTTCACATATTTTAATAATTTTTTATGCCTTTTACTGCATGGTGTTTACATTTGATCATTTTTCTTTAAAATTGGAGTCTAGTATTTACCCATGTAGTTTAAATTGTAATAAAAATATAAGGTTATAATTCTATCTAAATTTTTATTTCATAAAAAACTATATAATCTCTATATAGTGTACTTATATTTGTATAAATAGTAAAAGTATCTTTAAAATGAAAATGTTTAATATAATAAAATACATAATTTGTTGAAAATTTGTGTTATAACATATATTAATAATAATCATATTTAGTATTGATTAACATTTATTAAGTGTTAATATACATATATAAATTTTAAAAATTTATATTAAATTCATTTATGAAAAGTGATTAATTTATTTTATCTGATAAAAAACAACATTTTAATCCCATAATTCTATAAATATAAGTGATTTACCATTATCAAAATAATTAACATTATTCCAAAAAACCATATTTTAGATCTGAAAATGACAATATGATTATTAAATAATATGAATATTTTTTATATAAAATAAGAAATCCATTTAATTATATTTAATTACAATAAGTGATCAAAACAAATTTTTTATAAATTTAAAAGAAAAATATTTTTAATTCATTATATTATTATGTGTCCAAAACATGAAATGTTTGTTTTAGTTACTCTAAATATTTTTTTAGAAAATTTATATTAACCTATATATATTGAAATAATTCTAAAAAATATTCATTATTGAACTGTGATATTGTCAAAAATGATGGTATTGGAAAAATAAGTCTTTTTTAACTATTCCACTAAAAATAAAATGTTTTAAAAAATATATCAAATATAAGAAAAGAAAATATTTAAATTTATAGTATAAATTTTAAATCGATTTTTTCAAATTAATACCATAGGATTTATATATTTATCTTTTAAATTAAAACATAATATATATAATGATTATATTTTAATGATAATATTTCATTAATGCTTTAAATGTTTTGTGTAATGTTTTATAGTATTTATAAATGATAAAAACAATTATTCACAAAAAGATATATTATTTTAAAATTTTATTAAAAATACCTGTAAAATATGTTTTTGATCATTTAATTAACATATGTGTGTCAATAAATATATCATGTATATTATTAAAAAATAGAATAAGGTATATATTTCAAAATCTATATGAATGAAATTCTCCCAGTCTACTCTTAAATAAATTATCTTCTCTAAAATTTTACTGCAGCATTCTAATGAAAAAAATATTAATGTCTGAAAAGGTTATCATGAATGAATGTGTATTTTCTAGAGAAATATCATCCCTACAATCTTAGAAAAACATATATTTTTTCAAACTATTTTGTTACCCATGATATTGTTTTTTATCTAATAATGTCATCTGAAAATCCCAAATAATTAGGATTCAAAAATCATATAAAATAATTAGTTTCCAAATAAATCTCAAAACCCTCCATTCTCTAATGGATGATCATAGATTTTATTAAATTCGGATATTCATCTTTTGGTAATTAATATAGTTTTTTGTGAATATAGAAATTCCATTTTCAGAATCACATAAAATTCATTTAATGAAGGAATAATAAGACTTGAATAAATCATAACCCGCAAAACCGTGATGGAGATTCAAATTGCATTTATATAATAATGACACCATGATATGTTATTTATTTATAATTTGATATCTAAATGTTGGTGGAATTTACATTACAGAATACATCTAATAATTTATAGAAATGAGTATCTAGAACAACTAATTTCTATTATCCACAACAATAGTAGTATTTTCCATGGTCTAACATGTTTTTTAGTTTAGGAGGATATTGATTTTTATAATTCTTCTTAGGATATGTATTTGGTCATAAATTTTCATAATTTATAATTATATTGTCTTTAAAGTTTCCATGCATCTGTCGTGTAAAAGTTGCGAATATTATACTTTTCGTTGTATCATTTGACCAAATAATCTCTCATAATAAATCATGTGCGCAATGAACCATTCATGAATAATTGATATATTTTCTTGTTCCTTTGGGTAATTTTCATAGGTGGTTCTTCACGCATTTTTAATATTTAGAAAGATTTATATTTTTTCCTTTACCATAATCACCACATCTTCATCACTGAAACTCGATCATTTTTATATTTTATGAGATTGTATGTCATATAATATTTATATATTTAAACATTAATTCTAATAGTTGGGGGAAAATAACAATAATATATCAAAAAACTTTTATTTCACTAATTTTATCATTGGAACGGTATATGAATTTCCCATCTCAACAATTTATAATGAAGATTGTACATAAATCATAAAAAGTGAATTGTGACAAATGAAAAATTAACCAAATATGAAAATTATTTCCGGATATCAAATTAATCATTGAATTTTTTTACTCATTAATATTATTGTAATTTATATCATATTATCCTAGACTACACTCAGTACAATGTTTGACTCTTTTGGATGTGTTATATTGTATTCCTTGACTTGATTCATAAAATTAATTTTTAAATAAATCATTTATATTGGTTTATAAATAGAATATGATAAAAAAAGAATACACCTTAGGAGTTTTTATCCATGATTAATGTCTTCTACACATAACATGCTCTAGACAGACGATTGAGTTGATACAAAACTATGATTTTTCTAGAAATATTACCCATTGGTGAATTTAGGTCATAATCCAATAAAAATTATTGTATCCAAACATTGATTTAATTTATAACAAAAAAACTCAAAACATTACCAAATTTTTACGATATTTTCCTATAAATAGTCTTTGTTCTATGGGTCACTACATTGATATTTAATCATAATCAGATAAATATCTACATTGATCCTAAAAAATGAATATGTCGTTTTATAATACCGACTGACCTTCCCCATACCAATAATACCACGTCAAGGGTTATATACAAATTTATTAAAAACTATGTTTAAATAAAATTAAGATTGACTAACATTACATTACAAAATCACCCTAGGATAATCATTAAATCAAAAAAACCATATCACAATCCAAATAATATATGGATTAGTGTCTTATGAGTATTTTATACAAAAAAAACATTATTTATGGTAGTTCTGAACACCGCCCCCCATAATCAAAGAATATTGTACTCCCTTATAAATAGATGATAATTTATAATCATCTCCATAACCTATGGAATGGGATCAAAATAAATAGGTTGGATTATATTTGAAAAAACAGAAAATATATAATCATGTCTTCAATGGTTCAATCCTAAGCATATGTGTTATCATGATCATGTGAAACATATATTATTAAATTTATTTGGAATAATAATCATTTTCCATATGTCATGATAGAGGATAATAAAATATACAATGAACCATCATATTTCATGTAACACATATGCATAATCTTGTGAAATTAAAAAAGAGTTAAGCAACAAAATTCGTTGAAGAAAATTGATATATATGATTTTGGAATTAACATAATCATATAAATCATATTTTCTTGAAACTAACAAAGACATTAATCGCATAGTGGGCATGGTAAAGTCACATATCAACATTCATAGGTTTTTGATAATATTTATATGAAACATTTCTCATCTAATGTATAAATATGTGTACCATTAGGCTTATGATAAACCAGCCCTTTGACCCCTATACATTAGATAGGTCCCTTTGTTTTACAATTTTTCATTGGATAATCTCACCCATGGATAGTTTTTCTTGGAAAAATCATCCTATATACACTTCTTATATAGATAATTTCTCTCATGAATCTTTTATCATGGGATAAATACTATTTGTTTCATTTATATTTGGATAAATTTTTTATGAAATCTATTTTACTTGGGACAAACCCCTCACATATCCTATTGTGCACATTATACATAATATTTTTGTAATCATATATTGGTAATACAAGACCTCAACAGTCCCTTATCATTACATATGTGCTCTATTAAGAAAAAAAATTCATCATAATATTTTAATCCCACGGAAAAAAAAAAGATACTCTTAATATTTCTTGATGGAATCACCAAAGATTGTCCTCGTGATTTTGAATGGTATATACTAATAATTCAACATTGAAAAATATTCATTCATTTAAATATTTATATGGTGGATCATGAAAATAATATCCATTGATATATATCATGTAGAGATAAATAATAATTTTTTTTTGAAATCATAATTTTTTTTAGAAAATGATTTTATTATTATTGTACAATTATATGTTATGGTAAAATTAAAGATTTATTTTTTAAACGGAATGTTAATTTTTGTGAAAAACCTTATTTCAAAAAAATGTTGATTAAATTATATTTCCTTTAAAATTGAAAAAAAAATAAAATATAATTAGTTAATATGGTGGGAAAAATTATTTTAAAAAATGAACATCATAATTGATCCATAAAATTAAATAATTATAAAAAAAGTATCATGACATTAAAGATAAATCATTTGATATTGAAAGGATAAACAATTTTTAATTTTAATATTATTAATAACCATTATTTAAACCCAAATATTAAAATATAATAAAAATATTCTTTTTAATATAAGATATTATAAATATGAAGGTAAAATTCGATTAAACAATATTTTGTTTCAAAATATTAAGGATAGAATTTTTGGGAGTGGAATATACGGACACGGATGGAAACAACCATTAAGGGGAATGATAAATAATAAAAACAATGAGAAAATGTTTATAGAGATGAAATTCATTAGAAAAGATTATTTGAATATAAAATCTCATAGTCCCCATATTGAAATATAAATTACCATGAAATAAAATCATAGGGTGGAATAATCCCATCTTGGAGTGATGTAGTTCATGAATAGTCACTTAATCTCAATAAAAGCAGTTGATCGAACAAAAACACATAAAATTTTGTTATCCAATTAAGGAATGGAAATTTAAATCAGTAACATGATATATAACATCAATCCTTGTGAATTATAAAAATTTGGAAGAAGGAACCCATTAGACTATAATCACCATATATAAAACATGATGAAGCATAATAAAAAATATTTATCATATATCTGAATGTGTGAAAAATAAATCCCTAAATTGTATTTTTATTAATAAATCACTCTCTACCATCATGTATAATATACATTAAAATCACATTAATTTAATGTAGAGCCTTATTCATATATATTTCCAATTATAAACATTATATAAAACAATTAATTAAATATATATTAGTTTATTATAGTTTATATTAATCATTATATTATCAAAACTCTGATATCCCATTTTGTATGGATATTACAATAGTGTTGTTGGTATCATGATAATTTTAAAAACACATCATTCACATATTATCGGATATACTATAATCCTTTTGTTTCAATGATATCGAATTTCTAATTTTAATATCGTTATTTTTAAATTTTAGGGTCATTAAAATAGAAATTGTAAACATCTAGTTTATTCCCATTCAATAATTGAACGGTAATATAAATTAAAATATATGTTAAATATGAATATTTTTTAAATTATATATTATTAAATATAAAAATTCATGATATAGTTTTTATAAAAAATCCTTAATCATTCATGATATAAAAATTATAACATCATTCTCATTGGTGGTAAAACTCATCCAAACCAGAGTGTGTTATTGTGATTTTAAAAGTAATAATATGTTTTTATATATCTATAGATTAATATTTCTATAATATAAAGACCCATAAATTCCGTTAAAAAATTTCTTTTTCTTAAATTCATGGGCATTTTACATGTCTGCAGTTTCTGACAGAACCTGATTCTGAGGTCCGGTGTTCCCAGAATTAATTTCTAAAGTTTTGTTCGGGTAAAATCAGTATACGTACTAGCAGGATTTTGTATCTTTTGAAATGGTGCTCAGAACTAAAATCTGAAGGCACTATTGAACTCACAGTGTCATTGATTTCTTAGTGATACTTTCACCGCAATTTCATTCTAACGAGAATGGGAGTTAGTTTTGGTGTTTTTAATTAAATTGAATAAAAATAACGTGTTAACATTATTTTTATTGGGGGCGGTCAAAACCTCCAAGAGGAGTTTATTTGTGGGGACCACCACACCATAACCTCCTTTGAGAGGTTATAGTGATGGGGTCCACCCGCACATAACCTCTATTGGGAGGATATTATTTAGTGGTGTACACGTGAGATTAATAACCCCTTTTAACTCCTCATTAATTAATTGGAACTCCTCTCCTCCCCATTATGTGGGATATCAGCTCTCCACCATCCCCTTAAATTTTTGTGCCAACCCTCACCATTAATTAATAGAACATCATTTATTTAATTTCCACCCTTTTGAATTCTTATGAATTTTTCAAACAATTTTAATAATAGATAGTCTTTTATTTTTGGGCTGGAAAATCTTTTGTTGGGGATTTGAGTGGAGAAAATCATCCTTCCAATGAAGAATTCCACACACCACCGAATAATGACGAACATCATCATCAATCTTCGACCGAGCCAAATGAGAAGGAGCTGACTACGAGGAACACCAATAATGCTTCTTCCCAAGATGCTTCCCAACGTCGACGAATCAACATCCGCTTTTCCTCTCCTTCCACCATCAACGATCATCATATGAAGTAGGGGTTGGTTTACGTATGAGATTTACCCTCCATTCTTCATCGTTTATTGTGTTCATTGTTACCGATTGATATCATCTTAACGAGGAGGTCTCGGACAACATGAACATTTGTTCAACCATCCCACCTTGTTGTTTTTCTCATTGTGTTGACGGTGGAGGTAGAGAAATGGAGACCGGCATCAGGCCAACCACAAAGGAACCAGCGGCGCAAGGCCGCTGGGACACCAAGGGGGCGTGGCACCACCGTGCCACGGGGAAGGTGAGCTGTGGCCACGACGTTCCACGGTAGAGGTACGTGGCACCATCGCGCCGTGCAGAGGCCAACAGAGGCTTGTACCAGTGTGGGCCGCGGCAGTGGGGCAAGGCGTCGGCGCACCGCATCAGTGGAGTGGTGAAGTCGTGGCCAGGGTGGGCCGCGACCGAGGGACACGACACCGACATGTCGTGCCCAGGTGGGGATAGGATGACCGCTCATGCCAGCCGGTTGGTGCGGGGCCCCGTCGAGTCCTGCGTGTGCTGGACTGGTTCCACCTGGCATCGATTTCGGCTCACAAACGAATGGAAGATCCATTCAGGTTCTACGGCGGCCCACGCCCCCCCCCCCTGGGCTTGGCCAGGGCAGGCTGATGGTCCGCCTTCAGTCAGGTCGTCCCATCGGGCCGGACGACTCGGGGTGGGCCACCCCGTCGGGCCGGGCCGCCTCCTCGGGCCAGGCTGCTTCCTCAGACATGGTTAGATCCGTGGACTGGGTCAGACCCGGACGGTCCTACAGGGTCAGACCGGACCAAGACCTTTTTGGCCAGTTTACACCATTTTCCCCTATATTGGGCTACGAGTGTCTTTTTGAAGAACCTCCCACAGCGATGGAGGGATTGGTGCGAGATGGTTCTTTTGGCATAGCCCACTCGAGATGTGGACATATTTGGAGTAGTGTTGGATTGGTTTGACCCTAAAAATCAACCGGGCCCATGGAACGGAAATTCCAATAACTCAAAGACTAGGCGTCCGATTGACGCACCATCTGTCACGTTGGATCCCTTACGACATAGAAGTCCATTGGGTTACTGATTTTTGGAGTTTAGTGGAAGTCGATGTACGACCAATATCTCAAGGACATATTCTATGAAACTCGAGTGCACCAGGTGTGAGGAATCCAGTGGCTGGTAGTGAGGCAGAGGCTGGAGATAGATCATATGGAGGTCAGCGCTCAGCTGTCCTATTTGGGCTAACAAATACCAATCCTATGTCAGTTATAACCTATGTGGGTTAGTGCTCAATGATCCATTGTGGGTCAGTTCATACCGATATTGTGTGGGTCAGATTCTGTGTGGGTAATTTTGGGGGTTAGTACCAATCGATCCTATGTGGGTCAAACTCCATATGGTCAGAAGCAGTGCCTCTTGACAGAATAAGATGATCTAGCTTCGTGACTAATCATATTTCCTTCTATACTTCACTAAAGTACTAGTTTGAGCTGATTTAATGACTTTCGTGTTTTTTTCATGATTGAGATGGGTTACTAAATAACTTAGGAATATGTATGGGCATATACATAAGTAAGAGTTATTCGTTTTTTTTCATACATTGTGGATATCCTTGTTGGATTTTGTGAGACCATGAGGGTCTCAGGATCCCAACTGAGTATCTTTATACTCACCCCTGTACGAGCTATCCCCGCACCTCGTTGTGTTGGTTGCAGATGACAAACATCAGTGATCGGAATATAGACTTTGAGAAATGGACGGTACCAAGAGATAGACCACTCGGTGAGACTTACATGGAGCAGACAGAAAAAACATGGGGTGCTGAAAAGGCCATATGTACCCACCCTTCAGGTGGGAATTCCAAAGGATGACTCAGTAGCTACTTTACTTCGTTTCATCAGTTGTAATATCTTTAAAGTTTTATTTTACTTTAATTTTGGGCATGTATTTCCAGCCCCTTTACTTTCAGCACACTCTTTTGTATATAGTTTTAGTTAGTTATTCACTCCCAGTTGCGTACTCTATTGTGTTTTTTTACTGTTATAAAGTCAATGCCATCCCAGTTTAGTGATTTATGCATATGGTGCTAGTCTCTAGCCGATGGACTATGAATGGCGGGCATGGGGTAGTGATGGTACGAGCCCCTGCGGACGGGTCGTGAAAAATTGGTATCAGAGGAGTCGGTTCTACATGAGAACATAGGACTCTGATATTTCTTTTCTATGAAGCAATAATGTAAAGGATACTAAGTGTGGTTTTCAATTTATGGAGTCCAGTGTTGGTGTTGAAACCAACTTATCTATACACCGGGACCCAGACTACTAATTTCCAACTTAGTTCATGAAAACATGGATTATGTGAATATATTTAAAAGGTTTCTTAAGTTAGCTCAACCACATCTGCTCACCAGTTATAGACTATTGATCATGTCGCATCTATTTCTTTTAGGATGCCTCCCTACGGAGGACCAGTTAGAGCCCCGAGAGTCATATGCTCTGACAACCCACCGAGCAAAGAGGCCATGGTGCAGGGCCCCTTACCAGTGGAGGCACCAGCGGTACAACTTTCCGTTGAGCCACTGATGCCACCAGCCCCAGCAGCAAACAATTCATGCCGCATGAGCGGATTTCATGAGTTCCAATGCCAGAGGCCACCACGGTTTCAGGGATAGATGGACCCACTGGCGGTTGAGGATTGGCTGGAGGTTGTGGTGAGTATTTTCAGGCTGGTAGGGACAACAAAATACCTCATGGTGATATTTTCATTGAGTCTCCTTCAGGAAGCAGCATGAAGATGGTGGAGCCTGATGCTTAAGGTCCACAAAGAGGCGACACTTCATTGAAATGATATTGAGATCCTATTCTGGGTAGAGATTGTACGATCCACCCTTTGTGCGGTGCAGATACAGGAGCTACATCATCTGCAGCAGGGCAGCATGACAGTAGAACAATACTCGGAGAGGTTCACCGATCTCTCTCGCTACTCCACAGATATGGTGCAAGACCCATTCTTTAGGACCCAGACGTTCGAGTAGGGGATCAGGCAAGAGATCAGAGCCTCGATGATCTCCCTCAACATCCCAACACATGTAGGGATGTTAGGGTGATCCCTTATTGTGGATATTTTACTTCCTGACCAGGCACCATCAACGAGACCCACTACTAGTCAACATGCATTGGAGTCTTCTGTAGCTGGAATTTGATAGATGAAACAGAGGTCCAAGAGGACCAGACCCACAATTGGTCTACAGCAGGACTCATGATCATTTGTTCGGGGCTCACAGAGTAGAGACTTATATGCCAGGAGCATACATTGCTACTAATGTGGCGGGTAGGGTCACATGGCACGTGATTGTCTAAACCATCGTACAGATGATCAGCAGTCAGTTGAGGGTCCTCCCTGGAAGAGGCAGAGGTCCGATCGGGGATGTCTGCATGGCGCAAGTAGAGTTTGTAGCAGAGCTGGTCGAGCAGCTAGTGGTTGACGATGTTTCGAGGTATTTCCACCACCACCACCAGGAGGTCCACCCCGACCGCACGGAGCAGGTCGACAGGGGAGATCTGAGCTTCATGAATCATAGGTATACGACCATGGAACTCGAGAGATTATTCGAGATAAAATCTATGTCTACTCCACCAAAGCTAAATTCTTATAGACACAGGTTTTAGTCATTCTTTCATAGCCAATGTTCTCATTCATAGCTCGGAGATTCTAACAGAGCCATTGGATCGACCCTTATAGCTAGATACTCTTATGGGAGTAGACTCGACAATTACACACTGGTGCTGGCAGTGTAAGCTTACTCTTGGAGGTGAGAGATTCAGCTGGGATCTCCTCATAGCGGTGTTGAGGCCTTTAGACGTCATCTTGGGTGTGGACTGGTTATCTACAGTCCATCTTAGATTGACTGTATTAGGTGTAAAGTGTGGTGGGTACGCACGGATGGGTCTAGTTTTACCATCACCAGTTAGATGGGAACCTTTGCAACATAGAAAGGACTTACTAGGATGAGGGTGAAGCTGATCACTCACCAATTGGCCTGCCTTACCCTCTGAGTAGTAGATGTGGAGAGTATTACTACGTGTAGTGGTGGACCAGTACATGGATGTTTTCCCTGACGATGTTCTAGGACTACCTCCTCACAAAGAGGTGGACTTCTACATTGATATATACCCTGGGACAACACAGATATCTACTCTAGCATATCGGATGGCTCTCAATGAGCTTCATGAGCAGTGGGTACAACTGCAGGACTTGTAGGGGAAGGGATTCATCTGTCCTAGTGGTTTTCCCTAGGCAGCCCTGACTCTGTTTTCCAAGAAGGCCGATGGGAGCTTGCGGCTTTGGGTTGACTACCGTCGCCTGAACCAGGTTACTGTGATGAACAAGTACCCACTCCCGAGGATTGACATCCTCTTTGATCAGCTCAAGGGATCACGATGGTTCTAGAAGATAGACCTCATATCAGGATATTAGTAGCACATATATTGAGACGAGGATGTGCAGATGAAGGCCTTTAGGTGTCGGTACAACCACTATGATTTCTGGTATATTCCCTTCATCATAACCAAGGCTCCAGCAGTGTTCATGTGTCCCATGAACAGGATCTTCCAGCCATACCTCGATCGCTTTTTTGTAGTTTTCATCGATTACATTCTGATATTTTCCACTACTAAAAAGGAGCATGCCTACCATCTGCAGGTAGTACTGGACACACTCCAAGAACACCAGCATTATGGTAAGCTCTCGAAGTGCCAGTTTTGGATTCGAGAGGTTCACTTCTTGGGACATGTCCTCTAAGAGGTTGTAGTTTCTATTGATCCAGCGAATATTGAGGATGTACTTGCTTGGGAGCCACCCTGGAATGTGATGGAGGTATGAAATTTCCTGGGTTTGACTAGATACTATAAGAGGTTAATTAAAGACTACTCTAGAGTTCAAGTACCACTTTTATCCATGAAAAAGACAGGGCAATCCTTTGTGTGGTCGGAAACATGCCATAATATCTTTCATGAGTTGAGGCAGAGGTTTACTAGTTCCCCCATCTTGAGGCTTCCAAAGGAAGGTGTAGGGTACATAGTCTACTACGATGCATCTGGGACTGGACTTGGGTGTGTCCTGATGCAGGAGCGATCTGTGATCACATTATAGTTCTCGGTAACTAAGACATAATGAGAAGAACTATGCTACCCATGACCTAGAGTTAGCAGAAGTGGTCTTCACCTTGACGATGTGGAGACACTATCTAATAGGATAGTGTTTCACATTCTACTCTGATCACAAGAGTCTCAGGTATATATTCCCACAGAAGAACCTGAACCTAAAACATCACTATTGGATTGAATTCCTCCATGACTATGACTTCAATATATTCTATACTACTAGGATTGGGAACATTATAGTAGATTCTCTCAGCAAGAGATACGACATACATCTTCTAGGAGAGGAAAAAGAGTAGCTGGAATCCATGCAGTTATCTTTCATGGATAGTTATGTAGCCACCTTTCTACAGTCTCTTATAGTCACTCCTCCACTTCTTCAGAGATTCAGGGAGGCGCAGCATGGGGATACTAACTGCGAGACACGACATGCTTAGATATCAACAGGGCATGCAACTGTTGGATTTTTTAAAGGTAGGGAGAGCTTTACCCTTTTTAGAGGACTTACCGCAGTACCAATAGGACTTCAGGAGGAAGGGTTGAGGGAGTTACACACGTCTCCTCTAGCGGTACATCCAGGTGTGGTGCAAATGTATCTGGACCCCAGAAGATAGAACAAGTGTCCATGTATGAAGAAGTAAGTAGCAGAGTTTATCTCACAATGCATCACTTTTCAGTAAGTGAAGACGGAGCACCTGGTACCTGCCGGCTTGGGTCAGCCCGTAGAGGTCTTAATGTGGAAGTGGGATTGGATATCCATGGACTTTGTGACAGGTCTTCCTCATACATCTGGGATTCACGATTCGAAATGGTTGATCGTTTACTGACTAACCAAGTTGGCCCACTTCCTACCGATCAGAGAGCTAGGCTCAATAGAATTCATGAGACACCTCTATGTGCAGGAGATTATGCTGTTTCATGGAATACCTTATTCTATTATCTCTGACTGTGACGCAGGGTTTACTTCCTGGCTATGGAAGGGGATTCTGGATGCTTTTCAGATGCAGCTTTGCTTGATCACCTCCTTCCATCCGTAGAAGGATGGTCAGACCGAGTGGACCATTCAGACCCTCGAGGACATACTCTGTGCATGTTTTCTCGACTTTGGTAGTAGTAGGGAGGATCACTTGGCGTTGGTAGAGTCTGCATAAAACAACATCTATTACTCCACCATCGAAATGGGACCTTTTGAGGCCTTTTATGATCGACCTTGCAGATCGCCACTATGCTAGACAGACCCAGGAGAGTCATCACTAGTAGAACCAGAGATGGTACGCGCTACCACGAAGAAGGTGAAAATCATTCAGGACCGGATGAAGACTGTTCAGAGAAGGGAGATGTCATATGCTGCCAAGAGATAGATACCTCTAAAGATTGAGGATGGAGACCACGTCTTTCTTCGGATCTCAACTCGATGAGGTCTACAGAGATTTGACTGAGGTGGTAAGTTATCTATGTGATTCATCTGACCATTCCAGGTCCTCAACACAGTAGGTGAGGTGGGTTGCTGCCATGCTCTTCCACCTCAGTTGCACTGGGTGCATGAATTCTTCAACATATCTCAGCTGAGGAAATAAGTGCATGACCCTTCTCACATCATTGACCATAGGGAGCTAGACATCAATGACGGGGTGACATTCACAGAGGTTCCAGTGGAGAATGATGATCGACAGGAGCGGGTCCTACGTGGATGTTCGATACCTCTGGTGCGTATTAGCGGGCAGCACTAGAACTTCCAAGACAGAAAATGGGAGCGGGAGGCTCAGATGCATGTTCAGTACCCCTATTTATTTTATTATTTCGAGTTGTAGTTTACGAGGATGTAAAGACCTGAGGTGGGTAGAATATAAAGACCCAAAAATTCCGTGGAAATTATTTTTTCTTAAATTCATGGGGATTTTATGAGTCTTTAGTTTCTAACATCTCTTGATTCTGAGTCGAGTGTGTCCGAAATAAATTTCTGACATTTGGTTCGGGTATGTTTAGTAAATGTATGAGAGGGATTTTATATATTTTGAACCGGTGCTCGAAACTGAAATCTGAGGGCACCGTGGAACTCACAGCGTCAGTGATTTCATAGCGAGTCCTTCATCGCAATTCTGTTCTAACGAGAATGGGAGTTATTTTTTGGGGTTTTTAATAAAATTGAATAAAAATAAAGTGTTAGCATTATTTTTATTTGGGGGGGATAAAACCTCCAAGAAGAGGTTAGTTGTGGGGGCCACCACACGATAACCTCCCTTGGCGGGATATTATTTAGTGGCGTCCACCCGAGATTCTTAACCCCTTTTAACTCCCCATTAATTAATTGGAACTCCTCACCACCCCATTAGGTGGGATGTCAACTCTCCACCTTCCCAAATTAATTTTTGTGTGAACCCTCACCATTAATTAATTGAACTTATTTTAATTAATTGGAACCCTTTTTAATTCTTTTTAATTCTTTCCAACCATTAAAATACTAGATAGTTTATTATTTTTGGGATGGTCAATCTTTTGGTGGAGCTTTTAGTGGAGACCTTCTTCCTTCCAACAAATAATGCTACACACCACCGAAGAACAATGAACTTCTTCATCGATATACGACCGAGCCAAAAGAGAAGGAGCCAACTGTGAAGAACTCCGAAGATGCTTCTTCATAGGAAGGTTCTTGATGTCGACAAATCGACATTCGCTTTTCCTCTCCTTCCATCGTCAATGATCATCATATGATGTAGGGGTTCATTTATGTTTGAGATTTACCCTCTCTTCTTCATCGTTTTGTTGTGTTCCTTTTTTCTGATTGATATTATCTTAACGAAGAAGGATCGGACCGCACGAACACTGTCCAACCCTCCCCCCTTGTTGTTCTTTTCTTTGTGTCAATGATGGAGGTAGAGAAACGGCGGTCGACATCGGTCCAACTGTGAAGGAACCAGCAGCGTAAGGCCGCCGGGTCGCCAAGAGGGCGCTGCTCCGCCTTGCCGCATGGAAGGTGAGCCGCAGCCATGATGGGCTGCAGCGGAGGCACATGACGATGTTTCATAGTGGGGAAGCCAGTAGAGGGCCACAGCCATGGTAGTCCACGAAAGAGGGGTGCGACTCTATCACACCACACTGCGGTGCGGAGCTGCTGGCCGGTCGGGCCAGACGGGAGGTGCAGGACACCATCAGGTCCCGCATGTGATGGACCGTCCCAACCAAGCACCGGTTATGGCCCACACCTGAATGGAAGAACCCTTTGGTTTCCTGGGGCCATGTTCCTTCGCCCCTGGGCGCACGGCTAGGGCAGGTCGTAGGGCCGCCCTTGGCCGGGACCCCAACGGGCGGGCCGCCCTCGGTCGGGCTGCCCTTGGGTCAGGCTACCCATTCAAGCTGGACCACCCAAGTCGGGCCACCCCCTCGGGCTAGGCCACTTCCTTGGACCAGGTCGGTTATACGGACCGGGTCAGACCCCGGTGCGGACCTGGTCAGTCCGAGACGGTCCAGCATGGTCGGACTGGACCCAGACCCGTTTGGCCAATTTACACCTTTTCTCCCCAATAATGGGCTACGAGTATCTGTTTGACGAACTGCCTATAGATATGGAAGGCTTATAAAGAGACAGTTCTTTCGGGATACCCCACTTGAGGTTTGGACACAGTTGGAGTATGGTTGGATTAGTTTGATCCTAAAAACCAATCGGGCCCCTAGAACAGAAATGCCAATAACTTGCAGACTGGGCGTCGGATTAACACACCATCTGTCGCATTGGAACACTTACGACATGGCTATCCTTTAGGTTACTCCATTGTGGAGTTTAGTGGCAGTCATGGTATGACCGATATCTTGAGGGTAGATTCTACGAAACTTGAGAGCACTGGGATTGAAGAATCTAGTGGCTGATAGTGAGGTAGAGGTTGGAGACAGATTATACAGAGGTCAGCAATCAGTGATCCTGTGTGGGTCAGCGCATACCCATCTTGTTTGGGTCATATCTAGTGTGGGTTAGTATTCAGTGATCCTATGTGGGTCAGCGCATACCAATTATGTGTGGGTCAGATCCTGTGTGGGTCATTGCGGGGGTCAGAACCTATTGATCCTGTGTAAGTCAGACTCTGTATGGTCAGAATCATTCCATCCTGACAGAATAAGATGATCTTGCTTCGCGACTAATCATGTGTACTTCTACACTTCACTGAAATCCTGGTTTCAGCTGAGTCAATGACTTTCGTGTTTTCCTCATGATTGAGATGGTTTACTAAATAAATTAGGTATATGTATGGGAATATACCTAATTAAGGATTATCCAATGTTTCCAAACATTGTTGATATCATTGCTAAATTTTGTGATACATTGAGGGTCTCAGGATCTCTACAGAGTATCTTTATACTCATCCCGGAATGGGCAATGCCTGCACCATGTAGTGTTGGTTGCAGACGACGGACAGCCCTGATTGGGACCGAGATTAGCAGAACTGGACGATACCCAAAGGTGGAACACACGGCGAGACGTACACGGAGCGGATGGATGGACATGGGGTGGTGACGGGGCCATATGTACCCACCCTTCTTGTAGGAATTCTGGAGGATGACCCAGTTGATACTTTACTTCCTTTCTTCAATTATTCTAGATTTTCAGTGGTATTGTACTTTACTATTGTGTTTGTATTTTCCTACCCTTTATATTCAACACAATCTCTTTTATATTGTTTTACTTAGTGTTTCAATCTCAGTTGCGTACTCTGTTGTGTTTTTTTGCTATTATAATGGCAATGCCTTCATAGTTTAGCTATTTATACCTTTGGTGCTAGTCGCGAGCCCCTCGCCTATGGAAGGTTGGATTGGGGTTATCATCATACGGGCCCCAGAGGACGGGTCGTGACATTGAATCATTGTAATTGTATAAATATCATTTATATTCATTTAATCCATTCTGAGGACAATACTTTTGTATGTGATAATAAAAAAATCATCATTTATAGAGGTTGTAGTCCATCGTACGCCCAATTAAGGATTAATTTTCATGATGAATTGGATTGAATTATGGTACAAGGTATCATATAATTTCATAATTATAATTCTAACAAATTAAGACTATTAATTAATGAAATCAATCCTTTTTAATCCATTTATGTTGATAATGGATAATGTATAATGTTTTTTCTTGGAAAATATAGTTGGTCATACAAACTACTAGAATTATTTTACATTTTCATGTAGATGGTAATGAAACAATTATTGTTATTTACATTAATATAATAACATTAATGTATACTAGAGATGTAGTGTTTATTATTTTACAATTCATTTGGATGTTTTGGATGCGAAAATTTAATAATAAATTGTTATAAATTAATTAATACACTAGTTGGGACCATGAGCATTCACTTGAATGTGTCTCTAGAGATTAATGTCATAAGAGAACTAATTTTTCCAATGGTTTATATACATGAGATAGGTTTATAGTAAGATAAATTAGGAAGTAATTTGCGATAATACATTAATAAATAAGGGTGGAATTAAGAGGTAGAATTAGAGTATGTTTAGTAGGGTTACTATGTAAGAATAAATTTATTAGAGGTGTTAAATATATTTCATGAAATAAGATGATTGGGTATATAGTCCCCAAGGACATAAAAAAAATTATGATTATATGTTGTATATTATATTGATACGTATAGAACATCCATCTAAACAGATTTAATATTAACAGATATAATATTTTTTCCACCATAGTTGTCATACCTATTTGGAGTCCAATATAATTCTAAAATACATAATTTAGACATCATAATTTTAAGCCAACACTATTGCTTCATTAAAATTGATCAATTATTCTTTGCACCGATGCTTGATGTTACCTATTTTCATTCTGCTAAATCAGCTACAATAACACTGAATATAGTAACTGAAATTATTTATTTATTTTTTAAAAACACTCAATGGTTATGTGAGAATCCCTAGTACAAAATCACATTGAGGCATGTGAGAACCCGCAAGCCGTCACAAGGATCCATTAATAGGTGGGGAATAGAACCCTTCCCAGGACCAGTCCCTCCACAAAACACCACAAAAAACATGTGACTATCACATTATGCCTATGTGATAATATGAAATGAAAATATTTACAACAAACACAAAGATTAGACCCCCACAACTAGAACCACCAACATCAATCCAGAACTCCATGAATCCTTTGTTCCAAACCATTATGGGGTCATGCATGGAGGAACAATGAAATAAGAGATTTTAAGGGATATAGAATGATATATCTTAACTTTTTAATAGAAAATCATAAATCCATAGAGGTAACACAATAGTGGACAAGAGCCAAAGGCAAAACAGAACCTACTGTACTGTTAGAAGTACCAATGAAGTAGAGTGAATGACAGGGGTGGCCTCATCGACCGTTCTCCAAATGTGGAACTAGGGGGTCACATAACCAAGAATCTAAAAGTAAACTACAACCAAAACATCTAAGGACAGTTAGCCCAGTCATGGAATAGTAGAATTAATCAATTATCTTTTACACTTATGCATTATGATTGAAAAATTTTATTTCCTCTATAAAACCTAGAATAACACTTTATATACACTGGTAATAATTTTTATAAAATATTTCACTCCAAATACATTTTAACTATTAAAATAATTTACAAAAATACATATAAGATCTTTTTTGTGTTGATTTTTTCATAACATATACCCGTGTACCATATTTGAACTAAAATTTTTAAACATGATGTCTGAATACGATGGATCTTTGGAATGAAAAATCGAAAAATGATCCTCTATATAAGTAAATTCCAAAATTATTCATCCAAAAATTAGATGGTATCACCCACAAAAACAAACTACTAATTATAAATCTATCATATATGTAGATCTGGGTCAATATCCCACCATCCTAATCAGTTTAAAATTTATTGTTCTTCCATTTACACCCATAGTTTCTCATCACAACATTGACCTCTACCATACGACACATTGGTCACACACCCAAGATCAGATGGAGTCTCCTCATGAAAATTTTATCGATAACATAATACAATTTAATTAAACACATAATATCATTGAAACACCAATCATTTTTTCCTCATGTTAGACTTTCTCATCAATCAAATATCAGTGTTGTGTGAGGCCTGATTTTAGTGTTTTTCAACCTAAAATTGTCATTAATGGCCCAATAATTATCTACTTGACTCCAATTAATTTCCATTGATTAGTGATATGCTACATCCCAACTTCTACACCATCCATGTCCAATTTACCAAATATAATTCCTTATAGCATCCCATATCATTAATCCCTCGTTTCCTAAGCACACCCGATGATATACCATATTTCCCTTATAATGGCATACACATGCCATACTTTTATAAAAACTCATTATCAATTAGGCCTTCCAACGAAATCATTTAACTCTATGAAAACTCATAAAAATACTCCTCCATTATAATTTATAATCTGTCACAATGACCAACACATCTCTATTGAATCAATATACCCAAATTTGTATTTTACTTAAAAACCACCACAAACACTTCACAATACCATATGAACCTTTCTAGAGATCAATGGTAATATAGGTGATATTAAAATATTTCCCCATCAATATCTAGTTGATGATAGTTTTGACGATTCATAACACATTAACTCATATGTTAGATTTAGAAATGCTATAACAATTTGTTATGATCCTTAAATGTTCTTGAAATTCAAGGGGAATCTTATAATGAATAGTTTCTCTATGATGCCATGATACATTCTAAATTAATATTATGAGTGACCCATTAATACATCCACAACCAATATAATAATTTCAAGATCCAATATTTCTTTAAACACACATATCCAAAACCACATGAAATCTAAAAATATTCATTTCAGGAATATTAAATCTCCTCATAAGAAAATCCACTATGACTTGTGTGGATTTAAAAATAAAAGGCATATAAATATAATCATAACCAATTTAATACTCATATATATTAAAAAATAAAACCATGATCCAACTAAAATCTATACAAATATATAAGGAAATAAATCCCATTTTGTGGAGATCATTATTCCATAATTCTCAACATACCAAAGAAAATTATTACACAAAACCAAAAACATGATTCCATGATAATGAGGAATCAATATAACATATGAATAATTACGCCAAAAACCTATCAGACTAATAGTTATCGTCTTGTGCACCTTGAACATGTAGGACTCACTTATTTTCCAATAATGTGAAATGTGTATCCAGTAACAAGTACTAGCTAACCATAATTTATAACCCATAATGCAATAACCACAAACATTACCCCCAATTCCCATTCCTACTCACTCTATAGAGTTCTAAATCTTCATCCTAAATAGAGGTCACATAGAATATAAACACAATAAAGTGTCTCTCAATAACCAAAAAATCATATATTATGACTAGGAGCTCAGACATATATCCTCCTATAATGATACTCATACTGAAAGCCTACACAATATATTATTTAAATCCCTCAAAATCATAATTGAGTGGAACACGATATCAAACCTGCAAATGATAGTAATGTAGGATCTAAATGATGATGTAGATGATCAATATACAAGAGGGGGGTGAATTGTATACTTTAAAAATTTCCTTAAACAAGGAAGAATCTATGTTTAACAACGTTAAACTAAGAAAATTCACAACACCTCTAACACCAATTGTTAATTGGAACAAGGTATGAAGTTACAAACTTCTAATTCTACACACTTTCTTGAGTCAAGAAAGTGATTCCGAAAAAAAGGTTCTGGAAATATGAATCCGGAAATTTAAACTTAACTAAAGTTTACAATATGAGATTCTACCTTAAAGTGTATAGAATCAGAGTACAAGTTTATGGAAATTAAGGAATGTTATACTTTCCTTACAATAAAATATACTGTAGAAAAACAAGTAGTAAAACTACAAGTAACAAGATATAAGTCTTTTAACCCAATGAGAAGGGTATCCAACAACCTTGGATAAAGGTCCCTTGATTTATACATTCAAAAAGGCTGTCTTACCCACACCAGGGTAAGCCCTTGATATGAAGATCGGAGTCTCTGTCTTGTTATCCCCGCAAGACCTCAACTTCAAGGTAGTTGGAACCTCTGTCTTTCTCAGCAAGGAAGCCCTCGAACTTCAAGGTAGTCAGCACCTTTGTCTTCATATCCCCGGAAGTCCTCGAATGTAATCACCAACATTCAGAGTCGCACGAAGCAATCTAAACGAGCAGTTTAGTATGCACAAATCATGAAAAGATTTTCTCTCTAGAAAGCACCTTAACAACGTGTGGTCTCTAGATTGATCAACTTATTATTGATCTCTTTCAAATGAGATCCTATTTATAGGCTCGATCGGCTCCCTCTCCAACGGTCATATTTTCCTTAAAATTCAGAGGGACCTGTATACATGTAACTCAACCAACTTTTAGTTTGAAATAGAATGGACGAGATTGTTTAATAACAAACTATGTGTAACAGAATGCATGACATAGTTTGTTAATGGAGCATATGTAGGAAAAACCCATACTAGAATTCATAGAGTAAGAAAAATAAATGTTCAGAGTCTAACTAAAATGAAATTCATAATCTATAACAAAAATATGTTCAGATTCTGTTTTATAGGAATTCAGAATTTGATGTCTGTAGAAGTCCGAAGTTTAAATTTGTAAGTAAATTCAGAGTTTGGTCTCACTAGAGTTCGGAATCTGAACGTGCAGAGTTAGAAGTCAAACTAGTAAAAGTTTGGAGTCAAACTTCATAAGAGTTCGGAGTCGAACATCATAAAATTTCTGAGTCTAACTCATGAATGTTCAGAGTCTAACTTCATAAGATTTCAAAGTCGAACTCATGAAAGATCGGAGTCGAACATCATAAGAGTTCAGAGTCAAACTTAACAATGTTTGGACTCAAACATCATAAGAGTTCATCATCGAACTCATGAAATTTTGGAGTCTAACTTCATAAGAGTTTAGAGTCGAACTTATGAATGTTTGTAGTCGAACTTCATAAGTGTTCGTAGTCGAACTCGTGAAAGTTCGGAGTCGAACTTCGTAAGAGTTCGGAGTAGAACTCATGAATGTTCATATCCAGAATTTGGAGTGGAACTTCATTACAGTTCTCATCCAGAATTCGGATGCTAAAAACATAATACTACAAATCTTGTTATTATATTATTTTGTGGTTTTGGGAATGAATTTGGTTTTTATATTTTAGAAAAATATTTATATGTATAAGAAAATCTAGGTTAGAGTAAATTTCGTTAAAGTATAAAAATTTCCTTATGGAAGTAAAATATTTATTTATCTAAGTATATGGTGTTTGTGATTTTCAAAAACAAGAAGGAATGAAAAAAGGCATAAGGAAAACCTTATTGACTCAACAATCTCCCCCTTTTTTGAAAGCACAAACATCCTTATGAAATAGAATATAAGGACATTGGAAAACTTCATTAGACATTGAAATAAAAAATTATCTTCTTTTTTTCGTGGATGAAAGTGAATACAACTCACTCTCCCTTAGGCATTGAAACTCTAAAGATTGTAGTATTAGTTTCCGAAGTGGATTTTTCATTACCATGGGAATGAAAAACTTCTTAGAGGGAAACTCCTTATTACTTTAAGGATATTTTAAATTTTTCTTTCTCCTCTTTTTAGTGGTTATTTTTCCTTATCCCCCTTAGAAGTAGTTCTTCCCCCCCCCTTAGAAGTAGTTCTTTTTCCTTCTCCCCATTTGTGTGTTTCAAAAAGAATTGAAGGGAATGGAAAATATTATACCTGAAAGGTTAGTAATAACACTACAATATACAATATTCGAAACAACATTTCATTAGAGATTGTCAACATAAAATTTCAAGGAAATAAAAATAAAACAAAATAATTGGAGTGAGTTAATTTGTCTTCATTTTCCTTCGCGATGAGATTCTTTAACAATGTTTTGAGCTTCTTCAAATCTCTTTGGTCTTCCTCAACTTGCCTCTCCAAGGCTTTTACCTTTTCTTCTTGGACTTTTAATGCTTCTTCCTGAGCCTCCATGGATTCTTTCTGCATCTTTATTTATTCATCTTGCTTTTCCAACTTCTCCTTAAACTCAATCCGGAAATCTCTATCACTTTTCCAATTATGAGATTCTGAGTTAAGATTCCCATTCAGGTCCCTGACCTGTTGATTCCGAGAATTTTGCTCTTGGGTCAGCATTTCATAAATATCCTTAACCTTTTTATCCTCTATGTCAAAAGCATTTTGAACTTCATCATGAAATCTTTCAAACTGCACTAAGTCTTCATCAACTCTCTTATACCACTTTTTTACCTTACTGCAGGACTATCTATGCACATCATAATCGATAAAGAAACATTTTTTTCAGCTTTTATCTTCACACACTTTTCTATTAGCATGGATAGTGTCTCGGAATTTTGGTTTTGGCTTAGCTGAAACATTTGAAATCTAGTGTCAATGGTGGGAAAGATTGGAATGACATCCACCAACTTTCTCAAAGACTCAACAACAAAATCATGACTTTGTGTTGATGACTCCGAATCAGAATATTTGCGTGGAGATTGATCTTCTTCAGATTGCAGTAGCTTTCTTCTAGAGGTACCACCAACCTCTTTTTTCCTGATGACATCTTTTATAGGCTTCTCCATGAGAGCTTTCTTCCCCTTATCAGCTCCCAGAATGGGTTTCTCATCAGAAGATACTTCCTCAGATTCAGAAACTTGAATGATCTGGTCTTCATCTGGTTTCTCCTTTTCTTTTCCTTCCTTAAAGAAATCCATCTCATAATATTCTTCCTCGTCATGAAAGACATTTTCTTCTTCATGTTTTTGTTGATTCTTATCAGCATTCTAACTAGCTTCCTCATCTCCCTTTCCCAAAGATACTAACTTTTTGGATTCAGCCTTATACTTATAATCCTGTACTTGCTTGATCAGGGAATCCAAATCTTCACTTCCCACTTCTTCTTCTTCTTCTTCAACTTCTTCCTCTACTTCTTCAGCAACTTCTTTTCCAGCTTCTTTAACTACTTCTTTACCATTGGATTTTTCTAGAGTGACATAGTTCTTGGCTGGAGTTTTTGGTAAAGAAGTTTCAGAACCGAATTTTTACGGAACGGGAATCATTCCGGAAGCTAACTCTATATATTTAAGCAAAGATTTCACCACTTCAGCTTCAGACAACTTATTTTTCATCTTCTTTTCTTTTTCCTGTTTCTCTATCTCTTCCGCAGCCCTTTCTTTTAAGTCCTTAGCCTCTGCAGTGTCCAATCCGAACTATGGATCCCCTTCTTTCCTCTCTTCTTTATCTTCCTTCAGCTTGGCTGCCACTTCATCTGTATATGTTTTCTGCTTTTCGGTTTGGGGGGAGTATACTGTGTTTCCTTAGCCTTGGGATTTTCTTTATCATCAACCACTTCCTTAACCATTCTCTTCTTCCTTGTCTTTTTGGATGGTTCCGGATTCTGTGTTTCTTTCTAATCTGCTTCATCCTCTTCCACTGATAGAGGGTAAAATTCTCCGGATTCACTGGAAAAATCCATCTTCATCCTCTTCAAGGTATCATCACTAACCAGCATAAGCTTTCAATTCCGGACTTTTGATTTGCATGCAACCATGAAGGATACTATGCACCAAACTATCAGCCTAGACAGAAAGGTAGGGTACATAGTTATTTGTGCTCTCAAATTCTCTTCATTGATGTTCATGATCGAAATCAAGACATGCCTCATCAAATTTATCTTTCTTAGATTTACCAATATATCTAAGACATAGATATCACTTTTCTTCAAACTATCATTGTCGCATCTTCTTGGTATGAGAAAACCTTGTACCAATAGCTGAATACTCTTATTGTTTGGAGTGATATGAGCAATCATATCGGCCGTAGAATCCTTAAGTCCAAGGCATTTTAAAGACTTCTCCTTGTTGAAACTTCCTTGCTCATCTGGAAGCTTATGTGAGAAAAACTAATCTTCCCCCACATAGGACAAACCATCCAAGCTCATGGCCTTAGTGTAGGATAGATTATAATTCATCCCATAAGACTTGAATGAAAACCAATCTCTTTCATCTTCCATCTGGAAGGAAACAGACTCATAGAACTCGATCAACCAATCAGTATAAACCGGATCCTATTTCTATAACTTGAACAAGCATATATCTTCCCAACTACTCAATTTGATATTCTTGTTTATAATAGAATCAAGCTTGTAGAAATCCGGATGAAATAACCTTTCCCTAAAGACTAACCAATTTTAGATAGGTTTTGTAGATGACATATCTTGAGATATAGCTTCAACAGACATTCAGAGTGGAGAGTTTTGAACGATTCAGAATGGATTTGGAAAGTTCGGTACTAGTATTAAGAAGAGGAGTAGGTCTTTGAGACACGAAAGCTTTGAAAACCGATGTGGGACGAGTCTAGGGGTCCCCTTTATATAGGTTATAGAGGTGACCTTTGGTGTTCGAAGAGCCATATAACTATTGAAAAACATTTCAATCTGAGCTGACAGTTGAGAACACTCCCAAAAAGAAAACTTGACTCTGATCTTTTGAGGTTTTACGGAAAAAATTCAGATTTAAGGAAAACTAGAATTTGAATTATTTTTTAAAAAACAGGGAGATACCAGCAAGAAAAATATGATTATCAAAACATAAGTAAGGAAATCAGACCTTTCGGATTGGCGAGAATGATTGTTTGTAGTTGGTAATATTTTTCTTGAAAAAACACTTATTACAAAAGTACATTATGAAAAACAAATTACGGAAGTTCCAGTATGAAAATATAATTACAAAAGTTCTAGTACGAAAGTATTATTATGAAAGATCCAGCTACCGGAAATTTCCATTCTGAGAATTTTCATTCCAGAAATTTCCATTCCGGAAATTATCATTCCAGAAATTTCCATTCCGGAAATTATCATTCCAGAAAGATTGAAAAACTGACTACTAAAATTTTTGTTACAAAAAGTTTGAAAAACATATTACAAAAATTATAGTTACAAAGGGTTTGAAAAATATATTACAAAACATTTAGTTACACAAACAATCAAATGTACCCCCATATGAAAAACAGTTTATTATTGTTAGAATAGTTGTTAAAAAAGAAGTTAATGAAGAATGATTACCTTACGGTTATCATTCCTAACTTTTGTTTAATGTATTCAAATCAATCAGTGGGTAAAGACTTTGTGAAAATATAAGTATGTTGATCTTGAGTTCCGATTACCTGAAAAATGATATCTTCTTTAAGTGTGTGATCCCTAAGAATGTGATGCTTAATATCTATGTGTTTTGAATGAGAGTGATGTGCAGGGTTCTTACTAAGGGAAATATCCCTTGTGTTATCAAACAAAATTTGAGTCTTAGTAAAACTCAGGCCATAGTCTGTGAGTGTGTGTTGCATCCACAATACTTGAGCACAACAAATTCCAGCTGCTACATATTCAGCTTTAGTAGTGGAAAGTGATACAGAATGTTGTTTCTTGCATGACCAAGAAACTAGATAATCTCATAATAAATGACAAGTTCCGGATGTACTCTTTCTATCTATTGTACATCCACCAAAGTCAACATCCAAAAAACTTTTTAAAACAAAATCATACCCAGAAGTATAAAATAATCCTAGATCCAAGGTTCCCTTTAGGTAGAGAAAAATTCTTTTTACCGCCTTTAACTGAGATTCTTTAGGATTTGATTGATATCTCACACCTAAGCATACTGAAAACATCAAGTCTGGTCGACTAGCTGTTAAGTAAAGTAAACATCCTATCATACCCTTAAATGTTTTTTGATCTACTGGTTTCCCAGCTTCATCAAGATCTAAAGAGTTTGAGGTACCGATTTGAGTACATATACGCTTAGTTTTGTCTTAACCCAACTTTTTAAGAAGATCTTTAATATACTTATGTTGAGATATATAGTTTGATAAATTTAAAAACCAAGGAAAAATGTTAACCCACCCATCATACTCATTTCAAAGTCATATTTAATTACCCTCGCAAAAGAATCAGTTAAAGATTGCTAAGTTGAACCAAATATGATTTCATCAACATAAATTTGAACAATAAAAACATTTTTCTTGTCTTTCATTATAAATAGTGTTGGATCTTCATTTCCCTTAACATAGTTATTTTGAAGCAAATATCCTGTAAGTCTATCATACCAGGCTTGTGGGGCTTGTTTAAGGCCATACAAAGCTTTGGTAATTCTGTAAACATGATCAGGATGTATTGTATCTTCAAAGCTAGGAGGTTGTTCAACAAAACCTTCCTCTTGAACATAACCATTAAGAAAAGAAAAATTCACATCCATTTGAAAAAGTTTAAAAATAAAGAATGCTGCAAAGGCAAGTAAAATATGAATAGAATCAAGTCTAGCTACTGGAGCATAGGTTTCTTCATAGTCTATTCCCTCTTTTTGATTATATCCTTTAGAAACTAATATGGCTTTATTTATTAAAATGACTCCATTTTCATTACACTTGTTTCTGAACACCCAATTTACACAAATAAAAAAAGTTTCCTTAGGTCTTTCAACCAAGGTCCGGACTTAATTCCTTTCAAAATCATTTAGTTTATCTTGCATGACGTTGATCCAATCATCATCACCTAAAGCATCATCAGTGCTTTTTGGTTCTAAATGGGAATGAAATGATAGATGTTATACTTCATTTCTCAAGGAACTTCTAGTCATTATTGGTTGATTTACATCACCAATGATGCTATCACTGGGATGATTCTTAAGAATCACCTGATTTGGGTTTTGTGAAACCTGTTCATCATCATAGGGTAGAAATTCTTCTAGGTTAAATGTTTCAGAAGTATCTTCTTGATCATTTTCCTTATCAGAAGGATCTTCTATAAAATATTGATAATCAGTTTTTGAAATCACATCCGAGGATGTAGGTTGGGATGCTTTAAAAACAAAAGGACCAGATTCATCAAATTTTACATGCACTGTTTCTTCAATAGTACAAGTATTTTTTTGAAAACTCTATAATCCTTGGAAGTTGTGGAGTAGCCTAAGAAAATTTCTTCATCAGATTTTGGTGCGAATTTATGTAAATTATCATTAGAATTCATGATTAATACCTTACAACCAAAATCCTTGAAGTAGGAAAGTCTAGGTTTTCTTCCATTTCATAACTCATAAGGAGTTTTAATAAGAAAAGGTCTAATCAAAACTCAATTTATAGTATAACATGAAGTATTTAAAGCTTCATCCCAGATGTGTCTAGATATAGAATATTCACTCAACATGGTTCTAGTTATTTCTTGAAGAATTCTATTTCTTCTTTCAACTGCATCATTTGGTTGAAGAGTTCTAGGTGCTGAAAATATGTGAGTAATACCTTTTCTACTACAAAAGGTTTCAAAATAATAATTTTGAAATTCTCCTCCATGATCACTATGAATAGTTTTCAGTGGAACATTTTTATCATTTTTAACTTGGGATCCAAAACTTTTGAAATAAGAAAAATCTCCAAACTTCTTTGCTTGAAAATAGACCCATGTAAATCTAGTGTAATCATCAACTAGAACAATCACATAGTATTTTCCTCCAATGCTTCCAGCTTGTGTTGGACCAAAAATATCCATGTGAACTAACTGTAATGCATCATTTTTTGAGACATCAATTATTTATTTAAAACTAGATTTATGTTGCTTGCCATATTGACAAGGATCACAAACTTTAGAAGAATCAAATCTAAGATCTGGTAGATCCTTAACTAGTTTCTTATTAGAGTGTTTACATAAGTACCTAAGGTTACAGTGACATAATCTTCTATTCCAAAACCATGAATGTTATTACATTGAACCAAGGAAAGTTAAAACTTGGCTCCTATGGTCTTCTATGTTCAATATGTAAACATTCTCTTGCCTATTAGCTGAGAGAATAAATTATTCCTTGGAATTGTGTACTAAGCACTTGTCATTCCTAAAATTCACAAGCTATCCTTCATCACATAGCTAACCTGTACTGATGAGGTTGTTCTTAAGACCCTTAAAAAATAAATCATTTGAAATCAAAGTTTTACCAAGAAGAACAATATTACCTATACCAACAATTTCTCCCTGAGCATTTTCTCCGAAAGTTACCTTTCCTCCTTTCGTCTTGATAATCGTTTCAAAATAACTTTTGTTAACAGTCAAGTTCTGGGAACATCCACTATCCATACACCATGTATTGTTGTTGGTACTTCCTTTATTTTCCTGAAAACAAAAACAAGAATTAGATTTTCGGAATCCAAACTTTTTTGGATCTGAGATTTCGAGATAACAAAATTTTTGGCACCCACATCTTATTAGAAAAATAAGCCTTATATATGTAATAAGGCCAGGTCCTTATAACTAGTCCTACATGTATTTAGATATACAAATGTACATATTATAATGCACGTACTCATACTCAATTTCCTTACCCGGGTACTTGTAAAATCATAAATAATCATCTAAACTAGAATATTATTCTCGAATCAACATCTATATCATAATAGTAAAAAAACTGAAACGTCCATTTTAGCTTAAAATTTCTGGATGTAGGGGTTAGTTAAGCCAATGTAAAAGGTTCATACCATTCTACACAAACATCCGTCCACCAAATACTAACCCTGAATAGTAATTAAACCAACACAATTCATTTAAAAATATTAGTAATTCAATAGATAAAATTAATGATACAGTTTTAATTCTAATGAACCATGTGTCATATAGAATACTACCCCATACACAAAATAATACATATTATTGAGATATTCTATATGAAATGTGGGGAGTATATTATCTAAATACCATAAAATTTTATAATAGGTAAATATATTAAAATAAAAATATATCAATGAATAATGTAATATATAATAAAATCCAACCATCGATAATCATTTACATGCTACATTAAAATGAACTACGTTATTCATACTAACCTAACATTCATGGGTGTGAAAAAATTGTTATCTAAAACAATATGATAATATATATATCGTACATTTCATACCATTTCATTCCCCAAAATAGTGGTGTGAAAAATGAAATTCGTAATTAGATAGAATTGGGTGTTTTTATGAAATTATTAAAAAAATGAAAATAGTTTAAACAATTATATTATAATCATTAATATGTATGTCAATTGGTTTTTAATTGAATTTTTTATAGAAATGTTGTCTTATATATTTTAATAGTTCATCATTACTAATTGATTAATGAATGAAATTACAATATTTCCCCACATTACAACGATTAATAGAGTTGGTGAGGATTGATTTATAAAAGCCCATATCATGATTATTCACCATTCAAATGTGTGTGGAAAGATTTAAAGTCATGATAGTAGTAAACACCAAATAAACTACTTTGGATGAAATCCCAACTAAGTTAATTTTCTACAATGAAATTCAAATTAATTTCACCACCCTAACAATCATATTAGTTTTACCTAGATTCTCAACGTAAATATTTTCCTTTTCTAGATTATATTACACAATATGAATGGAATGATATATGATGTTATGAAACAAGGTGGAAAACAAATAATAGAAACAATACCTGATTCAAAATGTAATCCATTGTAATAATCTATAAAAAAAAATAATATCAATATTCAAAATAATGTTCATATTTCTTTTTGACATTGCAATAAAAATTATATACCCTTTACATTTAGCAGTCAATATGGGAAAATAAATGTTTAATAAATAGATAAAATTCATGGAGATGGAAGACAAAATCATTTTCTATATTAAATAAAGATGAAAATATTGATCAAAACCTATATCCTTAAAACCCATTTCTCTCATAGCCTCACCTTTTTTAAAATATTTTTCCTTCCAACTCTTTTTCAAAACATAAAATATTATTTCCCAATGAATTTTAAAATCTTCTCTAATATTTTAGTTCTCTAGTAATTTGTGGGTCTACATGAGATTAGCTATTATTTTTCAAGACATTTCCCAAACATCCCATATTGTTCTATTCATTGATATTTCCAATAAAATATTATTATTTATTAAAATTAATTAATGTTTTAGTAATTAAATTCTCATTATTTATTTCATATCTTTTGTATGAACCCTAAAACGACACTAGTAAAATATTTTTTGTGTTGGAAATTGAAAATATTCTTGAAATTTGTGAATTTTTTGGATCTTCAGAATTTTTTTTCAAAGCATTATAATATGTCATGGTGTTGGATGAATTTTCAAAAACTGAAAATTAATATTCATACATTTTAATCAAATAATTTATTATATATGATCTCTACTACTCTATAGAAAATATTATGAATGATTTTATTCCATAATTTTCAGTTGAAAATCATAAACATCACCCTGTAAGCAATAAAGAAATTTTAATGTGATTATATACATTGATTAAATCTTATATATGATCTTATGAAAAACATGAATAACCATCATATCTCTCAATAATGTATCACATTTTAACAAAATTTCATATTTATGAAATTAAATTATTTATTCGTTTCCCAATACTTTCCACTATATTGATTAAATTCCTTGTTAAAACATTCCATATTGGCCACAAATATAATACTCAACTATAAAGAAATGTGAATCATTGATACTGTTATATACTAATATGATAAATTCCTTTTCCATTACTAGAGATTTCACACACCTCTAAAAAATATATTACACAAAAATGAAATGGTACCTACATAGTTCATTTAATCTAAACTCTAAATAATATCCTATTAATAAAATCATAAATACAAAAATATTCAATATAAACTTCCTCTCAATATATTATGTATTTTTATATTTTTCTTAAATAATAAAGCATTTCATGATACAATGCTTTTCTACAATTTATTATATACTCTCAAAATACATAGTATCCTGATTTAATTAGATTTTATCACTAAAATGTCTAAAACTATCTTACTGGGTCATGTTCTGTGACTCAGCATGCACACCTCCAATAATAGAGGGGATGTGGAGTAGTGTTGTGTTGGAATATCTATAATATGTGAGGTCTTATACAAACTACATTTATACACATAGAGAACTCCAAACATGTGAAATTCTAAAATAAATAAAAAGAATTGAACAACCATGAATGCATACATATATTATCCCACTATAAAATTACTACAAGGATAAATGGAATGTAAATACGGCCAAATACATTTCCACAAAAAAGAGTATGAAAAAATACCAACCTATAAATAATGATACGGACTCTTGTCATGTTTTCATATGATAACACCTTAGTCTACCTGGTCTCACTAAGGACCATATGTTCATATTCCATGTAGGATTATGTCAAAAAGGTTGATCGTATTCAAAAGACATTATACATGCAGGAAATTCCAGTGAGGGGTGAGTATAATAATATCTTGTTGGACTCCCTTAAACCATCAGTCATAAAAAAGAGGATGTAAATTTAGTTCTACATAGTTAAATTACTAAATCACATATAAAAAATTACATCTAGATAAACATAATATGATACATAGTCTAAATTTATTTCATAATTGTATCCCATCATATGATTAAAGATCGAATGTTCAACATAGAGCTCACCTGGGAGAGAAGAAAATTATGCCTAGTAAAACTGTCGATGTCCCACTATGATGTAATTCTCATGAGGTGACACTATAGGAAGTACACATAGAATTTCCAATTATATCTGATAAATAAATTATAATCAATCCCAATGTAATGATTTATACCAATAACTCAATCTGGATTAACCCTTTACGTATAGAATCATCATCTACAGAGTATTGGTCACAAATTTTCCAATAACACCATATAAGCCATGAATATTAAGAGAGGATGTCACAGTGTGACTCAAGTAAGGATTCAATAACAAATATATAAGAATTCCTTCTAAAATGGTCACATTCATAGAAGTATGCAGGAATCCAGATGAACCCTTGGTGAATGGACATGGGGAATTAACCCTAAACAATATTTTCCTATATACATTGTAAATTTGAATTTGGATATGTTTATATGATTTCATGATGAGTAGTAGGGTTACACACCATGTTCCATGACATTGAGTCCTATTAGTGAAAACATCATATTTCCCATATTTGTGAAAAGTACAAAACAGGTTAGCCACCCATGTTCTTTTCACATATACCTATACATTGTTTTGTCTATGAACAACATTCCATGATGTTTCCATGTGGGAGTACATGAGGATCCCAACAATGTATACTCAAGACTGTTTCTATGCACCCTCCAAGTTAGACATTGATATATCCATGAGAGTTAAAATTTTGTGTCATGGGTAAACATGAAATGTGTACATTGATTTATTTGAAACTATATTGGTCATTATCCGTGCTCATGAAATATAATCTAATATTACACACTGTGTGGTTTAATGTTTCTATAAATGTAGATTCTATCTTCCGCATGCTCCTATCCAAAATCTCCTTGGATCTCAGCTCCAATCAGGCTCAGAATCATGGATCTATCTTGCTTAAACCTCTCCATGGACTATCATTAATTTTATCCATAGAATCTTTACAAAATGATGGTTTCATTCATCTCATCATCACTTAAATGATATAATCAAAATAGAGGGTTTCTAATATGTCCAATTTGTTCACCGCAATGACCATAAAATATTCTTCACATAGTTCCCATCTTTGATATATGATTTTGAAATATTCCACCAAGAAACAGTTGTTCAACATTATACTACTCTGATAAATCATTGAATCATAGTCCAAAAAATGAATTATTTTGATGATAAAATTAATAATGTAGAGAACCAAAAAACATGGAAAATGAAATAACATCATCCTTTTCTAGTTTTCCTTGATTAAATTCAACATAGAGAAAAAATAAAGAACCATAATGAAATAATTCATTTTTCAAATTGAATAACCACACTAAATCAATCTCGCAAGATTAATGAACTATGAATAAATATATTGGTTGATTGTTCTATATTCATCATATAAATTAATAATAGAGTAGGGACCCAAAAAAACAGGCATCCATCATTGATATGTATCAATATCTGATGATGAATGAAGAGACTTCATTACTATTAGTAACATCATTTGATTCCATTCCTAGATGATCATCGATCTGTGACCGTGATGAAGTAAATCCAAAATTGGTCATACAATGAAATATTTTTAGGCTCTCCAATAGTTTTAGGGGTATGTTGCTGACCCTAGAGTTACATTATAATATTCTACAAAAAGACTGATTATTATTTGTTTCAATGAAATAAAACAAAAAAAATTAAATAATTATTTTTTCAATTTACTCAAATGATATCTTTTATAAAAATACCATACCTTTAATAGGGCTACATCATGATTTGGGTACAACCTGTATTCTAAAAAAAATTCTCTCGGATTTTTGAACTTGGACACTATTGAAAAGTTATTATAAATTTTTAGAAAAAACTATGCACACGTTCTATTTAATATTTTTAATATGTTTCAATCATTAATTATAGGAACAATGGGACTTATAGAATCATGAATTATAATGTTCCTCCTCTTGAAAATAATTCATACAATACACCAAAATAAAAATGAAAATATATGGGTCTTTAATTTCTCCCTACCTTACAAAATTACATATTGAAAATGCATAAAATTTTAAAAAATATCATATGTGCGTAATGAGCCTGAATATGAGCCTCCATATCCTACTTTAATTCATAATGATTTTCAGGTTTTTAATAGACGTGAATTAAATTAATTGGTCACCCTAGAAGAATCCTCACCAACATATCCAATAACTATACATGTTACTCAGTAATGGTAGCTCTATTCTTCATGTCCAACTCGTGTGAGTCGATAATGTGCATTTGGCCATGCATGCACCTCCATAGTTGTGACATGTGGATGATGTTGTGTACCATGTCCCATGAAAAAGGTATATCCATGTGGTATTCCATGAAACAATGTCTATATTGTATCGGGAATGGGAAAAAGAATATGGAGATATATATTCAACCCAAAAAAGTACATGTAATCAACATTGTGATGAAACTCATAGGAATACATGGTCTACCTCCTAAAACTCCAATGGACTACACATTTTTTGTTTATAAGACTTCCATGGACCCTATGTAGTCTTCGTCCCCTCCAATATGATCTGCCCCTTCTCAGCAGTTGCTCTCCATCACCTCTGGGCACATGACTACGAACTCTCTAGGGTTTAGTCCATCAAAGTGGTGACCTGTAGGGTCACCCATAAAAATACCTAAATGGATCCATATCACTAGTGGAATGGTAACTGATATTGTGTGATATGTTCACTAGGTGATGGTGGTCCTCCAAAATATTGCTGAAGTACAACTTACAAGCTTGGAAATTTTCATCCAGGACCTAAATGGTCTGCTCTGTATGACCATAATTTTGGTGTGGAAATGATGTGATTAACAATTATTGATTCATGAATTTCTCCACTAATCCCATCCAAAACTGGCACGTAAAGTGATCATCATGATTGAAAATTATTTTAAATGCATCTCTCGGGAGTCAGACTATCTTCTGAATGTAGAGGTGTCACATTCAATCTAAATAAATCTTATCTCGTATGGCTATGAGGTGGTCCAACTTTGTGAGTCATTTTATGATCACCCCTATAAGATCATGTCACCATTAATGGACCGGACTTCTCCAGTCCATTAAATTTTGAAAATGCGGTGTTAGAGGTGTTCTAGGAGAATAAGGTGAATTGGGGTGCGTTTGGGTGGACTTTTAAGGGAATCTAAAGGGCTATATATTTCACACAGGATGTGCACAGTATCTCTAAACAGTGTGGCCAAACTGTGTGAGGATGAAGTTGGAGGTAGTGGATAACACATGGTTAGTGCACGGTTTTTTAAACCGTGCGGTATAACCATGCAAGGAGTGGTTTACGTGGCAGTAGTGACTGCGCGGTTAGCGCACAGTTTGTCTAAGCATTCGAGAAAACCATGCGGGCACTTAAATTAGATCTTAAAATTGTGGATCTAACTCGATTTTTCTTCTAAATGGTTGGTTTAAGCCCCTAAGTGGCCATAACTCGGGACTACACTTCACAGAAGGTAGTAGAATATCTTCTAAGCGTTTTGTAGGTGACCCAAAGGCTTCTATTGACGAATTGAAGATAGTTTCTTGAAAAATGTGATCATTATTCCTCATTCCTAGTTGGTTTCGTAGATCTACTTAGATCTACAACTTTTGTTCTCTAGGTTTCATAGATCTATGCCCTTTACGGGTAGATCTAGGTGTGTGGATGTCAAATATGATGAGTTTCTGTCTTGATATTTCTAGGAGGAGAGATCGAAGGAGGGGTTTTGGAGAATCGACATGGGTTTCTTGAGCGTTCCTTGACCATTGTGGTTTTCGTCAAAAATCATTGAGGTAGAGGATTCATTGCTTCTCGTTCTTTTATGTGAAATTGTATTCTTAGCATGTTTAATCCCACTAGATGTCAATGGAATTGACATAATAAATACTTTGAACTGGATAAATAAATTGTATCGATCATATTTTATTGCCTCTTTTGTTCCTAGATGATTTGATATCTATGCTTTCTTTGCTTAGTTGTTTTCTGTGATGGAAATCAGTAAAGAACGTAAATCGGGACTAATTGATATTTGTTTTTCCAAAGATAAAGAGGCATGAAAACGAATTTGGTTCTTGTGGTAATATTATGTTAATCAAATTGGCATAGTAAGCATGTATAATCTTTTGAGATAACTTAATGGTTATGTTCCCAATTTTGGAACCAATGGATTATAAATCTGTTAATTCAAGATGGTTTAATGATTTCATTGTTTGATAATTCCTTGAAGGGTTCTGAGTTACCCTCTCAATTGTTAAAGGGCCAAGATCCCAATTTATATGATTTTTTCTTTCCTGCTGCTTTTGCTGTGATGTGATCTTGGATAGTTGTTGTGATATATTGGGGCATAGAGGCCTTTTAGATGTGGCAACAGATGCCGCCTAGAGCGGTGTGGTGCATCGGTTTATGCATGTGGGTGTTAGTGATGACACCAGTCATGATGGAATAGATTGGATGTGATTTTTGGATACTTTTAGGTTCTTTGATTGTTTACCTTCTTTACTTTTCCCCACTACTCTGGGTAGCTGGTCTTGCTTACCCTTCTTCCGAAGGAGGCGAAGATGTGCGATTTATGACAACTGCATTCTGTGTCTAGATTCTCAAGGGAGTATGGGTCTAAACTCTTTCTATAGGTGACAAAGACTCGACGGGTAGTACATCCGCTCACCGTGTTGATCCCCCTAGTGTTTATTAGCATAGAATGCTTTTCTAGAATTCTTGGGAATATGGGAAAGTGTTTTATAATGAATTATTGAATAAATAGTGTTTACCCATGGGGTTGGTGTTCGCTGAATCATAATGATGAAGTTGTAATATTTTGAAGGAATAATTGACTTTGGGTGTGATTCTAATGAAATTAAATGTGGATTTTTTCATGGTTAATTAATGTTTAAAGAATTAATTAACGTACAATGGAATTGATAAAAAGGGAATGAAGTAATCTAATAAATCTCTTTAAATGGTAGTGTGCTTATAGGATACATAGTCTTAGAAGTAGCAGCCTGGAGTCCGAGAGATGTAATCTACAGTTGTGTCTAAGACTAGGTTATTCCCATAGTGTGGTTGTGAGTTATAATATATTCTGTATTTTTTTTGTTTCTATATGCTACTCCACCCTGTCAGTACGGGAAACTGACACCTCGTGGATTCTGAGCCCAGGGAGGGGGGGGGGGGTTCCCCTAAATTCCGTTTGGAGAATGAATGGATTCGTACCACCTTTGGCACCACACTCTTCCCATGGTATATACTTGTACCATTAGGTACAACGGTTAGTTTTCCCCATATATGTATGTAGAGGGATTTAATGGCTTGTGGTTATTAACACACATATATCCTAGATATAGTATCATTTGGACTACTATAGGTGTAACATGTATAGGTTGTGATGGCTTGAGGATCCTTACTCAGAGTATGGGCTGTAATCGCCTGAGGTATAATACTCGACGTATGTTACATGTTATGTGAGCTTTGGTGGATCCCGGAAACTGCCTGGTTACATTGGCTGGGAGGATGGTGTGGGGATTCACCCAGGTGTCTGCGGGAAAGCCATTGTGGTTCGCGAGGTAAATACTGTGGTGTTTCGCCCATGTGTCTGTGAGCAAGCCTTTTTGGAGAGAGATGCTTAGGACGTGCGACGTTGGGGAAAAACGGAAAACCATTGGGGAAGTAGTAGAGGGGTACCCTTAGTATTATTTATTATATTCTATATTCTTGAATGTGTTTCTTGGTGAGAGTATCCATGGTGAGGTTGCGAACTTAGTATACCTGTTTAGGTGATGAGATAGTTTCACTTGTTGTTCACTGTGCTTTAGCATTCCTTCTTTACCTTTTCATGGGAGGAATTGGGGAGGATCCTACTGAGTATACTGTTATACTCACCCTACGTATATACAAACTATTTTCATGTCACTTAGCGATGATTGGAGATCAAGCTGGTTTCTACTAACTTGGGGTTGCATGAGTTGTTCCGGCTTGTGGTTGCAACTGTTTTACTTTCTTTTGGGTACTTGCAGGTTTTCCCCTTTTTGTTGTAATACTTTTTCATGACATTCCATTTGTGAACATGGGTTTCTTTTAAATTACCGATTCTTAGTTTGAGTTTATATGTGTATATCTTATCTCTCTCTTCCGTATGTGTTCTCCTAAAGGGTAATTCCTCCCATTTGTGTGTTACTATACCCTCGGTGCTAGTCGCCCACCTGGGGCCTACAATAGGTGGGACTCATGGTTTATTATTTCCCTTCTCACATTGCCGGCCAAAGAGGGGTACACTTTTTTCGGAGGGGGTCGTGACAGAGTGGTATCAAAGGTTTGGTTGAGGGAAAGGATGTATCATGGAGTTAGGCACAGTTGAGGTTTCATGGGATGGTATGGAGAAAATTTCATTCATGATTAGAAAGTGTGGTAAACACTGGAGACTGGCTGAGACATAGGCGTTTAGGCCCCACTATGATTTGATGTATGGACCATTAAGTTTACAATGGCTACTAAACAAGGTGATACTAGTTGCAGGGGAAATACCTTGGAAAGGATCATCCGTCATTATTCATTGTGCCTGTGTATGAATGTGTAGACCTTTGGATAGGTTCACCTAAAATGAATAAATGAAAACAATAAATTAATTAATGTTGAGTCTTTCATATTCTAGGTTTAGGAGCTCTAACGGTTTTTATTTTACAGGTATGGATCTTGGTCGACGTCCTTGTCAGGTTTGCGCATAAAATGTCTAGAAGGATGTTCCAGTAGATCTCTGCAGTGCAGCGGTTGACGATGACGACACTTGGAGGAAGACACTCGGAGAGTTTCATCACCGTAGTCTGCAAAAGTATGAGGGATCTGTTTCAGATGCAGTCATGGAAGACTGGTTGGAGGAGTTCGAGATATGTTTCAATTCTATCCCTGCTCGGAAGGAGAACTGGGATTCGTTTTTCGTGAAGATGCTGCGTGGAGCAGCGAGGAAGTCGTGGTTCTTCTTCCTCAGGGATCTTGAGGAATCAGTAATCTCATGGAAGGAGTTCCGAGACAAGTTTAGAGTCAATTTCATTTCTTTTACTGTGAATGTGTCCAATCCCCATCAGCTTATTAACCTTCAAAAGGGGAGCTCTACTATTTTGAGATTTTGGAATCCAATTCATGAGACTTTTAAGATATGCTTCTAACTTGTAACCAAATAAGGAGGCCATGGCGAGGCATTTCGAGGAGTCTTTGCATCTAGATATCCGGTCCCAGGTCACCCCATTTATGCTAAAGACATTTTGTGAGGTGCTGGTGAGGGAAGAGTTTGTTGAGGGGACTTTGTCCAAGACCGGATCATCACGAGAGTGGGGTCGTGATGATCCCTCACGATGCAAGGTTGTGGTCCAAGCTTCCCGGTTTTCAGGGCAGAAGAGTTTTTGTTCATCCGGGGGTAGGCCCCATCCCTTCACATACTGTTTCTCTAGAGGCAGCAACTCTCAGGCCTATGGAACAGGATAAGGAGCTTGTTTTTATTGTGGTGGTCGTAGAAATCATCAGTTGGAGTGACCTACCTTTCAGAGCATTCATCGTTCACAGGGCGCTATGCTCCAGGTTTCTCCATTGAGGCAGTTCCAACTGAGGAACAAGCAGCTAGTTTCAGCGGCTTTAGATCAGTAGAGGGTAGATGGGGCAGGTAGAGGACATCCTCATAATGATCCCCATCCTCAAAGAGAAGAGCGCGACCGTGGTGGGGGTCGTCATCAGGGTCAGAGAGGCCATGGAGGAGGTCGTTGTCAGCTTCATGCTCTAGCGTTGCTAGCTTCAGACGAACTAGATGTCTCTCGAGTTACCCTTTTCTAGTTTTCTATATTTGTGTATTCCTTGTTTGATTCAGGAGCGACACACGCATTCATATCACTCACCCTTGTCCAAGCATTGGGACTTGAGGTAGAGAGGCTTCTAGTCCCCTTGGCGTTGACTACGCCAGTTGGTGGTCGAGATGACTTGATTGAAATATGTAAACATTATGAGCTAGTGTTGGGGCAACACAACTCTTGGGGAGATTTCCTATGTCTACTAATACAACCATATGATGTCATCCTCACCATTGATTGATTGTATTCGGTGAAGGATATCGTGGATTTCTTCAGGAATAAGGTCATTTTATTTCCTGTGGATGGAGAAAAAGTGGTGTTTGCTAGTGAACGAGATCCTCAGATGGGCCATAGGCGTGTCCCATCATTATTATCCATGACTGCCGAGATGATTCTGAGTTCTTCAGAGGTACACCGGTTGGTGTTTCCTTGGGTCATATAGGAATACCCTGATGTTTTTATAGAAGAGGTTTTATCCTTACCCACATGATGAGAGATAGAGTTTGGGATCGATCTACAGCCCTGAACCTCTCCTATCTATATTTCTCCATATATGATGGTCCATTCTGAGTTACGAGAGATATATATATAGATTTATGTTTGGTTATAGTGTGGTCTTGTTCAGCCAAGTGTTTCACCATGGGTTTCACCATTTTTGTTTATGAAGATTGCCGATGACAGGTTGCGGTCATGTGTCGATTATCATTGCTTAAACAAAGTGAGAATAAAGAATCACTATCCTATTCAATAGAATGATGACTTATTTGATCAACTAAAGGGTGAAAGTTTGTTCTCAAAGATATACATATGGTCAGGATATCATCAGATGCGTGTGAAGAGTGAATATATTCCAAAGACTACTTTCTGTTGTTGTCATAGGAATTATTAGTTCGTTGTAATGCTGTTTGGCATGAAAAATGATCCAACTATGTTCATGGGATTGACTAATGATGTGTTCCATGAGTTCCTAGACTAGTTCTTGGTATTTTTCATCGACGACATCATTGTGTACTCCAAATATGAAGAGGAGCATGCACAACATCTACAAGCCATTTTGAGTGTTCTTCGCCGACATCAATTGTTTGGGAAGTTGTCGAAGTGTGAGTTTTGGACTCAATAAGTATGTTTCGTTGGGAATTTTGTGTCCCAATAGGGATTTTCTATTGATCCATAGATGCTAGAAGTGGTTGTGTCTTTGGAAGCCCCCATGGTAGTTTCAGAGGTGTAATGTTTCCTTGGTCTCGTAGGCTACTACTCTAGATTCATAGCTAATTTCTCACGAGATAGAACTCCTCTGACAGCTTTGACGAGGGAAGATCATATATTTATATGGACTGATCAGTGTCATGCAGCTTTCAAGTATCTAATGGAGAAGTTAGTAAGTGCTCTAGTCCTTTTCCTTCCAGTTGAGGGAGTTCAGTTTGATTTGTTCTGCGATGCTTCACATAAGGGGTTAGGCTGTCTTCTCATGCAGTAGAGGTAAGTTGTTTCTTATGGGTCATGGAAGTTATGTCCCCATGAATGCAACTATGCCACCCATGAACTTCAGCTGGAAGCTGTGGTGTTTTCTCTAAAGTTGTGGAGATATTGCCTCAACATTGAGTGCTTTTTGGTTGTCACTGATCATAATAGATTGAGGTATGTTTTCTCCCAGCATGACTTGAACTTACAACAACATCGGTGGATGGAGTTCTTACAAGAATACGAGTTTGAAATATCGTATACACCTGGAAAATGGAATTTTTTAGTTGATGCGCTTAGTCAAAAGTCACATAGTGATGTTGTGCGTGAATCTGGTGATTCCTGTAGAGTAATGGAAGAACTATTAGTATTAATTCTTGATATGGAAGAAGATGGTGGTATAGGATGTCTTTTTTAGATGACAGTACAGTCATCTGTGATGCAAATGGTAGAAGAGTCCCAGTTAGGGGAGCATGAGGTGGAGGTCTAGAGAGACCGAGTTGTTGGTGGTGAGGCCCCTGATGGTTGGTCTGAGGATGAACAACACAATGTTTTGTATCATGGTAGGATTTTTGTTCCTTTGACGATGTGTGATACGGTCCACATAGTGTTCCATATAACACCATTAGCAGTACATCCTTGTGTGAAAAATATGTACCGATTCTTGTGGAGTCAGTTTTGTTGGCCTGGGATGAAGCGTGCAGTTGTGGAGTCTATATCTCGATGTTTAGTCTTCTAGAAGGTGAAGGATGGACACTGTGCTCCAGGTGGTCTTCTTCAGCCATTAGATATTCCTCAGTGGAATTGGGAGGATATCTCAACGGACATCGTTATTGGTTTACCTCGAGCTCCAGGAGGATAAGATACTATTTGGGTGGTAGTGGATCGTTTGACAAAATCGGCCCACTTTATAGAAATCAGGGAGTCAAGCCTAGTGGATGTTTTGTCGAGGTAGTATCATGAGGAGGTGGTGAGAATCCATGGAGTCCCTATGATGATCATTTCTAATCGAGATCCTCGTTTTACCTCCAGGGTGTGGTGAGGCCTCCAAGATGCTTTTGGTTCTCAACTATGTCTTTGCACTTCTTTTCATCCTCAAATGGATAGTTAGATAGAGAGAACCATCCAGACTCTTGAAGAAATGTGACTCTCTTGTGTTCTTGATTTAAGAGGTTCCTGGATGAGGCACTTAACCTTGGTGGATTTCCCTTACAATAATAGTTTTCACTCCACCATCTGCATGGCACCGTTTGAAGCCTTGTATGGATGGCCTTGTCATTCTCCATTATGCAGGACTGGGGTCAGAGAGTCTGCAATTCTCAGATAGGAAATAGTTCAGAATACAACATAAATGGTTCATGTGATTTGTGAGAGGATGAAGACATCGTAGGATCATAAAAAAGCATATATCGATCAAATAAGGAGACCCTTATAGTTTAATGTTGGGGATCATGTGTTTCAGAATGTAACTCCCCGTCATGGGCAGCGAATGATTGGACGTGAAAGTAATATTTATCCCCGGTTTGTTGGGCCTTTCAAGGTGTTATCTCATGTTGGAGTTGTGGCATATTGAGTAACACATCTCCCTTATATGAGTCAGATACATGATATTTTCTATGTATCACAGCTCCGTCGTTATCTCCATTACGACGATCACATCATCGATTGGGGATAGATCAATGTCGATGATGATGAAACCACTGAGGAGAGAAATATGGAGATCCAATACTACAAGGATATGGTGTTGCGCGGGCATTCTATTCCTTTAGTTCGTGTCTTGTGGTGACACAGTGGCTTGGAGGAGAGTACCTGGGAACGTGAGTCACAGATACGTGCTCAGTACCCAGAGTTGTTTGATGTTTAAATATTTTCATGTATCATTGTTGCTGATGTGGTTATGAAACATTGATGTTTATGATATTACTCCCATTGATATTTTAGTGGATTCATCTCTTTTGAGAGGTATCTCGAGGGGTGGTTGTTCAGACCCTGTTTTTTTCACTTTAGGTGGGTTTTGGATACTCGATGATGATAATGTTTAAATAGGTATCTGATGTAATGGTCCGGACTTCTTCAATCCATTAATTTGTAAAAATGTAGTACTGGAGGTGTTCTAGGAGGTTAAGGTGACTTGGGGTGTGTTTTGGATGACATTTAAGGGAAATTAATTGAAATATATTTCACACGGGAGGCACACGGTTTGTCTAAACCATGTGGCCAAACCATGCGAGGATGGTGTTGGACGTAGTGGCTAATGAACGGTTAGGACATTGTTTGTCTAACCATATGGCCTAACCATGCGAGGAGTGGTTGATGAGGCAGTAGTGACTGTACGATTAGCGCACTATTTCTATAACCATGCGAGAAAATCGTGTTGGCACTTAAATTAGATCCTAAAATTGTGGATCTAACTCGTTTTTGCCACTAAATGGTTCGTTTAAGCCCCTAAGAGGCCATAACATGGGATTACCCTTACCTTAAGGTAGGATACTCTCTCCCAAGCATTTTGGAGGCGATCCAAAGGCTTATCTTGACGAATAGAATCCAGTTTCTTGAGTTATGTGATCGTTCTTCCTCGTTCTGAGGTGGTTTCTTAGATCTACTTAGATATACTCCTCCTCTCTCGGTTTCATAGATCAACTCCCGTTATGGGTAGATCTAGGTGTGAGGATTTCAAATATGATGAGAATTGGTGTTGATCTTGATCTAACGAGAGATCTAAGGAACAGTTTTGGAGAATGGAACTGGGTTTCTTGACCGTTCCTCGACCGTTGTGGTTTTCGTCAAAGACCTTTGAGGTGGGGGATTCGTTGCTTCTCTTTCATTTATGTGAAAATGTGTTGTTAGCATGTTTAATCCCACTGGATGAAAATGTAATTTACATAATAAAAACTTTGATCCAAATAATGAAATTGTATCGATCGTATGTTATTTCCTCTTGTTTTGCAAGATGGTGTGATATCTATGCTTGCTTTTCTTAGCTTTTGTCCTTGATGGAAATTGGTAATGAACATAAACCATGGCTATTTTATATTTGTTTGGGCAATGATAAAGAGTTAGGAAAATGAATCTGGTTCTTTTTGTAATTTTATGTTAATCAAATTGGCATAGTAATCATGTATAATCTTTTGAGATATCATACTCGTTAGGTTCCCAATTTTGGAACCATTGGATTATAAATCTGTTAACTCAAGATGGTTTAAATATTTTATTGTTTGATAACTACTTGATGGGTTCTGAGTTACCCTCTTGATTGTTAAAGGTCCAAGAGCCCAATTGATGTGATGTTTTCTTTCCAGCTGCTTGTGATATGATGTGATCCTGGATGGTTGTTGTGATATGTGGGGGCATAAAGGCCTTTTGGTTGTGGCAGCGGATGATGCTTAGAGTGGCGAGGTGCATCGGTTTTTGCATGTGGATGTCGGGGAGGACAATAAGGATGATGGAATTGGTTGGATATGATTTTTGTATGCTTGTAGGTCCTTTGATTATTTATCTGCTTTACTTTTCCCCACTTCTCAAGGCAGCTGGTCTTGCTTACACTTCTTCTGAAGGAGGAAAAGATGCGCATGGTCTTCCACATGCTTTCCTTGTCTATCATATCAAGGGAGGATTGGTCTACGCTCTTGCTATAGGTGGAAAAGACTCGATGGGTAGTATATCTACTCACTGTGTTGATCCCCCATGAGTTTAGTAGCAAATAATGTTTTCTAGAATTCCTGGGAATATGGGAAAATTTTTCTGTAATGAATGTTTTAATAAATGGTGTTAACCCATGGGTTTGGGGTTCGCTGAATCGTAATGTTGAGGTTGTAATTTTTTGAAGGAATATTTGAATTTGGGTGTGATGCTAATGAAATTTAATGTGGATTTCTTCATTATTATTTAATTTTTTGAAAATTATATAACGTACAGTGGAATTGATAAAAAGTGAACGAAGCAATATAATAATGCACTTTAAATTGTTGTGTGCTTATAGGATACCTAGTCTTAGAAGTGGCATCACGGATTACGAGAGATGTTAGATGTAGTTGTGTCTAAGTCTAGGTTATTCCCATAGTTTGGTTGTGAGTTATAATACATTCTGTACTTTTTGTGTTTCTATATGCTACCCCACCCTATCAGTAAGGCAAACTGACACCCCGGGGATTCTGAACCTTGGGGGGGGGGCGGGGGTTCCCCGACATTCTGGTGGGAGGATGATGGGATGACTACCCCCTTTGGCCCCTCTCTGTTCTCTTGGTAGATACTTGTGCCATTAGGCATATTGGTTAGTTTTTACCATATATGTGTGTAGAGGGATGTAATGGCTAGTGGATATTCACACACATATATTCTGGATATAGTATCTTATGAACTATTATAATTGGAGTGTGTATAGGATGTGATGGATTGAGGATACTTACTCAGAGTATGAGATGTAATGGATTGAGGATCCTTACTCATAGTATGGGCTATAATGGCTTGATGTATAATACCTGATGTATGATACACGTTATGCAAGCTGTGGTGGCTCCCGGAAACTACCTGGTTACTTTGGTAGTGAGGATGGTGTGGTGCTTTGACTAGGTGTCTACGGGAAATCCTTTGTGATGCACGAGGTGCATATTTAGATGCTTCACCCAGGTGTCTTTGGGAAAGCCTTTTTGGAGAGAGAATCTTAAGGAATAAAATGTTGGGGAAAATCATAAAACCAATGAGAAAGTAGTAGAGGGGTATCCTTGATATTCTTTATTATATACCATATTATTCTATGTGTTACTCGGCAAAGGAATGCATGGTGAGGTTGGGACTCGAGGGGTCATTATACAGTTATACTCACCCTACGTATATACAAAATTTTTTTCAGGTCACGTGGAGAAAGTTGGAGATCAACCTGGTTTCTACTAGCTTGGGGTTGCAGGAGATATTTGGGCTTGTTGATGTAGATGTTTTACTTTCATTTGGGTACTTGGAGTTTTCCCATTTTTGTTGTAGTAACATTTCATGAAATTCCATTTGCGCACTTGGGTATATTTTATATATCCTGTTCTGAGTTGGAGTTGAATGGTTTCTATCTTACCTCTCTCTTATGCATGTGTTCTCTTAGAGGCTAATGCCTCCCATTTGTGTGTTACTATACACTGAGTGCTAGTCGCCATCCCGGGGCATACTGAAGGCGGGACTCGGGGGTCATTATCTCTGTTCTCACATTTTCGGGCCAGGAGGGGTACACTTTGTGTTGAGTGGGTCATGAAATCACTTATATGTACATGGTAATCTTGTCAAAAATGACAAGGATCTTCCATCCCACATTTATTATAGAACATAAAGGGTGTGATCCAAAACTATTTGAACATGGTGATCATCCTTCACTTGCTGAAAAGTAAGGAATCGAGAGTGAAACTCAAAATCCCCTTCTTCATACCTAGCAAGCAAATGTGATGTCCAATGTTATGGTACATATTTTACCCATCTGGATGTACCAACAATGGATATGTATAAAACTCTCCAAAAACCTCATCATAAAACATAACTGGTATCATAGTATTCCCTCTAAAAAGAAACCACATGGTCCCAACCATTAAAAAATATATCTTGAGAATGTTATGTTGATATCTGGGAGTGTAGGGACTTACAATGGACATCCCCCAGTTTCCCCTATACTTGCTCCCAAATCAAAGGGGTAACAACCATTGAATAAATGTATGAACATCCATATAAAATCAAAAAAGGATAACTATATTGAGAACACTTGATCTGACACCCCATTCAAAGACTACTAACAAGATCTCTAGACAATATATTCTAAAACCATGTCCCCTTCCTAGGAGTATAAATTATTTCTATGTCATAATAATATGTTAACATTATCCATCACCTATATATCAAGTAATAATCCTTCTAAGTGACGATATACTTGAGACTCTTATTATTAAAATAGAATATATAATTATATCCCATCAGGAATTTTTTCCACATATTTTTTGTGAATACTACTACTACTAACTCAATATCATTGGTCATTTAGCTCCCCTCCTGTGGTCTCAACTACTGTGACCCATTGGCCATCACTGGAAACCTCTGCATAAGAACAAAACCAAGACCATTTCTTAAATAACCCAATAATATTGTTTACTAAACACACTGTAATGGAAATATCAATATTGATGAACTCGTAAATTGTATCCTCAAGTGATTAAAAGTGTGATGTCACCTTTTGTTACACATGAAATGATTCTTTTTTATGGTCACAGATGTCGTAGATTCTGATATAAACGATAAATATTATAAGAATCGATTTTAATATTTTTATGACACATGAAATATACAAAACTACTTCACACTCTTGGTGGCACTTATGCTGACACTAACTCAACCATAGACATGTCACATGAATGTTAATTCATTTATTTAATGTGTCCTAGGAAGTGGACTGCCCGAATCAACAATTTTTATTTCAGGAGATTTCTATAAATTCATTACACAAAGAGTACATCTGTATCTATCCTCAAGTGTCTCACAAGCTCTTGTTAGATCATCTAGTACAAAATGATATCATCGATGAGGACAAACATGAACTAGACTAAAAAATGATGAAGGATTTAGTTCATTAATCCCTTAAACACCACTGGGGTTTTCTTCATGAAAATGGAATGATCATTTACAAATAGTGTCTATAGAGACACCTAAATATCATCATTGGTATATCCTCATCACGTACTCATAAGTAGTGATAGAATGAATCGATTTCAACCATTTAGAACCATTGAGCCCGACTCATTTGATCAAAGAGGTCCTTGATCAGTTATAGTGGATACATATTCTTGACAACCCCTTATTTAAGGATCTAGTATTCCACACATCACACAAGCTCCCGATCACCATCTTACCGAATAAAACTGGGTCTCCAAGTGTGAAACACAAGGTCTAATGAATCCCAAAATCTAAAATTCATCCAACTACACCCTTAGATTATAATTCTCTATAGGATCCATCTAATATGACCACACATGTATTGGTGTAATCCCAAATTTTAGATCAATGCAAAAGTATATCTCACAGTATGGAGGTAATTCTAAAAAATCCTCATGAAATAATTCTGCATACTTCTCCATCACTGCATGAAATTGGGAACTTATAACGTACAATGCACCATTGTTCATGATATCAAAATGATTATTAATCTGATAAAAAATTTTATATATGATTCCACAATTCTATTTTTTTCTTTTTCAATGAGAACGAATAAACTATTTCCCTCAATACTGCCTCATCGATTCTTCATCCTAAAACCATCAGTCTACTCAAGAGCTACAGACAACCGTTCAATACCAATGATAACCTCGTAAGGCACCATCTATCATAAAAAGAGAAACTAATAAAAACTATTTTCTCCAAGAGTCAGGTCATAGTGATGGAAAATATTTTAGATTGTTGAGTCATATCCATCAGGGGTATCTAATCATAAATTTTGAGAAAAAGGCTCAATAAGAATTTCATTTTCACAAACAATATATAAGGAAATATAGGAATATATATTACTGGTGTTTATTTGTACTAAAACTAATGCGGAAAAGACATTGATTAGACCTTGTATCATTCCCTGAGCCTTTGGTTGGTAATAATTTAATGCATGCAGTTGTCCATTACACTATCTCGCTTCTCTCTAATCTTATTATTGACCACCTAGTTGTAGGGGTAGTGAAAATTTAAGGTGTCTACCACATCATGATGCTCTCCCAACTCATGTAAAATTTTTTCCACCTAACAGAACTACATTACTTTTATATTGTATCTTCGATGGTGGAACATACATGGTCTCTTTGGTATATAATAAATAGGTTGGATAATCTCAGTAATGATTTTTATACCCATCACATGATTAGAACCATCTCTACCTGGGAAGTCTGTACCCTTCTTAGGTGACCGAAACAATAAATAATCTAACCTAGGACATCATTATCAATTTCATATCGTGTTTAGGTCCATAAGAATAATATAGGTTCTCTAATATCGATGTATTTTCTCCCTCTTTCCACTTTTTTCAGACCATTGAATGTTTTTCACAACCATGAATCTCTCAACCACCATATCTCTCTCTAAAACCACATCATAAGAAGGAATTCATAGAGGAAAAAATAGACATATTTGTATCTATGAATTCCTTAACAGATGGGGTAATCTATGAATAATTGGACAAGAATCATATCCATTAAGTACCTATAGTGGTTAGTAAACCTTGAGTAATAATAAACTCATGTTTTTCTTCCCTTATAAAGTTGAAAAAATCATGATACGTAAAACCCCCAATGTATCTAAATAACACTCATTTAGGATTATATTTTCAAAACTTGACCAACATAGAGTCGTTTCATCATAATACAAAGTTACTAAACCCAACCAAATCCTTAATGATTCATGGAGAAGGATCACCACCACAACCACCATCTGATCTATTGTTTTCCTATCCTGATGAATAATTTGGGTCACTACTTCAAGCCAGTCTTTTGAATCATGTCGGTGAAGCACACCTCAAAATATAAGGGGCCCTTTTCACTGAAAAATATGATATGAATATATCTCATACACCTCATCCATCAGTACTATGTGTACTGCATATTTCTCTAATAGTGTGGTATAGCTGGAGCACCACCTAGAGGTAGAACCTCTAGAACTAGACATTGTATTTGACTCCTCATCATTGTGGTTTTCATCATCAAGATCATGATGATAAATCCTAGCTAGAATATGTCAAAGAGGAATCATAAATATAAACAAGGTGTAACAAAGATAATGAGTATTTTCATATAACTAACTCAAGAAGGAAAGAAAAATCACAACTCATTCCAATATGATACATGTACAATTGATTTCCTAGGATGAAATTTTCTCATATTACGAGTCGAAAATCCTAGGATCATATTCATGGTTTAGGGATATGACAGCCACCACACCAACTACAGATTCCCTAGTCTAAATTCCAAATTTGGAAAACTGAATACTATTTACCAAAACCAAACTCATAGACTATGGTTATAAGATAGAACTGACTACTCTAATACCACTAAATCCAGTCTCATCTAATTGGGGTAGGTGTCACAGCACCCCAAGCCCACCTATCATATGTCAGGGTTTGGAGACTAGCATCAAGCAGGAATATCACTAGAATTGGATTTTTTTCCTATGTTCCTATACACAGAAACAAAAACAAGCCTATGAAATGATAATATATAAAAACAATTGATTAAACATGTGTGCATATAGCTAAAATCCCACAACAATAGTATGATAGTTACTAAATGAAAGTAAACATATTCCAAATAAAAATCCACTACAAAGGGTATAAAAATATATGCAACCTATAATGTAAAATAGGGATTACACTCTAGATGCCACGAGACCACACCTTTGAATGTATAGTATTACTAAGAACCATGTCATCCATCTATGTCGAGGTCTATCTCAAAAAGATGATCATCTTCACTTGATATGAAAGATATTGTTAAAAACCCTGAATGGGTGATTATAACATTACCCATAAGGACATGATGATACCACAGATCATATAATAAAATAAGTACATTTAGGTCTACATAGTAAAATTTCTACAATACATATAAAATGAATATACAAATATACTCAACTTGACACGCAATTTTAAGGTATGTCACGTGTATATGATATCCAAGGATTCTAGAATCATGATTCTACATAGAACTAAATCGAGAGAACACACTCCTAAAAATGATAACACATATTACATCCATATTAGAGGAAATTATAATCAGGTATTTCCATAATAAGTACACACATAAAGTAATAAGAGATAAAATAAAAAATATGATTTCCAATCCCAAGGAAACATGATAGAGAAATAATTGTATATGGATTAACAACTTCTGTAGTTCATTTTCTACCAAACCATGATGTTAATGTGAATACCATGAAGACCACCTATGGAATGAAGATGAATAAATAATCTCAGTCTGAAAATCATTAATGAATTCCAATAACTCTATCTAAGAAGTCTTGATAATGGTATCCCTGCCATTGGTGTAGGAGGTGACTCCATACTAACTTTGAGTGAATTGATATGTGGAATCCACCATAATGAAACATGTCATGGATATGATAGAAAAGGTATTCAAGAATTCATTGAAGGTCTAAATGGTGTGTATTAGGGTTACAATCCCTATCCCATTCACCTTGTATTGCAAGGGTAAACAAACTATATGAATTTTCTATGTAAAAATACAAGGATATTAGAATACCATGTACTCTGACCATGTAGCAATACAGAGGTGTGTCCGTTTACACCATGCCATGTAATGTCTAAATAGGAGTACATCGGGTTCACATACATGTGTACCCTATCTCTTGTCAATGTAACCTTAAAGGAACACAAGGATCCATAAGGTGGAGTTCACAAGCCTTGTGATAAGGTCGCATTCCATGTTAGGTATAAATTTTTAGGAAACCCAATCCCCCACTAATATGGGTCCAAAAATTGTTTAATATAGAATTACACTCAATGTGGATTGTGTTTTTTTAGAAACATTATTTCCTTTTTCATAGAGGGACCACACCTCCATCGCCTATGATTTGTGCTTAAATCAATATGGGATTAACAGATCCACCTCAAAAGAACATCGACATGGTCGTTCACTATATGATGACATCGAATTCCTTTGAAAAATGGATTATATACATATCATCATCATTCACATTATCTGATACAAATCCAGGGGTTCCAAAAATATTCAGTTATATCACCACTACCTTTATATCACCTCAACAATTTCATTCAGATCCTATATCTATGGCTTTATATTATTGTGAAAAAATAGGGAGTTACTTTGGATTATTCTATAATACATTGATCATTAGGTGTTGTGAAGAATGCATTCAACAAACTAAGAAATATGGTTGAAAACCAAGATACATGAAAAATAATAACAATCCATGACAATGTTCAGTTGGACTTAATTCTTTGTAGTTAGAATGAAAATCTAAGAACCATAATAAAAAATACCATAAATGATTCCCTGTAGTAATCCCATCATGAAAGGTGACTAAACCACATATCAATCTACATATTGATTGGTCCGTTTTCATCATAGAAATTATGATAATCCAATGAATAAAAATAAACAATTGTATTAACCTTATTCAGATAGATAAATGATGAAGAACAAAGTAGATTCATTATCTTTGATGAGATACATAGATTATATTTCACGTCAATTGTTCATCTATGATCTGATAGATTTTCATCTAATAGAGATCCTATACTACTCTCTCAAACTGGTCTATAGTGACTCTAGTGATTCATAGAGAACTCTGGAATTCCATCATTACAGCCTTTTAAATGACTCCTCAATCATTGTGTAATCAAAATAAAAAAATTAATTTCATTAATAATTTTATTTCTACTATTCCCATGATGTAGTTTCTACAAATTCCTTGAATCAAAATAGTTTATGAAGTTCCATGGCTAATTCCCTAGTTCTTAAATCATTAGTGCCCAAGGATTTCTAATTTGAGACCCTATTTATAATTTTTTTCACAATTTCAAGAAAATTGGATATCTCTTTTATTTTGTATAAATAAAATATTTAAAAAAATTATTCTGGGCACACTGATCATTGTAGTGAAAAGTCAATTTAGTGACAAGTCTCTAGAAGAATCTAGACAATATCTAAAAACATAAAATGGGAAACCGAAATTTTCACCAAATAAACATATGATTTTCCATAAAAATCAAATATTCATCCACCATTATCCATACATTTAGAAAATTCCTCTAGCATTATTCATATTCTAGTGAAATCATCTCTATAAATATATATACTATATGACATTAAGAATAAAAAAATATTTTACAGTACCAACGTTCAATTAAAAATAAAACTACTATGATAAATCAATTATTATACATCAATTGAGTCCATAAATTCAATTAAAAATTTATCTTCAAACTATTATTACCTTTTTGTTATATTTATTTTATTAAATTAAATGACATATTAACTCAAAAACATCACAAATCACAATTTGATAACATAATTTGAGGTATAAAATTAATTGAATATTATTCAAATTGATTCAATATACATTATATGTCAATTATACCACACTTAAGGCTTATAGATTTAAAAAATTAACCATTAAATAAATTAACAATTATATATTAATGATACTAGGCTTTGTGATTTTCTATTTAAATGTCTATGTTATTCAAAATCATCATGAATATTCAATTTTATTAATGAAAATTTCACAATATTGTATATTTAATTTATTTTGACTGTTTTTTCATCTAATATTAATTTTTATCTATTTTTGAATAATTATATTCATAATCATCCAATGTATGGATACTATGAATCATTTATCTCATCCCAAACTCATGTATGATTGATAATATGCTTGGTGGGTTTCCTAATATTAAAACAATGAGTAAATTTATTGTTCCCATCATTATAAATTTTCATCATGAAATTGTTTTTTGTGAATTGAATTTTCTAATTTTGAAATATTCATAGATAGAATAAGGAAGTTATACAATATTAAATGGAAATTTATTGTTAACTAGTTTTCACCCAACATTGTAATATTAATATTTTCTCCTTTTATGTGATATATACTTGGATTGATTTAATTTAAGAAAAAAATAAAATATTTAGAACATTATAAATAAAAGAAATTTATTTTCTACACTTTATTTTTATGAATGGTTTTTTTTCTTGTTTTAACATGACTCCAATTGCATGGATACAGTTTCTACTATTAACATTTTCATAATATATAAGGATTCACATCCCAAAGGACTATATAGTTTAGTATTATAGGTAAATAGATTAATACTTGAAATTACCTTTACATTTAATATCATGAAATATAATATTAATATTATATAAAAATTCCATTTTTTACCTATTTATAAACCTACATATCCATCACAAATACATCTTAATATCATAGGAAAAAAACAAAAAATGAGGTGGGATAAAATGCATGTAAAGTATAATCATATAATGGATTCTTTGAATTAATAAAAAATTATAATCAGGAAAAGATAAGTAACTGAAACACATTTCATTTAAAAAATAACATTAGAATAATTTATTTGGGAAAATATATCCAAATATTTCCACATAATTAATCCAATAAGATTCAATCTTAAACATAGATATTATAAATATTCAAATAACTGCATGGAATATCAATAAATGAATTCATAATAATGAAATAACTAATTTTGGACATCGAAAACATAATATTTTGGATTTTCTGAATGCGTATACGGTGATTGAGGATTGTTTCATGACATCAAATATTGTTGAATATTATTGTAATACATCAATATAAATGGGTATGTCCTTGGCCAAAACCTTATCTTTTTTATTTTTTGACATACCAATTCACCAATAGCCTATAGTGGTCCCAAATATTGTATAACTAAGTACAACTAATTTATCATATTAGTGGAGTGAATAAGAATTCATAAAAACATTATTATTTTAATTATCTTATTAAATGTTAAAACATACCATATTTAGTAAATATAATCATAAAACAACTAGAGTAATATGAATGATATCAAAATATTACAACCCAATTAAAATATTCATAAACTATTTGTAGAAATAATAAGTATTTAATCATTTGATTATATAACTGTTAAATCATATATAATAACTAATATTGTTTTATTAGATTTAAATTATTTTGAATGTTCACTTGGAACACTTCATGTGAAATGTAATATTTCATTGAAATTATCCATTTAAAACAAAGTGTTACTAACAAATTTTGAAAAATAATTTCATTTAAATAACCATTAAAATATATAAATATTTTCATAACACATTTATTGTTAATGAAGATAGGAAATTCCATACATTGTTTCTATATTAAAACAATGGTTCCATTCCCACTTTCTTTAAAATACAAACATTAATTGGATTGAGATATGCATGAATATTACTTCCAAAAAAGTCATATAATAGAACATAGATATAAATTAATATAATCCCATGCATCATGATATGAAACATAAAATAAGAAAGATTTAATGCTAGAAAATATACAATATTTACCTATATCATGACATTTGGATGGAAATTATGGTGTTATCTAGGATTGAACCCTACTTCCGATGTTGAAAGTATTTATAGTAGGTATGGTTTTCATATTCATTTTTAGAATCCATCTCACTTCTTTCAATAATATATAATTTCTTTTGGGGATACAGAAACAAGAAATTATATGTTTATATGATATTTATATCTTTTCCTTTTATATTAGTTACCAATATTACATTTCCATTTGGGTTTTGACCTGGTTGATCCAGTAATTTTACAGAGTTTTTTGACATTATCTCAAAAAATAGCCCTACCGATTTCATAACACTTTCCCTTCATTTATCTACACCAAAAGTTTCAAAATTATTTTATCTAAAAATTTTATTGTAAAATAGTTCCTAGATTCTCAAATATATTCATTTCTTATATGGGTTGTTTTTATAATAATGGTTTATTATAGGTATCCTTCGTGGATCGTTGAAATAGTAGGGATTGTTGGTTGTATTGTTCTGAAGTTTGTATGTTTTTAGTTTTTTGATTACAAAGTCGATGTGGGATATTGTAATTTTATCATTATCCTTTATTAGGGTACTAAAATCATATTATATTTTTTTTAGTTGAACATATTTTTTAACCCCCTACATCAGAACATTGTTCAATATAAGGATTACGTGATGAAAATAGACGACATTGTATATTTTTTCAATTAAATCTCTATTTATTTAAGAATATTTTATCTAAATAAATGGTTATGTTCGAAATTTATAGTTCCTAGAAATGGTGATTCATAATACCTTACCTCATGAAATCTACTTTTACCTAAAATAGTTACACCTATTTTATTAAAATTATAAAAAGAATTCTATATTAGTCCTCCTATATTTAAAAAGGCTATATTAAAAACAATCCACTTAATGAAGAGACTAATAATTTTATCTCGCATTCTCAAATATCGTGGTAGAAAAGGAGTACAAAATAATGTTCATCATGGTTTTGTTGGGGACCATATATAGGTATCTTCCAATTTCACTCATCGTATTCTTAATATTATCCCATGATGAATTTAAGAAGGAATAGATCATATTTCTGATGGATTTTCTACTCGAAGTGAGAAGTAATGTTAGCGGTATACTCCTTTTTTGTCCAACCCAGTCATTATCCTCTAAATGTTGTGGTCTTTAAAACTTCTATAATGTCTCTCTCTCTATTGATAATGTGAAGTCTCTCTGGTTCACTTAATATTTGATTACACATCTTATCAATATTATGGAATAGTCTATTATAAACAATAACATAAATAATAATTTTTTATTGTTTTCATTATTGGTTTTTGGAAGGAAATTCTAAAACAACATAAAATTCATTGTGGAAGAAATATCCTGAAGGATGTATATATTTTGGACGAAATTGAAACAAAAATAATTTATTTCCATTTAAATGATGTTTTTTAATTTTTTTAATAAAATATATAGTTTATCAAGAATATAATAAGGTTTCTTTATGATCTTAATGATGATTATATAGATATGGAATTATGACACCATTTACCATAATTTTGATTTTTTTTAAATGTAAATATTTTTATGCTCGTTATTCTTTAGTTTCATTAGGTTAAAATATCGTTATATGAATTCCTTTCCAATACATGTAATTTTTTATGATCATTCTGAGTTTTCTCAAAATATCATAGGTTTTTTTGAAATTCATAATGTTGTTTCCCTTGACCAATAATGGTTGATCAATGTAAAACATAATGTTTTAGACATAGAGAAAATAAAAAATCATAAGGTTTGTTATATGGTTCAATATTGTGTTTGTACGTTCGAGCCAAAATTCAATATGTTTAATATTTGGATTTCATAATGTTTATTCCATTTCTAAATTTTGTATCCTAGTGGAAGCGAAATAAATCATCATAAGGATTATTCCAATATCCTTTTACATTGATCATTTAATGGTTCTAATAAAAATTATGTTATTATTCCTAAAATTTAATTAATAGATTTTTCAATTGGGAAGAGAGAATATAAAATTAATAATAAATGTGTTTGACAATGCTATACTAATGGGGTTATAAATGAATACTTTGGGATGATTTATGGGATCTATAACGTAACATGATAATGTCACATCAAGGTACTTGTAGTCTTTTCACTGTACAGCTTCATTGAACCATTTTGGGGTTGTCATATGTGACTTACGAGAGACATTGATGATTTTGGGAATGTGAATGGTTGTGTGTAGTTCGGAAAATCTATATGGTGTTTCATGGGAATTGTTAATATTTCATCATTTTGGGTGTGGCATATTTCATTATTGAGACATATTTTGTGGAACTCTGTGACCTAAATATACATCTCCTCTAGGGAACAAAACCTAACACATGGTTGGCACACTGTTCTCCAAACCATGTGGCCAAATCATTTCTAAAAATTAAATATTCAAGAAAATATTTTTTGAATGAAAATTATCACATGGTGAACTCTTTCATTTACATATATCTTTGGATATTACACATATGTATTCTCCTTATTGAGTTTTCATATCACAACACATTATGAGAATAATTTCAATGGACCTTGAAGTTTCAGATCTATGAACCTCTTGGTTAGAGTTTGTTCTTTGATCTTCTTTATTGTACTGTTGGATCTTATATTTTACATAGAAATTTACAAATATCATTATGATATTATGGAATTATATGTGTCTTTTTTATGGAATAATGTTTTTTCTTATAGATAAATAGTGTGAAATTATATTAGATACTATATCAAAAAAGTTCTTTCGATAATTTTCCTCGTAATTTTTCTCTCTTTGATCTGATGATCATGAGATTATTGAATCTAAGTTTATAAATATGGATTTTATGGTTCTATGACTTATAATTCTTACTAAGAGACCTCATTATCATTTTAATATGTATATTATTCAATTATAATGATTTCCAATTCATTTAAGAATGTTTTTTTATGAAAATTATTTTTTATGAAACACACGTTATTTCATATTTTAAATTATCATAAAAAATTATTTTATAGCATGATTTATTTTTCATGAAAAGTGTATGTTAGATATATTTTGAAACATTGATTTCCATTGTTATTGAATATGAAAATGGATTTTAAATCATATTTTATTATGAATATGGGTATTAGGATTATTGATGTTTTTTATTCCCTCAAATCATTTAAGATATATGAAATGAAATCCACTAACTGTGGGTTGTTTATGAAATTGGAATACTTAATTTTATTATTATTTATGAAATTTGTATCCAAAATGTGTGTACTATGGTAGATTGTATCATTTTTTACTTATGAGAGTGATGCCATTATATCTAGAACACAAAGATGGATTGATTTCACTAAGAATGTATTTATTCTACTATACTATATAATTATTATTTTGATAGTTGAATCATTTATTATGTAATTAAATCATACATTGTCCCATTTTCTATTTATCCATATGCATTTTTATATATCATCATAGAGGTGTGAGGACCCTACTGACCTCAAACCTAAGCTACCTAAGGGAATAATTCCATGGTTCTCTATATGGATTGGTGAGTAATGAGTTCATTAAGAAATGGTTTATTTATAAAATATTTTATTATTGTTTTTTGTGTATCATTTATGAATTATATGTAATGGGGTTATTTTATATTATATATTGTACCATTATTACACTATATTCATGTATTTACATTTTAATAATTAGCATAATTAGTTTGTTTATTGAATATTAGGTATGAAATAATTGTTTGGATATTATTAGTATTGTGTTAATCATGCCATGAAAATACCTCTGTGTATGTGTAGATCATTTTTTATCTATTATAGGTAAAGGGATGCAACCACATCGAGGAAGAGATTATCCTTGTTATATATGTTTTGGAGTTTGGTAATGACATCATGTTATGTTTCCCACATATCCCATGAGATTTATTTTTATTGTAATAAGATAATTTGGTTAAGCAGTATGATTTATGGGAAATGTATTTACATTGTACCTGTAGACCTACAATATTTGAATTTATGGTGGAAAGTTGATTTTGTTTTATATATAGGAATCATTTTAATTGTATAGTTTATTTTTGTAAAAATAAATCCTAAATGTTGTTCATGATGCTTATGTTATTTCCACCAATAAATGTGGCTCAGGAATACTATTACACACATGCCAAAAACCGAATGAAGTGTCTATTTTATGGAGAAAAAAGGTTGGTTCAAGAATAATTGGTATCCTAACATTGTTTCCACCCCATGATTTTCCCGTCTTGGGGTATTCTTATAAATAGGGGATTGGATTTTAGAGACATAGGATGAAGGTAATGAGTGAGTTTCTTGACATATCAAATCATAAAACTACTTCACATAATATAGAATATTGGGAAAACTATCACTCATTTTGTGTTTTGAAATAACATTAGTTCTTTACATGTGAAATATTTTTTAAAACAAATATTTATTGACGTTTAATTGTCACTAATTATTCTTATATACGATAACTTCCCCCACAAAATCATTCCAATAGTTTCTCATGCTATTGTGGTGGATGATATTCCCCGAGGAAACCCACTAGATGATCATAATTATATTGAACCAAGAGTGAGAGTTGCCTTTTTAAAATACCAAGGTGTTTTATTGACCTTTCATCAATCTAGGTATATACAAAATCTACTACAAGATATTATGATTTAATAAAATATTGTTTATAATAGATAACACAGTACATTTAATGGATAAATAATATATTGGTAGTGAAATCCTTATTAGGGAAAATCATATAGAATTTTGAATTTATGTGAATCTAGATGTTTTTAAGGAGAACAATGCTACCATTACACATGATTTTCATAGAAGTGGATTTCAAGAAACCATGGTCTAGAAAAAAACATGATGGAGTAGTGTGAAAACAATACATGTCCATATTTTTTCAAGAGATTTTCTCTAAATAATTGATGATGGATAAATCCATGGAGTTTATCACTATAAAGCAGTGTTATATAATAATGAAAATGTATTCCAATAATTTTTTTGGGTTGGTTTGTTTTTCTACTATATATGTAAATAATGATTTGTTAATGGAACATAGTCACTAGATAATATTTCCACCAAATAACTATTCATATGTTTTTATGCTGAAAATTTCATTCAATGTTTATTTGATTGACCTAAAGATAATTAAATAAAATTACTATTTTGTATAGTTAAGGTCCTTTATAATTTATCTTCCACCATGTGGTTGTTTAATTATCTCATATTCAACCTAGTGTGACTTTTATTTTTCAGCAATATATTATGATATGGCACCTAATATGTACATTCCGTTCACCAATTAAAATCTTCAACTCATGTAGATGTTGAGGTCCATTGTATAAGTTTTTTCTAGTTCTCAAAATTATGGATTAAGATTGTTGGAACCAAACTAATCTACAGTGTAGTCTAATTATTCAGGGATAGTATGGCTATAGTATAAGTACCCCACTCTAAAAATTACATAATATGGTTAATAATATTAAATCATAGTTTCATTATTTCCCAAATATATCATCCATTTTGAGTTTTAGATAATTTTGGAATAAATTATACATATACACCCACAAGAATAAAATTTTTGTACTTATAAAACAATATTCATTTCATCCATAATAAAAAAATTATTTAATAAAACATGACATCTCTAAATGAAAAATATTCCTAACATTCATCTTGTGCTTTTATTTACTCATACAGATCATTAAACCATATGAAATCCCATTTTAAACTTTGCCTGAGAATATAAATAATAGTAAATAAAACAATAAAAAAATTATTTTTATGCCCATGAATACTTACAATCATATAATATCCTTTTTACAAGAAATAATTATTAACCTTAATGTTTAATATAATTTTTTAAAACAAGATAATTTCATAAAACATAGAAAATATAAATAAAACCATGTAGGTGCCATGGTGAATTAATTACATAATATTATAACCGTCATAGATTAAATTTTATTTTTAACCCTCCCAGCTACCTTACAATTTATCTCTCTTGGATACCTTATGATGGAACCCTCATTGATACCTTATCTTGTAACCATCATAATTACAATTGGAATTACCCTTTCTATCATCATCGAACATTAACATACCCAATGAATTGTTGGGAGATATAGGTCCCATCCCAAATCATACAAAAAATACAATGAACTATTAAATAATTATAATACATGAATACATCAATCATAAAAACATTCCTTTTGGATTTTCCAAATAGATACTTAAAAGATGATTTTTTTATAATATTACATCTCTATGTGTTTTAATTCATTAAAATGAGTTCAATGATCTTATAAAATTGTTTAAAGAGTGATATTATTTAATTATAAATATAAATTATTATATATATTTTCTTTATATTATATTGTTATAACATATTTCCCCCAATTTATTGATATTTTTTTTTTCACAATTCTGGTGCATTCTTATCTTGGTTTCCATGGTCCTTTTTATGTATTTTCTTGTCGAATGGAAGAGAAGTACCCAAAGAGTTAAAAATTGTATTAATTTGTTTCCCTAAATTAATGTTATTTTTCAAATCATTTTTAATTATATGAGAATGATTCATTAGATAAAATATTAATTAAAATAATTTATTTGGTTATGGTGTTTTTACGACCATCGCGTCCTTATATAATTTTATTTAATATCGTGTTTATATTATGGTTCTAAATAATTATATTTTATATTATATGTATATTAAAATATGTTTTAACTTAATAATAATTTTATTAGCATCTTTGATTATATTAATAAAATTTAGAACACACCATCCCTAATGATGGTTGATAGATACCTAACAGAAAAAGTTATCATTTGTTTAGAATAAGAGTAGTAGAGGAGAGGATTAATAATATATTTAAAATTAATAAGATGATATTATAGTATAATAAAGATAATGGAGTTATAATTTCACTTTTATGAGGGTAGGTGAGGAGAAAATATTAAAATAAATGAAAAAAATAAATTATTGAAAATGAAAAAGGATTTTACATCTTGAATAACCCTCCTAGAGAAGCTCCTTAAGAAACATGGTATTGTAGTTTTTGTGAGACCAGGTGGTTGTGGATATGGGGGAATCTATAGGTATGTTAATTGGAAATAAATCAATCATGATACATGCTATAAATATTAAGAGAATATGTGGGGATTTGTGGTATTTATAGTGGAGGGGAGAGATGATTTTTGACTAATAAATTCAATAGATTATTATTTTGACCCTAAGAAATTAATAGTATGAAAATTATCCATAATTATAAAAAAAAATTAATGGGAAGTTATAGATTACGGCCATACATCATCCATACATCATCTATGACTCAATAAATACTGTATTTAATTATATCATAAATCATCATGTTTCATTAATCAAAAAATCATCTACCTAAGAAAAACATAATAAAATTAACTATAACCATTTATGAACATGTATAATTAAAAAATGAACTCTATTTTATGAATAAAAATATAGATGCGTGAAACATAATTTGTAATTATAATCATCATTTCTTTGAAAAATATATACTTATAATTGATTTTATGACACTTTGAAAAATTAATTTATGTCTCATAAAATTAAATTATAATAATATGAAATAACAATATTAATTTATGAATATATTTAATAAAAATATATTTAAAATTAAATAAAATTATTAATTATAAAATTTTAACTAAATTTTTATTACATAGAAAAATACAAAAAGTTAATTACATATATTTGAAATATTTATTTACATATAAAATGGTACAAATATATCGTCTTCTTATTAATAAGATACCTAGATTATTTTATAATTTTATAGGGGATTTTACTACTATATTAATTAAATTCCAATTATTTCAATATATATATATATAATTAATTTTACTATTAACCTACAAAATGAAAATTAATTATTTTATAAGTACCTCAGATATTGAACTCCCCCTCCCCTTCATTAAATTTAATCCTCGCAATTTATATTTACATATGAAATAAGTGAGGGTCCCTTTCCCACATATAATTTTCAAATGGCCCAATTTATTTTTCAACCATATTGATTCTCCAGAAAACCTTATCCTGGTGAATTTACTTGTTCCATAATAATCTATATCTATGACCAAGAATATGAACAAGTTTCCCATTGTAATAACATTTCATTTCTTACTAAACTACAACAAATATTAAAACATGAAATTAATATGGAATTTACTTTCTTTACAACAAAACAAGAAAAACAATGTTTACTAGAGGTATACTTAGAGGAAAATATTATTGGTAGGAAACAAGTAAAACATTATCAATGATTTCATATGGTCCAAAAAAAATTTACATTTCATTACATTCCTAAAAAATTGTATAACCCTTTCCCAAAAATATATTTTACGGAAAACATGATCTCTAACATCAGAAGAAATTTATTTCTTACTGTTTTTTACCTAATTTTAATTCCTTCTTTGAGATGTACACATTTTTTGCTAGATCATATTCTCTTTGAAATAAACTTGCAATAATAATTCTTCTCCCATCAAATTCCTTTCCACAACATCATCCAAAAATAATGGAGTTCAAATATTTGTCTTATTTAACAAAACAATAGGTCCCATTAATATCCAATAGTTAGAAATGATATTATAATAAATAAAAACCATTTAAAAATAATGATCCCAACCTCCATGGTAATACATTGATCGATAAATTAACATGTATTCAAATTTCAAATTTGTTCTATCAGTTTTTCTTTAAATTTGTTATTGAAAGGATTTTCAAAAATTAGATTATGTTCCCATTGAATTTTGAAGGCCATTCCAAGAGTAATAAGTGAACCTGGGAAGAGAGTGATATACAATAGAAAGGTGAAATACATGCAACCTAAAAACATATATGATGAATTGTTGAGATATTTTATATAATGATAAGGTATCACAAATTGGAATGAAATTTCTATATTTTGTCAGTCGATCAACAATTATGTAAATCACATTTTTAGCTTGAGAACTTTTTGATAGTCCGACCACAATATCCATTGATATATATTAACATTTCTAATCTTGAAGAAGAAAAAAATGTTGTTTCCAATTTAGTATGTTTTCCATTCATTAACATTTTGACATTTTATAAATTTGATAATAAAATCCAAAATATCCATTTTCATTTAATCCTTCATGTAATAATCTTGAATGTCTGTGTACGTCTTAGTGATTCCTGGATAACCTAAAAATAGAGAACCATGATAATTTTATGATAACCATTTCTTCAATGATAAATCACATAGAAAAAATAATACCTTACCGAATATAAATACATAATATTTATAAATGTATAAATATTGGAACATTCCTTACTTAGAAAATTCTACAATTTTTTAAACTGAAGATATTCCTTCAGAAGTTTAATAATTCTTTTTGATAGAGACTACAATAATGACAAATGAAAACATATAGATGAATTTCCTACACCAAAATATTCAATGACATAATTAATGAAATAATTATCCAAGTGGTTTTGTTTCGAACATAACACCGTTAATATATAATAATGTTTTCTACTCAAGAAATCCAAAATGTTTTTTTCATTTCATGAATGGAAATTTATAATGAAATTATAATCATTTGTCTGTTTCGACATTCTCTTATGTGTCATGTTCAAGTCCTGCTGATTTAATATATAAATCATGATTTTATGGTCAGTATATAATTCACATTTGGATCTATATAAAATATTCTCAAAATTGTTAATTGGAATAATAAAACATCTAATTACCAATAATGTGTAGTAATATTTAACTCATGGAGTTTCATTTTTTTCCATATTCATATGCATTTACCTGATCATTCAATATTAAAATGCAACAAATTCCATTCAATGAAGTATCACAGTAGTTGAAAAAATCCACATTAGTGGAAGGATAGGTCAAAACTAAAGCACCCAAAAATATTTTTTTTGTTTCTTAAATCAAACATCATAGTTTTCTATCCAAATAAATTTACACCATTTTGGAATAACTATGATAGTGGTTTAGATAAGAGTGAAATGTTATTATCAAACTGATGGTAATATATTGATAATCCATGAAAAAAAGGAATCTCTATAACATTTATTGGTGTAGTCCATTGATCAACCACATTTTTTGTCTTAATCAATTGTATTGAAATACGTACTAAAATGTGGAAATTAAAGGACTCTCTTGAAACAAATATGAAATTTTGAAAATATATCATATGAATTTATTTATTTATTTATTTAAAAAATAATCATTAAATGTTTTTAATTATCATCATATCATTTTACAAACACCAAAATCTTTTCAATTAAAAAACTACAAGCTTATCCAAATATTCATTTAATATTCTATTAATATGATCAATAAATAAAGTATGGTAATTTTTCAATCAATAGGTTGTAATAAAATAATCATAATGCTCATATCATTTATATGAATTTTTATTCAAATTATTATCCTCCTTCACCATCCCCTGATAGAACCCAGATCTCAGGTCAATCTTAGAAAATTATTGAGCTCCTTGAACCTGATCAAATAAGTCGTCAATATGGGTCAAAGGGTAATTATTCATAAGTGTAATGGTCATGAAATATCAGTAATCAATAAAAATCCTCTTTTTACTATATGTAATTTTAACAAACAAAATTGGATAACCCCAGAGTGACGTTCTGGGATGAATGAAACCAATAGAGTGAAACTCCTGAAACTATTTTTTCAAATCTATATGGTCAACAGGATCCATTTGAAATATGCTTATTAAGATTTGAATAACATTATTAACTACGTCAATATTAAATTCAATTTTCTAATCCGATATAACACTCGGTTACTCGTTAGGTAAAACATCCACGTATTCATTTACCCCTACAACATCATTAATCTAAAACGTTATCTAATTTTCAAAAATATGTTCGAGATAACATTCATTTCTATATTTTAGAAGTTCCTCAAATTTCTGATATGTTTTGAATGGTATAGCCTTATTCATGTATACAAACTAATTATCTTTCTAAAAACTTATTTAGATCTATAATCAATCATAGTATGATAAAAAGTATTCCAATAAATATCCACAATAACATAAAATCTACTAATGGAGTAACAGGGATATTTTTTTCCATAGAAAACAATATGATTATTTTTTAATGTCTTTTTCTCTTAATATTTCCTCTAATATTTTTAAAATAATATTTCAATCAATTACCTTAATTGAAATTTATAATTTGTAAGAAAATTTCTCAGAAATAAAAAATTATATCATCCCCTTATCAAAACTAAAAATTGAAAAATCAGAGTAAAAATTATAATTACCTACTGCATCATCATTATATGACCCAAAATATTCTAACTTAGTGGAAAAGGATTTCACTAAAATTTTCATCTTATAATATCCATTTAAAGACCCGTAAAATTCAACGGAAATTTTTTTTCCTAATTTTCATTGTAATTTTACAAGAACGCAGTTTCTGACGGCGCCTGATTCCGAGGCCCGTGTGCCTGGAATTTATTTCCGAAGTTAGGCTCGGGTACGTTCAGTGAATAAACGAGCGGGTTTTTCTAACTTTTGAACTGTTGCTCAGAATCGAATTCAGAGGGCACCGATGGAACCGCAACGCCGGTAATTGCATAATAAGATCTTTTTCGGAGTTGCGCTTTCACGGGAGGAGTTGTTAAAAATTTGTGGAATATAAAATAAAAATTGAGTTATAATTTTTATTTCTTTTAAGTGGTTTATCCATTGAGGGGAAGTTGGGGTAACCACCCAACTTCCCATGAGAGGATTAAAGGTGAGGTGGGGCCCAAACGAACCCCTCCCCCTTCAACTTCCCTAAACTCCCTTAAACCTATCCTATCATTAATTGGTAACTATTCATAACATGTTTAACCCCCCATTTTAATGTGAGACCACTTACCTCCCTCTCTCTCTTCGTTAATTCATTCCACCTAAACATTAATTAATTTGACAACTCTGGATCAATTAAATATGTTTGCTGGTTTTGAATTTGTAATTTTCAATGAATGGGTTGGGTAAATAAAATAAGGTGGAGCCTTATTTTATTTTGGTTAGAATTTTTGTGTTAAGAGGAAGGGAATAGAGCTTTTGAGGTTTGAAGAACTTCCTCCTCCGAAGAAGAACGCTTTATCTCCTTTGTTGAAGAACGTGAAGAACACCGAAGTTTCGACGAAGAAAGTCGTCTCATCTTGCACCTTCTCTCCATGTTGAAGGAAGCAAGACGCCGCATTCTTCATCGGGTGATCACCGCTGACGTGACTTCTCCTCTTCTTCTGCTGCGTCAAGGGATGAGACCCCACCGCGGGGAACATCACCTTTGACGACGACTCACCCTCCGACGTCAACGATATCAGCACCGATCTTCCGCGACGTCCGATCATCGCGACACTTGCCTATTCCACGGCTCGACGACGTGTAACGTCTTTGCAAAGTAGGGGTTTTGTTTTTATGTCGTGAATAATTTTTGACGTTCTTCAATATTAACGGCCAACTGGTATCAAAATAACGGAGGAGGTCGGACCGCACAAACACGGCTGAACCTCGTCCCCTTTTGATTTTGATAGTTATCTACGTTGCATGAAATAGAAGTGACGTAGTGTCGTCGGTCCATGCGGGAATTTGTAGAATCATGACGAAGAAGCGTGATGTCGTCACGCCACACCGGAAAACCATGAAGACGGCATGATTTTTAATTTGACGTGCGGATCGACGGGCGATGACGAATCGGGCCGAAATGGCGTTTGAATTCCTTCGCAGTAAAGATTGGGCCCCAGGAGGACTGTTGGCGAAGGCGGCAGGCGAAACGGACCACCAGAGCGCGTCCGGTGGTCCACAGAAGGCGGTGGCGGCGCGCCGCCGGAGCAAACCGCCGCGGCTAAGCCGCGCCTGGTTGAAAACCTGGGGGTGGTTTGTAACCCCCCGCACCCGTCGCGCCGCGCTAGCACGAGGCCAGTCTGCCGTGCAGGCTAGGCCGGGCCGCGCAGCCAGGCTGGGCCGGACCCGGACCCAGTTCGGGTCGACCCGGTTCGGCCGACTCGGGGGGGGGGGGGGGGGGGGGGGGGTGGTGTTGGGCCGGGCCGGGCCGGGCCCAGACCCCCATTTCGGACTATCTACGGTCTTTTGCCCATAACATCGGCAGCGGACCTCCGATCGACGCACCGTCAGCGGCGACGTGATCCGTGAAACGATACGGTCGTTTCAATATATTATTCTTAAGGTTTCGGAGATCTTTGGGTTCAGCTGAGTTTGTTCGGTTACGAAACCAACCAGGCCCTTGGAGCGGAAACACTTATATGATGTGTTCCGGATTTCCGATTGATGTGCCGTCGACTTTGTTGGTTTCCTCTTGATGAGGAGGAACTTTTGGAATACTCCGCTCGAGGTTTGGACGCCGTCGGAGTGCGTTCGGGTTGGTTCGCACACGAAACCAACCGGGCCCCTGGAACGAAAAAGCCAATAACTCACAGACCGGGCGTCCGATTGAGGCGCCGTCTGTCTCGTTGAATTCCTCTTGATGAGACAGAAATTTGGCATACTTCGCCTGAGTTTTGGATGCAGTTGGAGTATGGCTAGGTTGGATTGTACCCGAAATCCAACCGGGCCCCTAGAACGGAAAAACTGATATCTTTCAGACCGGACGTCCGTTTGACGAACCGTTAGTGGAGTTGGTGATCACGATGATAAACGGTCCCTATTTGTATACCCTATGAGTATACCCTATGAGAGTTTGGGGTATAGTTGAGATACGGCCAGATGGTTTGCACAGGAAACCAACAGGGCCCCTAGGTTGGAAAGTCTAATAACTCACAAACCGAACGTCTGATTGACGCGCCGTCTGTTGCGTTGAGACCCCAATGACAAGATGGTATTTTGAGATACATCGTTGTGGGACTTGTGGTACTTGGAGTATCGACCTGTAGCTCGTGGAGTGGACCCTCCCGGAGACGAGCGTACGGAGTACGGAGACCGTGTAGCTGGTTGTGACCTGATGACTGCCTGCCCGATTTGATTCAGAGTGACTAGAACAGCCCAGTCGGGAGAAATACATTGTGAGGTGGAAGACCCATGGAGGAAGAGAACTACTTGTGAGGTGGAAGACCTACGGTACTCGATGGGAGAAGTAACTCTGTAGGCTATGAGGGGGAGCACAACTATGTGAGGTGGCAGACCCATGGCGGAGGAGCACTACTATGTGAGGTGGAAGATCCGCGGTACTCAATAGGAGGAGTACCTCAACAGTCATAGATTGGTGATCAGTACCTCAGAGACGTGACAGGATCACTGTACTCCCAGAGACAGAGCTCTTCAGCCGTTACAGTTTCGATAATGAAAATCCTAGTTTGAGCTGAGTCTATGACCTTTGTGTTTTCTTCATGATTGAGATGGGTCACTTGATAACTTAGGTATATGTATGGGCATATACCTGGGTAGTGGTTATCCAATGATTTCATAATCTTGTGTTTCCTCATGATTGATATGGGTTTCTTGATAACTTATGTATATGTATGGGCATTAACTAAGTAGAAGTTATCTGTTGAGATATTCTTTGTGGTTATCCTTGTTGGTTTTAGTGAGAACTTGAGGGTCTCAGGGTCCCTACTGGGTATCGTTATACTCACCCATACACGGGATATGCCCGCACCTCGTTGTGTTGGTTGTAGATGGCGGGCACTGCTGACGGAGGCCAAGTGTTCGATGACTGGACGGTACCCAGAGGTGGACCACCCGACGATTCAGTATCCGGAGGTGGACATCACAGCGAGACGACACTCAGAGGGGGTTGGCGGGAAAGAGCATTGAGGACCTATGATATTTGTACCAACCCTTCAGGTAGGATTCGTGGTGGACGATCCAGGAGCTGCGCTATCTGTACCTACCCATTTGGTAGGATCTGAGGAGGACGGCCTAGGAGCTGCTACCTTTCTTCCAGTTGTTTGTCTTTTTCTGTTGTACTTTTGTCTTGTTGTAGCTGTATTTCCAATTGGGTTTGTATTCTGGCCCATTTACTTTTCAGCTCTTTCTTTGTACTTAGTGTTTTACTTCCTCTTGTACTCTTTGGTGTTTTGATACCTTTATAAAGGCAATGACTTCCCAGTTATCGGGATTTACGCCTTTGGTGCTAGTCACCACCCCCTGGACTATGGAAGGCAGGCTTGGGGTAGTCACGGAACGGGCCCCGAGGATGGGTCGTGAGAAATTGGTATCAGAGGAGTTGGTTCTACCGCAGAACTAATAACTCTTATATTTTCTTTCTGTGAAGCGACAGTGTTAAGTGTACCGAGTGTGGTTTTTTGTTCAGGGAGTCCAGTGTTGGTGCAGGCGGCCGACCTCTCCATACACCAGGACCCGGACAACTGATTTCCGACTTTGTGCATGAAAACACTGATTGCGTGTGTTTTTTTCCAATGTTTTAAAAGTCAGCTCAAACTATTTCAGCTCACCAAGTATAAATTGTTTGACCATGTCTTTTTTGTTCCTTTCAGGATGCCTCCTCGCGGACGACCAGCTAGAGCCCTGAGAGTTGTTCGTACTAACAGCCCACCGAGCGATGTGGCCTCAGTACAGGGCCCTATACCAGTTGAGGCACAAGCGGAGGCACCAGCGGTACTACTACCTGTTGAGCCACCGATGCCACCAACCCCAGCAGCAGAGGGTGCACGTCGCTTGAGCGCACTGCACGAGTTCCAGTGCTAGAGACCACCCAGGTTCAGGGGAGAGACGGACCCGCATGCAGCTGAGGATTGGCTGGTGGCTGTGGTGAGAGTCTTGAGGCTAGTGGGGACGCCGGCAGACTTCATGATGATCCTTGCTTCCAGCCTTCTTCAGGCAGCAGTAGGCAGATGGTGGAGCCTGATGCTTCAGATGCATGATAAGGCGACACTTTTATGGGCGGACTTCGAGAGCCTGTTCAGGCAGAGTTTATACTAGCCACCCTTCAACCGTTGCGTATACATGAGCTACTTCAGCTACGGTAGGTCAGCATGACAGTGGCACAGTATTCAGTGAGGTTCACAGACCTCTCACGCTACTCCACAGATATGGTACGGTACCCGTTCTTCAGGGCCCGATCCTTCGAGCAGAGGATCAGGTGAGAGATTAGAGCTTTTGTTGTTTCTCAAAGCATTCCGATGCAGACAAGGGTGTTAGAGCGAGACCTCTTATTAGAGAGTTTCCTTACTAAGCAGTTTCCAGCAGCAGGACACATCACTAGCCAGCATGCAGCAGAGTCTTCTATAGCAGGCAGTAGACAGATGACACAGAGGTCCAAGAGGACCTGACCTACAGGTGGTCGACCGCATGACTCAGGGTCGGTAGTGTGAGGCACCAAGGGGAATGACAGAGCCAGAACTGCCATGTAGTGTTACTCCTACGGCGGGATTGGTCACATGGCATGTGACTGTCCGACCCGCCATGCAGATGACCAGCAGTTAAATGAAGAACCTCCTAGGCAAAGGCATAGGTTCGATCAAGGCAGACCGCTAGGAGCTGAAGGCCAGGGGAGGGGAGCTGGTCGTGCAGCTGGAGGGGGACGGCGCTTCGAGGTGTTGCCACCACCACCATTAGGAGGTCCACCCCGACCGCAGGGAACAGGTGGACATGGGAGAGCTCAGCTTCAGGCAGTAGAAGCTTACGACTACGGAGCTCCGGAAGCGAGTGGAAAGGAGCGGAACTAGTGGTGTCTATCTAGTTCCATGTTGTTGTTGTTACATTTGTGTCTGTGTACCATGATATGCAATAATATAAAGACACTTACCTTTGTGACATTTGCTTCATTACTTTTTGTGTACTAAGAGGTTCTGTTTTAAACTTTTGACTTGACCCTCACTTTCGAGATTCCTACTAGAGGAGACCTAGTTACCTCACGCTAATGCCGACAGTGTGACTCGACCCATAGAGGAAAGAGTGACAGTTGGATCTCTTGGTAGTAACTTCGAGTTCTTATGACTCGTCCATGGCATGAATATATCATTCATGTCCAGATTGATTGTATTAGGCAAAGAACGTTGTTCATCCAGGGGATGAGACCAGATTTCTCTTATCGGAAAAGAAGAAATAATAGCCCCTCTTGTGGGACCAGAGATGGTCCAGGACATGACAGAGTAGGTCTAGGTCATCCAAGAGTGGATGAGGACATCTCACGGCCAACAAAACCCTTGTGCTGACAAGAGGTAGAGACCACTAGAGTTCGAGGATAGAAACCATGTTTTCTTAAGGGTCTCACCTCGACATTGAATTACGGAGATTTGGCTGAGTGGATAGTTCTCTCCGCACTTCACCGGACCCTTCAAGGTCCTCAGCAGGGTAGGTGAAGTGGTTTATCGCTTGACCTTTCCATTTTAGTTGCACCGGGTGCATGAAATCATCCACGTACCTCGGCTGAGGAGATACGTGCATGATCCTTCACACATCATCAACCTCAGGGAGTTGGATGTCGATGACAGGGTGACTTGCGCGAAGATTTCAGTGGAGATCGAGGATCGATAGGAGCGGGTCCCACGTGAACGATCGATTCCTCAGGTGCTTTCTCACTGGCACCATAGGAACCTCCATGGGAGCACCTTGGAGCGGAAGGCTCAGATGCGTGCTCAGTACCACTTTTGTATCCCTAGTTTGTGTTAAAGCTTTACAGGGACGTAAAGACCTGAGGTGGGAGTAATGTAAAGACCCGTAAAATTCAAGGGAAATTTTTTCTTCTTAATTTTCTTTTTAATTTTACAAGAACACAGTTTTCTAACGGCGCTTGATTACGAGGCCCGTGTGCCCGGAATTAATTTCTGATGTTAGGCTTGGGTACATTTAGTGAACGAACGAGCGGGTTTTTCTAACATTTGAACCGTTTGTCGGAATCGAATTCTGAGGGCACCGATGGAACCGCAGTGCCGGTAATTGCTTAAGAAGATCTTTTTCGGAGTTGCGTCTTCATGGGAAGAGTTATAAAAAATTTGTGGAAGATAAAATGAGAATTGAGTTCCAATTTTTATTTCTTTTAAGTGGTTTATCCATTGAGTGGAAGTTGGGGTAACCACCCAACTTCCCATGAGAGGATTAAAGGTGAGGTGGGGCCCACACGAACCCCACCTCTTTCACCTTACCTAAACTCCCTTAAACCTATCCTCTCATTAATTGGTAACTTTTCGTAACATGTTTAACCCCCCCTTTTAATGTGAGACCACTCACCTCCCTCCCTCTCTTATTTAATTCATGCCACCTAAACATTAATTAATTTTACAACTCAAGATCAATTAATTATGTTTGTTGGTTTTGAATTTTAATTTTGAATGAATGGCTTGGGTAAATAAAATAAGGTGGAGCATTATTTTATTTTGGTTAGAATTGTTGTGTTAAGAGGAAGGGAAGAGAGCTTTTGAGTTTTGAAGAACTTCCTCCTCCGAAGAAAAATGCTTCACCTCCTTTGTCGAAGAACGTGAAGAACACCTAAGTTTCAACAAAGAACGTCGTCTCATCTTGAACCTTCTCTCCATGTCGAAGGAAGCGAGAGGCCTCATTCTTCATCGGGCGATCACCGACGATGTGCCTTCTCCTCTTCTTCCTCCACGTCAAGGGAGGAGACCCCACCACGGGGAACGTCACCTTTGACGATGACTCACCCTCCAACGTCAACGGAATCGGCACCGATCTTCCACGACGTCCGATCAACGTGATGATTGCCTCTTCTGCGGCTCGACGATGTGTATCGTCTTTGCAAAGTAGGGGTTTGGTTTTTATGTTGTGAAAAATTCTTGACGTTCTTCGATATTAACGGCCAACTGTTATCAAAATAACAGAGGAGGTCGGACCGCAAAAACACGGTCGAACCCCCTCCCCTTTTTATTTTGATGGTTATCTACATGGCTTGAAATGGAAGTGACACAGTGTCGTCGCTCCGTGCGGGAATTTAGAGAATCACGACAAAGAAGCGCGATGCCGTCGCGCCATGCCGAAAAACCACGAAGATGGAACAATTTATTATTTGACGTGCGGATCGATGGGCGAAGACGAATCGGGCCAAAATGGCATTTGAATTCCTTTGCAGTAATGATCGGGTCCCGGGAGGACTGTTGGCGAAGGCGGCAGGCGAAACGGACCACCGGACGCGGTCCGGTGGTCCTCAGAAGGTGGCGGCGGCGTGCCGCCGGAGCAAACCTCCGCGGCTAATCCGTGGTGGTTGGACATGAACCGGAATGGCCGGGTCGTTCCAGGTTTGAGGCGGTGCGGCTTTAAGCCGCACCAGGTTGACAACCAGGGGGGTTTGTAACCCCCCGCACCCGTCGCGCCGTGCCAGCGCGAGGCCAGCCGGCTGCCCAGGTCGGGCCGGGCCGGGCCGTGCAGCCGGGCAGGGTCGCGCCCCGCTGGGCCGGACCCGAACCCGGTTCGGGTCGACCCGGTTCGGCCGACCCGGGGGGGGGGGGGGGGGGTTGGGCGGGGCCAGGCCCGGCCCAGACCCCCATTTCAGACTGTCTACGGTCTTTTGCACATAACATGGGCTGCGGACCTCTGATCGATGCACCGTCAGCGGCGACACGATCCTTGAAATGAGATGGTCTTTTCGATATATTATTTTCAAGGTTTCGGAGAACTTTGGGTTCAGCCGGGTTGGTTCGGATACGAAACCAACCGGGCCCTCGGAGCAGAAATGCTTATATTTTGAGTTCCAGATATCTGATTGACGTGATGTCGACTTTGTTGGTTTCCTCTTGATGAGGCGGAACTTTTGGCTTACTCCGCTCGAGGTTTGGACACCGTCGGAGTGCGGTCGGGTTTGTTCGCACACGAAACCAACCGGGCTCCTAGAACGAAAAAGCCAATAACTCACAGACCGGCCGTCCGATTGACTCGCTGTCTGTCTCGTTGAATTCCTCTTGATGAGACGGAACTTTTGGCATATTTCTCCTGAGTTTTTCGATGTAGTTGGAGTATGGCCAGGTTGGATTGTACCCGAAATCCAACCGGGCCCCTGGAACGGAAAAGCTGATATCTTTCAGACCGGACGTCCGTTTGACGAACCGTCAGCAACATTGTTGATCACGTTGAGAAACGGTCCCTATGATTATACCCTATGAGAGTTTGGGGTACAGTTGAGATACGACTGGGTTGGTTCGCACACGAAACCAACTGGGCCCCTGCGATGAAAAGGCTAATAACTCACAGACCGTACGTCCGATTGACGCTCCATCTGTTGCGTTGAGACCACTATGACGAGGCGGTACGTGGAGATACTTCTTCGTGGGACTTTTGATACTTGGAGTATCGACCTGTAGCTCGTGGAGCGGACCCTCCTAGAGATGAGTGTATAGAGTACGGAGACCATGAAGCTAGTTGTGACCTGATGACTGCTAGTCCGATTCGATTCAGAGTGACTAGAATAAGCCAGTGGGGAGCACTACTTTGTGAGGTGGCAGGCCCATGGCGGAGGAGAACTACTATGTGAGGTGGCAGACCCGCGGTACTCGATAGGAGGAGTACCTCTGTAGGCTATGAGGGGGAGCACTACTATGTGAGGTGGCAGACCCATGGCGGATGAGCACTACTGTGTGAGGTGGTAGACCCGTGGTACTCGACATGAGGAGTACCTCAGCAGTCACAGGTTGGTGAGCAGTACCTCAGAGACGTGACATGATCACTATACTCCAAGATACAGAGCTCTTCAGTAGTTACGGGTTCGATAATGAAAATCCTGGTTTGAGCTGTGTCTATGAACTTTGTGTTTTCCTCATGATTGAGATGGGTCACATGATAACTTAGGTATATGTATGGGAATATACCTGGGTAGTGGTTATTCGTTGATTTCATAATCTTGTGTTTCCCCTTGATTGGGATGGGTTACTTGATAACATAGGTATATGTATTGGAATATACCTAAGTAGAGGTTATCTGTTGAGATCTTCATTGTGGTTATCCTTGTAGGTTTTAGTGAGACCTTGAGGGTCTCGGGGTCCCTACCGAGTATCGTTATACTCACCCCTGGACATGTTATGCCCAAACCTCGTTGTGTTGGTTGCAGATGACGGGCAGTGCTGATGGAGGCCGAGTGTTCGAGGAATGGACGGTACCCGGAGGTGTACCACCCGACGAGTCAATATCCGGAGGTGGACTTTACGGCGAGACGACACTCGGAGAGGGTTGACGGGCGAGAGCATTGAAGAGCTGCGCTATCTGTACCTACCCTTCAGGTAGGATCCGTGGTGGATGATCCAAGAGGTGCGCTATATGTACCTACCGTTCATGTAGGATCCGAGGAGGACGATCTTGGAGCTGCTTCCTTTATTCTAGCTATTTGTCTTTTTTTGTTGTACTTTTGTTCAGTTGTTGCTGTATTTCCAATTGGGTTTGTATTCTGGCCCATTTACTTTTCAGAACATTTTTTGTACATAGTTTTTTACTTCCACTTGTACTCTGTGGTGTTTTGTTACTTTTATAAAGGTAATGCCTTTCCCGGTTATCGGGATTTACGCCTTTGGTGCTAGTCGCCAGCCCCTGGCCTATGGAAGGGAGGTTTGGGGTAGTCACGGCACGGGCCCCGAGGATGGGTCGTGACAATCCATGCATCATATCTTTCAAATAATTCTTTGGGATGATATTTTTACAATAACCCATATAACTTCATTTCTATTTCTTTAACTATAATTAATTATAAGATCATTTTTATTTTAATCTCAAGCCCAATGTCCAAACATACAACATCAAAAACACTTCCTAGTTTTTTGAAGGCATTCCCTAGGGTGATTTTTTCAACACTATTTACAATCTAGATTTTTTATTTTCAAACCTTCAGATTACATTTTTTATTCATACCCATTTACATACGTATAGTACTATTATTATTCTTAATTTCAATGTAAACAATATCATCAGAAAATTCCATTTATACCCTCTCAACACATTATACAAGTTTATCATGAATATTGAATTCATAGGTTGCCAATTCAATTATATATATTGGCATCAATCCTGAGTAAAAATAATTTTTTTAATATCAAAATCTCAAATATGAATGGAATCTAAATTTTATTAGTAATATTTTGTTACTTTCATTATTTCTAGTGTGTTCATTCCTTGTTTTCCATGGTTACATTGATATAAAAATTCACCTTTAATAGAAATAAAAATAAAAATTTAAAGGAAATAATATTTTTATGTTTCAATAAATTTAGTTATATCATATATAATATTTTTTTAATACTTTTATTATTCATTAGATAAATCATTAGTGAAAATGACTGTAATTTTTTTGTGTTATTACGACCATCACAATCTTATATCATTCTATTTTATATCATTCTTAAATATTATTTATGGAAAATTATATAATTTATATAATTTATAATAATTACTAAGTTAACCATAAAAATGGTTAAATTTATAGCCTTGAAGGTGTAAAAGTGCAATTAATGCACAATGTCCATGATGACGGTAAATCGACACTTCACATGCGAAGTTTTCAGATGATTACGAAAATGGAGAAGATAAGATGTTTATTGATGGGTATTTATTTAAAATAATAAAATTCATGTATATGTATGATATAGAAGTTATAAAGTCACATTAATAGGGGGTTTCATAGAGAGAATAATAAAATACAATAAATTAGAAATAATAAAATGAAAATGAAAGAGGATTTTACCTCTTGAATTCTTCTCCTTGCAAACCTCCTTAACAAACATGGTTTTCTCATATTGGTGAGACCACACGGTCTTGAATGTGGTTAATGTTATTGGTAATAGAATTGGGTTGATATTAAATGAGATACATGGATTTCAAGTGAGTGTGGAATAGGATATGAGTGGTGGTATTTATAGTTGGGGAGAGAGGTGTTATTAGAATATTTTATTAAGTAGTTTATTAATTTGGCTCCCAATTGTGAATAGTTTGGAAATCAGAACTAAATATAATAATATAATGAATGAGAGTATGATAGTATGGGCTTAAATTATAATTATAGAATCTATTACTAAATAATTGATCTATTTAGCTTATATAGTAAATTCATGTATTTCACTATTCACCAAAAATTCAAATACATCAGGAAAATTCAAAATATCCAACCTAAGAAGTTTTTAATGTTCATAATTCAATAATAAATACAATTTTATGAAAGATAATTTATAAATAAGATAAATTGACTTTTTAATTAAAATCATAAATTATTCTAAAAATTCCAATTTTAAATTTATAACGGATTTTACAACAGGTTGAAAATTTAACTTTGTTTGAATGGAATTATATTATAATCAGATGGAATAAAATAATTAACTTATAAACCTATTTTATGTAAATATATTTTATTTTTAATCAATTAATAAATTAATAAATTTTAATTAAATTTTATTGACTTGCAAAAATAAAAATAGTTAATTTATAATTTGTAATACATTTATTTACTTAAACAATGATATAAATATTTCATATTTTTATTTTTAAGATTACTAAATTTTAATTATAATTTCATATGTGAGGTTCTTATTCTATTAAAATTGATTCCTTAATTATCGTAAATAACCCTTATTTCATTAATGATTTATAATGAATTTAACTATTTAATTCAGAATGGAAAACATATTTTATAAGTACTAGGGTTCCTAAATTTATCCTAAAAACTCAAGAATGATGTTTTTTAATGCTATGGTAGAGTATCTGATTGAATATAATACATACCTTATTACTTTCAGTGTTAATATTTGTATTCACTCATTTCTCAATACCTCTTTAATTGATATTCGTGTCTCACATTCCATTATATCGACCCCTTTTTAATGTTTTCAAAAATTAAAATGGAAGACAAATCATTTTATTAAATTTGATAATTAATATTTATATGAATATGGAATAGAAAATCTAATTTACCTCTCATACATTCATTATATCCATATATGATACATTATGGGATGTTCTAATTCTGAACATGGATATCTTTTTTGTTCTCATCAGATTTATTGGTTTGTTTAATATAATGAATATATTGATATCTATAATCAATTGGTGTTATTTGTTTCCTATAATGAGTGATTATATATTTTAGGGAGATTGGGATTATATTTCTAGTATAGTGGAACCAACACTACCAAAACATTAAAAATTGAATTTTTCATTCACAATTTATCTTTATAATGAATATATTGTCATTATTTTCCATTGGTATGAAAGGAATATCTCTAGTTGTCCTGATATTATATTTTTTTCTTCTTATAGTTGGAAAAGATTATATTTTTATTAATATTGTATTGTGAACTCAGTTGATATCCATTCCTTCATATCATATGGAATCAGATGACTTGATTGAATTAATGATTCAGTTGGATTATTTGAAATCTAAAGGATTCTTTTTTCATTGTACATTATTATGTGAATACTATAACCTTTTCTACAAAAGGTGTGATGGGTAACTCCATTTTTTCATCAATTGATTAATTCTCAACCATCTAATATATATGAATAAGTATAATTTTCCCCATATTAACATATTTTATCATTTGAATATATAAATTTCAATTTCTAAAGTCAACCGTCAATGTATATATTATATGCTCGAAGTGACTGAATCTATTCTTCTGAATACCACATTCAAGAGATGTTATTGACACTCTGAATATCATGTAATGCTATTGGTTCTCAATTAATATCATATGGTTTTCATTGAATTAATTAATTTTATTATATAGTGTTATAATTAATCCATTTTTCATTGTATTCACAGACAACATTCAGTTTACCAAAGGATGGAAAATTTTCATGAGCATCCACTAATATATTTTTTAGGAATCACGAGGTATTATATATTTTATTATTTGTTATAAAACATAATATTTTATTTCATAATTTATGTTAATAGGATATGTGGTTTTGGAACATGAAATATTAATTAATCCTCATAATGTGAGGGTGTCAAGTCATCGGAGGATCCACATAATGTCTCATTAGCTCAATGCTTCTTTTTTTATGGGTATTACTAGAAGTATGTTAATGAATTATTAAATATTATATCATAACTCAATTATCTAAATATGAATGTGGGAAATATTATATTGAATTATTATTATTATACTTCCTTTATCTATAGAAGAGCTCTCACACCTCAAAACATATTTTTATTTTACATGAACTATGAATATGTTCTGTGGTGTTTTTTGATACTTTGGATACTATTTTGAGATTTATTCTTATTAAATAATATTATATGGTGGTGTATATATCTTATCCTATTTTCAAGATGATATTAATTACACTAGAAATAATTTTAATCTTGTTTCATTTATGCATTGCATTAGGATATGGTGATAGTATCACATTAGGGAATGGTTCATTATTTATTGATATAATAACTGTATAAGATATTTTTTTGTGAGGGCTATATCATATTGGGGAAGTCATTATTAGGGTATTTTTTGTCGTAATAAATCAACAACACATATATCTGAGGAAGGGGGAAAATTTATTTCAATACTCTAGTTAGAATATTTACCTCTCAATATTTGATCGAATAAAAAAATGGAATATCCAGGGACAAATTTGTCAAATAGTCATTGATGGTATAATGGATGATAAGTATATTTTCATATCGAGTTATAAAATTACATCTTCTCTTATATAATGTATTATTTTGGAGGAACATAGGGATGAAGACTACATGAGTATTATTAAATCGTTATAAGTTTTGGAGACCATTTTTTTGTGGGAGTTGTCCCTAGAAATCTTATTTTATTTCTAGAGTTGTAATATAGTTCCTTCATATATTATAGGGATCATGGTGAATTTTTTTTATTTTTTAAATTGATTGTACATCCTGGTATAATGATTATTGTCTTTGACATTAGGATAAATTTTGGGTTATCAAATTTGAAATGTCACATAGCTGATTATTTTATCATTCTAATACCTATCAGCAATTTAATGTCAGTCACATAAATTCTTCTAGCAAGATTTTGAAACTCAACAATACCTTATAAAAATAGAATAATTTTTCTATCGATTATAGTTCTCGGTTACCAAGGAATCCTTGAATAAAATAATATAGGTATTTATTGATAAATTAACCAATTCAGTAATTTTCATTCAAATTCGATACACTTCTATGGTTGAGGATTTTGGAAGGTCGAATATTATATAGATCATGAGGTTCGATGAGATGTCATCTACTATAATGTTGGATATAGACCAGGAGCCTTCGACTATCTATGATAAATTTATCTAGTGGAAGGTGTGTTATAAATTAAAATGGATGAGTTATTACCATCCTAAGAAATATATATAGATAGATCAACTAATTTATATTTTGGAGGATACACATTGTGATTATGTCATTGATTTTTCCATCACCTCAATGGCTATTTTGGACTCATTGAGTATATATATGGTATTTTTTACCATTAACCCATCATAATGTATCCATTTAATTCATTGATGGACCCACCATGTTAATCTCTTATTTGTTGGTCAAAAGTGTGAAATTTCATTTCATGGTCAAAACATTTTTCTAGAAATGTTGGAATGTTTTTATTATTCATTATTGGATATAAACGAATTATGAGTTAATAAATGGTATAATGATCTATGTAAAAATTTGTTCATATTTCTTATTGGTGTGCGCCTTTATTTAATGATTCCCCTTGATTGGTTCATTTTATGGTTGGATTATAATGGAAATTAGTTTTATGATATATGTGACCATTGGAACACTAAAATTTTTATTAAGTTTGAATATTTATTTTCAATATTATATTAAATTATTCATACATATGATGATTTATATGTGTATTAAATTTAGAATTTTCATCCACATCCCTCTCATATGATGAACTGGGAAGTGATTATTTTTGAATTTTTTATGTCCTTAGCCCGGGGACAAGTTCATTTTGGGGATTCAATATAAAAAAACAATGTGAAAATTTATTTTTTTGGTTAGATTGTTGTGGAAACAAGGAATGGATTATCATGATAAATGGGAATGTGAATCTATAGTGGGGGAGCTATTGAATCTTAATTTCATTGATCATATTTTATGTTCTTTCATTTATGAAGGTTGAAATTTATACATTAGGAATAATTTCCACATATTTGTGTCTCATTTTGTAACTTATATTTTTTTCATCCTTGTTTGTATCATACCATTATTAGTGTTTCCTATGTAATTTTAGGGATATTTTTTATCCTAGAATGTGTATTATTAGCACATAGTTTTGATATACTATTAATCATTCATATAAAAACATGTGGCATTTTCTACTCGTGGATAACAGATTTCTATATGGTTTGCCAGACTATGTGACAACAAAATACCGCAAATCTATTTAATGGAACTTGATGCATGGTTGGTACACAGTTTTTATAATTGTAGGGAAAAAAATTCAAATGAAAAAAATTAATAAAATAATTATTGTTTGAACATGAAATTTCTCTTATTGACTTACTTATTTTTCCTATAAAAGAGTTTCTTAATCCTAGGGATTCCCCATGTAGTTTTTTGAAATATAAACTATTATATAATGTGATTCTGATGGATATTGAGGTTTTAGATATAGGATACTCTAGGTAACTATCTAATCATTATTGTTCTTCATTGTTTTTCAATATCTTAATTCTTTCCCTTCATGGTATTTTCATGATATAATGGGTTTTCTAATATTATTATTATTAAAAAAACATAATAGATATTGTATCTACCATGGTATTTTTGGCTTCATAAATAAATTTTCATGGAATGTGGTTTCTATTTGCTCCATTTATTTTGGGATTGATGAATAAATGTTTCTTAATTTTAATTTTACAGTTTAGGGCCTTCAATTACTATCTAATACCCCTATTAATCATTGAAATTTTGATCCCATTCAATTGTATAATATTCCTTGTATTTGAGATTGTAGTATTAATGAGATAATTCTTTTTATAAACCATGAATGATTGTTAAATTTAAGTAGATTTAATAATTTTTTGTTGTTGTATTTTTGTATTTTTAAATGTGATATTTTGGGATTATTTTTCAATATTTATATATCCATTGGTAGTGATGATTGATATTTTATATTCAATGATTTTTTTATTATGAATTTATGTCATTATAATATAGATGTATATTATTCGCTAAAATAATTTTAACTATAAAAATGAATGAAAAAATGTATAGAATATTATTTAAAATTAAAGCCTTCATATGTGGAATATTTATGAAATTCAAATCCTTCGTGTGTGGTATATGGTACCAGGGAACCTAAGGTACGTAATAGTGGAAAATTTGGTACTAGAACAATAAAATGGTTTGTGGAAAACCAACATGCATTCTAAAACTCTGAAAAAACATTTTTTTGATACAAGGTTCACTTAACATGGTATTATATCATCAATAGACCCATGTTCTAATGATCCATGATTAATTTGTCACTTAATCGCAATGGTGTGAGGATCCTAGGTATCTTGGACATGGCCAAACTAAGGAATCATTTCAATGATGCAATATTTTCATTTGTGATTTATTAATAAATTATGGAAAGGTTTATTTATAAATTATTTGATGATTGAATGTTTTTTTTTCATTAATTAATATTCTAAAAATAGATAATTCTTATTATTTATAAAAAACATTGTAATGTTATATTGCTGACATATTAATTGTTTAAATTATTATAATTAATTTATCTAGTAAATTATTTATATGAAACAATTTGTTTTAACCAACATGGATTCTTTTCATAACACCCATCATGTACTTATATATGTGTCTGTATACAACATTGTTTATCTCATAAATTGAAAGGAAAGACATCAAATGATGGAATCTAAAGTCCACGATTTTTGGGTGTGGGTTTTCTTTGTGAAATAGTTATATGTTGTCCCTTGAATCATGTGGAGATGGAATATTGTTAGTCCCAAATACATGGTATTAAATATATATTTTTAATCAAATTTATTTTCCATATTCCATTTGACATATATTTATTTAATTTTTAGCATTATTGTTTCGTTCTGTTATATATATTCCATTTTTTATTATTTATTTTATTTTGTATAAAATAATTTCCAAAGGAATATCATTATTCATAAGACCTTCTCTCTAAATTTGGGTTTTCATGAGCACTCTTCAAGAGTCAAAACAGGTCAAATCGAGTGTCTAATATAGGGATTACCATTGTTGGTTCATGATATTAAAAAACATTTCAAATTGATATATTATTTTATTAATACAAGCATTCATGGTAAATTTTTTACCATATATTTTAGAAAAAATCCTATAATGTGTGAAAAAATAATCTAATGAATCTATATTGTATAAAATACCATAATTCATGTACTCCATAATGAACATATTGTGACATTTAATTAATAATGGTATTCATATTTTAAATATAATAAAATATTTCATGACTTTTTTGAAATATATGTAGATTGACATTATTTTTATTTAGATGAAAAAATTAATATTTGAGTCTCATACTGGAAAAATAAATATTATGAGTAAATTATAGACCATCACTAGAATAGAACACACCTCTAGGAAATCACTAGATAGTAATAATTATATAAATGTGTTCTATAAAACTTATAATTAATATTTTTTGTAAATTTATTAGGAGCAAGAAAAAAATTAAAATTAATACACCAAAATAGGTGTAAAATATTTCCCTAATAATTGATTTTTAACCAAATATCAATGGTTGGAGTGTTTTGTTCACTGAATGCATCAAATCATAGCGGTTTTTGTAGAAGGTTATAAACAATACGGTTCATTGTTGACAATAAAATATTATACGCATATTAATCCGATTTTTTACTCATGTTTATAGGTAACTTTCCATGAATTTTCCATTTATTTCACTATTTTAGTAAACCAATAAATATCATTTTGTCTCCAAATACTTGGTTATTACCCCATAAAAATAATACGAAAAAGTGATAATATTACATTCTAATATTTGGACATGATTTATGAGAAATGATGAATTAAAATTAACATACACTAATTCGCTCCCCCCTCTGGATTTTATCCCTTTATATGACAAAAAATTGTTTCCATAGTAGAGGTTTATCGGGCTTATTTTAACCGTATAAAAATAATGATGCATTAGTTAATAATTATATTATTTTAATTAGAAAATATATTAATTTATTAAAAAATTACTTTAAACAATTAGGATTGAATGTTTACATGGAAGTTATGTAATCAATATCTTCTGGTATGGATAGATGATTCTAATCAGAATGCATTCAAAATGAGTTAGATGTTAATTTGTGGGTAGAAATTATTCTTTGGGGAGCCTTGTCTAATCCAATCTATAAATTGGTGATGTTTAAGAAAACTACCCTTCCATTTTAAGAAATTCCTCATATGATTTGTGAAAGAGATTCTATATTTTGAGAGGAAATGTTTAATATATTATGGAATGTGTATGAAGACTTTTAGAATGATATTTAATGATATAGATAATGCATTCTTTCATTAGGTTAAAATTTTTAATGATAATAAGTGTGTAATGGTTGTTATTATTCATGATATAAAAAACATGAAAACAATCTTAAAAAGATTACATTAATTGTTTAATGAAAAAGTGTTGGTTATTGGGGACAAATACCCAATGTATGTTTTATTTAAAAGAATTAATAATAATCTAATTTTATAAATAATTTAGAAGTGATGATAATGAGTTTATAACAAATGAAAATAATTATGAGGCTTTATTCATGGATTGATATATATTTTAATTTAGAAATAATATCATGGATAGAGAATTTTATGGGGTAATGTTTTTTATTCCTTCAATCCTAAAAAAGGGAAAGGTAAAATTATTTGCAATATAAAATTTATTAGATTAAGCTGTGGGAAATTTTTGAATCTCACTATAAGGTGACCAAATTATCTTCTAAAATAATAATTTTCTATAATAATTTCTTTATGAATATTTTATTAATATGAATATAAAATGGAAATAATAGTAGATATTTTCATACAGAATGAAATATTATCGTAGGATAAAGAGATCTTGTATGGGATATAATTTGACGAGGTAGTGGTCTATAAAGAACTGAGTGAATAATTCCATGATTATATTGTAAAAAATCCACTAGTTGGTGTCATTGATGGAAAATTTCATGGATCAAGGTATGTACTGACCTCAAAAATGGAATTGAGGATACTAATAATTACATTTTAATTTAGTGGGGATAATCATTTAAATTGAATAGGCTGGTACATTAATTTATTCAATATATAAATATATATATATAATTTACTTGATTCAGTTAAATATTGATGTAGATAGGACCAAATCATGAATTTCTAGAATCACATAAAAACATGATCCAAATCTCAAAAACGTATAACATGTATGTATTATTCATGGAATAAAAAAATATGGAATTAGTGGGTCAAAATAATTGATGACCTATAAATTTAATTTATGACATTGTAATTAGAGCATGTTGATTAAGATATATTATTGATTTATAGTATATTAGTGGAGGGTTTGAGTTCACTAAGAACTAAATAATCATGGAAGGTTTTTGATATATCATCAAAAAAATTAATTCATTGACAACCACTCCATAAATTTAGAAATAGAGGTAAATTTTTTCTAATTATTGTTCATAAAAAAATAGTACTTGTTGATATAAATCCAAATGTATCAACCCCTCAAAATAAAGTCGATATGCTTGAGACAAAAATGTCATGAAATACTGAATGAATAGGATAAATTACACAAAACAATTCACCTAATATATATTATTATTATTTTTAAATGATATTATAGACACAATATAGGTTCTCTATAGGAATATGTCTTTTAATACTCTAAGGGGAATAGAGAAGAAAGATATCCTATAATGTATATAATTTTATTATATATATTGTTTATTGTTATGGTTATCAATACAAAGATGTGAATAATTTGTTATGTATTCCAAGGAACATATAAAAACAGACTCAACAAAGGATATTATATGATGTAGACGAATAAAAAATAATGATATAAAATCATAAAATATTCATATTCTAAAAATTTAAAGATTGTATGATTGATTCAGAGGTGAAAAAATGTGATTTACCAATAAAGTAATTAATTTATTTTAGGATAACGGGAAATAGAAAATATAAGAATGTAAAATATATGAAATTTAATTGAGAGCAATTGAATGAGCATGAATATATATTGTGGGTAGTGGGTGTACATTATATATGATTGTAATTAAATATATTTTCACGTTAATATGTTAATAAAAAGATGATGACCATTCTATGGGACAAGATGAGAGGCTGAGTATTATTGTTTATTTGAAGAACAATATTATAGAAAATATTTTTGGCATAATGAAGACTCATTGGATAATGTCCATTGTGAAATATTACAGAGTATAAATTTGATTTTTGGATCCTAGAAAACAATGATGTTAAACAAGAATACCATAATCATTATAGGAGAACAAGGAGGTATATTTTTTCAAGGATTTAATATTAAATAAATAATATATTGTATCAATAAAGAAGAAGAAATCTGATTAAAATCCAATAAAGAATAATTTTTGTTGTGGCATAGACATTGTAACAACATCAGCCAAAATTCATTGGATGATTTCATGAAAAATGGTGGATCTCATGAAATTCCAAAACTCCCACATAACAACCTTATCATGTTCGAAAATTTTATAATGTGAATGACTATTTATATTTCATTTGATTGAAATTAGAAAAAATAAACAATAAGGGTCCAGTTGGTGTACATTTATATATGCGAACCAAGAACACCAAATCACTATATGTAAAGTGGTATTAGGTATTTTAATAGATGATAATAGTATAATGGATATATATATTATCATTAATAAAACAATATATGTTTTCATATGTATATCCACTACAAGAGGTAAGTAGAGATGATTCATATTGTTAAAATTTTGATGATTCATATCGACAATGGTTTAGTGATTACAAATAGTCAATTGATATAATATCGCAGGAAGAATGGTACAAGTCCTCATGTATCATCATTATAAACACCTAAAAGAATAATTCATTGAGAAAAGGAATCATGTTTTCAATAAATAGCTCAGAATATTCTCATTGATGAATTATATATATATATAAAATAATTATGTGATATATATTGTTCTTACATAAGTATAAGCCTCCAATATAACTATCTTATATCTAAATAAGGATATGTATCCTTAATAATTATGGTGTGGGAAGAATACATCATTAATGTTATTTAATGTTTCAAATGTGCTTTATTAAAAATTAAATAAAAGTACCTATAATTTATGTCTCCTTGATATGATTGAATTCCAATAAAATATTCATCCACAATCATAGTGTAAATATTATATAAATCATGTTATTGTTGAATAATTGAAATATCTTATATAACTATTGGGTATAATGAGTAGAACTTGCGTAGTAGAGAGATTATTTTAATAAAGAAAAATAACATACAATAGGTTGAATATTTGAATCAAACTAATGTATAATTTCTAATACAAGAAATAATATTATATTTAGTAACTATAAATCTCAATTTCTATCTCAAATGATGAAATCTGTGGAACTTAATAATATTTTATATTAATTATAATAGAAGAGTTTTATTGTGTGTGCTGAATAAGAAAACCTGGTTTAGTATATAAATAGAAAAAAAGACCAAATTATGAATAATGATTTATGTGGAATAGTTCCATGTAAAAAAGAATATCAAAAGAACCAAGAGGATGTTTTATTATAAGAAAAATCAATAAGAATGTTTTACTTTGGGAAAATCATGAGGTTTGTGGCAAGGTTATTACTATATCAATGTAATGGGTATAAATAAAACATTTACACTATTGGACTAATTTCTATTTATATGATTACTTAATATCATAGGTCCACAAAGGGGAATTGTGGAATATAAAATGGATGTGAACAAAAAATTATTGAATATTTCCATTGATGAAGATGTTTTCATTGTGAATGTATATTAATTTTTTATATATGAATATGAAAACATGTAATATTGATTAGAAACAAAACTGTATGGCCTACATAAATTATCAAGGAGATGGTACTCCATTTTTTTCTAATTATTTATGATGTTTTTCATCTGAAGTATAGTATTAGAAAAAATCATGTACATCCTAAATAAAAATGATTGAATTATTTTTATATTTATCTTAGTATGTGATATAAATTTTGGAGGATGAAATGACACACCATTCTAGGGATTTCTAAAATATATGATGTATGATATCATGATTACTAATATTGGAGAGATAACACTTTTCCATGGATTATAAATGAATCAATGGGAAAATGTAACATATTTTTCTCAAATAATGTATTTCCAAAAATGAAAAAAAGGTATAAAATTATGTATTTAATTATGTTGATACCACTAATGGCTACAAAGATTATATTTTTGAAGAATGACGATGAAAAGTTTGTTGATTTGATAGTGTAAAAGGAAATTATTAAGAGGTTATTTTACCAAAATTTAATAACACATGATTATGTATTTTTTAAATTCAGGATTCCTCGTAAAAAATTTATCCAAAGAAGTATAAATTTCCAATATTGATGTGGGTGCACTCATATGTCATCCATGAAATAGAATTTGTAATAATTAATCATATATTATCTATTAGGGATTTGATTTGGTTCGTGGTCGTAGAATAGGAAACATTATATGATCATTGAAATTCAACATTTAGTGGTTCATTTTATCATAAAAATTATAGTATTATCAAGATATGTGATAAATCAAGACTGCATAAACCAGAGTACTACATATTCTGAATTCATATTTTCCACTTGGTTATATAACAAGTTGATTTGATTAAAGAAATAACTTGAGTATATTTTTTGAATTTTAAAATTTTCATTTTAATAATGTTAAATAAAATAATATCCATTAATATTATACAAATTATTATAAATTATTAATGGAAAAGTGACACCCAGACAATATATCACATAATCATATAGAAGGTCATGTAAAATCTTACATTCATTCATTATGTGTCAAAAAACCATGTTATGGATGTTATGATAAAGGAACTCCCCAAAAAACATTCAGTGCTATTTTTTTCCTTAGATCCCACCTAACTCCATCATCCTATATTTGAGAAAGTGGGAACCAAAAACCCCGACGTTATTTTATATGAATAACAAAATAAATCTATATTTCAATGTATAATTTAATTTACATAAATCTCTTATGAACATTCATAGATGTTCCCTATTTGTTAATTGATAAAGGGATATAGTTTTTTTATTATATTAATGGATATGTGTTTTCTATGATGTTATATATAATATCGGAGAGTATATATTATATGATTTAAGGATATAAAATTTAAGTAATGGGTTAATAGAATAAATACCAATGTAGTGTATTAATGAAGATATTTTCAATTAACTCTTGTTTCTCATTCATTGAATAATTCAACTAGGTTTAAGGATAGTGTTTAGAAAATCGTTGATGCACAATTTGAATTCAAAAGTCATATAATGATAATTTTACCATATATACATATATATAGAAAAAATTATAGAAGTTATAATTGAACTATTTTGGAATTTTTAATGAACCAAAAGCATTGTATTGTTGCAAATTTTAACGTTAGGAGTGTTTTTAATTATTTCTACATGGTCTATAAAATAATTTCAAATATATATTTCAAATTTATATGGAACTAATATATTTAAAAATTAATCTATTCGGATAAATTATAGAGTTAGATAGTTGAATTCCATTTTTTTTTCAGAGTCATGATTTATGATAATTCAGTATCATAATATTCTTCATTAATCTCAAATGGTTTTTAAATGAACATTACTATTATTCTATAATAATGTAATAAAGACATCATATAATTAATAGGGCTATATTTTTAAGGGTGATCATTGTAAGGTCTTTCCCAAAACATTATAGGGTTAGAATATCACTGTACTTTTATTTTCCCCAAATCTGAATTATTAGATGATCTTTATAATGTATTTTTACCAACTTCATATTGTTTTTGTTCATTGATAATGTTTTTCCCATCATTATAAGAATTAATGAACATTATAGGATTGTTTTCCTTGAATTTTAAGGATAATAAATATACATCTTATAGTTCATGACATATAAAAAAGATAATTTGAATTAATCGTTATTACTATTCATGATTTTTGATAAGTATTGATCATAAGGTTCTTCTTGAATCACATAAGGATTGTCGACTATGATTAAAATTATTAAGTGGAAATTTCATTGAGGCTTTATAAACCTGTATGGCTCTTATTTTGGAAAATGAGATCCCAATATGGTCTTTCCCCAAATATTATAAGGTTATAGGAACATTGTGTGATCATTTTCCACCAATTTTTTTTATATCTAAATAAGGTGCGTCCTCGAAATCCTAATGGTTAGTGGATCATCATAATGTTTTTTCCCAAAAATGTATAGTTTAAGTAACATCATAAGGTTGTTTCCCATGAATTTCAAGGGTAAAAAATATATATCATAAGGTAAATGACATTTAAAAATTCATCTATTATAAGGATAATCCTATCTATTGGTTTTGTATCCTTAAGGTTAAAGACAATCATTTTATAAGAAGAAAAATAAGATATGGAAAATAAAAGAGTGTTTTTTTCTAGAAAGGTACCAATGTTTTGAATCTATTAGTAGATATGGTGTTGGGATATATGATTCTAAGCTTAATATCCTGGAAAATAGTTGTTTTAGTGTATCTCTAACCTCATTCTGTTGCATAATGAGTGTCACATTACAATTCACCAAACATGACAATCCTATGGGATGCGCTTTTGATAATTCATATTTTAATTTTCAACCATGATAAAATATTTGAATATATTGTAATCATGATTTTCCAATGTCAAAAATAATGTGTCATAGACTGAAAATAACATTTCATGATTTATTCAACCCTATGAATGATTTTTAATTTTTACATTATTACAACAATATAATGTTTGATTCACACAAAAAATAATTTTTTTAATGGAATGATAATTTTGTGTTCGTGAATGGAATGTTCAAATACATAGGTGCATAATTTAGGGTATATTTTATCAATTCTCATATAACAAGAATTTTATATAGAATTGTTAAATATTATCTTAAATTATTGTATACTGAATTTGATATTAAATCATATAATTGTAGGATATTGTATATGAAGTTGATGAATCATCTCCGATTGATTTTTACGTGAATATAAATGGTTTTATTCTCATTATTATCTATATTTTTTAATTTGACATTAATTTGGGCATTGATTATATTTAATTAAGTCCAATATCAATATTTTAGGAACATAAGTCACGTTTGATATTCCAATCCACATTATTATCATGTATGTTTTAGCTTGATAAATATGAACTTCAATGAAAAATTGAATCTATTTTAGGGGTATTAATTCAGATAAAAAAGGGATATTTATTTTATAAAATTGATGAGAAACTCAAAATAAATGATATACCCAATTTATGATACTTTAATGACCATTGTTGAATAATTATCTAGTATTTCCCTAAAAGTTGAGGGCATGTTTTCAAATGAACTTATATTGGGTTTTACCCATATTTTAATGTGCCCATATATAATAAATCATATTTAGTTGCAATAATAGAGGATGAAAATCAGGAATAATCCTGATAAAGGACAATTAAGACAAGATTGTGACCATGGTGTGAAATTGTATATTTTTTAATTATTATATATGGGTCATAGTGACATTACATTGATTATTATGAGCATACTAATATCATGTTATAAAAAAGGTATCTTTTACCTCATATTGAATATATTTTAAATTAAATATAAATAAATCTAAATTTTTCCCAATATATCTTTGAAAATAATACAATTAGCTTAGGTAAAAAAGTGAATACATGCCAAATAAATAATTCTATATGATGCATGGACACTATGACATTAAATTGATACTGTTAGTTCTTTCTAATTCACCCTAAATATTAATGGAATTTATAAATATATTATTTATATATTAACATAATATGTTTTTTTATTCATAATGATTGAAATTATTATATATTTACAGTGTATGAAAGATGATTAAGATCACATAATGTTTGTACTAAAGACCCTTTGAAAAGAGTTATTTCCTAATAAATTTACCAAGTGTTAATTTTTGCTTCCAAAAGATTCATTTGATGGTCATAAATTTTCATGAAAGGGTATATCAATGGATCTATCAATGAATGAAGATATTGGGGATTGTCAAATATCGTATATTATGACTGAGATCCATTGTGTTTATTGGTTTCTCTTAATATTAAAGATTATTTTTGGATATTTTCACTTGGATGTCTGATTAAATAGCCAATTTAACTTATATAGCAGCCATATTCAATTGTATAGATGAATGGGATGAAAATTTCATTAAAGTAAGGAGAAGGATATTCATAAAACCTATTCATAATATTTTGTATAATAGATAAGGAATATTTATCACTAGTGATTCATCGAAGAAGGGAGTATGATGTTTAGTCATTCGTAATGAAATGGTAATAGATTGATACTAGTTATAAATAAAGGTACTTTTATCAAATTACCAAACACATGATTTGTTATCTATTGTAATTTTATCATGATATATATTTAGAAATTATGTTCATGGAGAAATTTATGATTTATATACTAATAATAAATTATCAAGAAATATATTCACCCAAAAATGTATTAATATTCACTAGAGAAGATTGTTGGAGTTATTTAAATATTATAACTACTTAATGTATTACCACTACTAAAAAGAGAACAAGATTTTAAATGCTCTTTTTTGGAATAATTATTCCATATTATCACCGATTGGGATCACAAAGTATCATATATTTATATATTTGAAAATTATTAATCTAGAGATATTATTGTTTGGATATAAAAAGTATCATTATCAAATGGGTGTTAATATTTATATCCATGTGATTATTAGAGTGTTCTATAATTTTTATGTGGTGTTGTAAAATAAGGTAATAAAAGTTCCAATGTTCAAAAATAATTATGATGAAATGAAAAGGTTCTTTAACAATGTATGTGTCCCTTGCACAGTATATTTGAAGGATTTATTGGATGAATCAAGTAGTTTATCAATATAAATTTTTCTTGGAAGTAGAAAGATATATATAGATATAAGTAGTATTTCTAGGATTATTTCATGAAAAAGGAAATTTTATATTATGTATCATTAAGCTAGGTTTGTCAGAAAGTAGAGATAATAGAAAAATCCAAATGGGATGTAACATCTATTAACTATACTAAAATGGAAATGGGAAATTGTTACGAAATTTTTTTTCCTTTGGCTACCAAAGAATTAAAAATTCCATTATTATATTTTTTTATTCAATATCTTTAATAAGTTATTACAATTCATTTATATAACATAATATTTTTCCACAAATAACATTTATAGACTTTTCATTAAGGAATTGGTAATGTTTTTCTTTGTCTACGATTTTATTGTATCAGATAGGGGTTTAGGGTTTACCTTGATGTATGGGTGAAGTCATTTTCCTACTCCATATTTAATGTTTTAGCAGTTTTGTTTATCATAATCATATATATGGTTAATTTGAGATATCAATTGACTATTTAAAGGATATAATATGGAAATATTCAATGTATTAAAAATTTCATTGGTTTCGAAACATTTTTTTGTTCATGTTTTCTTATAGATATAGAATTCACTCCAATATTTAGTTAGATCCTTAAAAATCCCTTTATCGAAAGATCTGTCGGAATCATACATGATGATATGAAGTAACAGTAGAAATATATTGGGATTATATAGAGAATAAGAAAATATTTATGTAATTTAGAGACATTTATTTCTGCATCATGAAAGCTCAATGTTAGTTGAAATGCAATCCTATCAATAATTTGAATAATCATGAATTCAAAGATGGTGAGTAGTGATTCATATGAAATAATACATATAAAATATATCTGATATAATAAAATAGGTAAAATATGAGACCAATTTATACTGTTACCTTCTTAATTTTTGATCTAGTATAGATAGTTTCATATCAGTTGGATCTTCCACCTAACCTCTCTCATGTCCATGATGTGTTCCATGTATCTATTATAACAAAATTACATACCTGATCATCAATAACTAATAATAATATTGGGTTTACTAGTTTATAATTATCCTTCCTATTAAGAATGACTAGCAAAATTTTTTTATCATATTGATAATGTGGTATGAAAAAAGAAAACTGACCATTTTTTTGAGGTATTAGAAATTCATTGAAATTACATGGTAACCTCAATCTATGATGAAGTAGAGATATATTATTTTTTTCTGTATCAGAGTGAAAAATCTATGAGTAATAAATTGAATTTAATGTGTCTGTGGGGGGGGGAGGTTGAACAAAACATATATAAATTTTATTATATTTTTATTTTCTAATAAATATAAATTTATCAAAAACTCAATATATATTAAAACCTAACACGGAAAGAATTAAAAAATTGAATCATTACATACCATATGTCATAAATTTATTGAATGAATAATAATAAATAAATATGGAAAATAAATATATAATTTTTTTTAGGTAAATCATATATATTTAAAAATAATAGTCATTTTTTAAAAGTCATTATATGATGTAAAAATAAATTTTTCCTCATAAATATTTTTTATTTCTTTTTGTGAGAAGGTGAAATAAATAATTTATTTTATTATTAGGTATTTCATTTTTAGATATTCCATTATGTTTTTAAATAATCATGTAAATATTATCTTAAAGTCCATTTTCAAAAGTTTTTTAGGAAAATATTATTTTCTAATTAATAATGAAAAATAGATATTTTTTTCAAAATTAAATTTGACTTTAAATCATTTAGAGAATTATATTATTTATAAATAGTGATAAAATTAAAATCTTTTCAATTATATATTTAATAAAAAAATTACTATTTTTAATTTTGTTTGATTTATCGATAAATATTTTTCAGACATAAGAAGTTGATTTTTAGAAAAAATACTTTTTGTTTCATTTTTAGGGTTATATTTTTAAATTAATTCTTATAATTCTTTGAATTTGTTTTTATAAAATTTATTCTATATTTTGAATCAAAATATTAATTTTTATTTCAATGATTAACCTTTAATTTTTCCTAAAAAATAACTGAAAAAAGTAAAAAAAAACAGCATTGATGTTTTGGTAGAATTACATTACATAGGGGTTAAACCTAAAGATAATATAATGTCTCCGTATTAAGATTTTATAAATCATATTTTTTCAATATATAGACCTATCCATATCCAACCATAAAACATATATCCATTTGGATGAATATTTCAAGAGAATGATATTATAATATGTTATCGTATTACGAAATCCCATGTGCGTCCACTCATACACTTATAAAATTACACCCATACATTTTGTTTTTCACAACACATTGAGTCATTTAGTTTTAAACAACCCGCAAAAATTCAGTTATAAAATTAAAAATTCATTAATAATAGTTTTTTTTCTTATTTATATATTATTGCATGGGTCCTTATGGAATGATCAAAAGGAGGCTTATCAAAGAAGAGATAACCGTCTTACCCAAAAATATACAAATTATTACTTATTCTACCAAAATTAAATCTATGTTATTGATAATAGATCAATAAATTATTTATAATAATTATAATAAAAAATGATAATATTTATTTAAAACATATTATTCACCTTCTTTTTGATCAAATGGGTTGTAGATATATAACTTGTGTCTATATGTATAGTTCAACCTCCACCCATATATACAATTCAATTTACATTAATACATTTCGTGGATGGATATTACAACAAGTTCACTTCTATATTTAATATTTATGAGACATTTTCTAATCTCGATTTTAATTTTATATCTACCTTATTACCTTAACAACAAACAGATATTGAAAACGTTTCTTGTGCCTATGTGAGGCCTACCACATTTATTATGAAATGTGAGTCATGTTTCTTTTACTCATAAAATAGATTGTAATAAAGATATATTAGATGAATATTTATATTATATATATTATATAATTTTTATAATATTAAAGTGAGTAATTATATACATTTTTTCCTTCAATATTTCGAAAAGTAATGACAGAGTTCATGAGTACACAAGACCTGCCATCTCCAGGAATAGTGTGATTCACTTTTCTAAAAGTGACATTTATAGATCAATATAAATATATATTTATCTAATAAATATATATGATAAATACATAATTATTACCATACATGATATGATTCAACCTTTATCAAATTATAATGAATGAAACTACAAGTCCATAATTATTATGAAAAATGAAATTTTGAACACATTAAAATGATGATTTTAATAATAAAATATTATTGAATTAGTGTTGTAATGTCATATGAGGTTTTATTATCATAATTATCATATGTAATTGAATCTATTATATAATTATTATAAATTTTAATTTATTATATAAGGGCGCATAGTTCTTTGGAAGATATTCAATCTAGAGTTAACAAATTTATGTTATGATATCATTATTTATCTGTGTTATTTATGGTTAAGTTTCCAATGATTAAAATTTATTATTATTATCTAAGTAATACCATTAATTTTAATTTACTTTTGTTATTTTTAGATATTTATGTGTTATTTCATTTTCCTCTGATTAAGTACTCAATTTTTTGAAATAATAATTTTAAGGGAACCCGACATTATTTATATATTTCATTCAAAATCATTTTTCTTCAATGTACATATATTCTAAAATTTATTTCAATAATTTCATGAATATTATAATATGATTATTCTTAATATTTATAACCATTATTTACATTATTTAAAATATTGTAATATGAATCATCATTTCATTTTCAAAATGTGGTGTTCTTACTTTTTACCAAAAATTTGATGTTATTCATTCTGTGAACAGAAATTACATTAAGTACATTTCTTAATTTCATGTAAATGAAATAATTTAATGATTCATGGAATATCTGAAATGTTATTTAAAGATATAGTTTTTTATTTATAGTTTTTTAAATGTATTGTTATTAAAAAAGATATGTCATTAGAGAAATCATATTTTCCTCAACAACTATAATGTCATATAAGCTTACGACAGATATGACCCTATGATACCATTACAATGATTTATGTAGATGTATTATTATTTTGATTATAAATCTATTATAAAACTCATTTATTTTCCATTTATTATGTTATAATGAATTATTGAAATGTTTATGATAATTATTTCCTTTCAACTGATTATGATTTGAATTATATTTTAATATCTTGTATCATAAATATGTTTTTATTTTCATTATATGAATGGTGTGATAAAAAAAATATAACACCATTTAATTGTTTAAAAGTTGATATCACATTGGGTAATAAGGCTATGAATTTAGAGCGGTCCTAGTTCAGTAAGAGGCATTGTTCAATACAACATCCTTTTAAGTGAACACTGACTAAGGATACGATGTAGTGTAGTGTAATAATAATACACTATGATATTAATGTTACTCATCCATTATTGGATTAAATATTTTCTATAATTATGAGTTCTCCACAAAATTTTATTTTATTCCAATATTATGATCTTCTAGATCAACTTCCTAGAATCCATTATGATTCCTCTCTTTTGAACAGTTTTTTTATCCCACGAACTAGGATTATGATCAATGATATACACAATATGGGTATCATTTAATATGATTATGTATTTTTACACTCATGTTCACTTTTTTATATGACCATTGTTATCTACCTTGTTTATCCAGGATGAGAATATGATCTCACCCTTTATTATGTTTCCCTTCCCCATGTCAGGATGAAATGTTTTATGTATGACATGTATAGGAATGTTACTTGAAGTGATGAATTTATTGGTATATGTTGTAGATATCATATGTAAATGTATTTCATGTATCCATATTTCTAAATATAATAAACTTTTATTATTATTTTGTGGATAATAATATTATACATTTAATATTAATATATTAATATGTGGTAATTATATGAAATATATGGGAAACTATAGTGACACTTATGGAAAAAACATTTATCACGATAATATTTTTCACGTCTGTTCTATATAACCATTGTGAAAAGCTGTAAAAATTGATTTATAATGTTGGTTATTGTATAACTGACTTGATAAATTGATTATAATCAATATTCACATCAGTTATATTATAAAAGACGTAATAAAAATGGATATTAGCATTATCACATCGGTTATTTTATAACTGACAAGATCTATCGAATCCCGTTGCTTTATCACGTCAGATATTTTATAACCGACCCCATATAGAAAATTCCCTCAATTTATCACTTCAGTTATCAAAATAACCGACTTGATAATGCACCATTAATATAGTCGGTTATAAAATAACTGACATGATAAATTATTTTCTACATTGGTTATTAAATAACTAAAGTTATAAATATAAAAAAATTTATCACGTTGGTTATGAAATAACATTTAAATGATTCATCACACCATGTATTTAGTCATTCTGTTTTCTTCGATCATCGACCTGTGACACATCTTTCTCATGTGGAAAACCTAGAATGTTTTCTTTGATGTTGTGCCCTCCAGCCTCATTTTTCCATCATCATTCATCATCTTTATTATCATTAGATCTATTAGGTCAATTCCCAAAACTCAAGTAAGTATCACACAACTCTGTTTCAATTTTTTTTCACAATTCCCTAAAATAAATTTTTGAGATGTTATTTTTATATCCTTGATCTTGCTATCAATGTAAGTTTTATAGTGTTCATTTATAACATGCTAAAAAAATTCTAGCTAAATAAACCTATGAACATTATATCATGCATGTTTATGATTATTGTTTGATCTATCAGGTGTGTGTGTGTGTGCGTACAGGGGGTGTCTAGGGGGTGGGGGGCTATCCAGGGGGTGGGTGTATCTAAAGGGTGTCAAAGGATGTAGGGGTGGTGTCCAGGGGGTGTGGGGGTTGTCCAAGGGTTTTGGAGGTGTCCAAGGGGGTGGGGTGGGGTGTAGGGGTGAGGGGTTTCCCAATGGGGTAAGGGTGTCCAGGGGTGTGGTGGTGGTGTCTAGGGGGAGCGGGTTGTCCAAGGGGGTAGGGGTGTCATGCGGTGGGGGTGTTCAGGGGGGTGTGGGCTGCCCAGAGGGATGGGTTCTATCCATGGGGTGGGGGAGGGTTTTCCATAGCGGTGGTGGCTATACCGGGTGTGGGGGAGATGTCTAGAGGGTTGGGGGTTGTCCATGGGGTGGAGGGGCTGTACAGAGGGGTGGGGCTATCCATGGGGGTGGTGTTGTCGAGGGGGTTTCCAAAGGGGTGGGGTGGAGTTAAGGGGGAGAGGGGTTGTCCAGTGGTGGTGGTGGTGTCCAAGGGGGTAGGGTTGGTGGTGGTGTCCAGGGCGGTGGGGTGTCTAGGGGTGGGGTTGGTGTCCAAGAAGTGAGTGGGTCGTCCAAGGGGAGATGTGGTGTCTATGGGGTGTGGGTGTCCATGTGGTGGGGGTGTCCAGTGTGGTGGGGGGCTATCTAGTGGGAGGGGGCTGTCCATGGGGGTGGTGGTGTCCATGGGGTGTCCAAGTGGTGGGGGTGGTGCCCACAGGGTGATGGGGCTTTTTACGGGGTGGGAGTGTCCAAAGGGGTTGGGGTTGGAGTGGGGTGTCCCAGAGGGTGGGGTGGGGTACAGGGGGTGAGGGGATGTCCAAGGGGGTATGGGGTGTCCAGGGGGTGTGGGTGTCCAGGGGGTAGGGTCCTGTCCCGAGGTGTTGGGGGATGTCCAAGGGTGGGGGCCTATACAAGGGGGTAGTGATGTCCTGGGGGTGTCCCAGGGTGTTGGGGTGGTGTCCTGGGTGGATGAGGGGGCTTTTAATGGGTGTGGATTGTCTAGGGGGTGGGGTGGTGTCAAGGGGGTGAGGGGGATGGCCAAGGGGTGGGGTGTCCAAGTGATGGGGTGAATGTCTAGAGGGGTTGGGGGATGTCCTGGGGGTGAGGTGGGCTATCCAGGGGGGGTGTCTGGGGGAGTCCAAGGAGGAGGTGATGTTAAGGGGAGAGGGGGATTTCCTAGGTCGTGGGGCTTTCCAGAGTGGTTGGGGGTTTTCCAGGTGGTGGGGGGTTGTCCAAGGGGGTGGTGGTGTCCAAGGGGTGTCCAAGGGGTGGGGTGGTGTTCATAGGGGGTGATGGTGCATTCCAAGGGGGTGGGTGTCATGGGAGTGGGGGTGGTGTTTATAACGTGGTGGGATGTCCAGGGGTGGGGGTGTCCAGGGGTGTGGGGTGTCATGGGGGAGTCCAATGGCGTATGGAGTGGGGGAGGTGTTCAAGGGGTGAGGGGGATTTCCATGGGGTTGGGGGTGTCTAGGGGGTGGGGTGGTGTCTATGGGGTTGAGGGGATGTCCAGTGGGGTGGGGTGTCTAGGGGGGTGTCCATGTGCGTATGAAGTGGTGGTGGGGTCTAGGGGGTGAGGGTGTCCAGGTGGTGCAACAATACCCTATACAGTGCTCGAGTTCATTAAAAATATATTTTTTCCCATTTTCCCTATCGAATTTTAACACCAAAATGCATCTTTCTCCCCTATTTGGAACATGAAACCCAAGGAATATCCTGCACAAGAAGTGTTTGATTAAAATCCCGGTTTGCCCTTATATCCTAATTATGATTTCCAAATGATGTTGTGACTTTTCAGATGTGTTCAAATATTTCATGGATTCTTAAACGGTGTGTCTGGATACTTTTGAAAATGATATTATTTTAAAATAATGGGTATGGATTGGTTTGAACATTCATAAAGTGGGTTTTCTTTGTAAAACACTCATTGGAATGTGTCTCTTTCCTTATCATTATTAAAATAAATGGTAATGTCTATGTTATGGGACTTCCATTGTTCATTGATGGCCCTAAGGAAAAGTGACATCCTTGGAGTGGTGTTCTGGGGGTGATTCATGTGGGTGTGTGGCCGATGTGTTTCTTGTGCTTATTAAATATATATGGTTGATTATTTGATACTCCTTGGATCACCCCCATTTTAGAAAGAACATGATAAATAAGAATTGGTAGTGGATTATTAGAGGAATCTTTCTTTACTAGTCTGCGATTATGCTCTGGGTAATTCACCCTTAGTATAAACTCTCTCTGCTTTAGGGATGGTTTCCCTCATGAGTTAGGGTTGTTTGATTGCATTTGGCATGCCAAGATGATGGATTAGGTTACAATATTTTCTATATTTTCCCCTCATCTCTTAGGTACTACCATTTTCTATGACATTTGTTAATTCATGGAGGATAATCTAGGATCATCATCTGATATGGTAAAATGAATACTGTATACCCATTTCCCTCATTATGTCACCACTGATTATGCCCCCTAATTGTGGTGTGTCTCTTTGGTAAAATTGAATTCTTGGTTTTAAATTTTTTCAGGATTATTATTTGTAAAAAAACTATGTTTATTTTCATGTATTTCAAAGTAGAAGAAAATGAATATTTTATTTAAATTAAATTCATAGGGACACCCCCTCTCCCCTAGACACCCCTACCCCCTTAGACACCATTGACATCCCCCTACCAATGTGGACAGATCGTACCCCCTTGGACAACCCCCACCCCACCCCCTAAACACCCCCTAACCCCTTGGACACCCCCTTGTTATATAAATATATCCCAATGGTTTCATTGAAATCATTGGAATATTTTAACGTTATGTAGTCTATACAAATGGTTCCTATAGAATCTTTCGTATTGGGCCATTGCAATGACCATGATTCTAAATGTGTCTTAAACTATTGGGTTATTCTATCATGATGCCTTCAAGGGCTATCCCAATGGTTTAAAATCGTTGGCATATGTGTAATTTTCTATAGTGAATGTATACATATTCTAATATTTTCACTACATATTTATTTTTTACGGAAGGGCGAATTTGGTATCCATTTCTACCAGGATGTATTTTTTATGTACCTTAAGAAGAAAGGATCCAAGATGAATTAAAAAATGTTATATCTAGTTATTTTTTTAAAAAAATAATTTTCATGCATATTATTTTCAAATACGCATTGATTTGTTTTATATTTATAATTTCCTTACATTAAAATTATGATATTTTTCATATAAATATATATTTTTCTTATCGTAACAAGATGTATAATTTTGATATTGAATATAGTTAATAATGTTTTGAAGTTGGTATATGGCACATAAAATGAGTGTTGAATATAAGGAATGTGTTGATGCCTTTTTGGAATTTTCTAATCAAAATGTTCCAATCAGTGACATTTATTTCTATCCATGCCTGAAATGTTTGATTATAAAGATGTTGAAAAGCAGAGAGATCAAAGATCATCTAATTTCACATGGTTTTAATCCGAGTTACAGGCCTGGGATTTAGCATGGTGAAACATGACAGAATGTCATATCTACTAATTATGATGATTTTCAGGATGGTAACTCTGAAGGAATTGAATAAATGATCCGTGATATTGCAGCAGAACAAATTGAGATAGAACCGACAGTTGCGATTCTTTATAGTGATTCTGAAAAACCATTGTATCCTCTTTGTATAGATTTTATGGTTTTTTCGGTGGTGTTAATATTGATTAACTTGATGGAGAAACATGGATGGTGTGACATGAGTTTTACAGAACTTCTATAATTGTTGATAGGCATTCATCCAAAAGACAACGATCTTCCAGTTTCAGATTATATGGACAAGAAAATATTGAACTTGATGGGATTGGGATACAATAAAATATATGCATGTCCGAATGACTGTATGATATATTGGGAGGAATATGAATTTTTTTCAGAGTGTTCTAAATGTGTAAAATTATGGTTTAAAGTCGAAATAATAATATAATTCTGATGTAGAGAGTACAATGATCCCTTCCATGGTAATTTGGAATCTTCTTATAATTCATCGTTTGAATCATTTATTTGTCAATTTACATGATGTCAAAAGGTTAAAATGTCGGACTGAGGAGTGGATATGTGAGGTAAAAATACGCCATCCAGCTGATTGTCCACAATACATGAAAATTGATATGCATTATCCAACATTTAGAAATGAAATTAGAAATATCAGACTAGGGTTGTGCATAGATGGAATGAATCCATCAGAACCCTCAATAGCACACATAGTTCATGGTCGGTTTTATTGGTAATTTACAACCTCTTTCCCGAAGATTGTGTGATGTTCCAATATGTCATGTTGATTATATTGATATCTGGCCCGAAGAAACCCTAAAATGATACTGATGTTTTCTTGTCACAACTGATTTATGATTTGAATCTTTTATGGGAGGATGGTATTAGGGTGTATGATTTTTATAAAATGGAATATTTTCAACTGGATGTTATGCTAATGTCCACTATAAATGACTTCCAAGCATATGGAAATTAGTTTGGATTCAGTGTTAAGCGGCATAAAGAATATCCATTTTGTGAACTACAGATGTCATATCGTCAATTTCATCATAAGAGGAAAACAGTGTACATGGTTCATCGATTTTTTTCCATGGTTCATTGTTATTGAACAATAGAAGAGGAATTAAATGGCTCATAAGAATTTGACATTACTCCAAAACCATTATCCCCTGATGAGTGTTTTTAGAGGGTGGAAAATCTTGATGTGAAATTTGGAAAGACATAGAAATATGGTAATTATAGACATATTTGGAAGAAAATGTAAATATTTTAGGAGCTACCATATTGGAGATATCATGAAGTGAAACATAATATTGATTTCATACACATGAATAGGAATATCTATGACAGTTTGATTGGAACATTTCTAGATATTAATGGATAGAAAATAGATGGGATGAATGCATGATTATACTTACTATCAATGGGAATATGTTTGCAGTTAGCTCCCACTCTTAATGGAAGATTAACATTTCTTCCCCTAGCTCTTCATACATTATCCAAGAGGGAGAAAATTATATTTTTATAGTGTCTTCATGAAATCAATGTTTGTCATGGTTATTCTTCAAATGTAAAAATTTTTGTCACTTTGAAAGATATCAAGTTAATAGGTTTGAAATCTGATGAATGTCACATCATGATGCAACAACATCTTCCTGTTGCATTACGTGGAATATTTCCCATTCGTGTCAGAAAGACTATAATGATGTTGTGTGATTTTTTAATTTGAATTTGTATTAAAGTGATTTATGTTAATTATTTGATCATTTTGGAAAATGATGCAATTTCTATAATTTTCAAATTGGAAATGTATTTTCCTCCCTCTTTTTTGATATAATGGTGCATTTAATGATTCATCTGGTTCGAGAAATAATTCTTTGTGGGCATGTATATATTTTTTGGATGTTTCCTTTTGAACGGTATATGAAAATATTGAAGATGTATATTAAGAATACATAATGTCCTAAAGCCACCATTATTGATATGTATATTTTTGAAGAGGTCGCGGAGTTTTGTATGAGCTACATGGCTATGGTGGAGCACATAGGTTTTTCTCAATATCATCATGAATGAGTTAATAATGAGGGAAATGGGATTCATGGCTTGAAATTCAAATCATTGTCAGATGAAAAGGTGAAGAAGATAGAATTAAATATATAGAGTAACAAAGATGATGCTCAACGATATATCACATTGTTTATTACTGAGTTGAAACATTTTCATCCAAAGTGGAAAGAAATGAGGATTTTGAATGAGAATAACAAAATAGATTTTTCATGTTTTAAAAAGACCTTTATTTATATATAATATATATCAAAGAAAGTAAGATGGTTATTGGGTTGTACTTGTTTTGAGGCGATAACATGGCCCGGTTATGACATTAATGGCTATAAATTTCATAAAAATATCCTGAAAACAGTTGTGCAGTTCAGAATAGTGGTGTATTGGGGTTTGGAGAAGTAATGCATTTTTTGAGTTCTAAAGGCAAAACCCCAATTTCATCATCAACTACATATTATGGAGTCATTGAAGGAATATAAAAGATTTATTACATTAAAATTAATGTTCTTGTGTTTAACTGCAAATGGTTTATTAGTAACAACAGTGTCTTACACGATGAATTTGGAATGACTGTTGTTAATCTAAATAGATTAAGAGACATACCATATTATTTTATAATTGAAACACATTCAAAACACATTTTCTATTTATTTGATCAATTAGATATATAGTGGTATATTTTTTTACAGGGAAAAACACAATATGTCGGTGAGGATCAACTTGATGAAGATGCTGATTTATGTGAGATCATTATTCCCATGGAATGATTATATGAATATAATGATGAGCATGTTGAAGACATGGGTTGTTCCATATGGAACGATCATTATGAATGAATTTTGGGAAACAATCCATTTGTTAATTACTTATATTATAGGTAGAATGTGTTTATTTCTTTTTTACATTTATAATTTTCATAAAATGTTAGATGTTGTAATTTCTTCTATTATTAAAATGCATATTAAAACAAATAAATATAAATTTTTGTTTATTTTAATTTTGTTTAGTTTAGTTTATCATGTTTAAAATTACGTAATTATATATCTATTATTTTTTTATTGAAAATAACTTTACCATGTTTTCTATTTTTTCCATGTCTACCATGATTACCATGTCTACCATGTCTACAATGTTTTCCATGTTTAACATGTTTATCATAGTTTACAATAGTTTACATTTATTTAACTTATATATTGTTTGATTTTTTTGAATTTAGATTACAGCACCATATATAACATGGTTACTGTGTTTAAAATAGTTTAACATGATTACCATATTAACCATGTTTACCATTATATAACATAGTTCAATTTTCAATTTTCTGTTTCAAGTAGTAATCTAGTATTTGAATTTTTATATTTTTAAACTAATGTTTGTTTTTCTTTATATAGATAAAAATGACAGATCAATCTTTTGATCAGCCACATGATTCTGGAGATGAGAATAATGATTATACCTCTGGGGAAGAAAATTTATATGCTCCTATTGATGTTCTCCAATCATCTTCGTGTGCTCCCATAATGACAAAGAAGTGTTCATGAGTTGGTAAATGTGGGTCAACACATTTACCAACAAAATTACTTCCCCGTATGCAGAACCAGAGGATACACATTGAGTTTGACGAGAATGATATTCCCAGACCTTCAGATGAAAAATATTTTATGATTTTTGTATCAACTCAGGGTAAGAGCAAATTAAGAATTTTTTATGATGATTGGAGAAGTGTGGACAAAGTAACAATATCTCAATTGTGGGAGAATATTTTGGTAAGATATTTTGCAATTGTTTTCCTATTATTTAAATGTTTCTAGTATAATATTTTTTACCTGTAATTTTTCAGATTACATTTCATATTCCAGACAATCGAGGAGTTAAGAATAAATTCTTATCGATTGCTACTAGGAGACATAGGGAATTAAAATCAACCCTCACATCTGATTTCATTTTTGGTCATAAGAGTATTTACAATCAATGTCATATATTTCCTTTCATAGATGAAGATACATGTACAATATTTGTTTAAATTAGATGAAAAGATTCATTTTTGGTAAGGGAAATGTAAACATTTATTTGTATTGTAATATAAGTGATCTTATTAATGGTTTTTATTGATTTATTATTCTTAATTTTTAGTAAACAATGAAATATCATCCTGGGATCTAATCAAAAAATGTATAACCTAATAGTTTATCTCGTGGTGGGTATACATTGTAGGAAGAAAAAATGATGGAATTTTTTTTACAAAAACTAAGAGCTGAGGATTCAAGCTCAGGAGAGGTTTCCCCTCCATCCCCTACATCAAGACATGAAAAATCTAATAGAGCTCAAATGCAAAAATGAGGGTAATTTATTTCGGAATATTCAAGAATCATTACCGATAGGATTGTAAGATATTTATTTTATTTATTTAAGTTTACTATATTTTTTATACAATTCTAATCATTACAAAAATGTTCAATTAATTATTGAAGGATTATCTTGAGGATCAGATCTCACAGGGGGTATTTACAACTACTAGGGGGCAAGATATTTTATCTGTAGCATTGTTAATGCTAGAACATCCTAGATGTGTATGACGATATCTGTCGGGTGTATAGGTAAGAAAAGTGATACCATGTTCTTCACCTTATTACATTATGGGTGTTTATAAAAAAATGTAGAATCCTTGGAGTCTTAAGTTCATAATATTAATGCGATGATGAAGGAAAAGATTAGATCTTCGGTAATGTCTATAATTACAGACATGAATAGACAATTTCATACTGGAACTCCCACTCTTCAACCTCCCACTACAGACCCCATTATTTATCCTCCACCTCTGCCAGTTTCTCCCACTCCCCCACCTCAGCCTTCGGACATAATTTTTTATCCTACATCCCTTCCACAACTTCTTACTTATTTCGATTTATACTTCATTGATCCACAACATCATATACATTCATATGGTTAAGTATATTTTATAATAGATACATTTCATCATCAATAGTTAGAGGTTGGGAATAAAAGGGTTACAGTACAAAATATTGTGTATAGATCAGCTTGAGTACCACTAACTACAAATGTAGACACTAAAATTGGAAATTGTATCATCAATTTTTAATTTGGTCATTCAGACTTCTGTGACTCATTACCATAGAGGTATGTATGTTATATATTCTATTTTATTTTTTAAAATATGTTTTAAAATTTGAGAATTAATATATTTTTATGTTTATTTTTATAACAATACTTCAATGGTATAGAAGTAATGTAATTAAAACCAAAAATGTAACACACCAAGATTTCAAAGTATGTTTTTTTCAAAGTAATTCAATAACTTGCACTACATGCAACACCGAGTTCAAGTGCACCACAACATACCAAACTAGCCGTTGAAAAGTGGTAATCAAAATTATTAAATAAATTTGGAACTATATATAATCCTTATAATTTTATAATACATATAATGACTTTCTTAGACATAATGTAATAACTAATTCATTTTTTCAGATAAAAGAATTATTTTTAAAAAAATGCACGTTTACCGCCTTTTAATAGTGAACCCTTATTAAGTCCAAAATTTGAAACTTTTATATATTCAATTTGACAAAATAAAATTTTTCTTTATAATCGAGACATAAGAATTTGGCTTCAATAATTGTTTTTGTGTTTTTAGGATAACTTTCATATTTGGGTGAATAGTGAAAAATACTATATTTTAACTGAAAACAACTTTTTTAATAAAATTAATTTGTACTGTTAAATTATATATTTTATTGGTTTGGAAGTATAAATAGTTTAAATTTTTACCATTTAATCCAATTCTGGTCATTTTAAGTAATTTCACTTTGAGATTGGATATAAAGAAGTGTCAATCTTTTGGTAGATATTGTTTCTTAAAAATACGCCTTTTGGGTTTGACAATGGGACATAATTTTAAATTAATAAATGAAACTTCTATGTTTTTAATTTGGTAAAATAGACTTCATTTTTTTATTTCGAATATTGAAATTCTCCTGGGGTGAATTTTTTGTATTTTTCTGAAAAAGTTCAATTTTTTATAAATAGTTAAAAAACACTAAGTTATCGTTTAAAATCGAATTTTTATTTAAATAATTATTTATTTTATTTAAATTTATTTTTGGTCAAAATAAATACCTAATACCTATATAATATAAATTAAATTCATTGGAGTATGTTTATAATAATTTTAGATATATAAATATATATTATTAAACTTTTCACTGTCTATTACACACCTCCTAAGAGAATTTTCAAATTTACATAAAACTAAATTTTACCGCTTTCGTGATTTGAATTTCCAAAATCCAAGAAACATGGTTAATATAAAGGAATAAAATTTTGTTCAATAAGATAAATTTTTTTGGTGAATAGTAGCTTTTTACTTTTATTTACCATGATTAAAAGTAAATTGGGAAATTATGGCTGAAAATTATATTATTGTTACCTTAAAACATGTCCTAATTCTATTGGATAATTTTAATACGACCATAAACAACATTATGAATAATATATGACCATTTAGGTCCACTTGGATTAGATGAATACATTTCTTACTATTTTATTTAAAGAAGAGTTAAAAGAGTTAAATTCAATGATTTATAACTAAACCATTTTTATTATAGAGTTATACATAATATAAATTCAACAATAAATATTAATTAGAAAAAATTAAACAATTTCCCACATAATAGTCGTTTATTTATAATTTATAGAGATTATATAATTAAATTTATTAATGACACAATGATTATGAAGTAATAAACTTATTAATGAAAGAATCAAATAAATGGTATTATAAATATTAAAATAAATATAATATCAATGTTTTTATCACATAAACAAATTTTCTAAATGAATATGCCATATTAGGATAGATTCAACGTATTTTTTTGATGTAATAATGCTGTTATTATTTTAACATAAAATAAATACCAAATATTGACAAAATTGACATAAAATAATTTTTAAAATAAATATTATATTATTAATTGATATAATGGTCCTAAAAATATACGGTTTTCCCAAAATACATATATAATAAAATATATGACATTAATGAACCAATTTAGGTTCTATTGTCAGTATATAGTATGTTTATTAACCATATCTTGTAAGAATACAAGAAGACATGGTAAAAGATAAATTATTTAACTTAGTGTTAAATCTAAATGATAAGGTTAAGATGGTAACCTAAACTTGTATAAAACCTATTTTTTAGTATATTTAGACCCATACAAATCCTATATTCTAAAAAATTCACTTTTGAGCCATTATAAACCGAATATGAATTTATTATAAAATAATATTTTGTGTTTTTCCAATGGTGCCCCTCAACCTCTTATAAAAGGGAACTTCCCCTTCTCTCAAATTCACATCTCCAAAGCCATTTGGCTCAGCCAACCCCTACCCAAATATCCTCTAAACTATCCTAACATCATCCTAGAAGCCTTTATTTGGTCTGAAAGCCAACCTATGGATCCCTTTTGATCAAATCAAAAGTAAGAACCTGAAGAAGAGGTAATGATTTCACCACCCTCTTTCAAGTTCTCTTATTCCTCCACATACTCATTCATTGTTGTTTCCATTATAAAATAATAACTCCCATATCTTATATATACTGTGATGTTATTATAAGTATGTAACAACTATATCCATTATTCTACCCATCTTTTGAATGATAATGTCACCATGCGTGCGTACGTACGACTTACCGTCTCCACACTGTGGTGTAATTTGTTATTCAACACAATGTTATTTGGATTGATTTAATGATGAGTAATATGTATATAAATAATACAAAAAACAGGATAATTTCTCTGTAAAATTAATATACCATCTGATTCCAAACCTTTAAGGAAATTATAATGTCGCTTGTGCCTACGTACAGAATATCGTATCCACGACGAGATGAGATTCATTTCCACGTTCACCATTCATCAATGACTATAAAAATATATATTACTAATAATTATGTAATATATGAAATAATAATGCTACTGAAGTTATATATATTTATATATTTATATATGTACTTACTTATGTCTTATTCACTTAGTTCTGTTCAATACGATAAGAAAACGTAAACATCGTTTATGCGTACGTGCAGACTACCGTCTCAATAAACAGTGTTTTTTTATTTCATATATATGTATATTATACATATTTTATATTCTAAATATATATGATATATAAATCATGTTTCATATTCTGGAAGTATTTAAATCCTTGTCTACATGATCCAATCAAGAGTAACAAGTTAAAACACGTACGATAAAGAAAGCTATTATTACCCGAAATATTAATTTAACATGGAAAATATTTTTAAATGGGTTATATAAATTCATAAATAATTCATATATTATATCATAAATATTAAAATGGTTCTTTTATAATTTAATAACATACTATGATCTTCATACAATAGGTTAAACGTACCCTCGACCAAAGGAAATTGAAAGGTAAGGGTCAATTTGGCAATCTCATTATTATCGGAGGTAGTTTTTACGGATGTATCTACTGGGAAATATTTATTATCCATTTCCATGTTTCATTAAATAGTTTTCAACGGGATTCATTTTAGTGATTTTTTATTAAAACATCATTTTAAATGTTTTAATGATTTATTCTTCTAAACCATTCTCTTTAATGACAATGTTTTTAAAATGGTTATTAGGATTTATTTAAATGGACATGAATGTTTTAAAATGTTAATTAAATTCAAAATTTTCAAAGTGGCATGGAACACTTTGATTCAAAAATTTATTTAAATGTCTTCATTTCTAAATTTTGTGACATTTAAATGTTTTCATAAAAAATCAGTATTTCTCTCAAAGAGTTTTACAAATCATTTTCATCTATGTCAAACTCCTTTAATGGATTTTAAACCTATTTGAAATTGATTAATTATGATAGAAATATTCTTTATTGTATTGAAGGTTTTGTGATATATTTGACTGTGGATGTGTTATTTTTATAGCATTCACAGTTTATGGGTAAAGTATTGACATTTCGTATGCCAGTTTTAATACGAATGTTAATGTTATGTTAAATAAATTTCATACGAGAAATGCATTGGACTTAGTAAGTGACGGGTGGAGCCCACTATAGCTCCTAGATGCATCGGTGGGTCTCATGAGACAAACTACTGTATTTTCACAAGGCCTTGACAAAATCTTATTTGTAGTCTTGGCACAAGGCCTTGACTATGGGGTTAGTATATTCTGGGATTATGCATTCCATCATTATGAATATGGAAATTGATATTACATATGATTATTTGACAAGTAGGATATCCATGTGAATAAATAAATGGCATTATTTTATTGTATATTTTCCATATTTTTGATGAAAATTTTGTTTAAAAATCATTTTGTTTTATTGTGATAATTTTCCTTAAATATTTATGCTTATTTATGAATGTTACTTCTATATTGTTATCCTTACTGAGTATCTGAGCTCACCCCTTTCAATGTTTTAATTTTATTAGGATTAAAAGAAGTGTATTATGATTCATAATCCGTGTTAAGATAGGTTATTAATGGAGTTCTCAAAGGATAGTTTATGTAGTGTTTTATTTTCTAAAATGTTATGTAATTTCCATGTATGTAATATATATTCCAAGACTGCTAAACAGATCGGTCTTTCGGGACTTGATTCCTTGTAATCATGCCAATGAATTAAAATAATGCACTGAATCTGGGTAACTGGGGTCGGGGCGTTACAGTTGGTATCAGAGGAAGTTTAGAAATAACCTTTTAAACTAGATTTAGATAAACTCTTATTAGAGTACATTACCCTGAGATAGAATTTGAGGATTAGTATAGAATAACATCCAAGAATTTTGGTAATGTAGATATTTTGTGAGTTTTCCAAGCAAATACATCCTTTTCTGTATACAAGTAGGTAGGGGAGGATCTGGCACATATGTACCTAGGGTTAACACCCGAAAACACAGCTTTGAGCTAGACTCGAATGGGAAGTGGTGCATGACAACGGTCTTTACTGCACTCTTGGTTATGACACTCCTGGGGGATATGCTTTGGATAATTCTCATTTTCATTACAAATAATTACGAAGGATTTCCGAGTATATATCTTCTCAAAGAAAATATTTTAATGGATTATATCCATAAACTATTCTATTTATGTTAGGTATTTTAGAATTTTGGAATTATTCATTATAAATCATAAACTGACCTAGTGTATGCCATTGTATAGAAATGGATCCCAGTAGAAGGAATGTTAACTCCAACAATAGGAATGATTTATATAGTAATAAGGATCACATCGTTCATATTATTAAGCCAACATTTATAAGGGAAATAGTCTACCTTGTATTCTCATCATATAAATAAATATTATGTTGTTCTAATATGATAAGTAAATAATTCTCTGAGTCCTATGGCTTTGAATGGAAGCAAGAGAATAAAATGATGGAAGAGAGCAAGATGGATAAAAGGAAGAGGGAGAATAATGATTTTCCAATATGTGATAAATGTGAAATGAATCACCTTGGTAAATTCTTGAAGGGAATGGGAGTTTTTTATTAGTGTGGATAAAAAGGACACCAAGTACATGATTTCATGGGTATGAAAAAGTTTTCAAATGTAAAATGTTTCATCTCCAAGGTGTTAATACACTACACGAATCAATGTCTCATTCAAAAGATTATACTGTAAATGACGTTATTGGATAACAATCAAGTTATGATACTACCTCAGATGAAGAGGAATGACTATTGCTCTTATGTTGTTGTAATAGAATTATTTCATTTGAGTTTTGTATCAACCGTATACTATTTACATGAATTGTGGAGATAAATAAGGATTGTAATACAATACTATTTTATTGAGGATTTGAGATTATATGGTTCTATAAAAATTTACTTAACAGTAAGCTACAATTTTTGGAAATTAATTTGTGAAGTAAATGTAATCATTAATATGGTCATGATATCAAGGTATTGATTTTGATATAAGAGATGTTCGATTTTGGTAATTCAGGATGTTGTGTTGTTGTAAAAGAATACATGATGAAGGAGTTCACATGTTATTATCTGGAAAAAAGGATCATCATTATGTTTAACTTATAAATTTTGGACTAAGAGTTTGGATATAAGTTTTTTGGATAATTCAAAAGTATGGAATGGATTAAGATTTAAATTGGATACTATTGTTAAGGTTATTTTTGGATTTCCATAAAAAGGACAACCCGAGGTCGGGAGGCAACCCGTCGCGTCCGTCAAGGCCGCGAGACATGAACCTGCAACCGAAGGGAGACAAGGGTGTATCAACTATCATTGACCCATGAGTTGTCCTAGATTTAATAATGTAGTATTTTTAAAGGTTCTGGTAGATGAATTATAAATTCATTTTTCTGGGACCCAAAATGACTAGGACAAATAGAATATTTTTTAAGTTCTATTCTCTTTTAGAGTGAAAAATGAGTTTGTAGTAGAAATTAGTTGAAAGATGGAACTCTAATTGTCAAGTATATATATATATATATATATTTCTCATATTTTAGGGATAAATTAATTATTAAACCTTAGGGAAGGGATCATAAAACAAAAAATGTGTTATCCTAATACCTTGTGTTTTGTTGAACTGATGGTATTTTAAATCATCATAGATTTGTGGATTTGAGGCCCACAATTATTCAATTGTTTGTGATTGATGACCTCAATCAATCCCTATATATATGTACATTTTTTCTCCTATTAGGTGTCTCTAATTTCCACCAATTTTCTCCTTATCGTGATCATCATTTGTTGTTGACTTTTTCATTCCCCTTTTCTTCTTATTAAGTCTAAATTCTATTAACACAATTTCTGATGTGAGTTTTCTCACAAAGGTATTTTATATTTTCACCCTTTTATTTTCGAAGAAAAATTGCAAATGGCGAGGATTTAATTTATTGAAAGAGGGAAGAATGTAACACCCCAATATTTCAAAGTAATTTATTTCTTAATGTAATTCAATAAATTGCACTACACGCAATAGCGATTTCAAGCACACCACAACTTCCCAAACTAGCCGTTCAAAAGCATTTATCAATAGTATTAACTAAATTTGGAACTATATATAATACTTATAATTTTAGAATCCATATTATGAGTTTCTTAGACATAATGTAAGAACTAAATCATTTTTTCAGTTAAAAGAAGTATTTTTAAAAAAAATGCACTTTTACCGCCTTTTAATGGTCCACCATTTTTAAATCCAATATCTGAAACTTTTAAATATTGTATTTGAAAAAATAAACCTCTTATTTAAAATCGATACATAAGAATGTAGTTTCAATAAATATTTGGTGTTTTTCTGATAACTTTCATATTTTGGTGAATGGTGAAAAATACTATATTTTAACTGAAAACATCTTTTTTAATCAAAAAAAATTTATAGTGTTAAATTATAAATTTTAATGGTTTGCAAGTATAAGTAGATTATGTTTTTACCATTTTATCTATTTCTGTTGTTTTTATGTAATTTCACTTTTAGATTGGACATAAAGAAGTGTCAATCTTTTGATAGATATTGTTTCTTAAAAATACATCTTTTGGTTTTGACAACGGTAAATAATTTTAAATTAATAAATGAAACTTCTATGTTATTAATTTGGTAATATAGACTTTATTTTTGGATTCGTAATATCAATATTATCCTAGGGTGAATTTCGGGTATTTTATGAAAATGTTCAATTTTTTATGAATATTGAAAAACCACTTAGTTGTCATTTAAAAAAGAATTTTTATTTAAAGAATTATTTATTTTATTTAAATTTATTTTAGGTCAAAATAGATACATTATACATATATATATTAGATTTCCTTCATTGGATAAAGTTTATAATAATTTTAGATATTTAAGAATTTTATTGAACTTTTCACCGTCTTTTACCCACCTCTTAGGAGAATTTTCAAATTTACATAAAACATAATTTTTACAGCTTCTGTGAGTTGAATTTCCAAAATGTGAGAGACACGGTTAATATCAAGGAGTAAAATGAGGTTCAATAATTTTTATTTCCCACAGTTAAAAGTAAATAGGTAAATTAAAGGTAAAAATGATATTATTATTACCTTGAAACATGTCCTAATTCTTTTGTATAAGTTTAATTCGACAAAATAAACCTTTGGAATATAATATGCCCCTTTAGGTCCACATGGATTAGATTACGACATTTATTATTAGTTTATTTAAAGAAGAGTTAAAAGAGTTAAAATTAATGTTTAATAACGAAACCATTTTTAATATAGGCTTATACATAAGATAAATTATACTATAAAAATTCATTAGAACGTTAACAATATTTCCTACATAATGGTAATTTATTTATAATTTTTTGAGACAAAATAATTAAATTTATTACTGATACAATTATGATGCAGCAATGACCTTATTAATTAAAGAATCAAATAAATGGTATTATAAATACTAAAATAAATATAATATCAAACTTTTTGCCCCATCCACGAATTTTATAGGTGAACATTCCATGTTAAGATTGATTCAATGTATTTTGTTTTAAGTAATCATGTTGTTATTATTTTAATAAAAAACATTTACCCAATAGTTTCAAAAGTGACATAAAATAGTTTTTAAAACAAATAATATACTATTAATTGATATAATGGTCCTAAAAAACTAAATATCTGCAAAAAAGACTTATATAATAATTAATATTACATTAGTGAACCATTTGGGGTTTTATTGGAAGTATATAGTATGTTTATAAACCATATAGTGTAAGAATACAAGAAGAAAGTAAAAGTTAAATTATTTAACTTAGAGTTAAATCTAAATGATATGGATAAAATGGTAACCTAAACTTGTCAAAAACATACTGGTTGACTATATTTAGACTCATTCCCACATTATCCCCGAGATAAATCACTTTAGAGACATTATATACCTAATATGAATTTATTATAAGATAATAATTTAAGTTTTTCCAAAGGTTCCCCTCACCCCTCTTATAAAAGGGCACTTAACCTTCTCTCAAATTCACACATAAAAAGCCATTTTTCATGGCCATCCCCTGCCAAAATATCCTCCCAACTAACTTAAATTAATCATAGAGTCCTTCCTTTGTTCATAGACCCATCCTACGGATCCATTTTGATCAAATAAAAAGGAAGAACCTGATGTAGAGGTAATAATTTCACCACCATCTTTCAAGTTCTATTATTCTTCCACTTACTCTTTCATTGTTTTTTACATTATAAAATAATAACTCCAGTATCTTATATATACTATGTTGTTATTATAAATATTTAACTACTTTATTCATTATTCTACCCATCTTATGACGGATAATCTCACCATGTGTGCGTACGTACTGCTTACCATCTCCATGCTGTGGTCTAATTTTATTCAACACTATATTATTTGGATGGATATAATGATGGGTAATATGTATATAAATAATAAAAATAACATTCTAATGTCTCTGTAAAATTATTATACCATCCAATTCCACACCTTTAATGAAATGTGATTTTCGATCGTGCATAGGTACGAATTACCATATCCATGACGCGATTAGATTCATTTCCACATTCACCATTAATCAACGATTATAAAAATATATATTACTAATAAGTATGTAATATATGACATAATAATGCTACTAGAGGTATATATATATAAATATATATATTTACTTACATATATATTATTCACTTACTTCTGTTCAATACGATATGAAAACAGAAACATTGTTTATGCGTAAGTGCGGACTACCGTCTCAATAAATTGTGTTTTTCATTTAATATATTTTTATATTATAGATATTATATATTATAAAAATATATGATTTATAAATCATGTTTTATATTCTAGAAGTATTTAAATCTTGGTCTAAGTGATACAATCAAGAGTAACAAGTTAAAACATGTACAATAAAGAAAGCGATTGTTACCCGAAATATTAATTTAACATGGAAATTATTATTAAATGGGTTGTATAAAGTCATAAATGAATCATTTATGATATCATAAATATTAATATGGTTATTTTATAATTTAATAACATATTACGATCTTCATATAGGAGGTTAAACATACCCACGACTAAAGAAAAGTCCAAGGTAAGGGTTAATTTCACAATGACTTTATTATCCGAGGTTATTTTCACATAAGTATCTACCAGTACATATTTATTATCAATGTCAATGTTTCATAAAATAGTATTCAAAGGGATTCTATTAAGACACTTTTTACTAAAACTTCATTTGAAATGTTTTAATGAATTATTCTTCTAAACCATTCTCATTAATGATCGTGTTTTTAAAATGGTTTTAAAGATTTATTTAAGTGGTCATGAATGTTATAAAATGTTTAGTACATTTAAAAGTTTCAAAGTGGTATGGAACACTTTGATTCAAAAATTTATTTAAATGTATTCCTTTCTAAATTGTGTGACTTTTAAATGTTTTCATTGAAAAAGGGATATTTCTCTCAAAATGTTTTACAAATCATTTTCATCTATATCAAAATCCATTAAGGAATTTTAAACATGTTTGATGTTGATTTATTATGATACAAATATTCTGAATTTTATTGAAGGTTTTTTGATATGTTCGACTGTGGATGTGTTATTTTTATACCATTCATGGTTTATTGGTAATGTATTTACATTTTGTATGCTAGTTTTAATACAAATGTTGATGTTATGTTTAAACATTTTCATACGAGGAATGCATTAGACTTAGTAAGTGACAGGTGGAGCCCGCTATAGCTCCTCGATGCATCGGTAGGTCTCATAAGAGATACTAGTTTCTTGTCATTAGGCCTTGAAAAAATCTTATTTTTAGTCTTAGCACAAGGCCTTGACTATGTGGTTATGATAGTATGGAATTATGCATTCCATCATTATGAATGTGGCTATTGATATTGAATGTGATTATTCGACTAGTATGATATTCATGTGAATAAGTAAATGGAATTATTTTATTGTATATTTTCCATATTATGCTGAAGTTTAAGTTTAAAATGGATATTTATTATTCTTATGCATTTCCTTACATGTTTATGCTTATTTATGAATGTTTCCCATATATTCTTATCCTTACTGTGCATCTGATCTCACCCCTTTCTATGTTTTAATTTTATCAGGATTCCAACAAGTGTATTATTATTGATAACAAGGGTTAAGATAGGGGATTAATGGAGTTCTCAAAGGATAATTTATGTTGTGTTTAATTTTATAAAGTGTAATACGACGTCCATTTATGTAATATATTTTCCATGACTGCTAAACTGATCGGTATTTTGGGACTTTATTCCTTGTAATCATGACAATTTATTAATATAATGAACCGACTCTGGGTAGTTGGGGTTGGGGCGTTACAACAAAGACAAATGGTTTTGACATCAGATACAGATTCTAGTATTCTTGATAGATTGTCAAGATATTCAACATTGTTGGCATATGATTATGAGTATCCAATAGAATCTCATGTTTTTAGACATGCAATAAATGTGGGGATTTGGAAAAATGATATCATGGAGCTTGTTACTGAAGATAAGGTTTCTATCAATGTGGTGTAAATTTTTTCTATGTAAGTCTTAACACATTTTCCATGTGTTATAATTATTCAAAATGTATAATTATGTATATTTTGTATTATGTATCTTTATAAAATCTGTGATAATAATTTTCTGATAGATGTATATGGATTCATGGACCCACATTTGATTTCACCTGAATCACATTTATTATATGAGGAGCAAAGGATGCATTATATTGCTGAAATATTTGAATAGAATATAATCACATAGTTTTGGATGATTCCTTTTTGATAGAGGTATGAAAAATAACTTTGGAAAAAATTTCATTACCTATTAACATAGAAAACCATTAACCTTAAATTTTCTTTTATCAGTGATCATTTGATTTTAGGTGTTTTCCCCAAGGGAGAAAACACTTTATTGGATTTCCTCTGTCTATGGAGATCTGCAGGAATGTTTTAAGAAATTGTTGGAAAAGTAAGTTTCAATTTCTTAATAGTTTTATATATTTTAATAAATTTCAATTTTATCCCATTTGTATAATTTTTTAATAGGGGATGGGCCTACATTCGAAAAAAACACAATGAAAAGGAGTTCCAAGATCTAATATGTAAAAGTAATGGTAAATATCCATTTAGAATTTGTACTTTTCAATGTATTACCTAAAAATAATATTTTTAATTTATGCTCATTTAAATATAATTGTCATGAACAACAAGGCGTCATCGAATATAGATACTATTTATTAGGATTTATGTATGATATAATTAAAAATCGAACACCTTTGCATTTTGACCTGATAAGATTTCCTTCTAAAATATTCCATAATATTTGATTTGATTTATTCATTATACATGTTAACTATTTGTCTTTAGATTGTATCTATTTGATGACCCTCAACACTATAGTGCTCATGATTTCAAACACTTACATGTTTAATCGTAAAATTATTTTATAGGTTTGATTGGATTTTAGTTTGATTGTATTTTAAAATGTAATTTTGAATATTTTCTTTATAATTGTGTATTTGGTAGTAGTTTATGTGGGATTTTCGTTTTTTAGTTGACATTGTATGTTTTGAATGTTATATATGTGAATGTTTATTTTTTTCTACTTCTTATTTTGGTATGGTTCTGATGGTTTTCAAGTATAGTTTCTGGTCTTAGGGGGAGGGTTTCCAGGGGTGTGGGGGTGTCCAGTGGGCGGGTCATTTTCAAGGGTGCGGGAGGGATATCCTGTGGGGTGTGGAAGTCCAAGAGTGTGGGGGACTTTACAGTGGGTGGCCAGGGTTGTTTGGGGTTGTCTAGTGGCGGGATTTTATGGGTGTCGGAGGGCGGTCCAGTGGGGTGGGGTTGTCCAGGGAGTCCATGGGGTGGTAGGGTGTCCAGGAGGGTGGGAGGGATGTCTCGGTGAGTGGGGTCTTTCCATGATGGGTGGGGGGCTATCCATGAGGTGTCCAGAGGTGTTGGGGGTGTCCAGTGGGGTAAGGGGCTCCCATGATTGTGGGAGGGTTGTCTAGTGGGGTGGGGTGTCTGGGGTGTCCATGGGTGTGGGAGGGTGTCTAGTAGGGTGGGAGGGCTATCCAGGGGAGTGGGGGATATCCAGAATAGTAGGGGACTGTCTAGGGGTGTCCAGGGGTGTTGGGGTGTCTAGTGGGGTTGGGGTTTCTATGGGTAGGGGAGGGTTGTCCAGTGGGGTGGGTGTGTCTAGGGAGTGCATGGGGGTGGGAGGGTGTCCAAGTGGTTGGGAGGGCTGGCCAGGGGAGTGGGGCTGTCCAACAGGTGTGGGGACTATCCAGGGGGTATCTAGGGGTGTGGTGGTGTCTGGTGTGGTGGAGGTTTCTAGGGGTGTTGGAGGTTTTTCCACTGGGGTGGGGGTGTCTTGGGGTTCCATGGCGTGGGAGGGTATCTAGGAGGGTGGGGGCTGTCCAGGGGAGTGGGTGGTTGTTCAGGAGGTGTCGAGGGGTGTGGGGGTGTCCAGTTGGGGGGGCATCTCTGTTGGAGGGATGTCTAGTGGGTGGGGGTGTACAGGGTTTCCATGCGACTAGGAGGGTGTCAAGGTGGGTGGGAGGGATGTCCAGGGGAGTTGGGGCTTTCCAAAAGGGTGGGGGCTATCCAGGGGTTGTCTTGGGGTGTAGGGGTGCGGGAGTGTCCATGGGGGTTGGGGATTACAAGGGTGTGGGATGGATTTCTAATGAGTTGGTGGTGTTCAGGGTGTTTGTGGGGCTGGGGTTCTAGGGGGTGCCCTATCCAGGTGGGTGTGGGGATGTCCAAAGGTGTCCAAAGGTGTGGGAATGTCATGTGATGTTGGGGTGTTTCAGGGGTGTGGGGGTTGTCCAGTGGGGTGGGAGTTGTCTACGAAGGTGGGGGGGTGTCCAAGCGGTGTCCAGGGGCGTGGGGCTGTCAGCGGGGTTGGTGGTTTTTGGGTTGCGGGCGGGCTATCTAGTGGGGTCGGGTCGTCCAGGGTGACCATGGGGGTGGGATGGTCTCCAGGAGGGTGGGAGGGCTGTCTAGGGGAGTGCGGGATATCCAGGAGGGTTGGGTGATTTCTAGGGGTTGTCTAGGGATGTGCGGGTGTCTAATGGGGGGGTCAGTGGAGTTGGAGGGTTATCCAGTGGGATGGGGGTTTTCTAGGGTGTCCATGGGGGTGCTAGGGTGTCTAGGAGGGTGGGGTGCAGTCTAGGGGAGTGGGTGGGCTATCCAGGGGGTGTCTAGGGATGGGGGTGAATAGTGGGTTGGGGGATATCCAGGGTTGTGTGAGGGTTTTCCATTGGGGTGGGGGTATCCAGATTGTCCAAGGGGTGGGAGGGTGTCCAGGAGGGTGGGAGGTAGTCCAAGGGAGTGGAAGCTGTCCAGGAGGGTGGGGGGCTATCCAGTGGGCATCCAGGGGTGTGGGGGTGTCCATGTGTTGGGGGTTTCCTGGGGTCTAGGAGGGTTGTCCAGTGGGGTGGGGGTGTCTAGGGTGTCCATGGGTGTGGGGGTGTATAGGAGGGTGGGAAATCTGTCCAGTGGGTGGGGGTTGTCCAGTGGGTGGGGGCTATCTAGTGCGTTAGGGTTTTCCAGGGGCGTGGGAGGGATATCCAGTGGGATGGGGGTGTCCAGTGTGTCCATGGGGGTGGTAAGGTGTCTATGAGGGTGGGAGTATGGGCTATCCAGGAGGGGTGGGGGCTGTCTAGAGGGTATCCAGAGGTGTGGGGTTATCCAGTGGGGTGGGGGATTATAGGGGTGTGGGAGGGTTGTCGAGTGGGTATGGGGGTGTCCTGGGTGTCCATGGGGGTTGGACGATGTCTAATAGGGTGGGGGATATCTAGGGGAGTCCAATAGTGTTGGTGTATCTATTGGGGGGGTCCAGGTGTGTGGGATGGCTATCTAATGGGGTGGGGTGTCCAAGGTGTCCATGGATGTGGGAGGGTGTCCAGGAGGGTCGGAGGGTTGTCCAGGTGAGTGGGGGTTGTCATGGAGGGTGGGGGATGTCCAGTGGGTGACTAGGGGGTGTCCAGGTGGGGTACAAGGGTGTGGGAGGGTTCTCTAGTGGGGTTGCTGTGTCCAGGGTGTCCATGGGGGTGGGGGTGTCAATGTGGTCAGGGGTATCCAAAAGGGTGGGGTCCATCCAAGGGGTCTCCCTGGTCACGGGGGGGGGGGGGGGGGGGGGGTTGGTGTCCAGTGGGTTAGGGGGTTTTTAGGGGTGTGGGGATGTATACTGGGTTGGAGGCTATCTAAAACTGTTGGGGGAGGGGGGTTGCTGAGGGAATGTACATGGGTGTGGGGGGGGGGGGGTTCAGGGGTGTGGGAGGACTATCCAGTAGGGTGGGTGTGTATAGGGTGTCTAAGGAGGTGGGAGGATGTCCTGGAGGGTGAGAGGGCTGTCCAGGGGAGTGTGGGCTACCCAAGAATGGTGGGGGTTGTCCATGGGTTGTCCTATGGTGTGAGGGTGTCCAGTAGGGTGGGATGTTTCAAGGTTGTAGGAGTGTTGTCCAATGGGAAGGGGTCTCCAGAGTGTCCATGGGGGTGATCGGGTGTCCAGGAGGGTGGGGTGTTGTCCAGGGGTGTGGGATTATCTAGGGGATGTCTAGGGGTGTGGGGGAGTCTAGAGGGATTGGGGGGGTTTCTAGGGTTGTGTGAGGGATGTCAAGTGGGGTGGGGGTGTCCAGGGTGTCCATTGGGTGGGAGGGTTTCCTGGAGGGTGGGGGGTTGTCCAGGAGTGTGGGGGTTATCCAAAAGGTGGGGGTTGTACAAGGGGTGTCCAGGGGGTGGGGGTTTCCAGGGTTGTGGAAGGGCTATCTAGTGGGGTGGGGGTGTCCAGGGTGTTCATTGGTGTGGGGGATTACTAGGGGTGGGGGCAGTCTAGGAGGGTGGGGGCTATCCAGTGGGTGTCTTGGGTGTGGGGGTGTCTAGTGTGGTGGGGGTTTCCGAGGGTGGGGTGGGGTTGTCCTGTGTGATGGGGGAAATCCAGTGTGTCCATGGGGTGGGGGGTCTCCAAGAGGGTGGTAGGGCTATCCAAGGGAGTTGGGGGGGGGGTGTTTAGCGGGGTGGGGGAGTCCAGGGGTACGGGCTGTCCAAGAGGGTGGGGGTTGTCCATGGGGTGTCTAGGGGTGTTGGGGGTGTCCAGTGGGGTGGGGGTTTCCAGGTGTGTGGGAGGGTAGTTCAGTTGGGTGGGGGTGTCCAGGGTATCCATGGGGGTAGGAGGGTGACCAGGTGGGTGGGAGGGATGTCCAGGGGAGTGGGGGTGTCCGGTGTGTCCATGAAGGTGGGTCGATGTCCTGAAGGGTGGGGGCTATGTAGGAGGGTGGGTGTGGTCCATGGATGTGGGGGTGTCTAGTGGGGTGGGTTGGGGTTCCAAGGGTGTTGTAGGGCTGTTTGGTCTGTTTCATGTTTTCTATTATAGGGCACAGTTGTGGTTGATCGGTTTTATTAAAAAAATTACATTTTACATCAGTTATTTTAAAACCTACATAAAAATTGCATGTTTATTTGTTTTAACGTTGATTATTTGAAATCTGACGTAACAAATGCATGGGTAGGGGATTTTTATGTCAGTTATTTAATAACTGACATAATAAATGGTATGAAATTGGTTTTTATGTTGGATATTTGATAACTGACATAGTGTATTTTTTTTCATGTTAGTTATTATTTATCGAATGTGAATGGTGCTTGGAAGACTGGTTTATAATTTTGGTTATGAACATAACCAATGTGATAAAAACATTGGTGGAACGATTTAAAATGATGGTTATTCTATAACTTATATGAAAAAGTATATACCACATCGGTTATTTAAAAACAGCCATAATAAATCACGACTACATAGCACTTTCCACATCAGTTTTTGTTGATCCAACATGAAAAACACTTTGTATATTTGGTTTTTACTTCGAATTTAAAATAACCACCATAAAAACAATTTTTATAACATCTCTTGTAAAAACATCGGCCAGAAGATGACGTGAAAATACAAAATAACCACTATAAAAGACGTTTTCTACACTAGTGTGAATAAAATTGAAACACTGCCACTAGATTAACATTAATATTTATCTATTGAGTTCGAAAACAATAAATCATCCTAGAAAAATGTATTACATTCATGTTTGAATGTAGTGAAATTTATTTTTTCGAACGATATAAATAAGGATAGTTAGTGTGTCTTGTCCAAAACTATATCCAATGTATTGTACTTAGTATTTTTGGTAAAAAAAATTATTAATGATGCTTAGAATAGCATGCTTGGGTAAATCAATTACAAATATTTTGGACATTTCTTACTATATTATTTCTCTATATTGACTATAATAAAGAGAGATAATAGATTTCCAACTAAAATATGGCTAATATTAATCAAAAGGAACAAATTAAAGTTATCATTCATTGATTAAACCTCCCCCTCTAAAAATGATATCAGCCTTATATCACTAAATTACATAAAAATGTAAATTCATTGACATCTTTCAGTTTTATCTTCTAGGAAAATAAAATATAGGATCTATTTTTTTTTGAACAAATAATAACTCAAATGTTTAATATTAATCATCCATGATATTTAAATTGTTGTGGTTAATGATGTATGGTTTTCATAGAACCCCTAGATTTTGGATTGTTATTACCACCATTGTAAGAGCCACATAGTGTGTACTATAATGTCATTGGATTTAGTTAATTAAAAATCCACAAAATAAACTTATAGATTCAATTTTATATATTATTTTATCAATTTTTTTAATTTTCTTATTAATATATATAATTTTATCAATACTAAAGTTCTTAATTTAATATTAAATTTTTTAAAAAAATCATCTACTCCATATAAATATAGGTTTTTTAAAACAACAACCATGTGTGGTAATAAATATATCAAAACATTATTTCATAGATAAATATTATAATATAACCCATGGGTTGAATCAATATAGGCTTTCAATAATTTAATTATTCAAGTAGTAAAAAGAAGATATTTTTATAAAAGAAATTATAAAATTTATAATAGTATAAACAAGTATATTGGAATGAAGAAAATGGGATGTAATGGTTTTATTGCTGTAGTCCAAAAATGAAATTATAATATTTTCTTATAAATATATTTCTTTTATTATTATTAACTAAAAAATGGAAAAATCTACCATGGAAACCTTAATCCGTCTAATATGAATGAAATAGTGTGGTTTGATGTAGTAGTAATCAATACCTGATATTCCCTCAATATATTGTGTTTTAGAAGGTACCAAATTACACCATTCAAAAAAATACCCCCAATGAAATTATGAATATATTTAATATGATAAGAGGATATTATAAATTAAAAGGTAACTCACTTCCGTCAAACACGTATCTTTAATTTTTAGATATCGAATACCCAGGATTTTATATTCCCTTTATAAAATAAAAATTCAATGGTAGTAGATATTAGAATAAAACAAAAGTAAAAATAAATGGAAATAAACAATAACAAAAAAAATATCATTTATGGAATTATAATTTAATTAAATATTAAAATTAGTCCATAGTAAAGAGTTTTTTCATCAACACATAGATTATAATATTACACTAGGACGATATTCCTTTAACTAGTAAAGACCCATAAATTACATGTATTTTTTTTAATTAAATGGGGATTTTACGGGTCTGCAAAAATTGACGGCGCGTGATTCCGGGCCCCGGAGTGCCCGAACTGAATTTCTGAACTTTTTTCGGGTACATTCAGTAAACGTGCGAGCGGGTTTTTATAACTTTTGAACCATTTTTCAGAATTGAAATCTGAAGGGACCGTTGAACTCGCAGCATCAGTATTCTTTTAAGGGGACTTTCACCTCGACAACAGTAGGTCTAGAGTGAAATATAGATTTTGGGATTTTCTTGGGAAGATAAAAATCAAATTATTTAACTTTTTGTTTTGTTTTGTTTTAACTAAACTCTTGTGGATATTATGGGGTGTAAACCATGTAGAGACCCGAAGCTTGACGTACATGGACATTACATTTATTTTGCGGAATACTTAGTACATAACAAAAACACACACACAAGGATCATAATTATTCAGTGTCTTTGGAAACTCAGAATACAATCTTCTAATCATAGTGAATGATCTTCAACATCTCCCATAAAGATCTTCCTTTTTTTATACCTAAAACCATTCTTTATATCCTGGGGAAAATAAAACATAAAATGGTGAGATAAAATGCTCATTAAGGGTAAACAAAAGAAATATCAATCACATTATATACTTAAGCACATAACTTTTGGAAATCATAACCTGTAAAAGAGATCATAATTTCATAACCTGGGATAACTCATGGTAGTGAAATGTAATCACAATAATCATAAAATAAAACATTAAACATTTTGGAATACACACATAATCATATAGAATCATTTCTTATTAGTCAAGACTCATTTTCAAGACTATCATAGTGGACAAAGTCCCTTTCTGAACCAAGTCACCCTCGTTTCAGTACTGTTTCACTAAACCAGTATAACCTACCATTCCATCCATGTCTATCTCATGAGATATAAAATCTTTACCCAATGAATTGGAGGGAGATATAGGTCCCACCCATCTTATAATGAAACCATTCCTATGTGTGCCACAAAATCATAAACCATACATCATTACATAACCCATGTAATAAAAATGACAATCTTAAACATCGTGACATCATAAAACAATTCATATAAGATAAAGGAATTCATAAAAATAATCTCATCACAACATAATAAAATCAATGTAATAATAGGGATAAAAACAGAACCCTTTATTATCTTAGATGGAAAATAATTTTGATAAAACACTTGAACTCCATTCTTGAGGAAAATATCCTTTCTATTTCAAAAACACTTTTCCTTTCTTAATATGACATAAAATTATAAACTAAAAGAATTTGATTAAAAATAAACTTGAAAACTTGTAAAGGAAGCTTCTTGGAAATAATTTTTTAAAAATCCATTCATGCCGTATAAGTTAAAAAAATATCTTTCTCGTACTTTTGCCGGAAAAGTCAAAAAGTACCTCGTACGAAAAACGAAAAAAGATTCCATTCATATCTTTTACTAAAAACTCACCGAAGGGTAAAATTGGATTTAAACAATTTTAGGATGATGGAAATAATATTACATATTGAGGAAACATGGATGTGGATGATAAAATACACCCCAGTAAATACCAAAGTATAAACAACCTCGGAAAAAAATGAGATTGTGATATTTCCCTTACCTTAGGTCCGATTTGCTTCAAAAGAGTCCGAAACTCCTGTATAATGCTTTAAATAATTTCAATGACTTATTACAGAATCAGATTTATTGTTATGATATCATATATGGTTCACTTATGACTTTATATTACCCGTTCTTTTGTAAATTCCATGTTAAAGATCATTTTGGGTAAAATTATTTCATTTGTCGTCCGAGTTTTGACTTGTAATTATTAATATGATTACTTAGATCATGATTAATTAATTACAGAATATAAGACATGATTTATATATATATATATATATATTCATAATATAAATATATATAATAAATCAGTAAATGGAAAGAAATACACCGTTCATGGAGACGGTAGGTCGTACGTACGCATGAACGCTGGTTTTGTTTCTTTATTGAGTTGAACGGAATTAAGTAGATGAAATACATATATATACACATAAATCCAGTATCATTATTATGTCATATATTTCATGATTACTTATTATATATACTTTATAATCATTCATGAACGGTTAAAGTGGAGAAAGAATCTCATCGTGTCGTGGAGACGGTAGTCCGTACGTACGCACGAGCGATGATATCGTTTTCATGATCGTGGGACTGTATTGGAGTGTATGTATACTATTTATGAATCAATATCACTTTAAAATAATAATATATAGTTATTATTTACACAATTATACCCATCCAAGTAAGGTGGTGGTGCAAAATAGATTTCACCACGGCGTGGAGAGGGTATTCCGTACGTACGCACGCGCGGTGATTTCATTTTCCGTAGGATGGATAGATGCTGAAATAGGATTGTTTCATATATATAATAACATATCAATATATGAGTGATACTGTTGTTATTACTTCATAATGAAACAACCTAAGAAGAACAAGTGGAAGAAGAAATAAAGGTGAAAGAATCGGTAACGGAAATTACCTCTTCTTTGAAGCGCCTCTTTGAGACCTCCTCTTAGGGAACTAAAATTGGTATTTTAGGAAGACCATAACCTCTAAGATGTTTCTAGGTAAGTGTAGAAGAGATTTTTCAGGGTTTGGCCGAGCTTGAAGGCTCAATGTTGTGTGAGGAAGAGAGGGAGGAGGTGCCCTTTTATAATGGAGGAGAGGGGCACCTTTGGAATAACTAAAACTATAATTTTATTATAAAGTCAAGTTCGGTTTTAAATAGTTCCAAATTGATTCATTTCGAGGATAAGGTAGTTATGGGTCGAAATCCTTTCATCCAATAGAATTTATAAAAGTTTAGGTTCCTATTTTAACCTTATAATTTAGATTTAACATTAAGTTAAATAATTTTAATTTTACCGTGTCTTCTTGTGTTCTTATACTATAAGGTTAATAAACTTACTATATCAAGACAAACTAACCCCAAGATGTTTATTATTAATATATATAACCTTATCTAAGTGATTTGGCCGAACCATAGATTTTTAGGAATAAAGAAACAATTAATAATATAATATTTGTTTTAAAAAATAATTTATGTCAATTTTGACACTATTTGGTACATGATTTTTATGAAATTTATAACAGAATGATATGTTCAAAACAAGTTACTTATATCAACAATAACATTTCATATTAACCCATAAAATTTATTTATGTCATAAAAAGTCTCAAATTACATTTATTTGGGCATTTATAACATCAATTATGTCAATATTTCATTAATAAGACAATTACTGCATCATCTTTGTGTCATAATAAATGATAATTATTTAATCCCTAAAAATTATAAATAAATTACTATGATGTAGATAATTGTTTGAGCTTTCTGGATACTATTCATGTTCGAAGTTTCATGAAGTTTATTACAAAATTAAAATTATTATACTTATAAGATTTAAGAAAGTGACATGTTGTCACATTCTTTGGTTTTAATAATAATTAAATTATTTTCATGGACAAAAGTCCATAAAATGAATCTAATCCGACCATTCGGTTATATGGGTATACTTTTATCCATCCAATAGGATGTTTCCAAGGGTTAGGGTAATTTTATAATCTTATATTTACCCTTAATTACCTGATTTACCTTTAACTATAGTAAATAAAATTTACCGTAGTTACTATTCACAATGCCCAAAAATAAAAAGTAGCTTATTAACATAATTTGGACCCACTTATTCCAAATATGGAATCCATTTTTCCAAATTCAATACACAGAAGTTGCATAAATTAAATTAAAATTAATCCCGTTGTCAAAAGAAAACAGGTTTTTCTTTAAAACATTGCAAAATATTGAATTGTTTTAACCTACGAAATCAAGGTAATATCAATGCTAATGACATAAATTATATTAAATGGTAAAAATATATTCTATTTATACTTTAAAACCATTAAATATTATAATTTAACCACATAGGATATTACGATGAAAAAAGTTGTTTTTAATTAAAATATAGCGTGTTTTTACTATTCATTAAAATATGAAAGTTATTGGAAAAATATAAAAACTTTATCTAATGTAAATTTTTATATCCTGATTCAAAAGAAGAATTTTATTTTTTCAAATTGAACTTATAAACATGTCAAAAACTAGATTTAAAGTGGGTGCGCCATCAAAAGGCGGCAAAACTGCATTTTTTTGAAAAATACTTATTTTACCCGAAAAAGTTATTTTGTTCTTATACCATGTTCTAGAAAATGTGTAAGATGAATAATAATTTTATGAAATTAAAATTTTAGTTAATAATATTCATAACGGCTAGTTCATGACAATATTATAATAATATATCATTGTTTATTAAAACCCGGTATTGCGTACAACACACGCTATCGAGGAAGGTCGTGATTGCGTGTAATGCAAGCCAAGTCAGGGTTGCGTGTTGTGAAAGAATACTTCGTTGTATCGTATAATATAATCCAACCATATTTCATTTATACATTGAATATATATATATATATACTCAATGTTGCGTAGAATAACTATTATCAAAATTGTGTGTAACACGATCCAAGAATAGTGTTGCGTATACTGCAAGCTAATACGGTGTTGCATATTTCGCAAGGTAATCTTGGTGTAGAATAAAAAACAAGACATTAATGAAATTAAAAGAATATTTTTCATAAAATCTCGAGGTGTTACATTTTACCCCCCTTAAAATGAATTTCTCCCTCGAAATTCATTGGGGTTATAAATGGTTTACTACTCGAAAGTTTTGTTAATAGAAACCCACGTCGTAAAAAGGAATACCAAAATATGGCTTTTAAAAACTAATGTATGAAATGTAACGGTTACCCAAATTAACTCATCACTGGGTTTCCACGTAGGAGAACATATGTGAAAATATGGATATGGAAGATAAATCTAACCATCAAGTTCTGATGGAGAGTGGTAGAGAACATGACTATGAAAAAGCCAACAATCGCAAAGCCATAAATTTGTGATGATCTAGGGTACAATATGATTCATCAAATATAAGATCACTAGGACAACATTTTTGGTTTACAAAATCATTTCCCTAAAGTTGAAGAATTTGAATTAAAATAAATACTTACTTTATTTTTGTACAATCTCACTTTTTTCGTACTTTGATCAATTTCCACTTCATCTCTTAAAGAAATGAATTTGAATTGTTTATTCATGAAGTGTTAATTGATCATGTGATAGAATGATGGGTCATTCCATCTGTTTCAAACAAAAGGTTAGAAAAAGTTATCAAATATACATAAGTTCATCTATGGGGAGGTTAATCGTATACGATTCCAATAATGATCCTATACTTCATATATCATACCGCATAATAAAATAAAACTAGTTTCTACTAAACAGGGACTTCCTGTAGGCCAGTGGTAGGCGATAAAGGCTAGTCACACTTCGGTTGTGGGTTCGATTCCCACAGCCTTGTCCGACGCGATGGGTTGTCACCCATCCTGCAGGTTGTCCTTTTTCTAAAGCTATATTACTATAACATCCCATCAATAATATCAAAAAAAGTTCTATCCTAACTTATGTACAACATAATCCATTCCAATATTTAAGATTATCTAAAATACTTCGGTCCAAGCTCATAGTATAAAGAAAATGATTACTTGAAATGTCATCAACCAACCATCATTTATCTCCCATTATCTTGTTGGTCACATTACAATCATGTGAATACGGTAATCATGTATTCTATTGAAAAATGAATACCCATTAAACCTTAGTGAAAACATGAATGCTGTCAAAAGTTAACTCTTTCCACATACCAAAATCCAAAAATTATATATAGTCAAACCATGATATAACCTTCTCCTTATATCAGTCATGAGCTCATAAATACTATCAAACATTTAATTTTTTCCTTATCCCTTCATTATGCGCATATCATCTATTTTCCAAAAATACCGGTACCATTCATCACATACTTTCAAAACTTAAGGAAAGAAAATAGTGTAACAATCCTTATATGTCTCTTTATTCCATAGTACCATGATATTACCTATACAACATTACACTTATTAAACATGTAATCATTCCACTACATTTTTAATCCATTGACCGAGCATCAACAATTCTTTCATCTCACATATCATTTGTAGTCTCATCATCATCATCAACATAAATACTACCCATACGACCATACTGATTCTCTTCATGAGACTTTCCCTTAGGTAATTGGTTTTCATAAAGCCCGTACATTCCAAATTTAAAACATTTAACCATTGTTGATGTCGTAGTAATAACGTTATCCTCATCCATGGTGTTAACTGAACCTTTCCCTTTGTACTTAGTGGATTTGTGTCCTTCTTTTCCACACCCAAAGCATCTTCCAGTTCCTTTGAAACATTATCCTTGATGCCTCTTCCCACATGATTTACATAGGGGAAATTGAACTTTCTGTCCTCTATGATCATCATGAAACTCCATATTTCTCTTATTAGCAGAGTCAGGAAACATACCAAATTTTACTTTATTGATCATATTATGAGATTGCTGATTCGGCATAATAATGATGTTTGGACCTCCAAATCCCATTTCATTTGGTTTCTCATGAATAATATCATTCCATTTTCCATCATATCCTCCATTATCGTGAATCGTCTTGTTTCCAGCCATTTTCTAAAACCCAAAAAAATAGTGTGAGAGGAAAAAATAATGCTAGGGAAAACAACATAGTAAAGGGGGAGTACCCTTAATATCTAACATCTTAGGTTAAATTCTAATATCGTTACTGTAGTTCTAGGACCATATCCTATATGTATACTTATCCTTAGGGACATCCCTAGACATACCTTAGAAATATCTCTAGGGATCTCACTAACGTTCTCACATCCTAGTTTCCAAAGGTTGACTAAACCTTTCCACTGATACCAACTGTAGAGACCTGAAGCTTGACGTACATGGACGTTACATTTATTTTGCGGAATACTTAGTACATAACCAAAAATACACACACAAGGATCGTAATAGTTTAGTGTCTTTGGAAACTCGGAATATAATCTTCTAATCCTGGTGAAAGATCTTCAACATCTCCCATAAATATCTTCCTTTTTTTATACCTAAAACCTTTATTTATATCCTGGGTAAAATAAAACATAAAAGGGTGAGCACAAATGCTCAGTAAGGGTAAACAAAATAAATATCAATCACATTATACACATAAGCACATAAATTTTGGAAATCTTAACCTGTAAAAGAGATCATAATTTCATAACCTAGGATAACTCATGGCAGTGAAATGTAATCACAATAATCATAAATTAAAACATTAAACTTTGTGGCATACACACATAATCATAGAGAATCATTTCTTATTAGTCCGGACTCATTTCCAAGAATATCTTGGTGGACAAAGTCCCTTTCTGAACCGAGTCACCCTCGTTTCACTCCTGTTTCACTGAAGCGGTATAACCTACCATTCCAGCCATGTCTATCTCATGAGATATAAAATCTTTACCCAATGCATTGGAGGGATATATAGGTCCCACCCATCTTATAATGATACCATTCTTATGTGTGCCACAAAATCATAAACCATACATCATTACATAACCCATGTAATAAAAATGGGAATCATAAACATCGTGACATCATAAAAAAATTCATATAAGATAAAGGAAATCATAAAAATACCCCCATCACAACATAATCAAATCAATGTAATAATATGGATAAAAACAGAACCCTTTATTATCTTAGATGGGAAATAATTTTGATAAAACACTTGAACTCCATTCTTGAAGAAAATATCCTTTCTATTTCAAAAACACTTTTCCTTTCTTAATATGTCATAAAATTATAAACTAAAAGAAGTTGATTAAAAATAATCTTGAATACTTGTAAAGGAAGATTCTTGGAAATAATGTTTTAATAATCCATTCATGCCGTATAAGTTAAAAAAACATCATTCTCTTACTTTTGCCGGAAAAGTCAAAAAGTACCTCGTATGAAAAACGACAAAAGATTCCTTTCATATCTTTTACCAAAAACTCACCAAAGGGTAAAATTGGATTTAAACAATTTTAGGTGGATGGAAATAATATTACATACTGAGGAAACATGGATGTGGATGATAAAATACACCCCAGTAAATACCAAAGTATAAACAATCTCGGATAAAAATGAGATTGTGATATTTCCCTTACCTTAGGTCCGATTTGCTTCGTAAGTGTCCGAACCTCCTTTATAATGATTTAAATAATGTAATTGACTTATTACATAATCATATTCATTGTAATGATATCATATATGGTTCACTTATGACTTTATATTACCCGTTCTTTTGTAAATTCCATGTTAAAGAGCGTTTTGGGTAAAATTGTTTCATTAGTCGTCCGTGTTTTGACTTGTAATTATTCATATGATTACTTAGATCATGATTACTTAATTCCAGAATATAAAACATGATATATATATATATATATTCAGAATATACATATATATAATAAATCAGAAAATGGAAAGAAATACACCGTTCATGGAGACGGTAGGCCGTACGTACGCATGAACGCTGTTTTCGTTTCCTTATTGAGTTGAACAGAATTAAGTAGATGACATACATATATATACACATAAATCCAGTATCATTATTATGTCATATATTTCATTATTACTGATTATATATACTTTATAATCATTCATGAATGGTTAAAGTGGAGAATGAATCTCATCGCGTCGTGGAGACGGTAGTCCGTACGTACACATGAGCGATGATATCGTTATCATGATCTTGGGACTGTATTGAAGTGTATGTATACTATTTAAGAATCAATATAACTTTAAAATAATAATATATAGTTATTATTTACACCATTATACCCATCCAAGTAAGGTGGTGGTGGAAAATAGATTTCACCACGGTGTGGAGACGATATTTCGTACGTACGCACGCGCGGTGATTTCATTTTCCGTAGGATGGATAGTGGGTGAAATAGGATTGTTTCATACTTATAATAACATATCAGTATATTAGTGATAATGATGTTATTACTACATAATGATACAACCTAATAAGAAGAAGTGGAAGATGAAATAAAGGTGAAAGAATCGGTAACGGAAATTACCTCTTCTTTGAAGCGCCTCTTTGAGACCTCCTCTTAGGGCACTAAAATTTGTCTTTAAAGAAGATCAGAACATCTAGGATGTTTCTAGGGAAGTGGATAAGAGATTTCTTCTAGGTTTGGCCGAGCTTGAAGGATCAAAGTTGTGCGAGGAAGAGAGGGAGGAGGTGACCTTTTATAAGGGAAGAGAGGGGCACCTTTGGAATAACTAAAAATATTATTTTATTATAAAGTCATGTTCGGTTTTAAATAGCTCTAAATTGATTTATTTTGAGGATAAGGTGGGTATGGGTCGAAATCCTCTCATCCAATAGAATTTAGTCAAGTTTAGGTTCCTATTGTAATCTTATCATTTAGATTTAACATTAAGTTAAAGAATTTTACTTTTATCGTGTCTTCTTGTGTTCTTATACTATATGCTTAATAAACATACTATATCAAGCCAAAATAACCCCAAATTGTTTATTATTAATATATATAACCTTATCTAAGTCATTTGGCCGAACCTTAGATTTTTAGGAATAAAATAACAATTAATAATATAATATTTGTTTTAAAAACTAATTTATGTCAATTTTGACACTATTTGGTACATGATTTTTATGATATTTATAACAGAATTATATGTTCTAAAAAAGTTACCTATATCAACAATAACATGTCATATTAACCTATAAAATTAATGTATGTCATAAAAAGTCACAAATTACATTTATTTGGGCATTTATAACATCAATTATGTTAATATTTCATTAATAAGACAATTAATGCATCATCTTTGTGTCATAATAAATGATAATTATTTAATCCCTAAAAATTCTAGATAAATTCCTATGATGTAGATAATTGTATTAGATTTCTGGAGACTATTCATGTTCGAAGTTTAATAAAGTTTATTACTAAATTAAAATTATTATACTTATACGATTTAAGAAAGTGACATGTTGTCACATTCTTTGGTTTTAATAATAATTAAATTATTTTCATGGACAAAAGTCCATAAAGTGAATCTAATACGACCCTATGGTGATATGGGTCTACCTTTAGACATCCAATAGGATTTTTCCAAGTGTTAGGGTAATTTTATAATCTTATATTTACCCATAATCACCCGATTTACCTTTAACTATAGTAAATAAAATTTACCGTAGTTACTATTCACAATGCCAAAAAATAAAAAGTAGATTATTAACATAATATGGACCCACTGATTCCAAATATGGAATCCATTTTTCCAAATTCAATACAAAAAAGATGCAAAAATTAAATTAAAATTAATCCCGTTGTCGAAAGAATACAGGTTTTTCTTTAAAACATTGCAAAAGATTGAATTGTTTTAACCTATGAATTCAAGGTAAAATCAATGCTAATGACATAAATTATATTAAATGGTAAAAATATATTCTATTTATACTTTCAAGACATTAAATATTATAATTTAACCACATAAGATATTATGATGAAAAAAGTTGTTTTTAATTAAAATATAGCGTGTTTTTACTATTCATTAAAATATGAAAGTTATTGGAAAAATATAAAAACATTATCTAATGTAAATTTTTATATCCAAATTCAAAAGAAGAATTTTATTTTTTCAAATTGAACTTATAAACATGTCAAAAACTAGATTTAAAGTGGGTGCGCCATCAAAAGGCGTGAAAACTGCATTTTTTTAAAAATACTTATTTTACACGAAAAAATTATTTTGTTCTTATACCATGTTCTAGAAAATTTGTAATATGAATAATAATGTTATAAAATTAAAAATTTACTTAATAATATTCATAACGGCTAGTTCATGACAATATTATAATAATATATCATTGTTTATTAAAACCCGGTATTGCGTACAACACACGCTATCGAGGAAGGTCGTGATTGCGTGTAATGAAAGCCAAGACAGGGTTGCGTGTTGTGAAAGAATCCTTCATTGTTTCGTATAACAGAATCCAACCATATTTCATTTATACATTGAATATATATATATATATATACTCAATGTTGCGTAGAATAACTATTATCAAAATTGTGTGTAACACGATCCAAGAATAGTGTTGCGTATACTGCAAGCTAATACGGTGTTGCATATAGCGCAAGGTAATCTTGGTGTAGAATACAACACAAGACATTAATGAAATTAAAAAAATATTTTTCATAAAATCTCGGGGTGTTACAAACCACCTATGCTTAAACCCTCCCATGTTTGATATTATATGTGAGGACAACCCGAACCACTTAATGAGGGAGAAACCCCCCAACTCGATCATTAATGTGGTGGAGACACTTGAGCTTCCTCCACATTAATTAATCCAATGCACCATAATTAATTATGCCAACCTATGTGATTAATTAACCTAATTTTATATTGTTCAAACAATTAAATTGGGGGAAACATATCACATTTTGGCTACTTTCCATATTTGGTTGAATTGGGAGAAAAGAAATATTGGGAGAAAGATCTCTAATGAAGAACACTCCACCCACGAAGAACGCTCTACCAACAAAGAACGTCGAACACGACTTTGACCTTCTGCCTCGGGACTTCATCTGATGTGAGACATCTTCATCTTCAACTAATCGACGTCCGTACTTCATTCTCGCGCCATCAACAATGAAGAACCTGAAGTAGGGTATTATTTGCATGTGAATATTTTTTTTTCTTTGGTAGCTTGAGAATGAAACGTTGCTGGAGGTTGTAAAGCTTGACATTCTTCTTTCACAATCTTATTGCGCCATATGCTACCACCCTAACGTGGAAGGTATGGGAAAAACCAAAATGGGCCGATCCATTCAAAAATCATGTGGTTTTTTCCTCTATGGAGGAATATGACAACCATCCATGATTGGGGCACGTGAATGACGACCAGTACCAACGCCGACCGCGATGAAGACGTCTGCCCACCAGCACCGCCTTGCGGCCCCTGCCGCCACCACGTGGCCTCCGCACCGACTGTGTCTGCTACCGCCGTCAAAATATTAGTTTCTGCCCTGTGGCCGGGCATCCTCCCATCGTCCGGACCGCCGAGCCGTGTTCGTACAACCTCCCCATGGATGGACAGCCGATCCGCGGTCGGACCACCTCCCCATAGTCGGACCGCCTCCCTGCGGCCGGAACAGAGCCCCGGGGCTGGCTCGCCGCCCCGAGGTCGGACCGCCACCCCGTGGCTGGGCCACCTCCCCACGGCCGGACCGCCTCCCCGCGGCGGAACACCTCCCCGCGGCCGCACCACCACCCCACGATCTCGTGCCATACTCGGCCGAGACGCCCCAGTCCGAGCCAAGCCGCCCTGCTCCCTCGCGGAACCCCTCATCCTAACCACCCTCGGGGTATCCTCAACGTCCTCATGGGCTGGGCCGCCCAACGCGGACCAGGCCGGGTCAGTCCGATCGGGTAGTACTAGACATGGGCCCACTACGACCCATTTACTTTCTTCTGGCCATAAATTTGGTATCGGTCGTCTGTTTGATTAACCGTCAGCGGCGCTAGAAATCATGGAGAGAGATGGTCCCTTTGAGTATACTCCACATGATTATGGAGTTCAGATGGGGTATGGTAAGGTTGGATCGGGCATGAATCCAACCGGGCCCCAGGAAAAAAGGATAATAACTCACAGACCGGGCGTTTGATTGATGCGTTGACTGTTATGTTGAAACCCTTATGATGTGAAAGACCATTGCGATAATTCTTCATGGGACTTCATGGATGTTAGAGTATGAACCAGTAGCATGTGGATCAGATCCTCCTAGATATGAGAACGTATAGTGTGATAACCTAGTGGCTGGCTGAGACTTGACGACTATTGACTGTTTAGACTCGGAGTGACCTGACAGGCCTACTGGGGACACCTTGGTGACATGGAAGTCCCATGTTGGGGAGAACCTTGGTGATGCGGCAGACCCAGGATACTCGACAGGAGGAGTACCTCTGCAGGCCACGATGGGGAGTGCCTTGGTGACGCGGAAGACCCACGGTGGGGAGTTCCTTGGGGAGGCGGAAAACCCGTGGTAATTGACAGGAAACGTATCTCAGCAGTCCAAGGTTAGTGAGAAGAAACTCTGTGTGATGCAGCAGGCCCACTTTACTTGATAGAGGAGGAGTTTTCCAGAAAATGATGTGTTTGACGTTTTGAATCGGAATGTTTCTTGATATTACCCCTAGAATAAATCCTGGTGTGAGCTGAGTCAGTACCTCTGTGTTTTCCTCACTATTGAGATGGATTACATGATAACATAGGTATATGTATGTGAATATAACTAAGTAAGGTAATATGTTGAATTCATACTTTGTGATTTATCCTTGATGGATTTTGTGAGACCTAGAAGTTCCCGGGGTCCCTACAGAGTATCGTTATACTCACCCCTGCACGGGCTATGCCTGCACCTTGTTGTGTTGGATGCAGACGATGCACATCACTGACTATGGCTTAGAGTACCAGGACTGGATGGTACTTGGAGGTGGATCATAAGGTATGTTGATACAAAGAGAATACAAGTGGACATGGAGTGCTGAGGAGGTGATGTGTACCAACACTTTAGGTAGGATCCTCAGAGGAAAAACCAGCAGCTAACTTTCCCTTTTCGTTAGTTGTATTGTATCAAAATGGTACTCGTACATTCTAGTTGGGATTTTATTATGGTCCCTTTTACTTACAACACTCACTATGATTACTATTCAGTTTACTTGTGTTCCTATCTTGCGGTGTTCTTGGATACGCGTGCTAACAAGTTATAAAGGCAATGCCTTCCTAGTTTTAGGTAATACACATTCAGTGATATTCGCCAACACCAAGCCAATGGAAGGCGGGCTTGGGGTAGTCACGGCATGTGCCCCGGGGGATGAGTCATGAAAAATGGATATCAAAGGAGTCGGTTCTATCGAAGAAACTAAGACTCTGATCTTTCTTTTTAACAGAAATAGTGTTAAGTGTTGTGAGTGTGGTTATCAGTTTAGGGAAACCAGGGTTGGTGTGGTGGGCAACGTATGAATACACTAGGACCCTGACTTCTGATTTCAGACTCAGTGCACGAATACACTAATTGCTTCTGTGTTTTGAAGATTTTTCATTTTTATCTCTTGAGTTATCTCAACAGGTATAACTTATTAATTTTGGAGCACCTGTTTCTTTTCAGGATGCCTCCACGTAGAAAGCCGGCTAGGGTTCCGAGAGTTGTATGCACTGATAGCCCACCGAGCAATGAGGTCTCGGTGCATGGATGTTTTCTAGTATAGGAAACATCAGACGCACTAGCAGTACCACTCCTCATTCGACCACATATGCCACCAGCCCCAGTAGCAGATGGTGCACGCTGCTTGAGCGCATTGCACAAGTTCCAGTGCCAGAGGCCACCCAGGTTCAGGGGAGAGACGAACACGCAGGCGGCTGAGGATTTGCATGAGGTTGTGGTGAGAGTCTTCCAACTCGTAGGGACACCAGCCGATATCATGGCGATTATTTCTGCAAGCCCTCTATAGGAAACATCAGGCAGATGGTGGATCTTGATGCTCCAGGCTCACGATGAGGTGACACTTCTCTGGGTAGACTTCAAGAGCCTGGTTTGGGTAGAGTTTTATCCAGTGACTCTTCACACAGTGTGCATACAATAGTGCCTTTATCTGCATCAGGGTAGCATTATTGTGGCTCAGTACTTTTGGTGGTTCACTGACCACTCATGCTACTCCACAGATACGGTGCGGTACCCATTCTTCTAGGCCTGGCCCTTCGAGCAGGGGCTCAGGTGAGAGATATGGGCTTTGATGATCTCAACCACTATCCCGATGCAGGAGGGGTATTGGAGAGAGACCTCTTGGTGGAGAGTTTCCTTGCTGAAATTCACCAACAATGATACCCACTACTGGTCATCATGTAGTAGAGTCTTCTACAGCTGGAAGCCTACTGAAGTCATAGATGTCCAATGGGACCAGACCAATTAGTGGACGACTGCATGACTCATGATTGGATTTGTGGGGCACCTGAGGCAGAGCCAGTTATACAATTATTGGGCAGTGTTTCACATGTTGGGGGTAGGGTCACATGGCTCGTGATTTTCTGACCCATCGGGATGATGATCAGAAGACGGTTGAAGGACTGCCCAAGAAGAGACAGAGGTTCGACCGAGGAGGTCCACTGGGAGCAGGCAGATGTGGAAGGGGTGCTGGTCATGCTACTGGCAGTGGGTGACGATTTGTGATGTTACCTCCACCACCACCAAGTGGTCCACCCCCACTGTAGGGAGAATGTGGAAATTGGAGAGCTCAACTCCAGGAAGTTGAGGCCTATGATCATAAAGCTCCGTATATGATATGAGGTATGATCTGTGTCTACTCCACCACAGTTGCAGTACACATAGACACAGGTACCAGTCATTCTTTTATTTCCTCTGCCCTCGTTTAGAGCTCTGAGAATTTGATGGACCCGTTGGCTCGATCCTTACGACTAAGGACTTCTATGGGAGTATATTCCGCGATTATGCACTGGTTACAGTTGTACTTTCTTACTCAAGGAGATGCGAGCTTCTTCTGGGATCTCCTAGTAGGGGCGTCGACGCCTTACGATGTCATCTTGGGTGTGTACTAGGTATCTAACGTCCATTCTCAGATAGACATTATCAGGCCCATAGTGCGGTGTGTCCACACAGATGGGACCAGGTTTACCTTCTCCAGTGAGAAGGGAGCCTATGAAACTCATGATGGACTTACCCGGAGGAGGGTGAAACTGATTACTCATCAGTTGGCTAGAATTACCATTAGAGCTGTTGGTGAGGATAGTTCGAGCTATCTTGTAGTGGTGGACGAGTACGCTGATGTTTTCGCTGATGATGTCCAAGTTCTACCACCTCTCAAATAGTTGGGCATTTATATTGACTTGTACCTCGGGACGACACTGATATTTACACCAGCATATTGGATGGCTCCCACAGAGCTTCGTGATCCGCGGGTAAAACAAGAAGGCTTGCAGTGGATGGGATTCATTCGGCCCAGTGTTTCTCTTTGGGAATCCCCGATTCTATTCATCGAGAAAGTGGATGGGAGCTTGAGGTTTTGTGTGAACTATTGGAGCCAGAACCAGGTGACCGTGAATAACAAGTACCCACTCCCGAGGATAGTTGACCTCTTTGATCAGTTGAAGGGAGCATGGTGGTTCACGAAGATATTAATCAGATCAGGCTATCACTATCTTATAGTATAAGATGTGGATGTGAAGAATATGCCCTTCAGGTGTCGGTGCGGCCATTACATGTTCTTGTATATTCCATTCAGCATGAACAATGCTCCAGTAGTGTTCATGGGACTCATGAACATGATCTTTCAGCCATACCTTGATCGCTTCGTAGTGGTCTTCATCGATGACATTATGATCTACTAGACTAATGGGGAAGAGCATGCTTATCATTTTCAGGTAGTACTGGACACACTCCGAGAGCACCAGTTATATGGTAAGATCTCGAAGTTCCAGTTCTGGATCCAAGAGGTTCACAATCTAGGGCATGTCATATCATAGGATGGATTTGTAGTGGATCTAGTGAAGATCGGGGCGGTACTTACTTGGGATCCACCCAAGATTGAAAAATAGGTACGAAGTTTCCTGGGGTTGGCTGGATACTAAATGAGTTTTGTAATAGACTACACTAGATTTTCATCACCACTATCATCCTTGACGAAGACGGGGAAACCCTTTGAGTGTTAGGAGATATTCAAGTGGAATTTTTAGAAGCTAAGGCATAGGCTGACTAGTGCCCGCATCATGAGGCTTCTAGAGGAGGGTGTATGGTACGCAGTTTACTACGACACATCAGGGACCGTAATTGGATGTGTCCTGATGTAGGAGACAGTAGTGATCGCATATGGTTCTAAATAGATGAGACAACACGAGCAGAACTACTCTACCCATGACCTGGAGTTAGTAGTAGTGGTCTTCGCCTCGATGATGTGTTGACACTATCTGATGGACGAACTCTATACAATCTACATGGATCAAAAACATATCAGGTATATCTTCTCGCAGAAGGACCTGAACCTAAGACATCGATGTTGGCTAGAGTTCCTTTAGGACTATTATTTTTAGATATTATATACTCATGGAAAGGGGAATGTTGTAGCAGATGAACTCTGCAGGAGGTATAGTATACAACTTCTAGGAGAGGCGCCGGAGCAGCTGGATGCTTTACAGATATCCTTTGTGGATAGAGATGGATCTTCTTTTCTTCAGTCTCATACAATCACTCCCCCACTTCTTTAGCGAGTCTGGAAGATGAATCTTTGGGACACTAGATTTGAGACACGATGTGCTCCTATTTCCACAGGACATGCAGTTGATGGATTTTCTGAAGGTTGGTAGCACGTTATCCTCTTCATAGGATGTCCCAAGGTACCAGTGTCACATCTGGTGGATGTGTTAAGGTAGTTCCAAAAATCTCCACTAGAGGTACATCCAGGAGTGGAGAAGATGTACCAGGATCTCCAACGACATCATTGGTGGCTGGGAATGAAAAATGTAATAGCAGAGATTGTTTCTTGGTGCCTCACATGTCAGCAAGTGAAGGAAGAGAATCAGGTACCAGCAGGCTTGGTTCAAACTTTTGAGGTCCCAATGTGGATGTAGGATGTGATATATAAGAACTTTTTACAAGACTTCCAGATACATCCAGAGGTCATGACTCTATCTGGGTGATCATTGAACGACTCATCAATTGAACCCACTAGCTACTGATCAAGGAGAATGGTTATGTAGAGGCCTTAGGATGCCTCTACATGCAAGAGATTTTGTGGCTACATGGAGTACCATCAATGATTGTCTCTGATTTTGAATCACGTTTTACTTCTCGGTAATGTAAGTGGTTGCATGAGGATTTCAAGATACAGCTTTGTTTGAGCATCGCCTTCCATCCTTAGATGGATGGCCAAATTGAGCGGACCATTCAGACCCTCGAGAAAATTCATGGAGCTTCTATCATAGATTTTGGTCATAGTTGGGAGGATCACATACCATTGTAGATTTTACATACATCAACAGTTATGCCCCAACCATAGGGATGGCACCTTTTGTGGCATTATACAGGCGACCTTGCAAATCACCTTTATGTTTGACTGACCTAGGGGAGTCAACACTCGTGGGACCAGATATGTTATGGGATACCATAGTGAAAGTGCATATCATCCAGGAGCGGATGAAGACTACACATAGTAGACAGAAGTCATATTCCAACAGAAGATGAAGACCTCTGGAGTTTGAGGATGGTGACCACGTCATTCTACTGGTCTCACCTCGTCGAGGACTACAGAGATTTAGTCTTGGATTCATGTTATCTCTGAGCTTCATAGGATCTTTTCAGGTCCTCAATATAGTTGGAAAGGTTGAATAACACATAGAACTTTTACCTTAGTTGCACTGGGTGAATGACGTCTTCCACGTATCCCAGCTGAGGAGATACGTGCACGATCATTCTCACATCTTCGACCTTGTGGAGATGGACTCCGACGATGGGTCGACTTTTACCGAGGTTCTAGTACAGATAGAGGATCGACAGGAGTGGGTCCTTCGTGGATGGTCAATACCTCTGGTGCTCTTTCATTGGAAGCACAATAATATCCAGGAGAGCACATTGGAGAGGGAGGCTCATATGCATGCTCAGTACCCCCACTGGTTCCCTTAGTTTTGAGTTGTAGCTTATGATGACGTAATGCCTAAGGTGCGGAGAATATAATGACCTAGGAATTCAATAGAAATTTTTTTTAATTCTATGGGGATTTTTTGAGTCTGCAAAAATTGACGCCGCGTGATTTTGAGGCCCGGACTTCCTAGAATGAATTTCTGAATTTTTTTCAGGTACGTTTAGTAAACGTGCGAGATTGGTTTTATAACTTTTGAACTGGTGCTCAGACTTGAAATATGAGGGCACCATTGTACTCGCAGCACCGGTATTCGCTTAAGGAGACCATATCCTCGACCATAGTAGGTCGAGGGTGAAATATAGATTTTGGGCTTTTCTTAGGAAGATAAAAATAACATTATTTAACATTTTATTTTATTTTTTTGTAACCACCCTCTTATGGATATTATGGAGTAGGGACCATCTGAGCCCAAAACCTTCCAAGTTCAATTTAAGAGTAAGGTACCACCCAAACCACTTAATGAGGGAGAAACCTCCCAACTCCCTCTTTAATGTGGAGGAGCCTCTTGAGCTTCCACAACATTAATTAAGCCAAAGAACGATACATAATTATGCAAACCAATGTGATTAATTAAATCAATTTGAAATTGGGCCACCAATTAAATTGGGGAAAACATATCACATATTGGCTACTTTGAAAATTTGGTGGAATTGGGAGAGGAGAAATATTGGGAGAATTCCCTCCAAAAAAGAACACTCAAGCTACAAAGAATGCTCTGCCAACGTAGAATGCCAACCTCGACTTCAACCTTCTTCCTCGGGACTTCTTCCAATGTGGGACATCTTCATCTTTGATGAATCGATGTTCGTATTTCTTTATCATGCCCACATCAATGAACAACATGAGGTTGGGGTTTATTTGAGTCTGAATATTTTTATCCATATTATTACCATTGTTGCATTTGCGGTTAAAGAATGAAACTTTGCGGCAGGATGTAAATCATGACGTTCTTTTTTCATGTTTTTGTTGATCCATATGCTACCACCCTAACGCGGAGGGTACGTGTCGAACTAACATGGACCGACCCTTTCAAAAATCATGTGGTGTTCTTCGCGATGGAGGAATACTTCTACCATCCATGGTTGGGGCACGTTAATGGCGGTTGGAACCACCGCTGGCAGCAACGAAGGCGAGTGTGAAATGGAACCGACCTGCGACCATCATCGCCACCCCATGGCCTCCGCACCAATCGCGACCACCATAGAAATTATCTTCCGAGCCGACTCCCCATTGTCAGGCCACCACCCCGCAGCCGGTCCACTTCCTTGTGGCCAGACCGCCGCAACGCGGCCGGACCTCCGCCCCATAGCCAGACCGCCGCCCCGAGACCGGACATCCGCCTTGCAGCCGGACCTCCGCACAATGGTTGGCCCGACACCCCGCGTCTCGACCGATGCTCCATGGCCGGACCGACGCCCTGAGGCCTGATCGATGCCCTGAGGCCAGACCACTGCCCCGCGGCTGGACAGCCAGACCGCCGCCCCGCAGTTGGAACGCCGCCTCGTGTCCAGACCGCTAACCCGCGGCTAGACCGTCGCCTCGCAGTCACACACCATCCTCGGCGGAGCGGCCCCGGGCCATGCCAAGCTACACCATGCCATCGCAGCACCCCTCGGTCGAGCCTCCCTCACGGCACACTCGCAGTCCTCATGGGACAGGATGGACCCAGCGGGTCGGGCTTCCCATCGTGGATCGGGCCGAACCCAATAGGTCGGGCCGCACTACCGACCAGGCCCAAAACAGTGGGTCGGTTCGGATCGGTCCGACTTGGTCGGACTGGACTTGGTCCCTCTACGACCCATATACATTCTTTTAGCCATAACTTTTGGCACAGGAGGTCTATTTAACAAACCATATGCGGCGCTGTAAATCTTTTACTGAGACAGTCCCTTGTGTATACCACACTAGAGTATTGGATTGAGATGGGGTATAGTCAGGTTGGGATGAGAACGAAATCAATCGGGCCCCTGGGTCAAAAATGCTAATAACACACTGACCGAGCATCCGATTGACGTGTCGTTTGTTACATTAAGTCTACTATGATGTGATGCAACTTTCATATAATTCTTCATTGGACTTCGTGGAAGTTGGAGTATTGACTATTAGCTTTTGGAATGAATCCCCTCAGAGTAGGGTTAGCATAGTGCGAGAACCTAGTGGCTGGCTGATACTTGATGACTGTTGATCGTTTCAACTCAGAGTGACGTGACAGGACTAGTGGGGAGCACCTTGGTGACATGGCAGACCCACAGTGGGAGCACCTTAGTGATGCAATAGAACCAAGGTACTCAACAGTATGAGTACCTCAGAAGGCCATGACGGGGACCACCTTGGTGACATGGCATACGCAGAGTGGGGAGTGCCTTGGTGATGCGGTAGACCCACAATACCAGACATGAAAATTACCTCAGCAGTCTAAAGTTAGTGGTAAGTGCCTATGTGTGATGTGGAAGGGCCACTTTACTCGATAGAGGAGGAATTCTTCAGTAGCTGAGGTGTTTTACGTTGTAACTGGGAATGTTACTTCATACAACCCCTAGAATAAATCCTGGTGTAATTTGAGTCTGTACCTCTGTGTTTTTCTCATGATTGAGATGGATAACTTGATAAAATAGGTATATATATGTGAATATACCTAAGAATGTTTATCTGTTGATTTCGTAATTTGTAATTTATCCTTGTTGGATTTTATGAGACCAATAGGGTCTCGGGATCCCTACTGAGTATCATTATACTCACCCTTGCACGGGCTATGCCTGCACCTTTTTGTGTTGGATGCAGACGACGGACATCGCTGACTGAGGTTGAGAGTACCAGGACTGGACGGTACCTAGAGGTGGACCATCTGGCATGTCGGTACGCAGAGTATACATAGTAGACGTGGAGGGATGAGGAGGAGATCTATACCTATTCTTCAGGCAGGAAACTCGGAGGATGACCCAACAACTGAATTTATCATTTAATTAGTTGTATTGTATCATAGTTTTACTTGTACATTCTAGTTGGGCTTATATTCTGGACCATTTTACTTATTGCACTCACCATATTTACAGTTTAGTTTACTTGTGTTCCTATCTTTTTGCATTCATGGTCACGTGTGCATACATGTTATAAAGGCAATGCCTTCCTAGTTTTAGGGAATACCCCTTCGGTTCTAGTCGCCAGCCTCTGGCCCTGGGAAGGAGGGATTAGGGAAATCATGACATAGGCCCCAAGGGAAAGGTCGTGAATATTTGGTATCAAAGGACTCGGTTCTACTGTAGAACGTAAGAGTATGTTCTTTGTTATAAACAGAAATAGTGTTCAGTGTAGTGAGTGTGGTTATCAGTTTAGGGAAACTAGTGTTAGTGCATCGGCCGACGTATCTGTACACAAGGACCCTGACTTCTGATTTCCGACTCAGTGCAAGAAAACTCTGATTTCTTGTGTGTTTTCATTATTTTTTTGTTATCTCTTGAGTTATCTCACTATGTATAACATATTAACTATGGAACACCTATTTATTTTCATAATCCCTCCACGCAAGCAGTCGTCTAGGGATCCGAGAGTTGTACGCACTGATATCCCACCGAGAGACAAGGACTAAGTGCATGGCTCTTTTCTAGTAGAGGAAACTCCAGAGGCACCAGTTGTACCACTCTTGGTTGGGCCACCAATTCCACCGGCCCCAGTAGCAGACGGCGCAAGCCTCTTGAGCTCGTTGCACGAGTTCCAGCACAAGGGGCATCTCAGGTTCAGGAGAGAGATGGTCTCGTAGGCGGTTTAGGATTGGATGGAGACTGGGGTGAGAGTCTTATAACTCATAAAGACACCAGAAGATCTCATGGTGATTCTTACCGCCATCCTTTTATAGGCAGAAGTAGGAAGATGGTGGAGCTTGATGCTCCAGGTTCACGATAAGGTGACGTTTCTCGGGGCACACTTCATGAGGATATTTCGGGAATAGTTTGTTACAGCGAGTCTTTGCGCAGTGCGCATACATGATCTTCTTTATCTGTAGCTAGGCAGCATGAATATGGCTCAGTACATAATGAGGTTCACTCACCTCTCACACAACTCCACAAATATGGTTCGGGACCCATTCATTAGGTCTCGGACCTTCGAGTTGGGGATCAGGTGAGAGATCAGGACTTCGATGATATCCCTTAGCATCCCGATGCAGGAGGGGGTATTAGAGAGAGACCTCTTAGTGAATTGTTTCATTGTTTAGTAGTAACAAGAAGGAAGACCCACTATCAATAATCTTGTAGTGGATTATTCTAAAGCTGACAGAAGACAGATGTCCCAGAAGTCCAAGAAAACTAGACCAACAGTTGGACGACTGCATGACTCAGTATCGGTTGTGTGCGGCACCCGAGGTGGATCCAGTTATACAAGGAGCGGGCAGTGTTTCACATGCTGAAGGTAGGGTCTCATGGCTTATGACTATCCGACCCACCCTGCAGATAATTAGTAGACAGTCGAAGGACCGCCCAGGCAGTGATAGAAGTTCGACCGAGGAGATCCGCTGGGAGCAAGAAGATGTGGCAGGGGAGATGGTCGTGCAGCTGTCAGTGGGAAAAGATTTGAGAGGTTTCTTCCACCACCACCAGAAGGTCCACCCCAACCGTAGGGAGAAGGTGGATAGGGGGATCCCAGCTCCAGGCAGCTGAGGCCTACGATCACTTTTCTATGGAGATGATACGAGGTACGATTTGTGTCTACTACACTATAATTGTAGTAATTATAGACACAGGTTTCAGTCATTTTTTATTTCCACTACCCACGTTTGGATCATGGAGATTCTGACGGAGTCATTGGCTCAATCCTTATGTCTAGAGACTCCTACGAGAGAGGAGTCGATGATTACGCACTGGTGCCGGCAGTGCGATCATACTCTAGTAGGTAAAAGATTCAGTTGGGATCTCCTAGTAGCAACGTTGAGGCCTTAGGATGACATATTTGGGTATGGACTGGTTATCTAGAGTCCATGCATAGATAGACTATATTAGGAACAATGTGCGGTGTGTCTGCACATATGGGACCTGGTTTACCTTCACCAGTGAGAAGGAGCCTCTTTAGCGTATGATGGACTTTCCTAGAGGAGGGTGAAAATGATTACTCATCAGTTGGCTAGACTTACCCTTAGAGTTGTAGTTGTGGAGTGTCCGAGGTATCCTGTAGTGGTGGAACAGTATGTGGATGTTTTCTCTTATTATGTCTTAGGTCTAACTCCTCACAGAGAGGTGGACTTTTAAATTGACTTTTACCCCGGGACGACACCAATATCTACAACAGCATATCAGATGGATCCCACATAGCTTTGTGAGCTACAGAGTGTCCTATGTTTAGCTGGTAGTACTAGAGGATTGTGCTAGACATCTCTAGAGTTGCAGCACCACTATCAGCCTTGACGAAGAAGGGGAAACCCTTCATGTTGTCATACAGATGCCAACAATGTTTTTAGAAGCTGAGGTAGAGGCTGACTAGTTCCCCCATCTCGAGGCTTCCAGAGGAGGGAATAGGATATGTAGTTTATGGTGAAACATCAGGAACCAGGCTCAGATGTGTCCTGATATATAAGTGAGCAGTGATCCCATATGGTTCTTGACAGTTGAGAAAACATGAGAAGAACTATGCAACCCATGACTTGGAGTTAGTAGCAGTGGTCTTCTCATGAAGATGTGGTGACACTATATGATGGGGAAACACATTAAAGTCTACTAGTATTACAAGAGTCTCATGTATATCTTCCATAGGAAAGACTTGAACCTGAGACATTAACGTTTTCTTGAGATCCTTTATGAATATGACTTCAAAATATTATATACTCCTGGAATGGGGAATGTTGTAGCAAATGCACTCTGCATGTGGTCTGGTATACACCTGAAAGGCAAGATGATGGAGTAGCTGGCTGCTTTACAGGTTTCCTTTGTGGATAAAGATAGAGCGGCTTTTCGTCAGTCTCTTACAGTCACTCCCCCACTTCTTCAGTGATTTAGGGAGACACAACGTGGGGACGCCGTCTGCGAGACATGACGTGCTCAGATATCCACAAGATAGGAACCAGATGGGTTTTTTGAAGGTGTGGATCACGTCATCCTCATTAGAGGAGGTACCATGGTACCAATGTCACTTCAGGAGGAATAGTTGAGGGAGTTCCACACATCCACTCTAGCGGTACATCTAGGAGTGGAGAAAATGTACCATCATCTCCGAAGACAGCACTAGTGACTGGGAATGATGAAAGTAGTTGTAGAGTTTGTTTTTCAGTGCCTCACTTGTTTGGAAGTGAAGGCAGAAATTCTGGTACCAGTAGGCTTGGTTCAACCATTAGAGGTCCCAGAGTGGAAGTGGGATGGGATAACAATGGACTTCATGATAGGACTTCCACTTACATCCATAAGTCCTGACTCTATCTGGGTTATCGTCGACCAACTCACCAAGTATGCCCACTTCCCACCGATCAGAGAGCTGGGTAATGTAAAGAGACTGGGACACCTCTTTGTGAAGAAGACTGTATGGCTATAATGAGTTCCTTTGATGATTTTCTCTGATCGTGATGCACATTTTACTTTCTAACTATTGAAGGGGTTTCAGGATTCATTCGAGACTCATCTTAGTTTCATCGCCTCGTTCCATCCCCATATGGATGGCCAGACTGAGCGGACCATTCAGACTCTTTAGGACATGTTGCATGCTTGTGTCCTCAACATTGGTAAAAGATGGGGGGATCACTTACATTTGGTGGAATTTGCATACAACTATACCTATCACTCCACCATAGGTATAACACCTTTTGAGGCGTTGTACGTGCGACCATGAAGATCACTTTTGTGCTGGATTGACCCCGGGGAGTCAATTCTCGTGGGACCAGAGATGGTACGGGCTACCACAAAGAAGGGGTGGATCATCCATGAGTGGATGAAGACTGTAAAGAGCAAGAATAAGTTCTTTGACAATAAGAGACGAATACCTCTTCAATTTGAGAATGGTAACCACGTCTTTCTACGAGTCTCACCCCAATGAGGTCTACAGAGATTTGACCGAGGCAGAATGTTATCTATGAGGTTCATTAGACCTTTTTAGGTCCTAAATAGATTTGAAGAGGTGGAATAACGCTTAGCTCTTCCACCTCAGTTGAACCGAGTGCATGACGTATTCCACATATCTCAGCTGAGAAGATACATGCACGACCTTTCTCATTCATCGACCATGGTGAGTTGGACGTCGGCGATGGAGTGACTTTTATAGAGGTTGCATTACAGATTGCAGATCGACATGACCGGGTCCTTCGTGGGTGGTCAATACCTTTGGTGCATGTTAGCTGGCAGCACGGGAACCTCTAGGGGAGAACATGGGAGCATGAGGCTTAGATGCATGCTTAGTACCTCCACTTGTTCCCATATTTTTGAGGTGTGTGTTTCAGGGATATAAATTCTGATATGGGTATAATATAAAGACCCAAAAAATCTATACATATTTTTTAATTAAAAATGATTTTATGAATCCGAAAAAATTTACGGCGCGTGATTCTGATGCCCGGAGTGCCCAGAATGAATTTTGACCATTTTTCTGGGTACTTTTATTAGACATGTGAGTGGGTTTTTATAACTTTTGAACCAGTGCTCGGAATTGAAATCTATGGGCACGGTTGAACTCACAACACCGTTATTCGCTTAAGGTGACCTTCACCTCGACCATAGTAGGTCGAGGTTGAATGATATATTTTGGGAATTTTTTGGGAAGATAAAAATTAAATTATTTTATATTTTATATTTTTTTGTTGTAACCCCCCTCTTGTGGATATTATTGGGTGGTGACCACCAAAGCCCAAACCCTCCCAAGATTGATTTACGAGGGGGGGGACCACCTGAACATCTTAATAAGGGAGAAACCTCCCAACGCCGTCTTTTATGTGGATGAGCCTCTTGAGCTTCCACCACAATAATTAAGCCAACACAAAATACATAATTATTCTAGACTATGTGATTAATTAAATCAATTTTAAATTCTGACAACAATTAGATTGGTGGATGAATATTACATTTTGGCTACTTGGCAAATTTGGTGGAATTAGGAGATGAGGAATATTGTGAGAATGATCTCAAATGAATAACTCTCTGCCAACGAAGAATTCTCCTCTTACGAAGAATGCAGACCTCGACTTAGACCTTCTTTTTTGGGACTTTTTCAGATGCGGGACCTCTTAATCTTCAACTATTCAACATACATACTTCATTTTGGTACCAACATCAATGAACAACCTAATGATGGGGTTTATTTGCGGGTGAATATTTTTTTCCCATATTCTTACCTTGAATTGTTTTGCGGTTTGGGAATGAAACGTTGTAGAAGGTGGAAAAGCTTGAAATTCATCTTTCATATTCTTATTGAGCAATATGGTACCACCATAATGAGGAGGGTACAAGCCATGCCAACATGGCATGAACCTTCCACAAATATTGTGGTGTTCTTTGCGATTGGGGAAGACGGTAACCATCCTGGGTTGGGGCATGAGAACGGAGGCCGACAGTACCACCAACCGTGATGAAGGCGATAGTGCTGTGGCACCACCCTGCGGCCATTGCCACCACCTCGCGACCACCACACCAACTGCAACCACCACTGCCGTCCGCAGTCAGGCTGCCGCCCCACGGTTGGACCAGCTCCCCATGGCAGGACCGCCTTCCCGCGACTGAACCACCTCCCCGCATCTAGACCGCCGCCCCGCGGCCGGACCGCCACCCCACTTTATCGCGCCGTCCATGGTTTAGCCGAGCCGCCCCGTACCCTCAAAACACCCCTCAGCCGAGCCTCCCTCATGGAACCCTCACGATCCTCGCAGTTCGGGCCGGACACAATGGGTCAGGCTGCCAAGCATGGATCGGGCCAATCCCAACAGGCCGATCCGGTACGACCGGGTCGGACCTGACCTGGGCTCACTATGACCCATTTACTATCTTTTAGAAATAACTTTGGCACTGGACGCCCATTTTATTAACTGTTAGCGGTGCTAGAAATCTCAGAGAGAGATGGTCACTTTCAGTATGCCCCAATGGAGTTTTGGATTGAGATGGGGTAAGGTCAGGTTGGATCAAGCACAAATCCAACCGGGGCCCCAGGACAAAAAGTCTAATAACTCAAAGACAAGAAATCTAATTGACATGCCATTTGTTACATTCAAACCCAATGAAGTGACAAACCTATGAGATAATTCTTCGTTGTACATCATGGAAGTTGGAGTATTGACCAGTAGCATGTGGAGCAGATCCACCCAGAGACGAGCGTGTATAGTGTGTGAACCCAATGGTTGGATGATACTTGATGACATCTGGTCATTTCGACTCGGTTTGATTTGAAATTACCAGTGGAAAGTGTCTTAGTGAACCGGAAAACCCACGGTGGGGAGCGCCTTGGTGACGCGGTAGACCTACGGTACTCGACAAGAGCAGTACCTTAGTAGGCCACGAGTGGGAGTGCCTTGGTGGTGTGGTAAACCCACGGTACTCGATAGGAGGAGTTCCTCAGCAGTCCATGTTTAATGGTGAGCGCCTCAGTGGGACGTAGCAGGCCCACTGTACTCGATAGGGGTGGAGTTCCCCAGCATCTGTGGTGTTCAACGTTGTGACTAGGAAAGTTACTTGATACTACCCATAGAATAAATCCAAGAGTGAGGTGAGTAATTAACTCTATTTTTTCCTCAAGATTGAGATGGATTACTTGATTACATAGGTATATGTATGTGCATATACCTAAGTAATGTTATCTGTTGATTTAATACATTATGATTTATCCTTGATGGATTTTGTGAGTCATATAGGGTATTGGGGTCCTTAGTGAGTATTGTTATTCCCACCCCTTCACGGTCTATGCCCACACCTTGTATTGTTGGATGCATATGACGAACAACACTGACTGAGGATGAAAGTACCAAGACTAGATAGTACCTTGAGGTGGACCATACGGAATGTCGGTACCCAGAGGTGATGGGTAGATGTGGAGGGATAAGGAGGCGATCTATAACTACTCTTAAGGTAGGAACCTCAGAGGATGACCCAGCATCTGACTTTTCATTTTCATCAGTATTATTGTATGACAGTTGTACTTGTACTTTCCAATAGGGCTTGTATTCTGGCCATGTTTACTTACTACACTCACTCTGTTTACAGTTCCATTTACTTGTGTTCCTATCATTATGTGTGCTTGGTTATGTGTGCTTTCATGTTATCATGGTAACGCCTTTCCATTATTTGGGAATATGCCTTTGATGCAAATCGCCAGCCCCCTGGCCTATGGAAGTTTGTCATGGGGTAGTCAGAGCACAGGCCCTAGGGGATGGGTCGTGAAATACCGAATCACTAATCACTTTTACAACTTTTGTTAGGGATGTAAACAGAATGTGAGAAAAGTAATAAATAATTAATTTTTCATTAAAAAATAAAAAACCATTAAATGATAAGAAAAGGTAACCTAAAACCCCCTTTCAAAACTAGTCACATAATATATATATATATATATTTCTCATTCATCATCACTTTGAGACTCTAAAAAAATTAATTCATCTTTTAATTTTAATATATTGTAAAATATTTCTAGTTTATATCCAATAAATATATAATTTGAACTATTACATCCATTATTTGGTGATTAGTGGGATATCATAATACATCATGACCCATACCACCAAGGGAAACCCTCTTAGGAAAGAAACAATTAATGAGATATATTTACGCTCAGGTCCTACCTCTAGTAGGAGTTTGAATAATGACTATAACCATGGTTAAAAATAAATTCCCGCATATGAGGATAATTACTGTTAATATATTAGTATGATTATATTAGAGGATATCACTCACTATGGAACTCCATATGATACATAAATGGGAAAACCCCCAATATTAACCAATGTATGTAATATTATTAGAATAAAAAAGAATGCATCAATGTAGTGTATATAAAGAAAACCATATTGAATAAACTCAAATACTTCATGATCCAAGATAGAAATGTACGAATTGGCCTTTTAATCATTCCTAATAACCTGAGCATTGTAATATATATTTTTAGGGTGATCATAAATATTACACTAAAAAGGATCATAACTAGGGACTCCATTGAATTTTTGAGACAGTAATTCTTATTACCTTGGGAATAAACATAATTATCGATAACAACCTATATATTCAAGTAGCTCCATTGGTTTTGGAGACTTACTGACCAAATAATTTACCCAACATTAATAATATAAGAATAAAAATATTGATATAAATGTTCACCACACATATTATATACTGATTTTATACTCTCACTCACCAAACATCATACATCTTAGAGATCCTATCCCATCTATAAATTTCATCCTCACACCATCACAATAATAATCACAATGAGAAATCCCAATATCCCATATTATATCATAACCATCATATCATCATCTTGTTATAACCACATCCATAAAACATTACATTTTTGTTTCATGAAGATGAATTACATTAACTTCATTTCATCCCTCTACCATGAACAACATGAACCATGGACCATATTATCCAATGATCAATCATCTCCTCTAGTGAACTATATCTACAAGACATCATATACTATTTTCAATAACCATTCTGGGAATATATGACATGGAAGAGGTCGTAGCAATCCTTCTTTCATTGAAAACATGGATGGTCAGGGATAAAATTGGAATTTAGAGCCTTTTAGAATTTTTGTAAGCAGACGACTCAGGTGGGGTGTGTTTAGAAATCACAAGGAAAACAAAACATATGATAGTTACACAAAATTAATAATTTTTGAACCACACATCATATGAAATTTACTAATATAACCCCTAAATCAACATGATCACACAACCGAATAAATTTCATAACAATGTCCACTCATCCTATCCCATTTCTAAGTATAAAAACTCCCATCAATTTCATAATCACTTTTAAAAAAATAACAAAAAAATTACATATTCTATATCTATATTTCCATATTAAAATTTGAAAACATTAAACCATTTAAAATTTAATTTTTATTTATTTCCTTGAACAAAGTTATTTTGTCCTACCGATGTTAATTTAATTAGAACATACCATCATTAATAAATTCTATAATTACAGGGAAACTATAAATAAAATACATGATTCCATTAACCATTCCCATATCCACTCCATGATAATGTGTCATACATCACCACCATATCCCCATAAGACAATATCATCATGAAAACATATCCAAAATATCATTCAATATAAATAGAAATATATCAATAAACGTCAAAAGAAAAGGACAACACTACATTTTCTTATTTACACATTTCCGTTTCAATAACCTTCTTTATGAGATTTACCATTTTCATAAGAAGTTATTTACCAAATAATGTATCAGAAAACAATTAGATACAAATAGAAGTAAACAAATTTCATTGGGAAAAAACATAGATATGAAATTAGAGAAAATAAATTTCATAATATCATGTAAATCATATATCATATCTACACTTTCCTATTTAAGTTTATATTTTCCAACTCACAATCATCATTATAATAAATCATACCATTGACCCCAAAAGAAAAAATTAATGTTAATAATACATATGAATGGTCTATAAAGTGTTTAATATAATCCCCTAATGCAATTAGAGTTTCAAGGCGATCAATCCTCTCAATGAAAGAATCAAAAAAGAAAATTAAATCTTTTTTGAAGAAAACCCCGCCTGAAAAATCCCATTAAAAAACATATGAAAATATTCTATATAATAATCCCTAAATAGAACAGTTTTCTAAAATAAAGATCCTCACATCACTTAAAGAAAAAATAGAGAAATGGGATATGAAGGTACCATTATTCAAAATCAATCAATTCTCCATGATTCAAGAGGTTGTAATCCTCAAAATAGTCTATCCAAAGAGGAAATTGGGTTTAAAGTTGGTCTTATACTAGATGAAAAATTTTAGAATCAAGAAAAGGGAAGTCAATTTATTTATTATTTTTGGAATAGTAAATGACAACATCGTATCATATAGACAACCTACTACACCATGTTCTTTAATTGGACAAGTAGATATAAACCACTAATGGACAATATCTAGAGTTTCATTTTATTTTAAAAAATGTTAATTTTGTAATTAATAATACCACGGGCTCAGACACAACACAATGAATGTATTTCAGATCCTCAAATATCCTCTATGACTATCCACTATAAAATAAAATACAAGGATAGGTCATTTTAACAATAGCATATTAATGAAAATGTTGTTGAGTTCTTATACTCATCATTTTACAAGGGAGGTCTCCCAAAACACTATTCCCATTTCAAAATCATTTTTAATGCAATTATATGCTACCCAATTTACAATTAATAAACAATAAAGCTCGAGTCATAACACCAGTACCATCCATTAAAATCTTCCCATTGTGGAACAATATTTAACCACATATATAGAGAAAATACCATCTTAAATGTATCGAATTCCATAATGGCTAGCACCATGACCACTATTTTGGTGTGGTTAGCCACTAAAAATCCAAAGAATTCCCTATCATCTAGAACACCTCAAATCTCCTACTCACCAACTCAAAACTAATAGAATGGTGGGGTATTATCATTAAAAATTAGGTCCCTCACATGAGCATATCCTTTTTCCCAATTTTTTATATCATTCCCAAAGTTTCATTTTTTTAGTACTTTTTCCAAAAATTTGAAATTATTTGGATGACCAAGAGAATTGAGAATTCCTTCATAATGTGGAATTTTTTCATTGTATATATCTTAAGATGTCATTTATAAATGAATTATTGTATTAGAAATGAAACTATACTATTCTTTATAGGTATGGATCATCAGATGAGTATGATTTTCATAATATTGAAAATACATCACGGTTCTTGGATGTATTTTAAATAAGTGAAAAATTATCATAATGCATAGTGAATATCAATATATATTATGTATATACACTAAAACCAAGTATGAAATATTACATATGGTATAAAACCATACATTTAAGATGAAAATTTTACACAATATTCCATCAAAAAATTAGGAAATTATATATATATATAGTATTAACAATAATACCTCCCAGCAAGAAAAATATATTTCATATCGATCAAATATCTCCAAAATATATTATTATATAGAAATATTTCAAATAGGTTATATTTAACCATTTATTCTTGACCTTACTTTTAAAATTCTCTCATCTACTCCTTATCTAAAATGTTACTTCTCTATAATAGTATATTAAAAAACTACAAAATTATTAAAATGTGCTTTAAAAATATTTTACTCTATAAAAACCTATTGTTTCATCATTTAATATGCTTTATTTGATGAAAAAACATATTCATCTAACAAAATATGTTTTTTTATAATCGAAAATATCATTCAATTTTCAATTTATAGTAAAATTTTATATTATATCATATGCATAACCTCTAAAAATTATTATTTTTCCAAATCAATATCTACATAATATATTACACATTTTACGACATTACCAACAAAATAGAGGAATTATCAAAACAAAACCATTCTATAACTCCCCTATCATTCTACAAATGAATCTCAATCTGCTTCAATGAGATTTTATCAATGAAAAAACATAGTATAGATTTTCACATGCACATATTCATCTTCAAGTACATTCCATAATCTTAACAACCGTACTAGAAAACATCAAATATACCTTATGAATTGCCTTTAACATCATTTCCCTTAAAATAAAAAATAATATGTGGAAGATAAAGAGTTTTCAATCCTTTCAATCTAGAAATTTAAAAACTCATTTATTTTCCCATTTTTAGAACCTTATTAAAATATTTAATAATTTCATTTTTAATTAACCATTCACTACAAACCACCTATAATATTAGAAGATATATAAATTTGAGTGTATTGAATTGAATAAAAAACAAAAAATTATTTTTAATTTCTTGTCTATATCATATTAAAACACATATATTATAGGGGTATCCAATCCTGAAAAATTTAAATTGTAACATAAAAATGAATTAAGGGAGAAAAAACATAAACACTTGATCCTATAGTAGGTAAATTTACCATTCCCAATATAGCTACTCAATCTAGATTCAATAAACATGATATCACATAAAATCCAAATTTATGGTTTCTTCGTACACCATAGTTCAAGTTCAAGGTGTAAGTGTTAAAATTAGATGTTCATCACCATGTTCCACTCATATATACTATTGTATAATTTCTATTAATTCTTGGGATAATATGTTTGGAGGTTATATATTGCCTAAAAGAAATCATCTTAAGTCATTATCTCTTTACCATACCTCCTGGATACACGACCTCACAACGTTCGAAAAAATATTAGAGGATAATTCATATTGTAATACCAACTAGGCATATTACAGGTTACTCTATTTATGGAAATAATATCGATTCTTTTTTACTACTCACTCAGTTATTGTAGGATCACAGACCATAGCCCGTTCAAATTGTAATTCCTTGACCCTTGTTTCTTAGAAATAGTTCCATATTTTATTACATCATCATTGTTAATTGAGATTCATATCCCAATGGACTGAATTTTTTAGTGGTTTTGGAAGACTAGATACATAAATTGGTTTATCATTACAACTTGAAATGAGATACATTATAGAAGATTTATTGTTAACTCCCATTAAAACTAGATTATCCCTAAAAACATTCATAAAACACTTCCTCATATCCTGGGGAAATATAAAACGTAAGAAAGTGGTGAGATCAGATGCTTATTAACGGTAAATAACATAGAGGATGTAATTATAAAAATAAAAAATTGGCATGATGAATTAATAAAAACAGAAGCCATTAAAAATAACAAGATCTTAATACAGAAGCAATAAAAACTGATTAAATAACTCTATAAAACATTAATAATGTAATTTTAATAGTAGAATAATAACATAGACTATCAATATATAGTTTCATAATGAAGTAATGCATATTTTTGGACATCGTAATCATTCAATCAATGCATTGTTCCATTAACATACATAAACATATAACAAGCAAAACTAGTATTTCTCATGAGACCTACTAATGCCTCTATGGGATATAACGGGCCCACCACCTCATGTAATAAGTCCAATTAATTCATAAAATTAATGGAGATAAAAATAAAAAACATATAGATTTATATTGAAACTAACATATGAAATGTAAATAACATTTCTCAATTATTAAATATGAACACTAACCATTCGGGGTAATATAGTGAATGGTATCAACATACCACATCCATAATCAAAGTAATAATAAAAAAATCAATAAGATATGGTAGATTATGTCATAAAATATTAATAACAATTATACATAATAATCAACAATAAGGTTGAAATAGATGAAAATACACGTATAAAATCATTGAGTAGTTCTTAAGAAAATAATCTTTTACTTTGAAAATAATGGTTCTTTGGAAAAAATCATTACATAAAAATATTTGTGAGTTAATATATTTATTTATAATAAAATTAGTGATATCTAAAAAATAATAAACGCTACAAACATATTATAGAGTGCATCTGAAAATAGGCAAGAATTTGAGAAGTTCCTTTAATACATGCTTATTTATTAGGAATAATTTTTGAATAATATTTTTAACAAATATAACTCACTATAAAATAAAGAAGTATTATTATTGATACACATATACAGAACATTAAAACTGAATTTTTTAAATGTGCATAAGAATAGTTAATAATCTAATTGCGGTATATACTGAATAAGAGTAACATGAACGAAATTGGAGGTTTAGGTAGAAAACTCTGACCTTATGTATGAACATGTTCCGCACCTGACCTTAACATCCAAGATCATCGAATTAAATCCATTAATTAAATAAATAATAACCTTATATACATTTATTTTATTAATTATAGTTTTATTATGTTCATTCATGGCCTTATTGATAAGTTATATGATAGAAGTTCATCATTCCAATGTGTTTGTTTCCTGGATTTCTTGATCGATTTGCTTGACTATAAGTAAGGGGTATCAAATAAAATTGCTACAATTAAATATAATTGGAATTGAATGTTGGTAATTATAATCTTTATGTGAAAATGCTTATTTGATTTATTTGGTCACATATTATTAGTATGAATCATTATATAATTCATTAAGTGATAGTTGTTTAGATTATTATAGTCGTTATGGTCATATCGAACACATTTTGTTTTATCATTTATTATTAAATAAATTTGATAATCCTAGAAAATAATAAGGGTTATATTTTAAATTATAATTTTTTTATCAACATGTAAAATGGTTTTATGAATGTCCTTTATAAAAAATTTGAATAACGAAACATCATCATCTATGAAGGTTGAAAATTGGCACATCCGAGACAATTCTGTCGTTTAGAAACAAAACAGGCAGTGTAAAGAGATTTATAATGTTTATTAAATTATCATAATATAATTATAATATATATATATTATACTAAACATATCAATATCATTTAGAATATGAAATACAGGAGAGGATAAGAAATTAAAATAAATTGAAATAAAATTAAATGAAAAATAAATATGACCTACCAATTGAAATAACCTCCTAGGGAACCTCCGTTTGTGAAAAGGTTTTGGTATTTTGGAAATTATAATATCTAATGCACGTGGGGAGGGAAAATATAATTTTATTTTTTCATAAGGTTTATAATATTCAAGGATTAGATGAGTGAATAGAAGATGTAGTGAGAGGTGGTCTTTATATTGTACGAGAGAATGGGTTTTCCGTTATTTTATTCATTATGTTTTTTTATTATGCATTGATACTATGAATATTCGTGGATATTTTGACTAATAAAGTAATAATTTCACATGAGTTCAAATCAATGTCCATTTTCATCATCCATGAATTAATCATGACGAAAAAGTTCTTTTATTTACCACATTTCATACATCATCAAATTTCAAAATTCACCAAAATTTCAATTATTTTAGAAAATTCACAATGAAGTAAACCTTATAATTTTTCAATGTTTATAATGTAAATTTAAAACCCATTTTTTAAAAATAATTTTCTAATTATGAGAATTATAATTTTTAAATAACAGATTTATTTATATTCTAATACACATTTTAAATTTCAAAATTATTTTATAATACATTTATAATTTTATTATGGTCTCATAAAATTATTCTACAATCATAGGAAAAATTTTTATTTATTAATACATTTTATGAAAATTAGTTTTATAAATTTATAAATTAAAAAAATGTAATAAAATATTTTGAACTCAAAAAATACCAAAACAAAATTATTAACTTTTATAATATTCCCTCTCATTTATATGGTGCCTAATTGTTAATTATACATTCATGGGTGTGGTAAGTATTTATAATGATACACTAATATTCATTCATGTAAGATAATATACAAAATTCAAAAGTTACTATTCAAAAAAATGAATTTTGATCCTTCCTGAATCTAAATATCTTACCAATCGCAACCATGTATGTCAGTTTTTTGAAATTCAAATCATAGAAGCAGAAAAATTATGTTCATTAGTTAGGTTATGAAAATGTGTCGTTTTATATAATATCAGTGATTCATGTATTCAATGTTATACATATTTGTAAATTTATAGGGTGCTGCATTCTTCACCCTTATAAAAAATTTCCATCAAAATTACCAGAATGTTACCTTATAAAAAAATTGGGTAGTTGTTCATCATTAGTTCCTTAGGTTCTCATACTACATATTCAATTATATAATTTTTCTGAAGAACCTATACAAAAATATTCATATGATTAATTAACATTACTTTTTTAGTGCCCATAATATGGATAGTCTCCTCATAATATGAAATTTCATCTTCTAATTATATACCATCAGAAGTGAGGACATGTGTTGGGTCGGGTAAGTACAATCTCAATAATGAGACATAGAACACATTTTTAACCTTATAAAGTAATGGAATCATTTATAAAGGATAATCCATATCTCTAAATCCCTCTAAAATATCAAAATGGATAATATAATTTGGTCTTGGTTTCCCTTTCCTTTTAAATATTATAACACACTTCTATAGAGATAATTTCATGGCAACATGATCTCACTCTTGATATTACAAATCCTTTCTTCGATTATCAATATAGAACCTTTTCCAACATTGAGACTCATTGATATTGGTTTAAAAAGTCATTACATTTTCTATTTATTCCTCCACATCGATCTGGGCCCACTATCATCTTTGCACCATTTCATCCCAACATGTTGGTGTAGGACATATGATTCGTTAAAATGCATCTTATGGTACCATTGTAAATCTTGAATAGAATATATTTTTATAATAAAACTTCCCCATAGGTAAACATTGATCTCACATTCCCTAAATGTAATTTGAACATAATAAATTCATGTCTTCTATGGTTTGGATCATCCTTTCGGATATCCCATCATTCTGACCATTTAATGAAGTACTAAATCAATTATTTGTATCCAATGTATTTTGAATACATTTTGAGAATTTCGACATGTATCATTGATAAATATCGGACCAAATTGATATGGGTAATCCATTAAATCTTACATCTACATAAATATAGAGTCATTTATGGTTCTCTTATAGAAAATCATCCCTTATAGGAAGGAAATGTGTAGATTTCATTAGTCGATCAACAATTACCCATATTGAATTATACATTCTTGGAGTTTTGGATAATCCTTAAAAAACTCCATGGTGATGTCATCCCACTTTCTATGTATGAATAAATAGAGGCTTAATAACTCATCTAGGATTTTTTGTTCATCCTTCACTTGTTGTATGAAAAATCATCATGATATATAATCAACAATTTCTTGCTTCATGTTGTCCCACCAGAATGCTCCTTCAAATATGTATACATTTATGTGATACCATGGTGTATAATGAAATTTGTGATATGGGAATCATAAAATAACTCCAATTTTCATCTTGGGTATAGAGGGTACACATATCCAATTCCCATATTTTATAATTCCATCCTCCGATACAAATTCATCCAACTTTCTGTCATTCACACCTCTATATATCATTTGAAGATTCTCATCATCAGACTGTGATGTTTAAATTATTTTTAATAAATATGGTTTTGAAATCAATTGAAATAGTATTGATGATTCACCTTCATTTATTTTTCCAATATCTATATTTACTATATCCATAAATAAGGGATCCCGTTCAATCCTTATTTTCTATAAAACTATATGATTCTTCATGCTCACTACGTCAGGTACATTATTTTCCCTACCTTGGTGGTAGTGTATCAAACAATTGTAAAACATGAGTAGCATGACCCATCATCTTTTATTTATGTTTAATTAATAATATTACAAGATATATTTGAAAGTTGTATGACATATATATATCTCATGCATTTCACGATTGATATAGAGTCTCCATATCTTTAGAGAAAATATCATTGCTGATAACTCAAGATCAAGAGTTGTATAGTTCTATTCACAAATTTTTATCTTCCTTTATACATAAGAAATTACTCTATAATTTTGCTTATGGAGACATCCATATCCATTCATTAATGGATAACTATAAATCAGAGAAACCCCATTTTCAAATGGTTGAACCAGAAATGGAGAATTTACTAATATATTATTCAGTTCTTCAAAACATTCTTCATATTCATTTTTCCATTAAAAATAACACATTTATGAGTAAAATTGATTAAAAAGTCACCTAATCGATCAATTTACTAAATGAAACAGAAATAATAAATTGCTAAACCAAGAAAACTAGGTAGCTTAGTTATGTTCGTTGGAGTAGGCCATTCTTGAACCTCCATTTTCATCACATTATCAAATAAGATTCCATACAAAGAGACTATATAAAAACTAAAAAATAATGATTTAATCCTAAATTAAAATGTTCTAAATTTTCCATATAATATATCTCTTATATGTTTTATCATACTAATCTATATATTAATCTCATTATCTTCATATATTTTGGAGTATACCAAGATATCATCAATAAATACCACAAATATTTCAGCATGATATTCCATGAAAACAATATTCATTAATATCATGAAATTATATAGTGAATTAGTCAGTCCAAAAGGAGTTATTGTAAACTCATAATGACCAAATATATTTTGAAATGGTGCTTCAAAAATATTTTCATTCTTCACCCAGAACTGATGATATACAGATCAAATTACAATAATAAAAAAATATTGGTATCTCTAAAGTTGATCAAATAAATCATTAATGTGAGAAAGAGGATAAATATTCATTATATTAATACAATTAATCTCCATCTAGTAAATGTAAAGCCTCATAGATCCCTATTTCTTCTTAATGAAAGGAATAGGGGATCCCTATAGAGGGGAAATAGGGTAATAATATCCTTTGTAAGTCAATTCCTCAAGATGTTTCCTCAGTTTTATGAAATCTATATTGGCCATTCTATAAGGAGTCTGTGATTTTCATCTTGAACCACAATTAAAATGAATAATGAACTCAATATCCTACATTGGTGGATTTCCAGGTAAATCATATCAAAGAACATCATTATATTCTTCCACAATTGTAATATACAAAATTTGAATATAATATTACTCTCCCTTAGATGTTGTGTTTTCATCCTCCACATGAATTTCTTTCAATATATGTACTAGGGTCTGATCTATATAAGAATCTGATGTTGATTTTTATGCTCTAATTATAAAAGATTCTACAACATTCTCAAAAATTGTAACCTACATTGTCTTGCAATAGATTTTAACATCATAATTTGAAATCAAATCCTTGCTGAGGATTATATAAAAGTCAACCAAGGGTCGGTGATAATGTTAGAAACTAAAGAATATTTGTATGACATAAGGGGGACCGATTCACACACTTTTATTACAATTATACTTCTCATAAAAGTTTTTACTAAATACTCAATTATTAAATAATTTTGGAAATCAATATTTGTTTTGGAAAATTTCGAATATTTAGAACAATGTGATGATCCATAATAAAATAAATCATTAGATAAGTTTTAGGAAACAATTAATGTACCTTCAACCACATTATTAGATAATTCAAATTCAGTAGTTGTCATCACATAAGAATCGTTTTGATCTGTTGGCCATATTTTAGAAATGTAAAATTTTATAAAGAGGTCATCTCAGATTCTTAATAAGGAAATATATTAAATCAGATGTAATAAAAATAATAAACAATATTCATAATGAATTAATAAAAACACAGGACATTAAAAATAAACTTGAGAAGAATATAAAATAAATAAAAACTAATTAAATAATTCCACAAAACAAAACCATGGATATTATACTAGTTAAAAAATCACATATAATTTCAATCTCCTGTTTTACAATGATGGAATGCATAATTCTAGACATTATAATCAATTTTCAATGCATCGTGCCAAAAATAATCATAAATGGATAAAACCCCAAACTAGTTTATCTCATGAGATCTACTTGTGCGTCGAGGTATTATGTGGGATCCACCAGTCATGTAATAATTCTAATTAATTCCTCATATGAATGGGGAAAACATAAAAACCATATACATTCGTATTTTAACTAACATATTAACTATAAATAACATCTTCTAATTAGTAAATAAGAACAGTTACTATTCTGGAAAATATGGTGAATGGGGTCAAAATAGAACATATATACTTAAAGTAATCATAATTAATTTAATAAAACATTATAGATTTCACCATAAAATATAAATCCCAATTAAAAATAATAATCAACAAGAGTGTTTAAATTGATTAAATTAATAATATAAAATCATTTAGTAATTCTTTTGGTGTAATCTTTTTTACTTTGAAAGAAGAGTTATATTAAAAAACATTCCACAAAATGAAAGTGAAGTAATTTAGTATTTCATAATAAAATTAAATATTTTATAATAAAAATTTAGGCTATATAGTTCATTGGAAAATATGTATGAATTTGAGATGTTTTATAGAAACATTGTTGTTTATTGTGAAGAATTTTGGAAAGATCCTTTTAAAAGACAAAACTACCCCAAAAAACAATTATGATTACTACAAAAATATACAACATTAAAATAAAATTTATGATGGTTAAATAATAATAATTTATAATTTCACTATGTTATGTAGATGAAATAAATATCCCAAAAAATGGAGGTTCAGATAGAAAACCCATACCTTATGTCCAAACATGTTCTGTACATGATCCTAAATACATGGATAATAAAATTAAATCCATTAAATAAATAGTTATGAAAATTATATAAATTTATTTTATTCATTATTGTATTATTAAGTTCATTAATGGATTTTTTGACATGTTAGATTGTTGAATTATGTCGTTCCAATGTGTTTGTTTCATCGATTTCATGATCATTTTGAATGATTCTATGTAATGGAGTTCATTTAAAATTGGTACAATACTATGGAATTGGGATTGGATGTTTTTAATTAGAATCCATATGTTTAAATGGCGATATATATAATTTGGTTACATGTTATGAGGATTGAACATTAGATAATACATTCAAATATAATAGTTTAGATTATTACGAAAATTATTGATCACAAAGAACTCATTTTTGTTTTACCATTTAGTATAATGTAAATACCTTACTTCTAGAACATAAAAAGGGTTATATTATAAATTTTAAAATCATTATAAATTTTTTTTATTAATTTCATGGACTTCCTGGAAGAATAATTTAAGAATGAAACATCATCATCCATAAAGTTTGTAAATTGTCACCACCCTAATGGTGATTTTGTTTATAAAATAAATCATGGATAGTATAGAAATTGATAATGGTTATTACATTAACATGATACAATTATATTATATAGAGGTTACTAGAGTTATCATGAAAAATTTGATTGACGTGGTGAGAAGAAAATAATTATATTATATAAATTGAAATAAAATTAAATGAAAATGGTTGAGGATTTACCTCTTAAAATAACATCCTTATGAACCTCCATCAAGTAAATACTTTTGGACTTTTGAAAAAAAGGGCACATAGGCGTGGGGAGAGACTAGTGAATTGTATTTGGGAAGAACTCTGAAATGATTCAAGCCATAGGGGGTAACACCCCGACCACAGTTACCTAGTGTCGGTGCATTATTACATAACATTAGAACGATCCCAAAAGATCATTTCTAGAAATACCGATTAGTTTAGTAGCCTTGGAATCACTAGATACATTCATAATGTTAATATTACATCATAAAGTGAAAAATACAACAACATCTTGTCTTCACAGTCATATATCCTTATACTATCCCTGCAGGTCATTCATAAAATACTTATTCGCATCCTGGGAAAAATAAAACATTGAATGGGGTGAGCTCAGATGCTTAGTAAGGATAAAAATATAGCGAAAAATTTCATAAATAAACATAAAAATTTAAGGAAATGTATAACTAAAACAACAGCCTTTTAAACATGAACATCAGAATAATATGAAAAATATAAAATGAAAGAATGGAATTTAATTATTCACATGGATATTCTACTAGTCGACTAATCACATGCAATATCAATAACCACATTCAAAATGATGGAATGCATAATGCCAGACTATTATAGCCACATAGTTAAAGCCTTATGCCATGAATACAAATAATATTTAGTCAAGGCCTTATGCCAAGACACTAGTTTTTCTCATGAGACCAACCGATGCATCGAGAGCTATAGCGGACTCCACACATCACTTATTAAGTCCCATGCATTCCTCATTTGAATAGGTTTAAACATAACAAAAACATTTTTATTAAAACTAGCATACAAAATGTCAATACTTTCTCCATAAACAATGAATGGTATAGAAATAATATATCCATAGTCAAACATATCAAAAAACCATAAATAAAATATTGATGTTTTGTATCATAATAAATCAACTTCAAATAAGCATAAAATCCATAAATGGATGTTGACATAGATGAAATCAAAACTATTTGAGAGAAAGATCTCATTTTTTTGAAATCATTTAAAATCCACATAATTAAACCATTTAAAATGAAAAGATTCTTATAATCTTATAAGGTAATCATTGATTACTTTCTAACGGTAGAAAATAGCCGCACCCACCGTATAAGTTAAAAAGAAACATTCTTACCTTAATTCTGTCGAAAAGGTTAAAAAGAACCTTTTTTGGACAATGACAAAAATTTTCATTATTAACTTCTTATAAAAATTAAAACAACGGTATAAATGACTTTAACCCATAGTCTATAAAGTATTAATAATGATTTGAAATACATTTTTAAGAAACATTGATGTGGTTGCTAATGAGGTCTCAGTATAGAATTACGTATAAACAACCTCAGATAATGAATAGATTGTGAAATAAACCCTTACCTTATAAATTTCCTTGGTTGAGGGTAGGGTAACCTCCTGTATAATGGTGAAATAATTCTTATTAAATTAATCAAGAATAATATACATTAATACGATATCATATATGATCTTTTAACATGGCATTGTTAGTAATATCTTTGTATTATCATTATTTCAGGTGTTAACTGATTCGTTTTCCATTATATACTTTGTTATGTAATCCATCTTTTTTATGGATAGGTTGTATCTTATTCATATTCAGAATTATATTATGTCTTTAAAAATTATTTTTAACCATCAAATGAAAATTATTCTCGAATGGATACGTTGGGGAATGAATCTCATCGGGTTCGTGGAGACAGTTGTCCATACGTACGCACGAGCGACAATATCATTCTTTTGATATTAAAATAATATATAATTGGATGGTATATCATATTTAAAGATTCATTATCATGTTATATTTATTATTTAAATGAATTACAAATAATTACCATACCCATCCAAATAATAAAGTTTTTAATAAAAATTACACCACGACGTGGAGACGATATGTCGTACGCACGCACGTATGGTGGCATGTTATTGAAAAGATGGATAGAATACTGAATATTTTTGTATCATATATATAATAACATCCCGGTATATTAATGATTCTGGAGTTATCATTTTAGAATGTAAATAACATGGAAATAAGTTGTTGAAGAATAATGAAACATTAACGAGGGTGGTGAAAACATTACCTCTTCTCCGGGTTCTTCCTTTTGATTTCAACAAAAGGGATCCATTAGATGGATTTCTGATCAATATAAGGCATCTAGGCTTAAGTGATGGATGTTTAGAAACTATTTGGATAGGGTTTGGGTGAGCCAAAAGGCTTTTAAAGCATGAATTTTTGCAAAGGGGGAGTTCCCTTTTATAAGAGGGGTGAGGGGAACCATAGAAAAAGCTCGAAATATTATTTTATTATAAATTATTATTCGGTTTCAAAAGGCTCCAAAGTAGATTATTTCAAGGTTATGGTAGGGATGGGTCGAAATTATTTCAACCAATAGATTATACACAGGTTTGGGTCACTATATTAACCTTATCATTTATATTGAACTCTTAGTTAAATAGTTTGACATTTACCATGTCTCTTTATATTTTTATATCATATAGTAAATTATCTTACTTTATACCTCCAAGAGACCCCCAAGTGGTCCATTAGTGATCCACCTATAATTATATAATTCTTTATTCCGAACCTTATATTTTTAGGAATAGAATATCAATTAATAATATAATATTTGTTTTAAAAACACTTTTATGTCAATTTTGACACTATTTGGTATTGGAGTTTTGTGAAAATCATAAAAACATGATTACATAGAAAAAAATAATTAAATCAATAATAACATGTCATATTAACCTATAAAATTTGTTTAATTCATAAAAAGTCTCAAATTACATTTATTTGGTTATTTATATTATAAATTATTTTAATATTTCATTAAATAGGTAATTACTGCCTCACCATTTTGTCATAAATCCATTAAATTATTTAATGTATAAAAATAATAAATAAATTAAAATTATATAGGAAATCTTTTTAGATTTCTAATGAATATATATAATCTAATTTATCTCATTTATATCCCTATATTAAAAATGTTTTAGTTATTAAACTTTGATTTTAAATATTTTAACTCTTCTTCAAATTAAATAATAATAAATGTCCTAATCTAATCCAAGTGGACATAAATGATAATATTTTATTCCTAAGTTTGTTTATGGTTGAGATACACTTGTCCAATAGAATTAATACATGTATTAGGGTAATATTAATATCATTTTTACCCTTAATTACCTTATTTACTTTTAACTGTGGTAAATAAAAGTAAGACGTTATTATTCACCAAAAACAAATTTACATTGTTGAACCACAATTTAATCCGTGTTATTAACCTTGTCTATCGAATTTTCTAAATTCCACTCACAGAAGCGGTAAAATTATGTTTTATGTGAATTTTCAAATTCTCCTAGGAGGTGGGTAAAAGACGGTGAAAAGTTCCATAAATTTTATATATATATATAATTATGCTAAACTAAATCCAATGAATTACATTGAACATATATATGTATTATGTATCTATTTTGACCACAATTAAATTTTAGAAAAATAAATAATTATTTAAATAATAAATTGGTTTTAAACTATTACTCAATGTTTTTACACTATTCATCAAATATTGAATGTATTCAGAAAAATACCAAAAATTCACCCTAGGATAATTTCGATATTCCAAATCCAAAAATGAAATCCATTCTGAAAGGTAAAATTTATAAAATTTCAAATAGTTGGTATTAATATTCATTACGGATACTTTGATTGGTTGTGGTGTGTGTTAGAACTCGAAGTTGCATACAACACACGCTACTGTATTATTCAAAGAGAAGCGTAACGTGGAATCTTGGGGTGTTAAATTATACCCTCCTTAAAATAATTTCATCCTAAAAATTTATAGAATACTACCGCATAAAAAGACTTGGGAGATTATTCATCATAAGTTCCTCGGGTTCCCACATCGCCTCTTCCATTTTATGGTTTCTCCATAGAACTTTTACCAGGCGAGTCATCGGGTTTCTCAACACATGTTCTCTGGTATCAAGAATCCTGACGAGATCTTTTCAATAAGATCGATCGGGTTCCAGTTCAAATTCCTCATAGGTGAGTACATGCGTTGTGTCATGCATGTGTTATCTCAATAGTGATACGTGGAACACATCATGAACTTTGGAGAGATTTGGCGGCATTTCAAATGGTAAGTAACAACCCCAATTCGTTCTAGAATTTCGAAAGGTCCTATGTACTAGAGACTCAATTTACCTTTCTTACCGAAACGTTTGACTCCCTTCCATGGAGATACCTTCAAGAAAACATGATCACCTACCTAAAAATCCAAATCCTTCCTTCAGTTATCGGCATAGCTCTTCTGCCTACCTTGAGCTGCTTTGATGTGGTTTTGGATTACCTTCACCTTTGTCATCGTTTCCTCCAACAGTTCTCGGCCTATGATTTTTCTTTCACCAACGTCATCCCAACAGGTTGGTGTGCGACATCACTTTCCGCATAACACTTCATATAGTTCCATCCAAATACATGAATGGAAGCTATTGTTATATCAACATTCCACCAGATTTAAATATTGATCCCACATACCCTGAAAGTCAAGTGATCAAGATCTCAACATGTCTTCTAAGGTTTGAATAGTCCGTTCTTATTTTCCATCTGTTTGAGGGTGGTAGGCAGTGCTCAAACGATGTTCAGTATCCAAGGCCTTCTGAAGACTCTTCCGGAATCCGGAAGTAAAATGGGGATCACGATCAGAAAAAATTGATAGGGGTACTCCATGAAGTCTCACAACTTCATTAATATATAGTCTTGCTAGATGTTCAAGTTGTAGATCTTCTCTTATTGCAAGAAAATGTGCTGACTTGGTAGGATGATCAATAATGACCCATATTGCATAGTTCTTTGTAGGAGTCTTTGGTAGTCCCACGACAATGTCCATCATGATATTATCCCATTTCCACTTAGATATGGGATGAGGTTGCATGACTCCTCAAGGATTTTTCCTTCTAGATTTCTCTTATTGAAAATCCATACATCTTGACACAAAATCAACAATCTCCCTCTTTGTGTTGTCCCACAAAAAATGTTCCTTCAAATACCTATACATTTTTTTCTCCCAGGGTGTATAGAGAAATTGTAACTACAAGAATCATCCAACAATTCCCTTTTTAGATCAGGTATATTGGGAACACATAGTCTCTTCCCAAATTTCATAATTTTATCTTCATACACAAACTCACTCAATCTCCCATCATTCATAGATTTAATCTTCTTT